>CM076580.1:882155092-883355092 GCA_034641835.2 Pinus albicaulis
ACAGGATATAGATCAGATCTCCCAAATATTTGTTCCCTCTCTGTACAGACATTTATTTGGCCAAGACGCCCCTTGCATGTCATGGCGGGCCAAGGAGACTCTGGTTAAAGTGGCGCACTGGTTCCCTTTCCCTGGGTACACCTTCATCCGAGTCTTTGGAACTTACAAAGCACCACATGCTATGCCTCGCTTCGTGACAGACAAAATGCTGATGCAGGAGGTGTGCTTTCAGATGTCACACGGATTCTCCAACATCCTATCTAAGGGCAAAAAGAAGCCATGGCCCACTCTTCCCCTCACTATTGGTGCATTCACAGTTAAAGACTTCAAGGAAGTACTAGCAGAGGCAGAAGCAATGAGAAGTTATCAGCTGGGGGCACTTGAACACCGGACATATGACCCAGAGAGAATAGTCCCTGAACACTGCCGGAGAGCCAACCTCAAGTGGACTTATCAGCATCTTGAGCGCCCAGCGGAAGATGAGAGAAGAAACTGGTATAATGCTGAAAGACAACTTGCTCCAGGAATTGACGTGGTCCAGGAAGACTCAAATGATCAGAACTTAGAAGACAGAAGACGTCAGTTAGGAGGTGCCTCTTCATCCATACTCAAGAAATCTCGACTCAACACAGGGCCAACCCCATCCATCAAACAAAAGGAAGTAGAGGCAAAAGCCCAGCAGGAAAGGGAGAAAAAGCTAAAAGAAGATGAGGAGGCGCGCCAAAAGAGTGCATCAGCAACACAAAAGAAGAAGTTGGCCAAAGAGGCTAGGGAAGAAAGGGAAGACAAAGAGGCGCAAGCTGCAGCGGAACAGGCGCTTAAGGCAGAGCTGGACAAGGCAGAGGCTGAACGCCAAAAGAAAGCCGAGCAGGCTGCTGCAGCTGAACAGAAGAAGAGGGCCAAAATAGAAGCAGCAGCAGAGGCTGGATTCCAAAAGAAAGCCGAGCAGGCTGCTGCAGCTCAACTGAAGAAGAAGGCCGAAATCGAAGCAGCAGCAGAAGCTGAACGGCGGAGGAAGGAAGAAGAAGAGAAGAATACAGAGGAAAGAGCGGATGACATGCTAGATGATCTTGAGGAAACCCATCTCCCCTTGTAGCCTATAAATTGTCTTTTGACCATGATTTAATGTTTTCTGAGATTTTTGCCCATTACATATTGCATAAATTACCAAAAACCTCTCTGTTTGCCTTTTCACCCCATGGCATCATCCCCTTTTCTTTAAAATCATGCCACAGCTCTCCCTGGCCCTAGAAACCTTGCAAATTCCCAAGAGAAAGGGGGCAAAAGGGTTCAAGGCCGAGCGCACCAAACCCCCGGCAAGCTAAATCTGCGACCTGCGACCCAGCGACCTAGTCGCGAGGTCGCAGAGTCGCATTTTTCTCCAGTTTTGCAGATTTGCGACCTGCGACCCAGCGACCTAGTCGCCAGGTCGCCAGGTCGCACTTCCTTTGTTTTATCAAGATCTGCAACCTAGCGACCCAGCGACCTCAGGTCGCCAGGTCGCCAGGTCGCAAGATCGCGCCCGGGCCCTGTTTGTGTGATCTGCGACCCAGCGACTCACCAGTCCAGTTTTGCTTTAACACATTTAGGTTTTGTCACTAAATTGTAACCGATTTTTATTCACCATGACGTTCTTATCGTGGGAATCTTTTCTGAATTTGACAGGTGAAGATATAGAGTGCATACCTGTGCTCTCAGATTCTAGTGACATGGCGCCCCCGCGGTCTCGGAGAAAGGACAAGGGAACAGCGGAAGAGACTGATGAGCTGGTGGTGGTGTCCCCACCCCCAATATTCCGAGATACATTATGTACTTTTTCGAAAGACGACAGCATGAGGCGGTACCAGATTTATCAGGAGTTCGCCAAGTTGCCAGAAGAATTTCCAGAAGACCTCCCAGACCGAGAAATATACTTGGCGGTAAAGAGGTCCAAACTACATCTGGCAGGGGCACATCCAGCCATATTCCCATGTCCGGAGATCATAGACTGGATAATACAAAAGACAGACCCAAAGAAATTTGTGATCAGAGATCATGAAGGCAGAGCTTTCACTACGCTGGTAGGCTCAGATGCACACATTTATTATTCACTGCCGCGCCCAAACCGGCACTTTACTCGAGAATGGGCTGCCACTCACGCTGTCCCGATCGTCGATACTATTAAACAATGGTGGGAGGAGCCCGAGAAGTTCAAGGTGAAAAAGAACCAGGAATACCCAGTGGCAAGCCTAAGAAAAGTTTATAAATTGGTTGCTGCCATGCTCTGCAGGCTTTACGGGCGCCCAGACTGCTCCACTTTCAACGGCAGTTGGGCCACCATTATGGAATATGTGACAACACAGGGGACCCATTTTAACTGGGCCGGCATACTGATGACGTCGCTGCAGACCAACTTGAACTCGGCATTGGCTCCGGACGAAGGAATGCCTGCTGAATTTTACATGGCTTCATACCTACTAGATGCGGTGTGCGCCCGAGTGGAGTTTGACGGCTGGGAGCACAACTGGGACCCTGAGAACACGCGCGCAATCCATCTACAACTTAAAGTATTCTGGGAGTCTAAATACAAACAGGACCTAGATCGGATCTCCCAAATATTTGTTCCCGCTCTGTACAGGCATTTATTTGGCCAAGACGCCCCTTGCATGTCATGGCGGGCCAAGGAGACCCTGGTTAAAGTGGCGCACTGGTTCCCTTTCACTGAGTACACCTTCATCCGAGTCTTTGGAACTTACAAGGCGCCACATGTTATGCCTCGTTTCGTGACGGACAAAATGCTGATGCAGGAGGTGTGCTTTCAGATGTCACATGGTTTCTCCAACATCTTGTCTAAGGGAAAAAAGAAGCCATGGCCCACTCTGCCCCTCACTATTGGTGCATTCACAGTTAAAGACTTCAAGGAGGTGCTAGCAGAAGCAGACGCAATGAGAAGTTATCAGCTAGGGGCAATTGAACACCGAAACTATGATCCAGAGAGATTGGTCCTTGAACACTGCCGGAGAGCCAACCTCAGGTGGACTTATCAGCATCTCGAACGCCCAGCAGAAGATGAGAGGAGAAACTGGTATAATGCTGAAAGACAACTTGCTCCGGGGGTTGACGTGGTCCAGGAAGACTTGGATGATCAGAACTTGGAAGACAGAAGACGTCAGTTAGGAGCTTCTTCTTCATCCATGATCCAGAAATCCCGAATCAACACAGGGTCAACGCCATCCGCCAAACAAAAGGAGGCAGAAGCAAAGGCCCAACAGGAAAGGGGGAGGAAGCTAAAGGAAGATGAGGAGGCGCGCGCAAAAGGTACAACTGCAGCACAAAAGAGGAAGCTGGCCAAAGAGGCCAGGAAAGAAAAAGAAGACAAAGAGGCACAAGCTGCAGCGGAACAGGCGCTTAAAGCGGAGTTGGACAAGGCGGAGGCTGAACGCCAAAAGAAAGCCGAGCAGGCTGCTGCAGCTGAGCAAAGGAAGAAGGCCGAAATAGAAGCAGCCGCAGAGGCTGAACGACAAAGGAAAGCCGAACAGGCAGCTGCAGCTGAGCAAAAGAAGAGGGCCGAGATAGAAGCAGCAGCAGAAGCTGAACGGCGGAGGAAGGAAGAGGAAGAGACGAACACAGAGGAAAGAGAAGATGACACGCTAGATGATCTTGAAGTAACTCCTCTCGACGTACCTTTGGGCCGTACACAACTCTCTGATGTTAGATCGCCCCAGAGACAGGAAGAAGATGTGTTCGACCTGACCAGACTCACATTTGATCAGTTTTCGTTCAAAATCCGTCAAGAGAAGAGGAGGTCGTTAGCACATAGTCCCTCTGCATCATCTGCAGTATCCACAGGCAAGGATATAGTTTTGGATACCAGGACTAATCCGGTAATGATAGCGTCAGCAGGTACTGCCTTCGCTGCGGCTACGGAAGAGAATGTAACCTGGATGAGTAGAGAAATAGTATCTCTACAAAACAGACTGCACGCAGCTGAGCAACGCGAAAAGATAGCAGAGCAGGAGAAAGCAGCATTGCAAGCAGAAGTCCAGCAACTTCGAAACCAAGCTCTACCAGCAAATGAAGTCTCACTTGCCATTTTCAAGGAGTGTGAGGTGTTGGAAATGACTATGAGACAGGTATATGGTGAAATGTTCACCATCAAACAAACAGTCGCTCCTCTGGCAAGAGCACGAATGGAAACCAGGCAAAGACAAGATCAGCTCAAAGAGGCTTCACAGGCTTTGGACAGGATGATGGGTTGGACCATACAGTACCCTCAGGCACCTGAAAATTTGCCTAAGAGGGACTGGATCCACACGCAGGATGCAAAAGTTCAACTCCGCATAGCAATGCAATCTGGAGACAAATTGTCTAAAGACCTGGACAAAGTGATGTCCTCGTATGACCACCTTATTAGTGGTATCGACTCAATGCATACGCTGCATCACATCCCATCGCTTGGAGCATTAGAAGAGGAGAAAACCTGGGAACAAGTAAACCAGGATATTCAAACATTCTTGCAACCTATCAAGCAGGCCGCAGCTGATCCAGAGCCCTCCGCATCTCAAGAGCATCTCAGTCAATTCATCGCCGCTCCAGCGTGGATTTATACCAAGCTTGCATCGCTCTCAAATCAGATCGGACAGAAAAGGTAGACCTTAGTACCAAACGCTTTGGAATGTGTGCATAGGCTGAAGGAGGAGGTACCTCTAGTGTCTCCCATAGCGGCAGAATATCAGGCATGGCAGGATTTCCTCAGAGAACAACAGGTTGACACCCCTGACATCAAAATTTCGCGTCCCGGCAGCAGCAAGTCCTGCGCAGCAAGTAGAACCAGGTCGCAAGTCACACCAACAGGACAGGTCGCAGGTCGCACCTCCTACCTAGGTCGCAGGTCGCATCTCCTACCTAGGTCGCAGAAGGAGTGGGTCGCGAGGTAACCCAAAGGTCAAGAAGGCGAACAGTTAAGGAAACCCAACGGACAATTTTTGGCATTATAAATACTCCTACGGGACATTGTAAAAGGGCTTTTCTTTTTGGGAAAACTCAGGAGCTACAAGCATTGTATTTAAAAGATCTGACACTTGAGCATATGAATATAGAATATTGTTAAAACACCCTATGGTTATGATGTGTTTTGCTGTATAAACACTTTGTGTATTTCCTTGAACAGTTTCAGAATATCCTATGATTAATGAAGCTTCTCTTTTCATGTCATCGTTTATGCGTCATGGCTATCCGTGTTGTATCAATGATGTTAATTTTATTATCTATTCTATTAATGAATGTTAATGAACTATTTTGTTAGCATCTCGTTTCATCCTTCAGGAAGTGAAGAGGTATCTTATCATAAAGAACTATTTCTTTTGTGATCAGACTACCGTACAAGCATTACCCCACAAAAGATGTGCTGCTAATGACATCTCTTGAGGTGTATGTGCTTTATCTATAATCTTGCTACACATAGTGTTTGATTCATGTTTAACACATTAATCTCGTATTCTATATCATGTGAATAAGTGTATGTCCGTAGGTTCAAACAGGTTCTTTTGAGACCGAAGGGAAGTCATCTTAAGTGGTAGCCGGACCCACACTCCGGACGGGATCCCTACTCCAAACGGTTTAAGGTCTAATTGGGACTTTCTACCGGGGAGATCCCCTACTGTTGGCCGGACAAATTTTCCCGTCAACAGAATTGGCGCTAGAAGGAGGGCCGAATGGCAACCTCCCAGCACACAACAAACATCCCATCACAAACTCCCCAAGGGGAGGTCACAAACAATGAAACTAACCCTCCTCTTCCAGAAGATATTCCAGGGAGGGAGCTTCGATATTATGAAATCACTAGGGATCAGCTGAGAGCCTTACGCCCAACTGCCCGAGATCTTGTCAACCAGTTACGGTTCACTCCAATCATGGAATACCTTACCCATACTAGGACTCCGCCCGAGAACATCACCCCTAACGGGGCCATTGCAAGTACTATACCCGAGCTCGTAAACCTCATGTTGGAAGACCTCGCACACGCTGTTGAGGAAAACGATCCTGTTCTCCAAGAGGGTGAAGAGTTTGCTGACACCGGTCCTTTCCACAACTTCCAGCCTAACCAACCCCGACAAAACAACAACCAGGCACAACGCCCACCCAGGGATGGTGAGGCAGGCAGAGGCCGAGGAAATATAGACGGGGGAAATAGAGCCCGTAGAAATGAAGGAGATAGGAATAGAGGCCGAGGGGCCGGGGGAAGGGGGGATAGAGACCGAGGCCAAGGAAACCAAGCTCACAACCGCCACCCAAACCCAGTGAGGCCTCCTGTAAACAACTTGGGATATCTTAGAGATTTTCTGAACCGTGGGGGGCACCAAGACGAACACTCCCGTCACGAGTCAGAAGCATCGGTCTCAGGTTCGGAAGGAGAATCTGAACATCAGTTTAGGCAACACCAGCGAGCGAGAAGAATACAACCCCTGGCCTGGATGGCTCAATCCCCATTAAACCTGTTAGGCCCGCTCCAAGATCTGCCTAGGCATCCGGAGAAGCATCTACCAAAGTTCGACCCTGAAAAGGGTACCCTGGCTGAAGATCATATTAGCAGTTTCTATTTGTCTCTGCAAATCATGAGAGTACAGTCTGATGATGTCGCATGTCGACTGTTTCCCCATACCCTCGAAAACAAGGCAGCCACTTGGTACCGCTCTCTCCCCAGTGCCTCCATCACTTCATGGGAGCAATTCCGTCGCATTTTCCTGCATAAGTTTTCAGAAGATAAAACTCCTTCTATGCTTCTAACTGAGCTAAGCACCATCAAGTGTCAAAAAAAGGACAAGGTGAAGGACTTCAACCAACGCTTCGCTACCATACTGCAGAAATTTCCTCCCAACTTAGCATTGGATGACTCAATCACCATTGACTACTACACCAAAGCCTTGCCCCGAGATATTGCAGTTTTCGTGAAACGGGAAGCCCGTGCTAACCTTGCGGCTAATTATGAGGCTGCTCTCGCTGTGGAAAAGGACATGCTTTCGATAGGAGCCATCGATCATGAAGGACGAGATGATAACAAACCCAACACGAAAAGAGGTCAGTCCTCCACTCCTAAGACTACTGATAGGGATAGAGATACTCTTGATTTTGAAAGCATGGCCAAAACGCTCAAGCATTTAACGAATGAAGTCACTGACCTCAGGAGAAAAGGCGCAGAAGCCACGACTAGTAGTAGACCACCTAAACCTTTTTTCAGAAAAAGTAATCTCAATACTAGCCGACCTCCGTCCAACACAAATACTGCTCTAAATGTGGAAGAGATAGGGAAAGATAATTTCTGTTCTTTTCACCAAGCTGCCCATTCCGAGAAAACATGCCCTCAATGGATTGGTAGCATGACAGCAGTATTTAATCAGCTTTTAGATGATCAAACTCCAGGGGATGTGACGGAGAGTGAGTTTTCAGATCATGATGAAAATCCATCCTCAAATGAAGAACCAGGATCCTCTATCCTTGCTTTTGACGTAATTCGAGGTGGAGAAAACCTTACTCCTATCGATATTTACATGGCGGACACTCCCAAGGATCGGCCTGTGCGGAATTATAGCCTCAGAAGCAAAGGACCTGTTCCCGAACAGTCTTATGAAGACAAAAAAAGGGCTTTCCTAAGGAAGATCCTGCCCCCTGGGAACGGAAAACAATCTGTCCCGGAAAAACTCCCCAACAACACTACCCGAACGAGTCAAAAGGGAAAACTTCCGACAGAGTCCTCTGAGACTTCCGCCGAGCCTAGCCCTCAACCAGAACCCAGTTATAACATTGTTGAGGATATGAAGAAAACAAGAGCAAACATTTCTCTCTATGAGTTGGCTCGCATTACTAATCAAAAGGAGCTTATTCTTAAGGCTTTCGCAAATACGTCAACTGCGAAGACTGTGAGCAATACGCCTGCGCAGGCCGGATCAGATGTTCAATCCATAGTGAACGCCATCAATACCAACTCTAGAGGGTCCACCCCCCCGTTCCTTTTGTCCTTCGAGATGTTCAACTTCAATGTCCACAACTGTCTGGTCGACTCCGGTGCCTCTACAAACGTCATGCCCTTATCTGTCTGTAAGAAACTTAACATTTGCCCGGAGAAGACTGATGCAAAAATCATACAACTCGATAGATCACAAGTACCTGCCATAGGGGAATTGAACAATGTCATCATCCGCTTGTCATCAGACTCTAGGGTCCATCAGTGCATCGACATTGTGGTTGTCGATATTCCGGAAGCATACGGCCTATTGCTCAGTAGAGATTGGTCCAACAAATTACAAGGCTACTTCGCCACCGACTGGTCCCACTTGTGGCTTCCTTACAAGGGGCGGAATAATCAAATCAGGGTAGAAAGTGAGCCTTACATGAAACACACCGTCACTGATCTGGACGCCATTAATGAACCCATCAGCTTTGCACAAGAAGAGCTTAGCATGTGTTTTCTAGAGTCAATATTTGGATGCTACCAAACCCCCCAGTCTCCTATAGACCCCGAGGTTCAATCTGAAGTAGCTTTTTTCACTGAGGAGCAAGTAATCCCTGACTTACCACTTGCAGAAACTCATTCACAGCCTAGTGCCCTGAAGGAGCCAGAAAGTGACCTATGGACCTTGTATTATGACGGATCCAAGACTAATGACGGAGCTGGTGCTGGTTGCATATTGCTTGACCCGCACAAGAATAAATACCTGATCTCATGCCGGCTAGAGTTTCAGTGCACCAACAACTCTGCTGAGTACGAGGCATTAATCCTCGGACTTAAAAAGGCACTGGACTTGAAGGTAAAATGTTTGCAGGTCATTGGAGATTCCGAGATCATCACCCGCCAGGTACGCAACACTATTCACTGTTTATCTCCACATTTAAAGGCGTATCAACAAGAGGTATGGCGTTTGATTTCTGGTTTTGATGCATTTGGCATAAAATCTGTCCTTAGGATGCACAACGCGGCAGCGGATACTCTGGCCAATGCTGCTGCTAGATTCACGCCTTTGAGGGACGGTTTTTCTATTGAAATTGTATATAGGCCCTCTGTGCCAGACAATATTTCTAATTTACGCGTGTTTAATGATGATCAACAGATTTTGGATTTTATGTGCAACACTGAAGTATTCAAAGACGCAGCAATTGATGAGGAAGAACATGAGCGTGCGTTACAGAAAAATAATGAGGAACACAGAGAGAACACTATGCCCAAGGGGGTGGTATCATTAGAAAAGATGTTTGATCTGCAAAACCGATTCCGCAGGCCTCCGAACACCAAAGTGCAAAGTTCCATATTGGCTCATCGGCAAGTCAACTTGGGGTCAGATGAGAACCCTAAGGTTGTTAACCTTGGCAAAGACTGTAGTGATGAAGAGGCACGGGCTTTCACCCAGCTATTCCGGAAGTATCGTGATGTATTTGCCTGGACGTATGAAGATCTACGTACATACGATACTCGTATCATTCAACATGTAATACCCATGAGAGAAGGGGTTAAACCCTTCCAACAGAAACTCAGAAAAATACATCCAGCTTTGGAGCCAATGATTCTAAAAGAACTTAAAAAGCTTTTAGATGCTCGCATCATTTTCAAAGTTCGTCACTCCACGTGGGTGTCAAATCTGGTACCTGTGCGAAAGAAGTCTGGTGAAATTCGCTTGTGTGTAGATTTCCGCAATGTGAATCAGTCCTCAAACAAAGACAACTACCCGGTGCCACCCATGGAACAGATATTACAAGCTGTGTCTGGATCTGAGATGTTCTCCCTATTGGACGGCTTCTCCGGCTATAACCAAGTATTGGTAGCTGAACCTGACAGATTGAAAACCACATTCCGGACAAAATGGGGAACCTTTGCTTTTAGACGCATGCCCTTTGGATTGATCAATGCAGGAGCCACCTTCCAACGAGCTATGGACATAGCCTTCCGCGGTCTAATAGGGCAGAGCGTGGTGGTTTATTTAGACGATGTTACTGTATTTTCAAAATGCAGGGGCGACCATTTACGCCACCTTAGACAAATCTTTGATAGATGCAGGAGGTATGGAATATCACTCAATCCTAAAAAGAGTGTTTTTGCTGTGGCAGAGGGAAATTTGCTAGGCCACATTATCACTAAACAGGGCATTGTGGTTGATCCGGAACGGGCTAAAGCCATTGCTCAGATTCCGCCCCCAAACAACAAGAAAGCAATGCAATCCTTCCTGGGGAAGATTAATTTTGTCCGTAAATTCATTTCATATTTTGCGCAGATTGTCAGGCCGCTGCAGGGAATGATTAAGAAGAATGCTGCATTCAAATGGAATCCCGAAGAGAAAGAGGCTTTCGAAAAAATCAAAAGGGCTATAGCTGAAACCCCTTCCCTCCAAAGTCCAGATCTTGATAAAGGCTTCATCCTATACACGTTCGCTTCAGATTCCTCACTTGCGGCTGTCCTCACACAGAAAGATAATAACAACGATGAACGGCCCATTTCTTTTATGAGCACCGGTCTACAGGGAGCTGAATTAAACTATCCGGAAATTGACAAGCAAGCCTATGCGGTTTATAAGGCAGTAAAACATTTTAGGCCTTACATCTTGAAAAATCACGTCACGGTTTTTGTACCACACCCCGCAGTCCGCTCACTCTTCGTACAGCAGGAACTAGGCGAAAGGCGGGGCAACTGGATGGCATGTTTACAAGAGTACGATTTAGAGTTCAAACCAGCACATACCGTCAAAGGACAGGGCTTATGTCAAATGGACGCAGAGGCTGCAAATACACGCGAGATGGAAGAAGAATGTTGGGAACAAGAAATCGACATGTATCAGAGCGACCATGTGCCCCAGCAAAATAGCCCTTCTTGGTATTCTGACATTTCAAGATATCTGGCCCAAGGCACGATGGACCCTGCTCTTACTGCCCGACAGAAGCGCGCAATAAGATTAAAAGCCGCATCTCACCAACTGATCCCAGGTAAGTTATTCAAGAAACACCACGATGGGGTCCTGCTACGCTGCTTGGAAACTGACGAAGCACAGAAAATCTTAACCGAGTTGCATGACGGACCAGCTGGAGGTCATTTTTCCGGGGATACCACTGCCCATAAGATAATGCGTGCAGAATATTATTGGCCTACTCTTTTCAGAGACGCGCATGCATATGTCCGGAAATGCATTCAGTGCCAGAAGTTCGCCAACTGAGAAGCACGGCCTGCCGCACCACTACTCTCAGTAGCAGTAGAGGAACCTTTCCAACAATGGGGTTTGGATGTAATTGGGGAAATCATACCTCACTCTTCTAAACAACATCGGTATATCCTTACGGCTACTGATTACTTCACCAGGTGGGTTGAGGCAATACCGTTACGCCGAATCAACGATCAAGAGGTAATAGAATTCCTCACGCATTTCATCATGACCGGGTTTGGCGTTCCGACTTCTTTAGTTTTTGATAATGCGACTTATTTCTCATCTTTTAAGTTATATGATTTTGCGCTGGAAAATGGAATTATTCTGAAACATTCTGCAAACTACTACCCCCAGGGAAATGGTTTAGCTGAGTCCACTAACAAGAACCTCATCCGTATTATTAAGAAGACTCTCCTATCCCACCAGCGAAATTGGCACAATGCCCTTCACAATGCACTGTGGGCTGACCGTATTACTCCCAAGTCCTCTTTAGGCACCTCCCCCTTTTTTCTCGTGTATGGAAAAGAAGCTGTCCTCCCTTCTCATCTATCTCTCCCGGCCCTCCAACTGTCCCAAGAATGTCATGGTACTCCGTGTCCCACCTTGCAAAACCGAATCGACACCTTGCTGAAATTGGAGGAAGAAAGGCAAAAAACCCGGGAAAAATTTGCCGTCCATCAGAGCCGAATCAAAAGATGGTTTGATAAAAAGTCCGCGGGAAACAAAACTTTTGAGGTAGGAGACTTGGTCCTTAAGTGGGATAAAGCCCATGAAGAAAAGGGGAAGCATGCCAAGTTCCAAGCACTTTGGACAGGCCCGTTCCAAATTAATGAAAAGATAGGTCCCCACACATTCAGATTACAAACCCTTGATGGACGAGTCGAGGTCCTCCCGGTAAACGGGCATGACCTCAAGCACTATTTCACTTAACAGCCCTTCGAGGGCTGTCTGGTTTTGTACCATAGTTCCTTGTCTTTTGTTTGTTTTTATAAAAAATAAAAAAAATAAAAAAAAAAAAATAAAAAAAAAAAAAAAAAAGAAAAGAAAGAAAGAAAGAAAAAAGAAGAACCTAAAGGAGGATTTGTTAGAACTACGCAGATTGGCATACTGCAGCAGGTTCTCCGCTGATGGAAGGCCTTTCCCGATAAACTCAAAGGCGGCGGAAGTTGTTTGCCCTCTACACCTAGAGGTAGCACATTACCAAGCACAAGTCGTCGAGCAGGGGAACTTACCTCGCCAGGCTGAGAGGGTGTCCACAAAAGAAAATGCAGTGTAAATGGTAACCGGACCAAAAGGGAAGAGAGATACTCTAAAACGACGATAGGGCATCTGGGAAAAACCAAAGTCCTCATACCAGACCAGGAGCAACCTCTCTGCAAGCAAGATAAGTCGGGATCCCTCATCCGCCCAGGCTAAAGAGCCATTTCAAATAAGTGCCATGAGCACATTTAAATAAGTGCCTCAGGCACATTCAAAATAAGTGCAACAGCACACAAATAAGGGTAAAGGCTTGAGAAAGGCTTCCTGCGCAGAGAGGTGATGTGACGACTCCGCCGGGGTACTGACCAGGCTCGCTGGCAGCGGAGCAACGTTCATGATTCCTAGGCAGTGACTCCGCCGGGATCGAGAGGTTCGCTGGCAGCGGAACAACACGATGAGGACAAAATAATCGTACCAGACCCTGTAGCCGCCTAGAGTTCTCCAACCCTTCCAGTTCGGAGACCTGAAGAAAGAATTTGTTTGAACGGCGCCCAACCGGACCAGCAAGCTCAGCAACTTAGCTGGACGACCGAAGGCTAGGAAATGGCAACCACATGGTAAAAGAGGACAGTTAGCATAAGCCCCTCCCTCCCCCCGCTAAGGCTAACTATGAGCAGAGACTCTGAGTTCGTCCAGTGAATCGCCATTTGTTGTAACCTTTACAACACCCTCCAAAAAAGATTACCCTTTTAAAATTTTGGGGCCCCTTAGAACTAAAGAGAAATTGCTAAGTCACTAAGTCGCAAAAGTAGACATCCATGAAAATTGCGACCTTGCGACCTAGCGACCTCAGGTCGACAGGTCGCCAGGTCGCACATTACATAAACTCATGAAAACTGCGACCTAGCGACCTAGCGACCCAGGTCGCCAGGTCGCTAGGTCGCAATTCGGTCATTTTACGAAAATCGCGACTTAGCGACCTTGCGACCCAGCGACCTCAGGTCGCCAGGTCGCTAGGTCGCAATTCTGTCATTTTCCGAAAATCGCGACTTAGCGACCTTGCGACCCAGCGACCCCAGGTCGCCAGGTCGCAAGGTCGCCAGGTCGCAAAACGCAAGGTTTGACGAATCTGCGACCCAGCGACCCACATTAATGGCCCGCACGTGCGACTTCCTATAAAAGGGGTGTCGCAGGTCGCATTATTCACATTCAGCGATTTGTAAGGAAAACGCCTCTGACAGCTCAACTGACGAGTTTTTCCCGGGTAAGTTGCTATTTCTTCCTGCTGTTTCCATTCTAATGTTTTTCTTACTAAACCCATCTCCCCTTGTAGCCTATAAATTGTCTTTTGACCATGATTTAATGTTTTCTGAGATTTTTGCCCGTTAACATATTGCATAAATTACCAAAACCCTCTCTATTTGCCTTTTCACCCCATGGCATCAGCCCCTTTTCTTTAAAATCATGCCACAGCTCTCCCTGGCCCTAGAAACCTCGCAAATTCCCAAGAGAAAGGGGGCAAAAGGGTTCAAGGCCGCGCGCACCAAACCCCCGGCAAGCTAAATCTGCGACCTGCGACCCAGCGACCTAGTCGCGAGGTCGCAGAGTCGCATTTTCTCCAGTTTTGAAGAATTGCGACCTGCGACCCAGCGACCTAGTCGCCAGGTCGCCAGGTCGCACTCTCTTTGTTTTATCTGGATATGCGACCTAGCGACCCAGCGACCTCAGGTCGCCAGGTCGCCAGGTCGCAAGATCGTGCCCGGGCCCTGTTTGTGTGATCTGCGACCCAGCGACTCACCAGTCCAGTTTTGCTTTAACACATTTAGGTTTTGTCACTGAATTGTAACCGATTTTTATTCACCATGACGTTCTTATCGTGGGACTCTTTTCTGAATTTGACAGGTGAAGATATAGAGTGCATACCTGTGCTCTCAGATTCTAGTGACATGGCGCCCCCGCGGTCTCGGAGAAAGGACAAGGGAACAGCGGAAGAGACTGATGAGCTAGTGGTGGTGTCCCCACCCCCAATATTCCGAGATACATTATGTACTTTTTCAAAAGACGACAGCATGAGGTGGTACCAGATTTATCAGGAGTTCGCCAAGTTGCCAGAAGAATTTCCGGAAGACCTCCCAGACCGAGAAATATACTTGGCGGTAAAGAGGTCAAAACTACATCTGGCGGGGGCACATCCAGCCATATTCCCATGTCCAGAGATCATAGACTGGATAATACAAAAAACAGACCCAGAGAAATTTGTGATCAGAGATCATGAAGGCAGAGCTTTCACTACGCTGGTAGGCTCAGATGCACACCTTTATTATTCACTGCCGCGCCCAAACCAACACTTTACTCGAGAATGGGCTGCTACTCACGCCGTCCCGATCGTCGATACTATTAAACAATGGTGGGAGGAGCCCGAGAAGTTCAAAGTGAAAAAGAACCAGGAATACCCAGTGGCAAGACTAAGAAAAGTTTATAAATTGGTTGCTGCCATGCTCTGCAGGCTTTACGGGCGCCCAGATTGCTCCACTTTCAACGGCAGTTGGGCCACTATTATGGAGTATGTGACAACATAGGGCACCCGTTTTAACTGGGCCGGCATACTGATGACGTCGATGCAGACCAACTTGAACTCGGCATTGGCCCCGGACGAAGGAATGCCTGCTGAATTTTACATGGCCTCATACCTACTAGATGCGGTGTGCGCCAGAGTAGAGTTTGACGGCTGGGAGCACAACTGGGACTCCGAGAACACGCCCGGAATCCATCTACAACTCAAAGTATTTTGGGAGTCCAAATACAAACAGGACATAGATCGGATCTCCCAAATATTTGTTCCCGCTCTGTACAGACATTTATTTGGCCAAGACGCCCCTTGCATGTCATGGCGGGCCAAGGAGACTCTGGTTAAAGTGGCGCACTGGTTCCCTTTCCCTGAGTACACCTTCATCCGAGTCTTTGGAACTTACAAGGCGCCACATGTTATGCCTCGTTTCGTGACGGACAAAATGCTGATGCAGGAGGTGTGCTTTCATATGTCACATGGTTTCTCCAACATCTTGTCTAAGGGAAAAAAGAAGCCATGGCCCACTCTGCCCCTCACTATTGGTGCATTCACAGTTAAAGACTTCAAGGAGGTGCTAGCAGAAGCAGATGCAATGAGAAGTTATCAGCTGGGGGCAATTGAACACCGAAACTATGACCCAGAGAGATTGGTCCCTGAACACTGCCGGAGAGCCAACCTCAGGTGGACTTATCAGCATCTCGAACGCCCAGCAGAAGATGAGAGGAGAAACTGGTATAATGCGGAAAGACAGCTTGCTCCGGGGGTTGACGTGGTCCAGGAAGACTTGGATGATCAGAACTTGGAAGACAGAAGACGTCAGTTAGGAGCTTCTTCTTCATCCATGCTCCCGAAATCCCGAATCAACACAGGGTCAACGCCATCCGCCAAACAAAAGGAGGCAGAAGCAAAGGCCCAACAGGAAAGGGAGAGGAAGCTAAAAGAAGATGAGGAGGCGCGCGCAAAAGGTACAACTGCAGCACAAAAGAGGAAGCTGGCCAAAGAGGCCAGGAAAGAAAAAGAAGACACAGAGGCACAAGCTGCAGCGGAACAGGCGCTTAAAGCGGAGTTGGACAAGGCGGAGGCTGAACGCCAAAAGAAAGCCGAGCAGGCTGCTGCAGCTGAGCAAAGGAAGAAGGCCGAAATAGAAGCAGCCGCAGAGGCTGAACGACAAAGGAAAGCCGAACAGGCAGTTGCAGCTGAGCAAAAGAAGAGGGCCGAGATAGAAGCAGCAGCAGAAGCTGAACGGCGGAGGAAGGAAGAGGAAGAGAAGAACACAGAGGAAAGAGAAGATGACACGCTAGATGATCTTGAAGTAACTCCTCTCGACATCCCTTTGGGCCGTACACAACTCTCTGATGTTAGATCGCCCCAGAGACAGGAAGCAGATGTGTTCGACCTGACCAGACTCACATTTGATCAGTTTTCGTTCAAGATCCGTCAAGAGAAGAGGAGGTCGTTGGCACATAGTCCCTCTGCATCATCTGCGGTATCCACAGGTAAGGATATAGTTTTGGATACCAGGACTAATCCGGTAATGATAGCGTCAGCAGGTACTGCCTTCGCTGCGGCTACAGAAGAAAATGTAACCCGGATGAGTAGAGAAATAGTAGCTCTACAAAACAGACTACACGCAGCCGAGCAACGCGAAAAGATGGCAGAGCAGGAGAGAGCAGCATTGCAAGCGGAAGTCCAGCAACTTCGGAAACAGGCTCTGCCAGCAAATGAAGTCTCACTTGCCATTTTCAAGGAGTGTGAGGTATTGGAGATGACTATGAGACAGGTATATGGTGAGATGTTCACCATCAAACAAACAGTCGCTCCTCTGGCAAGAGCGCGAATGGAAACCAGGAAAAGACAAGATCAGCTCAAAGAGGCTTCACAGGCTTTGGACAGGATGATGGGTTGGACCATTCAGTACCCTCAGGCACCTGAAAATTTGCCTAAGAGGGACTGGATCCACACGCAGGATGAGAAAGTTCAACTCCGCATAGCGATGCAATCTGGAGAAAAATTGACTAAAGACCTGGACAAAGTGATGTCCTCGTACGACCATCTGATTAGTGGTATCGACTCAACGCATACGCTGCACCACATCCCATCGCTTGGAGCATTAGAGGAAGAGAAAACCTGGGAACAAGTAAACCAAGATATTCAAACATTCTTACAACCCATCAAGTAGGCCGCAGCTGATCCGGAGCCCTCCGCATCTCAAGAGCATCTTAGTCAATTCATCGCCGCTCCAGCGCGGATTTATACCAAGCTTGCGTCGCTCTCGAATCAGATTGGACAAAAGAGGGAGACCCTAGTACCGAACGCTTTGGAATGCGCGTATAGGTTGAAAGAGGAGGTGCCCTTGGTATCCCCCATAGCGGCAGAGTACCAGGCATGGCAGGATTTCCTTAGGGAACAACAGATTGACATTAACAGTTCGCGTCCCGGCAGCAGCAAGTCCTGAGCAGCAAGAAGAACCAGGTCGCAAATCGCAACAACAGGACAGGTCGCAGGTCGCATCATCTACCCAGGTCGCAGAAGGAGTTGGTCGCAAGGTAGCCCAAAAGTCAAGAAGGCGAACAGTCAAGGAAACCCAACAGACAATTTTGGCATTATAAATACTCCTACGGGACATTGTACAAGGGCTTTTTCTTTTGGGAAACAGAGGAG
Organism: Pinus albicaulis; assembly: GCA_034641835.2. NCBI lineage: Eukaryota > Viridiplantae > Streptophyta > Pinopsida > Pinales > Pinaceae > Pinus > Pinus albicaulis. Next base: position 882,172,682 of record CM076580.1, read on the forward strand.
CTACAAGCATTGTATTTAAAGATCTGACACTTGAGCATATGAATATAGAATCTTGTTGAAATACCCTATGGTTATGATGTGTTTTGCTTTATGAACACTTTGTGTATTTCTTTCAACAGTTTCAGAATATCCTATGATTAATGAATCTGTTCTGTTCATGATATCTTTTATATTTCATGGCTATCCGTGTTGTATTAATGATGTTAATCTTATTATCTGTTATATTCATAAATGTTAATAAACTAGATTGTTAGCATTTCGTTTCATCTTTCAGGAAGTGCAGAGGTATCTTATCATCAAGAACTATTTTTTGTGTGATCAGACCACTGTACAAGCAATTACCCCACAAAAGATGTGTTGCTAATGACATCTCTTGAGGAGTATGTGCTTTATCTATAATCTTGCTACACATAGTGTTTAATTCATGTTTAACACGTTAATCTCGTATTCTATATCAGGTGAATAAGTGTATGTTCGCAGGTTCAAGCAGGTTCTTTTGAGACCGAAGAGAAGTCATCACCGAAGAGAAGTCATCTTAAGTGGTAGCCGGACCCACACTCTGGACGGGATCCCTACTCCAAACGGTTTAAGGTCTAATTGGGACTTTCTACCGGGGAGATCCCCTACTGTTGGCCGAACAAATTTTCCCGTCAACACCTTGACATTTTTTTTTTCAAATTTAACCTTTTTCTGGTGCTATCGAATAGTATACACACTGGTGCGCCTTATATATGTAGTGCACCGTCATTTTTATTTATATAAAAAAATAACCCTGCAACGGTGCACCATTTTCTATTAAGAAACGAGTCCTTCAATTCATTAACGACACCAGTGCATATACTATAAAAAGTGCATTGTCATTTTTAAATTAAAAACCCCACAACAGTACACCATATTTTTTATGCACCGAGGCATTCATATATTATTTTAGCATTAGGGTGTCGTGAGAGTATAGCACTGAATTGGGAAAAATGAATTTTATGACCGACCTTTTTTTTAAATTTAACCATTTTTCGGTGCTATTGAGTAGTATATGCATTAATGCGCATTATGTAATTACTACACCATTAATTTTTTTTAATATAAAATATAACTCTGCCATGCTACACCATATGCTTTTTTTTTTTAGATCTAGGGTAATCGGTAACTGGTGAGAGTTGTCTGAGCAAGGCTCGGGTTCAAATCCAACTGGCTACCACTATAAACCTAGGCTAGGTGCAACAGCATGCAAGCCGCACACAATAGCAATTAACTTATGCCTCAACAAGAACCGAGACGTCCGCTATGGGGTCGCCTACTCTTCTAGCCAAGACACAACAGGCGTATGTCTCCACGAAGGTTTGATCCTGGGTGGATCTGCTAAAAGTCAAGTGCCTTCACCATTTGCCTCCGCTTCACGGACATGCTACACCATATTTTATTAAGCACCTGTGTGTATAATTACGTAATGCACCGGTGCATTTGTATATTATAGACGGACTGTTAAAAAACATCTACTAAAACATTCGTCTACCGAACTCCACTAGAAACCTTCGCTACAAACGAATTTTTGGACTATTTTTATAGGGGTGTGCACAAAAACCTCTATTAGAGAGTCTTTTCCTTGTAGTGAAAGGGTTTTCCCCCTTGTGGGGGTTTTCCCTAGTCTTTGACCTAATTTGGTGTCTCTCTTGTTATTGCTATTGGTTGCCTTCTATTGTATATTGCATTTATTGTTCTATCTACAATTGTCATTGATCATTGGAAGTTTAAATTGTTTTGAAAATAATTGGGATAAAGTGATTGTAATAGCATAGAACATTGGAAAATTAACACCTCGCCCGCAACCCCCCAATAAAAACAATATCAAGCTCTACATCAATGGGACCTCCAAAGGAATCCTTGACCAATTGGGATAGGTGGGGCCTTTATAAATGAAAAAATTATCCATCCCTCATATCTATGTGGGATATAGGGGACATGACGCCAATAACTCAATTTGGATTGTGAGCCTTGGAAGAAAGGATTCAAATAGCCATCTAGTTAGGTTTTAAATACCTAAGAATTGAAGGAGATATGAAAATCCTTGTAAATGTCATTTCCAAATTCACTAAATCTATCCCAATAGAAGTCTCCACTAGTTGCAACCTCTCACCAAGCTTGGAAGCCATATCCAATGAGATCATGCACATTGAAGTCATTCAACCTTCACATGTTGAAATATCAACAATCTAATTAGTTGAATATTTAATGGAGAGGGAACTTTCCCATAGAATAGGAGACTCACAGTTTGAATGGGAGGATGCAGTGAGTAGAAGATTCAAAAGAGACCACCTTAAAATCAATTAAGAGGATGTCACTCACTTAGATGAGGTGGTAGGATTTATTGTCCCATGGCATGGGAAAACATCTAATGAAGTGGAAGCACTTGAAATGTGGAAAATTTGATAAGTAGCCCAAGCCAGCCTATTTGAGAAGATATTAGGAGGTTTTTGCAAATGGCCTTGTACACAAGTTGATGGATCCTAACACTAGTATTCATAAAAATAATGAATGATGCATGAATGGAATTAGGCCCAGGAGGAATCATGTACATCATTGGTTCTTGTTCTAAGAAATATGGTTGAGTTTTTTTTCATAGGATATATAATGGAGAAAAGGGATATCGTTGTTCATCTGTTGAGAAGTTGTTATCGTTTAATCACTAATAAAAAGATGTAGAATAGTTGGATAAACTCCTCCTCCATTACACACAAATTTAAGCCTAGTGATATTGGTGATCCAAGTGATGGGAGGGAGGCCAACCTACCTAGAATAATAAGTAACGAGAGACCACCAACGCCTTAAGTTAGAAGGGAAGAAATCCTTAGCCCCTCCACAGACATGCATGCAACTCTCATATGCTAGAAATTTGGTAGAAATATTTGATTCTAGGCACAAGCTTGCTATTATACAACAATTGAGTGAACTTGAGTAAATGATGTGCTAGCATAGGAAAAAAACACAATGTCATTATCGATAAGGAAGTGGAGTTGATTTTCTATAAAAGCATTTCATGCAATAGAATCCAATATAACAATGTATTTGTACTAAAATACCATGGAAATGATAACTTGTAATAATGATAATCCTATAGAGTAAGAAAACCACCTCCTAAAAAACATTCCACACATCCTCTCGTTATTGGAAAATATGGTTCACTCCAAGAAGAGATACACCACATACTAGAACTATATGTTGAGACGGTAAACATGCTTGTGGCTACTTAGCAATAGAGAAGAAATTAACATTCTCAACCATAAGCACCTCATAGCATCCCGTGACACTCAATAATGATGATACTTAGCCAATAGTGATGATACTTACGTTTTTTTGGGGGTCTTTTTCATTATCGTTGTCGTTGATGGTCATGATAGGTCTAGTTCTAAGTTTTGAGATTTATTTTTCTAATTTAGGTAGCATTGAACTAGCCCATGCAACCTACTTATGGGAAAATGCATATTATATTCTAAAAACTAATATGAACAAATTAATTTTATAAATATTTGGTTGTTTAAATTCCCATTAGTTTATATATTGTTTCTAAATATAAACAAGGTTCTAAGACCTATATTGAAAATATTTAGGAGGTTAACTGGACTTTGCTGACCTTTCAACCTGTATATAACCTATATTTGTATATATGAATAGAATGTCGAGCTATACTTACAAAATAAAAGACAACTTCATGAACTCCTTAGACAGACTTGAGCTTTAAGAATTTGGCTCCCTAAATATTTAATTTTTAAATACCAATCTTTAGCCATGAAATAATTCAAAGATATGTAATTTTAAAATTTAATAAAGTTAATTAAATATTATAATACATATCATTCTTATATCAAATACTAGTTGTAAGGATCTTAGATACTAACTATTTAAAGAAAGTGGATATGTCTAAAGCGTGGGTTATTCATAATTCATGAACTTTAATAAATGATTTTTTTTTCCACAGAAAAAATCGAACCTTCTATTATATAAGAGGGTTACATAGCATATGCATTGCATTGTCCCTTCCCTTTTCCAGAGAAAAACATAAGCGGCTGTTTTTAGGAAATTATCAGAAAATCCACCCTACAGCCCTGTCAACAAAAACTAATGGATAAGGTCAAAACTGTGGTGTAAGCTATCCCCAGCTTCCATATAGGAAAAAACACCGAAACAGGGTATGCTTAGAACCACAACTGTCCAAAGACTAGCGAGTAGACACTATGCTGGCTGAAAGTACTGTTTTGAAAAATATAAAACAAGTGCTCAGGCCTCCAATTAACGGAAAACAACGCTGAGTTGTAAACAGTTTTTAAATATACAAATAAGTTTTTACAGCAGAGTTCTATAAACAGAAAATAAAAAGAGACTGTGAAGGTAATAGAGCTGTTGACAGCTCCCAAATTAAGCAAAAACAGGAGGGGCAAGTCTCCTTGCCATTCCATCAACTACTTCTTCAACTGACCATGAGTCCAAAACCTGCTCAATGCCTTTTTTAGAAAGGCTGTCTGCTTCTGTGTTTCTTTCCCTGTAAATGTGACAAATTTTCAGCTCATCAAAACAACTTTTAAGACGAATAATTTCAGCAAGCAAAGGAGTTAAGATAAAATTCCTGCAAAGATGTGAACCATTAGCCCACTTGATTGTGTTCAGAGAATCCCCAAAGATCTGAACCTCCCTCTCATTGCGCAAAGAGAGCCAGTAAAGAAGCAAATGTAAGGCTTTGAGCTCAACAAAATTATTTGTTCCGGTACCAAGTCCAATGGAGGCTTTGAGAGAAATTCCAGTGGGATAGTGAATGACCAGACCAGCTCCACAATTTTTGTTTATATCTGAGGCTCCATCGAAATAAGCCCACGGAATGGAGCCCTTTATTTCTTCTGGCTGGACAGGTCTACAGCTCAGAGAATTAGATGGAAGTGGTATGCTTTCATATATGGCCACTCCTTCGGCTGCTAATCTGGCGATGGGGAAGAAGGAGTCTTTGAAGATTCGGTGATTCCTGGCTAGCCATACTCCCCAAACAACCAGCAGGGGCATCGTTCTGACTTTGTCATTGGGAGCCTGCTGCCACCAATTATTCCAGGCCTCTGATATTTCCTCCCCATCCCAATGAAGGGGGGCCTTTGTTTTTCTTAACATTTCATTCCAGAGGCTTTTTGAGAAAGGACAGGCAAGGAAGATATGCTGGAGAGTTTCCTCACTCTCCTTACACAAGGAACACCACCCAGGACCTATCTTCCCCCTTTTTTGGAGAAGATCCCAAGTAGGTACTTTCTTTTGAAGAACACACCAGAAAAACAACCGAGTCTTTGCTGGCCCTTTCAGTTTCCACAAAGGCTTGGCCCACCAGTTTGGCTCCTCCCACCCCTTTTGAGACATGAGCCAATCATATCCCATCTTTGGAGAGTAGAAGCCTGATTGAGAGTGCACCCATCTCAGCTCATCCGACTCATTTGAAATACGAATATGTGAATTTAACAAACCTGCGCGAAAAGCCCCCCATTCATCATGCCATCTTTCTTCTAGAGCAAGAGCATCCACTGAAAGCCCCTCCTGCCTCTAGATTGATGAGTTTGCATTATCAGCAATTTGACTGAGAGAGAAAAAGCCTCTGTTATTTAAATGCTCGAGCAGGTCTCTTGAAAGTGCAAAGGAGTCCGAGCAGCCCACCCACGGGTCCCTGCCTAACCTTATGGAGCTACCGTCGCCCACTTTCCATGCCAAGCCTTTTTCAATAATCTGTACAGCTGCCACCAAAGCTTTCCATACCACCGAGGAGTTCTTTGATGATTTGAAAAGCTGTCTTATCCATTCTAGAGGCGAGACTAGGTCAATATACTTCCTTCTAGTCACAGCAGTCCAAAGGTTATCTGAAACAATCAGCCTCCACGCTAGTTTAGCAGCTAAAGACTGAGAAAAAGGGAACAAATCCTTTATCCCCCACCCCCCCCATTTTTTGGGTCTGACAATTTTATCCCAGGCAACCCAAGGAGATACATGATCCTTCTTCTAGCCAGCCCATAAGAATCTGCTACAGATTTTGTTTATTTTCTGCAAAATGCATTTAGGCACCCAAATAAGACTAGCCCAGTAAACTGGAATAGCCAAAACCACAGATTTAATCAACACAAGCCTGCCTGCCCTTGACAGCCATTTAAAACTCCAATGTTTCATTCTGTCCTCAATTTTCGCCAGGAGCCAATTCCAATCTTGAGCCCTGTATGAGTCAGGTTTCAACTTAAAGCCAAGGTATTTGAACAGATCCTGAAGGGAATTTAATTCAAACGTGAGTATCTCCTTTAATCTGTTTACTTCAAGAGGGGAGAGCCCTGCTGTAGTGACATAAGATTTTTGATCATTTATGACCAGACCCGTGGCTTTTAAGAAAAGGTCTAAGAGCCTTTTAAGATAGCAGCAGTCCTCCCGGCTCCCATCACTAAAAATGAGAATGTCGTCAACAAAAAGGAGATGGGTCACCCATAGGTTCAGCCCAACTTCAAACCCTTTCATATCACCCTGTCTCTTCGCCACTTTGATCAACAAACTTAAACCTTCAGCTGCTAGCAGGAACAGTAGGGGAGAGAGAGGGCATCCCTGGCGTAGTCCCCTTTGCGGGTTGAAGAAATCCGAAGCAGCACCATTTATTAGAACTGCGATCGAAGTCGAGGTCACACACGCCATGATCCACCTTACAAAGTCATTCCTGAACCCCAGATGAGTTAGGAGAAGCCTTAGATACATCCAACTGATTCTGTCGTAGGCCTTAGAGAGATCAATTTTAATGATGGCCCCTTTTTTCCGGCTTCTTTTTAGACTGTGAAGGGTTTTCTGGGCAACACCAATAGCCTCGTGGATTTGTCTCCCATCCAAAAAACCAAACTGTTCCACAGAGATGCTTTTGGAGAGGAACGGTTTCAGCCTAGAGGCAACAATCTTTGCAATAACCTTGTATAAGCATGTGCAGAGTGAGATGGGGCGAAAGTCATTGAAAGAGGAAGGGTGGTCCGACTTAGGGATAAGGGTCAGAAAGGTTGCATTAAGAGGCTGATAGACCAAGCCTGAGACCCTAGATTCTTCCACCACTGCTGTCAGGTCATCACCCAGAAAATCAAAAAAGTGGAGAAAAAATTCCACAGTCCATCCATCCGGTCCTGGACTTTTCTCTTTTTGCATCAATTTTAGGGTAGATTCCACTTCATCCTTGGATACCGGTGCCATCAGAAGATCATTTCCTTCATCTTCGATGAACCTTGGGAAAAATTGGGCTACTCTTATAACTTCAGCAATTGAAGCTTCTGCAGGGGCCTTAAAGAGGTCTTTGAAGAAAGCAACCCCAAGGGAGGCAAGCTCTTCAAAGGACTGAGCCTTTTCCCCATTTGCTTTTGGCATTTCCCAAATGGTATTTAAATTTTTCCTCCCTTTAGCATAATGCTGAAAAAATTTTGTGTTTTCATCCCCCGCTTGAAGCCAGATAGCCCTGCTCTTTAAACGCCAGCTTTCCTCCTTTACTTGAAGAATTTTCCTTCTGGCTGCCTCCAGCTCCCGGATTCTGTCATGAGATTCCACTGTGGCATAGCCCCCCCCATCCGGGGCTTCCAAGAGCTAAAGTTCAATGTTTATGACCCTTAGTTCCTCCTCTTCGAGCAAAGCCTTATGAGTAGCCCAATTTTTGGTTACAGCTTTCAAATGCTTTAGGTTATTCATGAACGCCTTACTTCGACTTAAATCCCCCTCATCACAAAGCCCATCCTTCCTCCAAGTGGTATGGACCAGAGATACAAAGGAATCATCAGACAGCCAAGAGGCATTAAATTTGAACGGGGACCCAGGTTTTTTAAGATTTCCTTTTGCCTCCATCAGTATCGGGAAATGATCGGATAGGCCCCCTTCACCCACCCAATGTCGGAAAATAGACAATTTCTCAGATAGAACTTCACCCAAGAGAAAGCGATCCAGTTTCTTCCCAACCCAGTCATCACCAACTCTTTTATTGCGCCAAGTAGGCCTGGATTTTAGAAGCGAGAGGTCGATCAAATGGGAAGAGGCGATCTTTGAAAGGAAAAATTCTGTTAGAGGGTCCGCTCTGGCATTTGCTCCCCACGATTTAGAGACCCCCAGTGAGAAGTTTAGGTCTCCTCCAAGGATCAAATTTTGATGGTTAAGAAATGACTTTTGGAAAAAGGAGGACCAGAACACCTCCCTTTCCTGACAGGGCCCATAAACATTTAGAAGAAGTAAGGGAAAGCAGAGCTCCTTAGAGTAGAGCTCCACCGCCAGAGTGTGTTCAAATCCCCAGGAAGAAATTTCTTTAAGATTTCCAGCTCTATAGCCTGTGACCAAACAACCAGAGCGACCATCTGCATCAATAGCCTAAACGAGCCAGTCTGGCATCGATTTTGAAAGAAAAGCTATAATTTCCTCCCCTTTATCAAGAGTTTCTTGAAGCATAAGAATATCCGGGTTATAATGTCTGATTAAGTCCCTTAAAGCTAGTTTTTTAGGTTGACTAGCTAACCCCCTACAGTTGAAGGAAAGCAAAATCATTTCAGAGAGTCAGAGGGTGGATTTTCTGCTCTAAGTACCCCAGTCAAGGATTTTTGTTTTCCATCGATGATATCAATAATTGCCTTCTGCTTGGCCTTTGACATATTGGATTTCCTACCTCTGGTTTTCCTGGGCCCGATTGGCACCAAATCCAGCTTTAGACCACCAGGAACTATCTCTTTCCTAGGACGAAAAGCCAAAGATCTCAGGTTATAGGGGGGAGTGGTCGAGGAAGGAGCAGAATCCAAGGAATGACAGGGTAGTAGGGATTCAATCTTAAAGGACGAAGGATCTCCAGAGGACGAAGGTACCGAGACAACTAGACTGTCGACCAATGGTGAATTCAGATTTAAACAAGAAAACTTCATCTGAAGCTGCCCGGAGGTGCTAGGCATCGAAATAGCAGAGGCAGAATCTAAATTAGATAAACATAAGGAAGAGGGGAAAGAAAGAGGCATACCCACCTGAGGATCCATCACTTTCCCAGCTGTCGGAATGACCTGAGAGGCAGTCAACACAGGTGCTTGCTCTTGAGATCGGGCGGAATTAAACTGCTGCAAAGGGGCACCAGAGGTCACATCCTCCAACCCATCCTTTAAATCCTCCTCCATTGGTTCCATTGGGAGCTCCATGCCACTGTTGGAAACAGGAAAAACCACCGACTTTCGGGGCACCTTGAGAGGGTTCCTTCGACGGCGATGGCCCAGCGGGCATTCTTTGGCCAAGTGCCCATATTTATGGCAACGATGGCACCGGAATGGCAAGTTTTCATAATCCAGCTTTTGCACGAACTCCATCTCTCTATACTTTAAAGTCATGGCTTCTGCAAGCCCCTCTCGAGGGTTAAGACTTACTAAGATCCGCGCCACACTAAGATCGTCTGTTTGCTCGAAAGATTTGTCAAAATCCAAGAACTTCCCCAAGGTATTTCCAATGGAAATGAAAACCGAATCAAACCAGAACTGAAGGGGTAACCCTGGCAATTTAACCCAAACTGGAGATTCGTTCAGCTTCTCGGTCTGAGCATCGAACATAGGTGTCCATCTTTGAAGAAGGACTGGTTGTTTACCAAAGCACCAATTCCTGTCAAGAACCCAATTAACATGATCTTTGTGGGCAAAGCACAAAGTAAACCAACCTCTCTCCAATGCTTTAATCTCCACATGCTTTCCTGGTGCATTTTCCCACTCCGATTGAACCCATTCCCGAATATAATCAGCCGTGAATTTCCGCCCTCGCACTCTGCCAACGAGCCTTGTCTCAGTGGCTGCCATAGCCTCTTCTACTCGAATATCCACTCCTAAAGTGCAGCAAGGCTGGGGCTCCTTCTTTCTAATAGGTCCCTGCTTTTTTCGCTTCCCACCCACCTTGGTAACCTGCGCCTCGCCATCCCCTGGTTCATTATGTTTCTAGACATCAGAGGCCTCTACCCCTGACGGGCCCTGGCACCTCTCCTCTGAAACCCTGTTCACACAGAGGTCACAGATCTTCTGTCTCTCAACCAAAGGTATTTTTTCGGGTTGAGACTTCTCTGCATCCGTGGCGCCCCCAGATTCAATCTCCCCCTATGAGCGCCCCTTCAATCCCGCTCCCACCAAAACCAGATCGTTTGCATGCCCAAATCCATCGCCCAATGCTCCGGCCGTGGTGTCATTCTGAGGTAAATCCCGGATCACCTCAAACGAGAGCACATTGACACCTTTTGAACTTGATTCCAGATTTTTCCTTTGAACAGGGGCCCTATTTTCACTTCCAAAAGCCCATGGAAAGCCTGCTCCTGTATCAGGCCTTTTCCCGGTCTTTTCCTTCGCATCTATGGGCCCTTTCAAGACATGCAGGCTGCAACTGGCCACCACATCCTCTAGCCCTCCAGAAAGGGGAGGAAACCCTGTGAAATCGGAAAGGTCTAACCCCGAGGAAAGGGGAAGAGTCCCGAGAGCAGCAAGACGGTTCCTATCGGAACTTTCACCCTCAGAGAAAACACCCTTAGAGGGTAAAACGACACGGTCAGCCTTTTGGTTCTTTGCCAAATCAAGGAATGCAGATCTGTGAGGGGGAGAAACCACCCCAGACTCTTTGGAGAAAACCCCTTGCTTCACAGGCGCCTTAGGAAAAAATCGCTCAAGGTTTTGAACAGAAACATCGTGTCCCCAAACAGTGAGAAGATCCTCCGGCACCGGTTCCAAATCTACCAGTTCACGGTCGAGCCCCATCCCTGCAAAATAAAAGAAAACCCTAACCCGACACCGTAGGAGCTGGAAACCCGTGAGGAGGTAAAACTTCATCGATCCGGTGAAAAACAACTGAAAAAAGTAATCTGCTTACAGGCTATGGATGAAACCGCGCGTTTTCCAACCTCGGTGAGCGCTGATCATGACTTAGCACGGAAAAATTCATGAGGTTAGGCGAGACCCTGACAGGTAAGGACACCTGTCACATCTCGCCTCCCGCGTGGCCTGAGGCAGGCCCGACCTGCAGACGATTACTGGTCCACCATTGCAGAAAAACCCTAGTGCCAGGAGGACTTGCAAGTGGAACTTTAATAAATGATGCACGTGCTTTTAATCATGAATCTATTCAGAAAGAGTGGTTATTTTTTTTAATTATTTTAAGATATCAAAATTAAAAATATATTGAATTTTAATTTTAATTACTATAAAATTAAATATTATAATATGTATAAATTTTAAATTTTAAATTAATTATTATTTTTCTCAAAAAATTAAATAATAATTATTATGTAAATTTTGAATAGTATAATATTGATCATATTTTTATAATAAATAAAATTATTTAATTAAAATAAATTAAATAAATAAAACATATACTTTAATGTGTATACTTCAGTAAAGTAAAACATATACTTCAAAAAAACTCTGATCTTTCGAGAATGAGTCAAATCGTCAGAATCATTTTCTAATGAAGCCTAAGCTTTTTTTTTCTTTTTCACATCATATTAATTACATGAAAATTAATTAAAACATTTTAAATTTTAAGAGGGAAAAAATGTGAACAAAGAGAATTATGATTGGGCCAGAGGCGTTTTATAGCCCAGAATATGAGTAAATGTGTTTACTCAATAAATATAAACATAAATATTTAATATTTATATGTCAAATCAATTAAAAAAAGAAAGGTTAAAAATAATATAGAGCTTAGTATAGTGGAGATATTGTAATGTAAACATTTACTTCTTGAATTAATTAATAATAAAAAGTTAGAAGTAATAAAAGTAATAAAATTCAATTTGTTATATTGTAATTTTGTTTTGCAGGTAGCTTAGCTCCTCCAACTCAAACTAGAAATTATGCTCTCTAAAAAATTGCATAAATAATTATAAGTTACATTGGTAAATGCTATATTAAAAATGTTTGATAAAAAAATCATCCTATAGTCTTGCTTTGGCAGTAATTAATAAATTGAGATGTGAATTGGATAAATAAATTGTTTGCTCAAGCAGAAGAACTTGCATAAATTTTGGTGGGTAGTAACCACTAGTAAGCCTACACATTTACAATTTTACTCCTAAAAAAACATAAATAATGGTGGGAAGTAACTCTTATAAGTATATTTTTTATATCTTATTCCTATTTGTTTTTTATGCAAAGACTTACTTAAATTATGGTGGGAAGTAATTGATGATAGATATGTTATTTACTTGAGTATAAGTTATTTTCAAGTATTTTATTTTTGGATGGTTTTTCTACAAAGTTTCATGATACAAAATCACTACACAAATATATAAATATCATGCATGAATATTGCAACCATATCCATAAATTATGGCATAAAATATGTAAGGCAATTATCCTTCAAGTTATGGTCCAATCAAATGTCTGAAAATATATATATTTTTAACAATATAATTTGCATTGGTCAATACTAAACTAATAGCGATAAACACGAAATTGATTGTTAGAGTCTTGCATTTGGCAAGGACTAATAATGATAACATAATCATATTTAAATTTAATTAATAAACACATAAAAAATTAATACTTAACTTACAATATAACAAGTTTCTTAGCCATGGATATACATCCACACTTTACCATTGATATTATTAACTTGTAAATAGGTATTGTTACAATAACATGGGCCAATACCATGGATTATCAAACCCACATGCCAAATCAAAATTAAAATGTAAAATATTTTAGATATTACATATAACATTCATTACATAGAGTGAAAATTCTCCATCATATGGATGGAGAGATAGAGAGAGATGGAGTAGGGAGAGGTGGGGGGAGAGAAGGAGGGGGAGGGAGATAGTGACAACATTGGAGGGTGGAGAGAGAGAGAGGGAGGTGTAAGAGAGAGGGGGAGAAAGGAATGAAGCGAGATAGGAGGGGAGGGAGAGGAGAGAGGGAGAGAAAGAGAGATGGAGTTGGAGAGGGAGAGAGAGGGAGGGAAGAAAAAAGACAAAGAGATAGAGGTAGAGAGAAAGGGAGTGACAAGGGATAGATGGAGAGAGGAGAGGAGGGAATATTGAGAGAATGAGAAGAGAGAGAGAGGGAAAGATGGAGATGGAGGGGGTAGAGAGGGGGAGAGAGAGAAGGAGAGAGTGAGGTATATATTGACAGAGTTGGAGGGTAAAGAGAGAGAGAGAGAGATGTGGGGGAGAGACAAAGGTAGGTGGGACATAAAGGGAGAGAGGAAGGAAGAGAGAGAGAGCTTGAGAGTGGGAGGGAGAGAGTGGAGCAAGAGGGAAGAGAGAGAGAGAAAGGGATAGAGATGGTTCCAACCTAGATATGGTATGTGTATATATAAAAACCAACCTAGATCTATTTTAACCCTGGATCTATCAAGCGTCGAGAAAGATTAAATCTCTTTTCACTTTAAAAGAGATTTGTATCTCAATATATTTGAACCCTCTCGGCTTGATAGATCTAGGGTAAAGATGGATCTGGAGTGGTGATATAAAAAATGAGTATTCATAAAAGTAAGATAAATATAGAGTTTTCTTTTCTTTTCTTTTCTAGAAATTGACAATTAGTTTATTAGTCCCTACGTATTTAGGGACTATAACATTAGCCTTGCATTGACGTGCATTGACTCTCAACATTTTTCCCGACTTTATTGCAATTTTAACCAAAATTTCATGAAAATGCTCAATATTTCTATTTTCCTATAAATTCAAAAATAATTTTACAATTTTATGGAAATCTTATTTCTAATTTTTTATTGGCTCAGTGAGCTTTGATGAGACATAATTCCCCTAGTGGAGAGCGCTTTATTTTTTGGTATTTATGACTCCCTAACAATTTATTTAAACAAACAAAAAAAACTATTTTTCTGAATGGCTAGCTCGTCGGTGAGTGCTCTGACACTGACATTGTTATCCCTGAACCTACTATTCTTGACACTACTACCAATATTCTCAATGTTGCAGGGCTCTTACTTCCCAATGTTACAGGTCCCTTACATGGGGGGTGCGCAAAGCTCTGCACACTGTTGAATAGCAAAGCTTTTCTCTCTACACTAGCTTCCTGCACATTACAATTCTCCACACAAACTAGTTTCTGATAGCTTCTGCATCCCCACACAATACCATTCTCCAAACTCTCGAGTTTGTGCAAAGACAGATTAACAATCAAATACCTCCAAAAAAACCTATTACCTTGGAACACAAATATTCAGACAACATTGTTTTGTTCACCTTTATTCCCATGGTAGAGTTAAAACAACTACAACTACACTTTAAAAAATTTAATACTCAAATACTTATGATATATCACAACCATTTAATGCTCCATACAAAAAGTTATATTTTTTTAGTCCTTTAATATGTAAATAATTGTAATCTTTTCAACTTTGTACACTACTTTAATGCTCCATACAAAAAGTTGTATATTTTTTAGTCCTTTAAAAACTTTAATATGTAAAGAGAAAATAATGTTTGGGTTTTAATTATCAATTTTTTAATTTGTTTGTAAATTAAGATTTAAAATTAATTTTGATTTTTTTATTTAGACGATAATTTGAGAGTTCTTCATCAATCAAATTGATATTTAAACAATTCTTTATATGTAAGATTCCATTAGATATGATAATGGAATGATTTGTGTGTGGCTTATCAAAGGTGGGCGAAGGGGGGTTTGTGTGGAGCAAATCTCCACACATGGAGAAAGTTCATTATGTGGAGTGCAGAGTTCCTCCGCACCGCACCTCCATGTTAGCGATGGAGCAACACCACCAACATCGAGTGTCTTCCTTTAACAATCAATTCTAATGTCGTTAAACAAGGGTGCCTCACATTCAAGCAACTTAATGTCGATTATTGTTTTCTCAACAATATCTTACATTTACATTTAACTAGAATATGCATATTCAAAGGTAAGGAGTGAACTCTTTCTTTACGCATAATTCCTTTTTCCACGCATATGCCATGTTGAATATTTCTCTTTATGGTATTGGTTGTGATTTTAATAATTTTAAAATCCTAATACATCTCAAAGCAATATTTAATCCTAAATTTTTTGAGTTCACATCATTACTTTTCATTAATTTGTGATCAATGGCACAACAACGACTCTGTTTAAAGGATGAATCACATTTTTGAAAAATCTACTTAAGTAACCCATGTGATTATTCCTACGTCCACTAGGGAGGGACTCTGTTACTCGTGCGCCCTCCCTTCCACGCCGGCAATTGACGTGGACTTAACATTTTTAACCATACGCCACATGTTGACTGTACGTTGCCACTTGGCGCGGTTGGTGGGAGTTATAAAGTTTGACCTTAAGTGAGGGTCTAAGGTTTCTTCTGGCTCATTTTTTTCGATTTGTTTGCTGCCCTTTGTTATCTTCTACGAGCTTGGTGTGTGTGCATTTTTCTTCGTCAACGATGGCTCTCTTCGGCTCCATTTCCTGTTTACCTAGTCCGCCATTGTAGCATTGTTCACTTGACATTGTTGTTTGCAGCGATTGGTTTTGGGTTTATGGTTGTGCTTTGTGTCTATTCGTTATGCTTCATGGAGGGTTAAACAACAGCTCTGTGTTTGTTCGTTATGCTTCATGAAGGGTTAACCAACGGCTCTGTGAGTGTTCATTTGGCGCTAGTCCTTGTTTGCGAAGGATCCAGTGAGAGATTTGAGCAAGTTCGGTGGTTGACATGCAGGTCAGTGGTCGATTGTTAAATTTCTTGGTTTTTTTTTTGCAAATTTGGCTGTAAGTTTTGTGGTTTTTATCTCAAATGCTAATTTTTCTCTTTTTTTTTTTGCAAGTAATTTTTATAGCTGACATTGAAGAGCTCTAACAAGGTTTGAGGTGATATTTGGACTTGGTGGTGGCTTCTGCGGTTCTCCTACCAACCACTATGTGTTTCTTAACACTTGAATTTTTTGTTGGGAATTTAGCTCTGGTTGTAGTTTTGTGTTTTTCAACACTTGAATTTGTTGTTTTTCTTGAATTGACTATTTGAATTAGTTGTTTGTTGTTTTTATTGCTCTGTAGTGGTTATTGTGGCTTGGGTATTGTTGCAGGGTTTATGGTAAGGTTGGGCAACCCGGTAATCTTGCTCTGTGTTCTCTGTGACTTGTTCTGCAGTGGTTATTATGACTTGGGTTTGGGATTTGTTGCAAGGTTTATGGTTCGACAACCCGATAATTTTGTTGTGTCTTGCTCTGCAGTGGTTATTGTGACTTGGGTTTGGGTTTTGTTGTAGGGTTTATGGTTTGGAAACCTGGTAATTTTTTTGTGTCTTTCTCTGTAGTGGTTATTGTGACTTGGGTTTGGGTTTTGTTACAACGTTTATGGTTCAGTAGCTCAATGATTTTGTCGTGTCTTGCTCTACAATGGTTATTGTGACTTGGGTTTTGGTTTTGTTGTAGGGCTTATGGTTTGACAAACTGATAATTTTGATGTATCTTGCTCTGCAGTGGTTATTGTCACTCATGTTTGGGTTTTGTTGCAGGGTTTATGGTTTGGCAACCCAGTAATTTTTATGTGTATTGTTCTGCAGTGGTTATTGTGACTTGGGTTTGGGTTTTGTTGCAAGGTTTATGGTTCGGCAACCGGGTAATTTTGTTGTGTCTTTCTTTGCAATGGTTATTGTGACTTGGGTTTGGGTTTTTTTTTAGGGTTTATGGTTCGTAAACCTTGTAATTTTATTGTGTATTTCTCTATAGTGGTTATTGTGACTTGAGTTTGGGTTTTGTTGCAGGGTTTATGGTTCGCCAACCCAATAATTTTGTTGTGTCTTGCTCTGCAGTGGTTATTGTGACTTGGGTTTGGGTTTTGGGGCAGGGTTTATAGTTTGACAACCCAGTAAATTTGTTGTGTCTTGCTCTGCAGTGGTTAAGTGTGTGAATCTAAGGGATGGTCATGTGGGAAATAATTGCATGCTTATTTCTTACACAAGCAACACAGTCTCAACGATGCATTCATATATGAATTTTCTCTCTACTATTACTGAATCGAAATTGGGGCTTATCTTTGTAGAGAAATGGTTAGCATTCAAGTTTATAATGTTTTATTCTTGCTTTTATGCATGGTGTTGCGGCAGTACTACAATTTTTATGGGAAACTAGCTATCTTGTATTAATGCAATGAAGTATATTGTTATACATTCTACTCTTAGTTAGAATAATTTTTGTGCATTCCACAATTTCAATATTTTTGATATTGTGTGGATGCCTATAACTTCTTATGTTGCCTTTGATTAAGGTAATCACGTTAATTTTATTGATATAAATTACTTTGTTTTATTTAAAAGTTAATAAATTTTTGCATATCTATGTTGTTTTGTGCCGAGTCATAAATCATGAGATTTGTCTTTATGGACTAGTTTGTAGTGTATTTTTGTCAATGTTTGAGAAACATGTATGGCATTGATGAATGCACTATATGGCTGAAGAAGATTAAAAGCATCATTGCCAAATATCTCAACCTAAAGCATTTGATATTAGCTAGATATCTTTAATATTCTTTTCTAGCCATCATTTGAGTGATTTGGCTATAATCAATGTTGTGACTTATAAATGGTGGCATGCACAAGATGACTATAATTTTGTTTGGCAAGTTGGGGTGACCATTAAGTAGCTGGTATAAATGAACAACTTAGTTTAGTAGAATTTAGTTTGGTTTTCACCTTTAGTTTGACATTAGAAACAATGAGAATATTTTCCAAGTCAACTATTGATATCTACTTCAACAGTATAATGGCTTGATTGCCTATCTTAAATTTTCAAGTGTAAATTTCCATAAGAAAAACATATTTTTGCAAGTGCAAATCCCATATGCGATGTTCTAGTTTGACATGTATTTTTTTTTTCCTCAAAATGAGCTATTTCTAATTGTTCCTAATATCTCTATAACACCTTTTTAAATATTAATTTGAAAACTATTTTTCTTTCTAGTTTGTAATCGGTCTTGTCATTGCTTTAAAAATTTTCAATGTATGTTCTTTGTTGTTAGCTAAGTTATGTAGTGTTTGTGAATGCAGTGGTAATACTACATTTCCTTTATATTGGGTCTGCTTTTTTGTATTCATTTATTCTTGTCTAGAGCAAAATTTCTGTTGTTATAGTTTATTGTCTTTGAAGTAAGGTTCATTTTGATGGCACTCAAAGTGGATGACAATGCATTCTGAATGGGTTTTGATTTTGGATTTAAGGGGTTATTGCAGTTTTATTTAGAGCTAATTTGTGCATGGTTTTCTAGTCTAGAATGTGTCAAGACTGGCGCTTTCTTGGGTTTGATTTGGGATGCGAAATGCTTATTTAATTATTCTCTTGACTTGTTGATGCTTCACTGCACATGCACTATGTTTTTCTTCTAAGATAAGTTACAGTAAATGAGGTTTCATATGAGGTGTGATGTTAGATATGTTTACTGTTCAATATTTTTTATGGAATTTTCATATTAAAACAAGTTCACTCCAAGATTTCATTATTCACTCGTTTTCCATTTAATTAACAACTCAATTGTAAATGTGTTGTTAATCAATTGGTGTGTGGAGGAATAATAGAAGCTATTATTTGCATTCTCATGTCAATGTGTCATAATTCTCCATTATAATAGACTATAGATGTGCCTTCTAAGATCGATTTTGGTTACAATGCTGCATACAATATGAAATAAATCAACCTAGGTTGTACGCCAAAATATTCATGTGACAAGAAAAAGAGACAATCCATCCAAACTCCACATCATAATGTGGTTACAACAAAAAATATATGACACCCCTATTCTTTATGGCCTTAAGAATATTCAGTACCAAAACTTCCTTAGTTTCCTTCTTGAGCCAAGTAAGTTGGCCTACCTAAAAAGGGTTGATTAGGATGTGGTTGATTGTTTCCATATGATTGGGTCTAATTTTCCCCTTCCAACCATGGAGGAATTGAGTACCTGTTTCGGGGATTTAACACCCTAGAGGTTGGTTGGGATTCAACCTCCACAGAGCAGGGGCGTACTATTTAACAGAGACTCACACGATCATGCACAGTCATGAAAACGAAATAGAGCAGAACGAGAGGTTTACCCGTTGGTCCTACGTTTGAAGTAGATCCACGTGGAGTTCAAACTCCCTGCAACCGTCCTTCCTTTTTCACCTAAAATACAAGAAGAAACCAGCACAAAGGACAAGTTGTACAGTATATTTCTACTCTATATGTTAGCGAGATTCATATAAAACATTAAATAAATCATCATAAATGCTTGTATAACAAATATTCTTCATACATTAAAGCATATACTAACACGTTTACTTCGGGAACAGCATGATACTTCTGTATTATAAAAATAGTACGTACAAAAGTAAGTGGAGAGATCACCTGATCCTTCCAAGGCCTTCGCAGACCGTCGTCCGCATCCGTCCGGCCCTTGCCTCGCTAAGACTCCTTCCAAATGAGTGCATACGAGATAACATATAAAGGGATGTGTATCTCAAGGAAACAAGGGTTTCCTGAAATGAACTGGGAAAGTGTAGGAGGCACGGGGAATCAGACTTGGATAGGGAACCAACAGAGTATAATAATAATAATTCTCTCTCTCTCTTAGGCCATACATATGAGGTCCTTTTATAGTCCCTCCAAGTAGTTTCAACAGTTGGAAATAGTTGGCCACGGGCTGGGGTAGTTGAACTACCTGAGTAACTATCAACCCAGCGCGAAATTAGGGATTTTTTATATATTTTTTAACCATTAAAATGGCATACGCGGAAAAGTCTAGTTGTACTAGCGTATACACGCGGAAAAACACGGGCATAGTCGCGTATGAAGGATTTTCCACTGTTTTTAAGTGAATTTGTCCAAGTCTGTAGGAATGGGTGCCCATAAAGCCATGTAGCAATCATGAATCATGTCAAGGTGAGAAATGATGCTATAACAGTACCCATACCTCACACTTGTGCTACTAACCCCTTTATTAAGTGGAGGTGTGTGATGATCATACATAGAATTGACATCTCCTCTGGTCAGAATAAGGTAAGTGGGTAAACCCCCATTTTGATAGTAAGACACTTGAATGTTTATGAGGTCCTGGAATAATGGTGTATTATCTCCAATATTTTCTAATGTGTTTGACATAATCCTAGTTTCATCAGCTATTCCTGCAACACTGTCAACCATACTGATCACCCCTTGTTCCTTTTCAAGCATTTGTTTAGCCTTTCTTGCTTCCTTTTCCTTCCTTTCCATTTTTTTTGTTGGTCCTTCTCTTGCCTTGCTTTCTTTCTTTCAAGCCTTTCATCTTCTCGACTTTGTGTTTCAACAATACTTGATGCCTTCTTCTCCTTCGCTAGATCCTTTTTTTCTATCTTAATTCTTGAATTTCAATTTTTTTTTCTTTAGATGCAACTAATAGGTTTATATAGCCTTCTAAGGTGAGTAAATATGAACTTTGTCCCAAACGAAGAGTACTTGGTGTTATTTTCTTTTTTTTCATTGACTCTCTCTCTACTGGTAGCTTTAGGAACCGACCAAGTAACTTCTCCACCTCTCATTATATGAGAAAACTGATTGAAATAAATTGTTATCTTCATTTAATGCTTCTTTATGTGCTTTATCTTCTTCCATTGATCTATTTTCCACAAAAAAAAATGAAAAATTTCATTGTTCAATTATGTTGGTTTTGATGGCATGTTCATGCTTTGTTCATTGGTTCTTGAGACACTATGTTTGCTCAAATTAATCATGGATTCTTCCATCCATGATGGTGGGGTTACTTGGCTTGGAAATTTCAATTGGTCATTGTTGTTTCCTAGTGCAATATCAACAATGTCATGTTCAACTACATCTTCAGTGTTAACTACATGTTCAACAATGTCAATAACAATATCAACAACAGAAGTTCCATGTGCTTGAGTTGGTAGAATGACCTTCATGTTATTGTCAATTTGTTCATGATTATACTGTGTTTCATAGACATGTTCATCATCATCACCATATAAGTTTCCTTGAGAGATGGAAATCATATTACTAGTTACAGCCACATCATCATGTTCATCTACTTCTTCTTGCACTTCAAAACCTCTTTGTACATCCCCTTCTTCCTGACCATCCACATGAAACGCCTGGCTATAAACAATATCATGCATACTAGAATCATAATTCAATGGCCAGATTTATGTCCTCCTAAAGACAACGTTGATATTTGATGGTATCTGAGCCCTTTTAAACTCTTTTCTTGCAAGCTCTCCTAGCTCGAACCTTTTCACCTCAACCCTTGGATTCTTTGTAATCCATGCAACACGCTCTGACCAGAAATAGTTCTTGAAATGGACAAACAAACTAACATCAATGGGTTGCAATCCATGAGTGGTATGAGTGGGCAATGTTAACAGGTCAATGCCCAAATTGTTTCCTTCCTCAATTGTTTATACAATAATGTTGCTTCCATGGCCATCTAATATCAATAGGTGTTTGTTCTCAGGTGAGACACCACTTGCTACAGATGCAACAAAGTGACAAAACCAATTAAAAAATTTTCTTTAGTCATCCATTGATCTAAATTTGAATGTTAGTTTTGTTGTGCTAATTTCATCTTTAGATTTATAATTCATTTTCTGATCTTATGCTTTATGTGCATAGTTTTCCTTGGTGTTTATGAGTGTCAAATAGGTAAATGAGCTAAGTTTTTAAGTTAAACTCAAGAGCATAAAGCATGAAAAACAAATTTTGAACAAAAACAATAACAAGTACAACAAACCATCACAATTGATCCATTAACATGGTGTTTTGATGAAGGATTTCACCCCTCCTAGGCTACATCTGCTTGGTCCAACTTCCATGGCTTAGGCCTTTGTATTAGCTCAAAAGTGAAAAAAATGTTGTCCACAATCACCTACAACTCCTGAAACCTGCTTCAATGTGTCCACAATGTCCAAATCATTCAAAAATGACTCTTCTTGCACTCAATTTCGAATTTTGCCAAATATATGACCAAAACAAATTTGCCTAGTAAACTGCCACTAAAACTGGAGAAGACTCCAGTTAGGGCCGCCAAATTTGAGGGAATCACCTAAATTGGTGGGTCCACTGAAAATTCTGCCAAACTAAACTGCAGTTTAATTAATATAAAAACATGATTAATTGTAGATTAACTATGGATAATCGCGCACTAAGCATGTTTTAATGCAATCCACATTAGCGCTTAAATACAAAGATTATGGGTTAATAAACCCAGATTAGCATTTAATTTGCGCTCTTATGGTCCCACTCCACCATTGGTTAAGGTGGTAAGTCCGCTAGTTACAAACATTGAATAGAAGTATAAGCCTCAACCCAATACAGATAAGATCTCCGGCGGTGGTGTATTGGTGTGGTTGGTGTTTGTTGTGGGGGAGTTCGTGGGGTTGAGCCCTGACCTAAGCCCATCCCTTGTAACATTTTGTTCCAATGAAATGCACACTTTACCATAAGGTTTAAAAACCTTATATTATATTTCATATATGCGGCATATAAAATATTTAAAACCGACCTTTGGTATAACCTTTGGACTATGAATCTAATTCGGATTTTGACCATTGTAATGAGATTTGAAATGAGGACTTTGGATAGGGTCCACCAGAGGAGGCACATGGCAGCCCCTGGTTGCACCATGTGTCCACCTCTGGTTGGACCATTCCAACCATATAAAAGAAATTTTCATTCAACCCTAGGAACAAAACTCTAAAAAAAATTCACTTTAAAACCAAACTAGCAAATCCTGCAGTGACACTTGTCACAGTGTCATTGGGCAAAACTAAAGAATATTCCCTGAATATACTTAAATTTTCTCACTGGGCTGCCATGTCACCAAACTATCACTTCTAAATTTTTTTTAATTGTTTAGGAAAATGAACAACAGGCTCTATCTTCTTTGTCCGTACTATGTTTTCGACAAAATGAATTGCTTTAGATTCTTGGCGACAAGCTCTTCACTGTTGCTCAGTTTCCACTCGATTTCGAGCACTTTAATTTTTTAGCTTTAACACTAAACACCTAATCATTCCTCCCCACTAGAAGCCTTTTGGACCCCGAAATCTCTTTTATTACTGATCATGTGGATGAGGGTACTGTTCCCTCACCCTTCCAGCCTCTATCCATTGAAATTTTCCCATTTTCATCAAATTGAGCTTTTCACAAAAACTTAACTTTTTCCTTGACTTTTGCGACCCTCTATTTTTGTTTTTGACACCGTCATGCTAAAATTTCCATGAAATTGCATAGAAGAAATATATTCTTGTATAAACCATCTTGTTCCCACCTCAATTAGTAATCAAAGGAAACTTAAAAACTGTCTCACCTTGCACACAGTCATCATGGTGATTCTTAACTGATCTTGCTTTGTACTTGCATCGACTCGTGACCAAGTATCTTCACCATTACCATGTACCCTTTGGAAACCAAAAACAACCACTTGTAGAACCCATCCCTTCTTTATAAAATTTCTTTGTCTCTTTCTCTTTGACCTTTGCACTCTCTTTCACCAGCATCTTGTTTCCAACATTGCTCAACACTAATGTTGACTGCTGCAAATCTGTCACATATTTTTCACCTCCTTTCAAAGGCAACCTATTAGAGTCCTGAAAAATATCATTACAAGCATAAGAAACCTCAATAAAATCAACTTGTTCATTCGATGCATCTTTTTGAAAGGTTTGATTCAAAACATCTCTATGTTTGATCATTAACAATGTCAAATTCTGACTTGCATTCACTATCCTCTTCATTTGTCCTACATGTATAAGAGACAAACTTGTCTTCTTCTTATACACTCTAATTATGTACTCAATTCCATATTTAAACAAGTTATACTTATTCTCATGGCGATGAAATACTGATTTCCTATCATAAAGATAAGGACTTCCAAAAACAATACCTGATAAATCAAGCGACACCACATGAAGTTCAACTTCATCGAGACAGTTTGAATTGATGGCGAATCTTAGTATGCACTTCATTGTAAGTTTGCATTCTTTCCTATCACACTAAAGGATAAATTTGGATGTCTAACAATTTCAAGGTTTAGCTACTTAACCAAGTCTTCGAAAATCAAGTTAGCTTGTGACCCACTATAAAAAAGTGTATATATCTTGGTATGTTTAGAGGTGACTCTAATATGGAAAAGTTCAATTCTTGTTTCTTCATCTTGAGTGACATTGGAACAATTTTAAGAACTAGTGTTTTCTATGTTCTTACCTTTCAAAGCCATGGTTGTAATCTTTGTTTCATCTCCTAAATCTGAACCTAAGCCATGTTCAGTTATTGCAACAATTTTCTCCTTTTCTTTGGTTTTCAGTTTGTTTGGCTTCAACTCTAGATGAAGTTGCCAACAATGGTCCTCATCATGGCCATTCTTCAAACAATGATTACATGTGAATTTCTCCTTCTCTCTTTTGACAAAGCGATTTCTCTTTTCTCTTCCATAAGACTTTCCCTCTCCTTTACCCTCACTATCACTTTTCTCATTTATGTTTTGTTTCCCTCTTGCTTCTAAATGTGTGGCTTGAACACAAACCTCATTTATGTTTGTGGGTTAAACATGAGAATAGTGTGCCTAAGGTAACTATGCAAACCCCCAATGTAATTTAACAAATTTTCTTGAGAATACAAATTAATACCAAAAATTAGAGCTCTTCTCCTAAATTCATGAATATAATCTTGCACACTTTTACCTTTCAATTGTCTAAAATTTTTCCAGTCCATAATGGCCTTTTGCATGTAAGCTAAGGGATAAAATTTAAGTTTAATGGCAGAAATAAAACTTGACCAAGAGATAGAGATCTTACCATAGTTTTTAATCTCTTCTTGAGTCCTTGCTTCCCACCATACAAGTGCAGATCCTTCCATCCTCAAAGAAGCGAACTGAATATTTATGTCATCTTCATGAAGGTTTTGAATTCTGCAATACACCTCCAATTGACATATCCAATTATCTAGCTTCTTTGCATTTACCTCGCCATTATACATTGGAAGCTCAAATTTGACATCAAGTTTGAGTAAGGGTGTTTTTCCTTTTGGAGCTTTTGAGTGAGTATGTGTGGTTTTGGTGGTGGAAGTGGAAGATGATGTTGATGATAATGATGAGGATGATGAAGATGGTGGATATGGAGGTGGATTTCCTCCACTACCCTTTGAATCATTTTCTTCCTCCTTCTTATCATCTTAAGTTCCTGCTCCATGTGGAGGCTTAGAACCTCTCCTTCCATCCCAACAGTAAAGGCATCAAACATAATTTTAACCCTCCTCTTTATGTCATTGAAGTCTTTCTTGACATCATCCTCTTCTGAATGACCTTAAATTTCTCCAACACCTAACATGATGGCTATGGATTCAACTTCAGTTTCTGGCGCAACTTGTAACTCCTTAATCTCAACTTTTTGAGATAAAAATTGAGGTGCTTCAAGTGCAGTTGTTAGTGAAAATTTGGGTGGAGATGGTGCCCTTGTGGCTCTCCTTCTTCTGGTCCTAATCTCAAGACTTTCAACCAATAGTTTCCCTTCACCTCTTTTCAATTTCAATCTTGTAAGCATCATAAATTTGCAATACTTGCACAAAACTCAAGAAAATCAAGAAAACAACAATTGCAACCTTAGCTCTGATACCAACTTGATCTGAATTTGAATGTTAGTTTTGTTGTGCTAATTTCATCTTTAGATTTATAATTAATTTTTTTATCTTATGCTTTAAGTGCATAGTTTTCCTTGGTGTTTATGAGTGTCAAATAGGTAAATGAGTTGAGTTTTTAAGTTAAATTCAAGAGCATAAAGCATGAAAAACAAATGATGAACAACAAAAATAACAAGTACAAAAAACCATCACAATTGATCCATTAACACAGTGTTTTGATGAAGGATTTCACTCCTCTTGGGCTACATCTCCTTGGTCTAGCTTCCATGGCTTGGGCCTCTGTATTAGCTCAAAAGTGAAAAAAATGATGTTAAAAATCACCTAAAACTCTTGAAACCTACTTCAATGTGTCCACAATGTCCAATCATTTAGAAATGACTCTTCTTGCACTCAAATTGGTCGAATTTTCCCAAAGTTATGGCCAAAACAAATTTTCCTAGTAAACTTCCTCTAAAACTAGAGAAGAATCTAGTTAGGGCCGCCAAATTTGGGGGCAACGCCTAAATTGGCAGGTCTACTGAAAATTCTGCCAAACTAAACTGTAGTTTAATTAATATAAAAATGGGATTAACTGTATATTAACTGTGGATAATGGCACACTAAGCGAGTTTTAATGCAGTCCGCATTAGCGCTTAAATCCAAAGATTATGTGTTAATAAACCCAGATTAACATTCAATCTGCGCTCTTATGGTCCTGCTGCACCATTGATTAAGGTGGTAAGGTTTTATGGGGAGGGGGCTGGCCCCCTCCATACCCTTGCCGGTCATAAACATTTAATAGAAGTATAAGCCGCAACCCAATACAGTTAATATTTGCGGTGGTGGTGTATTGGTATGGTTAGCGTTTGTTGTGAGGGAGGTCGTGGGGTTGAGCCCCGACCTCCGTCCATCCCTTGTAACATTCTTCTCCAATGAAATGCACACTTTACCATAAGGTTTAAAAACCTTATATTATATATCATATATGTGCCATATAAAATATTTAAAACTGACCTTTGGTATAACCTCTAGATTATAAATATAATTCAGATTTCGACCATTGCAATGAGATGTGAAATGCGGACTTTGGATAGGGTCCACTAGAGGGGGCACGTGGTGGCCTCTGGCTACACCATGTGTCCGCCTCTAGTTGGACCATTCCAACCATATAAAAAAATTTCTCATTCAACCTTAGAAGCAACAGTTAAAAAAAAAATCACCTTCAAACCAAACTAGCAAATCCTGCAGTGACACTTGTCATAACTGAATAATATTCCCCGAATATACTAAAATTTGTTGATTGGGCTGCCATGTCACCAACCTATCACTTCTACAAATTTTTTAGTTGTTTAGGAAAATGAACAACAACCTCTATCTTCTTCATCCAGACTCCGTATTCGACGAAACGAATTGCGCCGGATTCCTTGCGACGAGTTCTTCATTTTCGTTCAGTTTCGATTTGATTTCGAGCACTTCATTTTTTAGATTTAAGACTGAGCACCTGATCATCCATTCATGGGGATGTACATCCACACATGCACCTGGTTCACAGTTTTGTATATAGTTTTTCAGTTTATTTTTACCTTTGAATAGATAAAATCATGGGATTGAAGCACCAATTGCATTGACAAAACATAGAATAGTTATCCACCCCTACTCTTAGGAAAAATATTTTGGCACGTTTAAGCTCCATATCTTGGAAATTACCTGCATGCCACAATTCCTCCCTACCTGTAAACCTATTTCATCATAGTTTCATTTATGGTATGCACCATAAGAATGTTTATCGTGTGCACTAGAAAGAGTGCCATAGAACTTACGTACAACTGCAGGGTGAATTTTTTTTTCTCTCTCTCTATCAAGGGCATCAATTGTAAAAAATACAAGTTTTGGATTCCTTTTTTTAAATCCAAACCACCATGATTTACTAGGAAACCCATGTTTGAATGGGTTTGGCCTCACTTGACAGATTTGAGTAATTGTGGATTTGAATTGTGTCGACTCTAGACCATTTCCCAATTGGGCCATCTCTTTACATCACTCAACCACCTCAACCTCCTCCTCTTCGGTCATAATTGTAAGAGGCCCTATATGTTTTGTATGAGTGAGCCCATCTATCCAAAAATGTATTGACGAGGGAGGAATACCATGTTTTTTTATAGATGCCCAAACTGAATATCCATTAAACTTCGTGTCATCGATTGCAGCTAACAAATATTTTTTTTCCAACCTATTATAGCATAGATATTTTTAGTTGAAATTTCCCCTTGGACTATTGTTGAAGGTGGTTCTATGGATGATGGTGTGACAACATCAACTTCAGTCTCATGGTCATCCTCAACAACATTTCTTGGAGCATTTCTGTCATTCACATCACCTGTCTTGTCCTCATTTGATGAAGGGCATCGCACCTAGGTACCCCCGGTCACTGGGCTTGCCACTTCTCCTTTTACGAGAAACATAACTAAATATTTCCATAAATGAAACTACCTGGAGAATTATTGCACACATTTCGTTAATAATAATTGAAAATTATGCTTTCATACAAACCAAAAATATTTCTTCTTCATTACATGAAATTATCAACATGTATGTTAGTAGCAACTTAAGATATTTTTATACATATTCCTTTTTGGCATTATCCTTGAAAAATAAAATCAACAGAATTAATTTGTTGTATGTCTTCAAATATATTAGTGATTGTTGTTTTGATCACTTGTTTTTACACTTAAAATACCATGAATATATTTGTACTTGGAAAACTACTGCCAGTGTGTTGAAATTGACCTAGAATTCGCTGTATGTCTCCAATTATATCAATTAATGTTTTGTATAAAATGTTTTATGTGATAAAGGAGGAATTTCAACTAAACAAAGTGATCTTTCTTGTTAAGATGTTGATCTGGTTTAGTTATTTTTTATAAATTGTTATTTAACTTGAATTTTTTAGCCTGATGTTTGTCAATATTTTTTAGTTTCATGACAGTCAATAGAAGCTCAATAGAGTCTCCATAGGGAATGGTTATGATTTTTTTAATACTATTGTTATTCCTATTGATAACACTCTCCAAGCATGAAGGAAGCTCTAAGAGGAATTTCAACTAAAAAAAGAGATGCCTAGTTCCTTTTCTGGTTAAGATGTTGATCTGTTAGTTAGTGTTGTTTGAATTGATTTGTTTATCCTCATGTTTGTAATTATTTTTATTCATAATATTCATGATCTCTAGGCATGGAGGAATTTGTAGGCTTGCCTTTATAAAGGAATTTAGCATCTTGAATAGAAGCTCTAGACTTTTCTTAGTAATGGTTAGTGATTCTCCTATTGTGGGAGTGGTTTTGAGTTTGTCAAATTATTGTGGGAATGGTTCTGAGTTTGTCAAATTTATTGTCGGAATGGTTCCAAGTTTGTCAATATTGGTATTCCTATAGATAAGATGTTTATATGGTCTAGTTACTATTGTTTTTCATTAAATTGTTTAGCCTCCTGTTTGTTAATATTGTTATTGCTAATCATCACAACCTCTAGGCATGGAGGAAGTTGTAGGATTTCCTTTCTCTAGGAATTTAGAAGCTAAATAAAAGCTATAGGCTTTCCTTAATAATGGTTAGTGATTCTCCTATTGTGGGAATGGTTTTGAGTTTGTCAATACTCTTATTCCTATAGACCAGATGTTGATATGGTCTAGTTACTGTTGTTTGAATTAAATTGTTTAACCTCATGTTTGTCAATATTTTTATTGCTAATAATAACAACCTCTAGGCATGGAGGAAGTTGTAGGCTTTCCTTGCTATTGGAATTTAAAAATTAAATAAAAGCTCTAGGATTTCCTTAGTAATGGTTAGTGATTCTCCTATTGTGGGAATAGCTCCAAGTTTGTAAAATTTGTTATGGCAATCGTTATGAGTTTGTCAATACTATTATTCCTATAGATAACACTCTTCAGGCATGAAGGAATCTCTAGGAGGAATTTCAACTAAAAAAAGTGGCACTTGATTCCTTTTCTAGTTAAAATGTTGATCTAGTCTAGTGATTGTTGTTTGAATTTGTTGAGATTGCAACAAGATGATGAGCTTAGTGGAAAGGAGTCGCCTTCACTAAGTGGGCTCGCAGGCTATTTTTGGCGCAAAGTCTATTTTTAGACATATGGATCATGTTCTATGAGTTGCAGGATGCTATTTGTGGATGGTTGGTCAAGTCGGAAAAAATAGATGGACTTCTATTTTTAGACATACTGGGCGGAATCTATTTTTAGATTGCCAGTCTAAAAATAGATATGTCGAATATTATTAACTCTTAATAATATTTGGACTATAAACATTATCTTATTCTCTTGGAGCACTTCAGTTAAGTGCACAGATGTGGCACAGGAGCTGACAGAAGGAATTACGCTATTCCTAAGGGTTAAGTGGAGCTATTGCATGCATACTTCAGTTAGAACTCATGTGACAGAGTTTGGTGGAGTTGATTGAGGAAGTTAATGGAGTTGTGTTCAGTTTAACTAATCTAAACATAGTTGAGCTATTTGTATCTAGTTTAACTGATTGATACAATTCGTGAGAGTG
The DNA here is from genome assembly GCA_034641835.2 of Pinus albicaulis. NCBI lineage: Eukaryota > Viridiplantae > Streptophyta > Pinopsida > Pinales > Pinaceae > Pinus > Pinus albicaulis. The sequence continues at coordinate 882,202,833 of CM076580.1, forward strand.
GTGTGAATTAATTATTAATTAATTCACTAATTATAAACTCATTAATCAACTAAAGAATACATCAGTTAACTTTAGTGCATGGACAGTTTCAGTGGAGACCAGTGCAGAAATAGGTGAAAGAACAGGTTAACTATCAGTTGTGACTATACAGTTGCTATTTGCAACACACAGATAGGTGGAGAAGCCCATGAGGATTGCGCAGTACAAGCCAGGTGGTTTATCTATTTAATGAAGCCATCCCATAGCATTGATTACGCAATAGAGGCTGGCTATCAAGTGGCTAAGGATTGGAGCATGTGTTTTGCTAGATCTAGCTTGATAGTGTGTAGCAATTCGAGGTGGTGTTGAGAGCTTGTGAGGAGCTTTGTACTATGATTGTTACATGATCTCTATGACATATAATATACATATAGTTGGGGCTTTCAGCTTTAAGCTTTCCCATTAAATACTGTGTTCATATGTGTGATTGTTCGTGGTTTTAATGTGTGCATGCAATTGATTTTATTTCCGCAATTAATGATCAATGGTAGAAGAGATTCTGTATTATGCATGAAGCTAAAATAGTGTGTGATTAGGAGAATCTCGGTGAATAATATATCAGTTATTCAAATTTCTACATGGTATCATAGCGATATTGATCATTGGAGCAATTGCAAAACATTGAAGCGGTTGAGTTTTTTGTGCTGGTGGAATTCGAATTTGCAGCAGTGTTTTCTTGATGTCGAAGTTGAGATGTCTTTCAACGGATTGCGATTGGAGTATGCTCTTGAGGGAAGCTTGAATTATATTGCATGGAAGGACAGGATGGAGGCGGTGCTGGATGACAATGGGTTGAAGGAGTTCATAGATGCAGAAATTCCAAAGCCTACTTCTAGTGATGTTGCCGTACTTGACGCATGGCAAAAGAAGACAGCAAAGTGTCGAAGGATTCTGTTGGAAGGTGTGAAGGATCACATAGTATCCAACCTTCATGGTAAGGCTTCTCCATTCTTGATGTGGAAAGCTTTGATAGATTTATTTCAAAGCAAGAGCGACCAGAGGAAGTTGGCGCTCAAGGATAAACTCAGGAACATAAAGATGGAGAAAGGCGACATTATGCCCAAGTACCTCACGAAGTTCATCCAATGCAGGGATGAGCTAGGAAGTGTGGGGGTGACTGTTGATGATGAGGACTTGGTGAGCTTGGCTCTCCTTGGGCTTCCAAAGAGTTGGCACTCCTATCAGGACTCTGTCAATGGTCGAGAGAAATTGCCAGGATGGGAGTGACTTTGGTTGGATCTTGTGCAAGAGGAGATAAGGCAGAGTACCAGGGACAGATCTTCATCAAATAACTCTGATGAAGAGAATTACACTTTGGATACCAAAGCAAAGAAGGGGAAGAGCAAGAAAGCTTCTCAATCCAGTGCAAAAGGCAAGAAGCAGGACATGTCCAAGGTGAAGTGCTTTCACTATCACCAACACAGACATTACGCCACTAATTGTCCACAGAAGAAGAAAAATAAGCAGGCTGCTGGATCTGCAGTTGGAGAGGCCTTAGCCTTGCAGTTTGAGCTGGATTTTTCACCGATCACATGCTTGGTCTCAAGTGTGGCGGGATCAGTATGGTTTTTGGATAGTGGTGTGTCTTTTCACATGACAGGAGATCGAGATTTGTTTACTGATTTGGATGAGAAATATCTTGGAGTGCACATCGAGATGGGCGATGATGGTAGATACAGTGCGACCGGTATCGGTACCATTTCCTTTGAGAGGGAGTCTGGTAAACCATTCATATTGAAGGAAGTGATGCATGTTCCAGGATTGAAGAAGAATCTTATCTCTATGAAGATTTTAGAAGACAAGGGATATGATGCTGTCTTTAGCGAGGGAAAGGCTTTAGCGAGGGAAAGGATTTCCTGCGTAGTAAGGCAACTGGTGAGACCCGGAGGATAGGGGTTCGAGTTAAGAACCTTTATCAATTGTAGGTAGATGGCTGTGCAGCAATAGCAGGCAAGGAAGAAGGTGTGGTGAGTCGGGATGATGGCGAGTTGTGGCACCGGAGATTGGGCCACCTTCACCATGGAGCTTTGAAGATACTGTAGCAGATTTCTACTGGGCTTCCTAAAGTCACTCTTGTGCAGTCAGATCAGTGCAAGGGATGTACCTTGGGAAAATTTGTGAAAGCCACCTTTCACGAGAAGGATAGTCGCGACACGACGATCCTTGAGAGAATTCACACAGACGTGTGTGGACCTTTCTCAGTAGCTTCGACAACAAAGCACAGGTATTATGTGATATTTGTTGATGATTTTTCTTGTAAGTGCTGGATCTTCTTCATGCAAAAGAAGAGCGATACATACTCAAAGTTCTGTAAGTTCAAGGCACTGGTTGAGAAAGAATCAGGGATGCAGGTGAAGGCTCTTAGGAGCGACAATGGTGGTGAATTCATCTCTGGCGAATTCAAGGAATTTTGCAGCGCAGAAGGAATTCGAAGAGAGCTCATAACACCTCATAACCCACAATAGAATGGGGTTGTTGAGCGGAAGAATAGAACGATTGTGGGTGCTACACGGGCGATGTTGCATGATCAGGGCCTACCCATTCACTTGTGGGCGGAGGCATGCAATACTGCAGTAAATGTGCAGAACCGTTGTCCTCACAAGATACTTGGCATGAGTACACCCGAGGAGGCGTTTTCTGGTAAGAGGCCTGATATTTCCCATTTGAGGATTTTTGGTTCACCTGTTAACATTCATGTGACAAAGGATGCCAGGAAGAAGTTGGAGCTGACTACAAAGGTTGGGATATTTGTGGGGTACACTGATACGCCCCACAACTATCGTTTGTATTTGCCGGACAGTCGCAAGACTGTTGTGCGACGGGATATCAAATTTCATGAGGAGAAAGCCATAAAGTGTTCGCTTGAGAGGGAGCCACACTTGCATGTAGATGAGGAGCTATTAGTTCCTAAGGATGAGTCTCAGGATGTGTTTCAACTACAAGATGAGGTTCATGGAGTGGAAGAGACCACTTAGATAGCGCTAACCATCAAAGGGAAGAAGCGCACTATAGAAGCTGAGCGACTTGCTCAAGATGCAGAGAAGGTTGTAGGAGCACCTACATCACAGCGCAGACAGAGAAAGTCACCTGACCGGTATACTGGATACATGGCTCTTATGAGCAAATGTATCGTGACAGAGCCATCCTCTTTCGAGGAAGCTGTGGAGGACCCCGCATGGGTAGATGCCATGGTGGAAGAGTATGATTCGATTGTCAGAAACACTACATGGGAGATTGTCCCGAGGCCGGAGGGGAAATCAGTGGTGGGTTCGAGATGGATCTAAAAAGTGAAGCAGGCAGCTAACGGGAGTGTGGAGAAGTACAAGGCAAGATTTGTTGCCCGAGGCTTTTCACAGATTGAGGGGATCGATTATGAGGAGACCTTTGCACCTGTTGCAAGGTATTCTTCCATACGGACGATTCTTGCTCTCTCAGCGCAGATGGGGTGGCACATTCATCAGATGGATGTGAAGACTACGTTCCTCAATGGATTCATTGAGGAGGAGGTGTACATAGAGTAGCCTGAAGGTTTCGAGATCTTTAGCAGCGAATCGCATGTGTGTAGGCTCAAGAGAGCGTTGTATGGGTTGAAACAAGAACCTCATGCTTGGTACACACGGATAGACAATTATCTCATCGGACTTGGATTCTCCAAGAGTGAGGTGGATCCTAACCTATACCAGATTATGGTGGAGGGTAAGTTTCTGATCATTTTACTTTATGTAGATGATTTTATTTTGACAGGTGATGAGGTGTTGATACTCTCATGCAAGGATGATCTTGCAAAATAGTTTGAGATGAAGGACTTGGGCCTCCTTCATTATTTCCTGAGATTGGAAATTTGGCAGCGCAGTGGTGGACTGTTTGTTTCTTAGGGTAAGTATGCTCGGGAGATACTGGAGAAGTTCAACATGCATGGTTGCAAGCCTGTTGATACTCCTCTTCCTGGTGGATGGAGGAAGGAGGATGCTACTTCGGCGGAGGTAGTGGATGCCACTATTTATCGACAGTTGGTGGGGTCGCTTATGTATCTAGTCAATACACGACCCGAAATATGCTATGTTGTCAACCAGCTTTCACAAGCCATGGTTAAGCCTACCAAGCTCTTCTAGAAGACAGACAAGCATGTATTGAGATATCTCAGAGGCACATCGGGATATGGATTATGGTACAGACAGTCAGATGAGGTGAGGCTATGTGGCTTCACAGATGCAGATTGGGTAGGGAGCCCAATGGACAGAAAGAGCACATCTGGAGGGATTTTCAGTATCGGGTCGACAGTAGTTTCTTGGTACAACAGGAAGTAGAGATCTGTGGCACTCAGTTTAGCAGAGGCCAAGTATATGGCAGCAATTTTGGCTGCATGCAAGGCTATATGGATGAGGAAGATCCTGGTCGGGTTATTCAGTTCACACTTGGATCCTACTGTGATTTATTGTGATAATAAGAGTTGCATCAAACTCTCGGTTAATCCAGTATTTCATGATAGATCTAAACACATTGACATCTGGTATCATCATATCAGAGATTGTGTGCAGCGAAAGATCATGTTACTTTCATACATTCCCACAGAGGATCAGGATGCTGATATCTTGATGAAGGCGCTCACTAGGAGCAAATTCGAATACCACAGGGGTAGGATAGGGGTTGCAGATAATCCTTATCTTGTTGAGAGGGAGTTTTGAGATTGCAACAAGATGATGAGCTTAGTGAAAAGGAGTCGCCTTCACTAAGTGGGCCCGCAGGCTATTTTTGGTGCAAATTCTATTTTTAGACTATGTCTATTTTTAGACATATGGATCATGTTCTATGAGTTGCAGGATGCTATTTGTGGATGGTTGGTCAAGTCAGAAAAAATATATGGACTTCTATTTTTAGTCATACTGGGTGGAATCTATTTTTAGATTGCCAGTCTAAAAATAGATATGTCGAATATTATTAGCTCTTAATAATATTTAGACTCTAAACATTATCTTATTCTCTTGGAGCACTTCAGTTAAGTGCACAGATGTGGCATAGGAGCTGACAGAAGGAATTACACTATTTCTGAGGGTTATGTGGAGCTATTGCATGGATACTTCAGTTAGAACTCATGTGACAGAGTTTGGTGGAGTTGATTGAGGAAGTTAATGGAGTTGTGTTCAGTTTAACTAATCTAAACATAGTTGAGCTATTTGTATCTAGTTTAACTGATTGATACAATTAGTGAGAGTGGTGTGAATTAATTATTAATTAATTAACTAATTATAAACTCATTAATCAACTAAATAATACATCAGTTAACTTCAGTGCATGGACAGTTTCAGTGGAGACCAGTGCAGAGATAGGTGAAAGAGCAGGTTAACTATCAGTTGTGACTATACAGTTGCTATTTGAAACACACAGATAGGTGGAGAAGCCCATGAGGATTGCGCAGTACAAGCCCGGTGGTTTATCTACTTAATGAAGCCATCCCATAGCATTGATTATGCAATAGAGGTTGGCTATCAAGTGGCAAAAGATTGGAGCATGTGTTTTGCTAGATCTAGCTTGATAGTGTGTAGCAATTCGAGGTGGTGCTGAGAGCTTGTGAGGAGATTTGTACTATGATTGTTACATGATCTCCATGACATATAATATACAGATAGTTGGGGTTTTCAGCTTTAATCTTTCCCATTAAATACTGTGTTCATATGTGTGATTGTTCATGGTTTTAATGTGTGCATGCAATTGATTTTATTTCCGCAATTAATGATCAATGGTAGAAGAGATTCTGTATTATGCATGAAGCTAAAATAGTGTGTGATCAGGAGAATATCGGTGAATAATATATCAGTTATTCAAACTTCTACATCGTATCATAGGGATATTGATCATTGGAGCAATTGCAAAACATTGAAGCAGTTGAGTTTTGTGCTGGTGGAATTCGAATTTGCAGTAGTGTTTTCTTAGTGTCGAAGTTGAGATGTCTTTCAATGGATTGCGATTGGAGTATGCCCTTGAGGGAAACTCAAATTATATTGCATGGAAGGACAGGATGGAGGCGGTGCTGGATGACAATGGGTTGAAGGAGTTCATAGATGCAGAAATTCCAAAGCCTACTTCTAGTGATGCTGCCATACTTGACGCATGGCAAAAGAAGACAGCAAAGTGTCGAAGGATTCTGTTGGAAGGTGTGAAGGATCACATAGTGTCCAGCCTTCATGGTAAGGCTTCTCCATTCTTGATGTGGAAAGCTTTGACATATTTATTTCAAAGCAAGAGCGACCAGAGGAAGTTGGCGCTCAAGGACAAACTCAGGAACATAAAGATGGAGAAAGGCGACAGTATGCCCAAGTACCTCACGAAGTTCATCCAATGCAGGGATGAGCTGGGAAGTGTGGGGGTGACTGTTGATGATGAGGACTTGGTGAGCTTAGCTCTCCTTGGGCTTCTGAAGAGTTGGCACTCCTATAAGGACTCTGTCAATGGTCGGGAGAAATTGCCAGGATGGGAGCGACTTTGGTCGGATCTTGTGCAAGAGGAGATAAGGCGGAGTACCAGGGATGAATCTTCATCAAAGAACAATGATGAAGAGAATTATGCTTTGGCTGCCAAATCAAAGAAGGGGAAGAGCAAGAAAGCTTCTCAATCCAGTGCAAAAGTCAAGAAGCAAGACATATCCAAGGTGAAGTGCTTTCACTGTCACCAACACGGACATTACGCCACTAATTTTCCAAAGAAGAAGAAAAATAAGCAGGTTGCTGGGACTGCAGCTAGAGAGGTCTTAGCCTCGCAGTTTGAGCTAGATTTTTCGCTGATCGCATGCTTGGTCTCAAGTATGACGGGATCAGTGTGGTTTCTTGACAGTGGTGCGTCTTTTCACATGACAGGAGATTGAGATTTGTTTACTGATATGGATGAGAAAGATCTTGGAGTGCATATCAATATGGGTGATGATGGTAGATACAGTGCGACCGATATCGATACCATTTCCTTTGAGAGGGAGTCTGGTAAACCCTTCGTATTGAAGGAAGTGATGCATGTTCCAGGATTGAAGAAGAATCTTATCTCTATGACGATGTTAGAAGACAAGGGATATGATGCTATCTTTAGTGAGGGAAAGGCTTTCCTGCACAGTAAGGCAACTGGTGAGACCCAGAGGATAGGGGTTCGAGTTAAGAACCTTTATCAATTGTAGGTAGATGGTCATAAAGAATGGCGGTGCAAGGCGTAAGGAGTGGTGAGCCAGATGATGGCGAGTTGTGGCACCTGAGACGGGGCCACCTTCACTATGGAGCTGCAGATAAAGGGTGCGCACTAATAGGCTTCCTAAAGGCACTCAAGTTTACCGCATTAGTGCAAGGATCTACCTTGGGAAAATTTGTGAAATCCACCTTTCACGAGAAGGATAGTTGCGCCACGATGATCCTTGAGAGAATTCACACAGACGTGTGTGGACCTTTCTCAGTAGCTTCGACAGCAAAGCATAGGTATTATGTGATATTTGTTGATGATTTTTCTCGTAAGTGTTGGATCTTCTTCATGCATAAGAAGAGCGAGACATACTCAAAGTTCTGTAAGTTCAAGGCACTGGTTGAGAAATAATTGGGGAAGCAGGTGAAGGCTCTTAGGAGCGACAATGGTGGTTAATTCATCTCTGGCGAATTCAAGGAATTTTGCAGCGCAGAAGGAATTCGAAGAGATCTCATAACACCTCATAACCCACAACAGAACGGGGTTGCTGAGAAGAAGAACAGAACGATCGTGGGTGTTGCACGGGTGATGTTGCATGATCAGGGTCTACCCATTCACTTGTGGGAAGAGGCATGCAATACTGCAGTATATGTGCAGAATCGTTGTCCTCACAGGATACTTGGCGTGAGTATACCCGAGGAGGCATTTTCTGGTAAGAGGCCTGATATTTCCCATTTGAGGATTTTTGGTTCACCTGTTTACATTCATGTGATGAAGGATGCTAGGAAGAAGTTGGAGCTGACTGCAGAGGTTGGGATATTTTTGGGGTACACTGATACGCCCCACAACTATCGTGTGTATTTTCTAGATAGTCGCAAGACTGTTGTGCGACGGGATATCAAATTTCATGAGGAGAAAGACATGAAGTGTTTTCTTGAGAGGAAGCCACCCTTGAATGCAGATGAGGAGCGATTAGTTCCTAAGGATGAGTCTCAGGATGTGGATCAGCCACAAGATGAGGTTCATGGAGTGGAAGAGACCACTCAGGCAGCGCCAACCATCAGAGGGCGGAAGCGCACTACAGAAGCTGAGCGACCGTTCAAGATGGCAGAAGGTTGTAGGAGCACCTACACTGGGCCAAGGTACGTGTAGACAGTCACCCGATCGGTATATTGGATACCACATGGCTCTTATGAGGAAGTGTATCAGATAGAGCCATCCTCTTTCGAGGAAGTTGTGGAGGAACCCGCATGGGTAGATGCCATGGTGGAAGAGTATGATTCGATTGTCAGAAACAGTGCATGGGATATTGTCCCAAGGCCAGAGGGGAAATCAGTGGTGGGTTTGAGATGGATCTACAAAGTGAAGCAGGCAGCTGACGGGAGAGTGGAGAAGTACAAGGCAATATTTTTTGCCCGAGGCTTCTCACAGATAGAGGGGATCGATTATGAGGAGACCTTTTCACCCGTCGCAAGGTATTCTTCCATACGGACGATCCTAGCTCTCTCAGCGCAGATGGGGTGGCACATCCATCAGATGGATGTGAAGACTGCGTTCCTCAACAGAGTCATTGAGGAGGAGGTGTACATAGAGCAGCCCAAAGGTTTCGAGATCTTCAACAACGAGTTGCATGTGTGCAGGCTCAAGAGAGCGTTGTATGGGTTGAAACAAGCACCTTGTGCTTGGTACACACAGATAGACAGTTATTTTACCAGACTTGGATTCTCCAAGAGTGAGGCATATCCTAACCTATACTAGATTGTGGTGGAGGGTAAGTTGTTGATCATTGTACTTTATGTAGATAATTTGAGTCTGGCTGTGTGATGAGTCAGTTTCTGATACTCTCATGCAAGGATGATCTTGCAAAAAGAGTTTGAGATGAAGGACTTGGGCCTCCTTCATTATTTCCGGTATTGGAAATTTGGCAAATGCTAGCTGGTGGACTGCTTGTTTCTCAGGTAAGTATGCCGAGATACTGGAGAAGTTCAACATGCATGGTTGCAAGCCTGTTGATACTCCTCTTCTTGGTGGATGGAGGAAGGAGGATGCTACTTCGGCGGAGGTAGTGGATGCCACTGTTTATCGACAGTTGGTGGGGTTGCTTATGTATCTGGTCAATACACGACCCAACATATGCTATGCTGTTAACTAGCTTTCACAAGCTATGGTTAAGCCTACCAAGCTCTTCTGGAAGGTAGGCAAGCATGTATTGAGATATCTTAGAGGCACATCGGGATATGGATTTTGGTATAGACAGTCAGATGAGGTGAGGCTATGTGGCTTCATGGATGTAGATTGGGCAGGCAGCCCAACGGACAGAAAGAGCACATATGGAGGGATTTTCAGTATCGGGTCGACAACAGTTTCTTGGTACAGCAGGAAGTAGAGATCCATGGCACTCAGTTCAGCAGAGGCCGAGTATATGGCAGCAATTTTGGCTGCATGCGAGGCTATATGGATGAAGAAGATCTTGGTTAGGTTATTCGGTTCACACTTGGATCCTAATGTGATTTATTGTGATAATCAGAGTTACATCAAAATCTCGGTTAATCCAGTATTTCATGATAGATCTAAACACATTGACATCTGGTATCATCATATCAGAGATTGTGTGCAGCGGAAGATCATGTTACTTTCATACATTCCCACGGAGGATTAGGATGCTGATATCTTGACGAAGGCGCTCACCAAGAGCAATTTTGAATACCACAGGGGTAGGATAGGGGTTGCAGATAATCCTTATCTTGTTGAGAGGGAGTTTTGAGATTGCAACAAGATGATGAGCTTAGTGGAAAGGAGTCACCTTCACTAAGTGTGCCCGCAGGCTATTTTTGGCACAAAGTCTATTTTTAGACATATGGATCATGTTCTATGAGTTGCAGGATGCTATTTGTGGATGGTTGGCCAAGTCAAAAAAAATAGATGGACTTCTATTTTTAGACATACTGGGCGGAATCTATTTTTAGATTGCCAGTCTAAAAATAGATATGTCGAATATTATTAGCTCTTAATAATATTTAGACTCTAAACATTATCTTATTCTCTTGGAGCACTTCAGTTAAGTGCACAGATGTGGCACAGGAGCTGATAGAAGGAATTATGCTATTCCTGAGGGTTATGTAAAGCTATTGCATGGATAATTCAGTTAGAACTCATGTGACAGAGTTTGGTGGAGTTGATTGAGGAAGTTAGTGCAGTTGTATTCAGTTTAACTAATCTAAACATAGTTGAGCTATTTGTATTTAGTTTAACTAATTGATACAATTAGTGAGAGTGGTGTGAATTAATTATTAATTAATTCACTAATTAAAAACTCATTAATCAACTAAAGAATGCATCAGTTAACTTCAGTGCATGGACAGTTTCAGTGGAGACCAGTGCAGAAATAGGTGAAAGAGCAGGTTAACTATCAGTTGTGACTATACAGTTGCTATTTGCAACACACAGATAGGTGGAGAATCCCATGAGGATTGCGCAGTACAAGCCAGGAGGTTTATCTATTTAATGAAGCCATCCCATAGCATTGATTACACAATAGAGGCTGGCTATCAAGTGGCTAAGGATTGGAGCATGTGTTTTGCTAGATCTAGCTTGATAGTGTGTAGCAATTCGAGGTGGTGCTGAGAGCTTGTGAGGAGCTTTGTACTATGATTTTTACATGATCTCCATGACATATAATATACATATAGTTGGGGTTTTCAGCTTTAAGATTCCCCATTAAATACTGTGTTCATATGTGTTATTTTTCGTGGTTTTAATGTGTGCATGCAATTGATTTTATTTCCGCAATTAATGATCAATGGTAGAAGATATTTTGTATTATGCATGAAGATAAAATAGTGTGTGATCAAGAGAATCTTGGTGAATAATATATCAGTTATTCAAATTTCTACAGAATTAAATTAAATCCTTAAATCTTGAAAACTTTAAAGTCTCCATATAAAGTATGAAAAGTTTGGAGACACTCACAGACATCCTAGGTTTGGATTGGGAAGACATGGTAATTTTGCAAGTTCTTTGGTTGCTGAGGGTAGCCTTAGCTGTGTTCTTGGACCTAGTTATAAAGTGCACAGCCTAGAAAAATAAATTTTTGTTGTAATCTAGTTAATTTTGTTATACAATGGCCCTTCATGTGGATTTGGAGCACTAAGTCATAGTCCTGCAATAGGATTAAGATATAATTTGTTACAAGGTTCAAATATATAAAATTTAAATCCTATTGTATTTAATATATCAAATTTAATGTCTACAATTAGGCCAGAGGTATATGATGTTATGTAGATGTTCAAACTTATAGAGAATTGAGTTGGTCCCTCATATCATTTCCTAAATGATTTTAGTGAAACCCAAATACACTCATATGTATCAAGAAATCCTTGTAGGCAGATATATGGGTGTGAGCAAAATGCTTACTAGAAATTTTACTTCCAATAAATTATACATGCTCTATGAATAGATGGTAGCCAAAAAGAATTAGTAAGGAAAATTTTCCCAACATTTTCACTCCCATTAGACTATCCTTGTTAGTTTGGGTGGTCATCTAGTTGTTCTTAAATTGATGCTAGGAGGCTCATTTTCCAATTAATTGTGATTGAGGAACTAGCTTCTATGACATTGTCTTGTCTTTGGGATAAATGCATAGAACTTTAGATGAAGTCCTTCCCTCTTGGAATTTGTAATGTAGAAAAGGATTGATGTTCAACTATAAACAAGTTATGTTATTTTTCATCTGTACATATCCATACTAGCCAATACTCCGCATTATGGTTGTGTCATATTTTCTAGTCAACTTGAAAATTATTCAAGAATATGGAAAAATAGAAAAATATATATTTTCATGAAAATAAAACTATAATAAAACTGAAATAAAAACTGTGAGAAATGAAAATAAAATTGTAAGAAAATTGTGTTGTAATTGAAATAAATAACTTGAATATACTATGAAATGTTCTGTGATGGTTTGCCTTGAGTGCTGGTGAATAGTTTGAATGTTAAACATGCAACTTCAGCAGTGGTTGAACTTCTTTTATAGTTTTTTGCACTTGAATTTAATTGATGGCAAGGATGGACATGGATTTCAATGGCTTCATTTTTAATGTGTGATCTGGATGTGATCCAATGGATGGGATTCAATGGATGGGAATTTTTTTTGTTGATCCATGTGCCTTGATATGTTTTAATGGGAAATAGAATGGGATGTGTGTCATTTATTGAAGTTATTATGTTGGGTGTCATTTATTGAACACAATGGGTTTAAATGTTGAATAACACAATAGTTATGGCTGTCATACATTAACTTTTATTATGTGCAGGGATGGATATGCATTTTTATTATGTGCCGATATGGATATGCATTTGGGACACATAGCTTTAGTTATGAAAGTGGGGGTTGAAGTGACTGCTACTTTGTACTTCTTGAATAGATTACTTTGGAAGGATTTATCGTTTTATTTTTTTCTAGTTGGGACAATATGATTTGTACCCTTAATACTGAAGAGACTATTTGTGGAAAGTTGTGGGCCCAGTTAATGTTTTGGAAAATTTTGGACATAAATTAAAAAATATTTGCACTTAATGTTATTTATTTTTGTTTAAATATTGGTTGCACATCTCTCAAATTATGGTGGCTTGGCGGGACCAGTACTATAACAATTACTGGTCCCTACACAACATTAGACATCTCTTCCCTACAAGCTTAAATAACCTACACTGAATCATGTCATGCTCGACTTTAGATGAGCCAAAAATATATATGTATATGGAAAAATGTGCACAAATTTAACAAAAAAAATGCACAAACTTATTTTGATACTGTGCAAATGTATCTTGTTGTCCAATTAAAGTTCTAAATCAATGCGATGAGTTGCTTGGAATTTAAACACATTCAAGCAGGTAAATCCACCCATAGCCCAATACTAAACACTTTAGAGTAGTACCAAGCAATGATACGCGACCGAAAACCTATTCACAAGATACTAAGTTCCATAATTAACTATTTTGTAGTGATATTGTTTTATTGATATCAAAATTTGGCGGTGAAACCATGGATTGGTTTGTAGTTAAATCTCTCAATGTCATCAAACAAAGGTTTACTATAAAATACTGGGTTTCATATTGTTGTTTTGTAATGCCCTTGGAAGGAGAATGCGAGAAAGCCAACATATTGCCAAAGAAAAATATTGATAATTCTAGTCTACAGTGATCAAGGTCAATCCCTCATCAAACAATTATCATAATTTTTGCATCTGGTGGCATCACAACGATAAAATTGTAGAGGCACTATATCACAAGAGTATGAACTCGGTGTTTATTATGAGCATTATCACCCAACCACTCTGTGCCTCACCTTTTTAAACTTAAATAAGGGGACATTTACCAATGCATCAAATTACCTAAGGTTCATTATCATTTGTGATATACAACAAACTGAAATCACTATTGTAAATTTCAATTCACAAAGTGATAATTGGAGCGAATTGTGTTAACAATTTAAGCAAAGAAGAGGATGCTTCCTCAACATACAGAGTTCACACAAAGTTGTGGAAATGTCTTTAAAAAAGACAACAAAGTTGTGGAAACCAAATCATAATAACTTCCTTTTAATACAGAGTAGCAGAGATTAAAATTGCAACTATAGTGGAGAAAATAAAATCAAACAAGTTTACTCACGGTGAAACAAAATAAAAGAGAGTGGTTGCGGTAAGAACGATTCGTTTTCTAGAACCATATTGTGACTAACCAAAATTTATATTATAACTTCAAAGCATGAAACACATTCACATATGGAGGCTGCAAGTTGTAGCTACTTCATGAGTAAAACAAGATTTCTTTCTGAGATTTACAATAACTAGGGTTGCAGAATTAACACACAGTAAAACTTGTAATTGTTGTTTTCATGTGCCCACCAAAATTTTCTCCATGATTTTCTCCTTCTTGTCTGAAACTTCATGAGTAAAACAAGATTTCTTACTAAGATTTACAATAACTAGGGTTGCAGAATTAACAAACAGTAAAACCTGTAATTGTTGTTTTCACCTGCCCACCAAAATTTGCTCCATGATTTTCTCCTTCTTGTCTTTTCAGAATTACATCCGTCACATTACATTCAACCTATTCTTGCTTTTTAATTCAAAACATAAATATGTAAGACATTAATACATGACAGACAAAATTTAATACACAAGATAGGTGAACATGACTTTCTGAACTTTACAGAGGTTGCATGAAGTAAATAACACTTGCAGATTAAATGTTTTCCCATACACTTTTAATAAACATGCATTAAATTTCTATTTGACTTTAATAGTTTGATATTTTGCGGAATGGGTAACTTTCCTCATGTTCAGAACTTCATTTATGGGATTTCCTTCTATGCAAACTCAATCTGCAACCTGCAAAACATTTACTGAGGTATGGTTGATGTCCAAATAATTTAACATAGTGGTTGAGATTAATTCTCTAACACCCCCCCCCCCCTTAATCACAACTACCGCCATTGACCATTCCCAAATAATCTCTAAGATAAAAAAAATTTCATGTGCCAATGGCTTTGTGAAGATGATTGCAAATTATTTTTTTTGACCTGCAATTCCGCTACACAATCTCACCTCTGTTAACTAATTCTCTTATGAAATGATATTTAGCATCAATATGTTTTTTCCTCTTGTGAAAGACAAAATTCTTTGATAGTGAAATTGTTGAACTGTGATCATGGAAAATAGTGATTGTTCCATTTTGTTCATGACATAAATCCCGCAAAATAATGTTGGAAATACTGAGAGGGGGGGTGAATCAGTATACCTTTCAATTAGAGCATTAGTTAATCTTCAATTATTATCAGTGTTTGTACAATGATAGAAGTAAACAAAAGGAACACAAATGCACATAGTTTTTAAGGTGGAAACCCTCTCCGGGACAAAAACCACCTGAATGTTGTTCTAGTTTTTCTTTAATATTCAAATCCAATTGAAAATAAAGCTCCAACTTCCTAGAATTTAGAAAATCATTCTTCTCCAACTCCCACTGGATGGATGCTCCAACGCCCGAGATTCTTCAGTAGTCAACTAAACGGATGCCCCAACACCCAATGAGCTACAACTCACCCTAGTGCCACCCTACCACCCTAAAGTTTTCACAAGCTTGAACTTGTTGGTGACTTCATGCACTGACCTAACACCACCCTACCACCCTATAGAAAAATAAAATAAGAATGGAATCCTGTACTAGGGAAAATGGTCCACTTTACAATGATATAGAATGATGTAGAAGAAGATGACACACTAGACCATAACCCCAACTATGACACAACCACCTAATGATGATCCCAAACCTCCCGACACCGCCTCTTCAACTCTTGGCAGATAGACACTTGTACAATTTTTACAATGACAGTGTAAAATGATACCTTTACAATGACTATATGCAGTTTTTCCCGCTTGAAGACTTCATGTACTGAACTTCTTGCTGCTATTCTCCACCTCGATTCTGATCTTGTCATGTTACCCTCTGCTGCACCTTGCTTTGCTTTTCTTCCCTATAAAGTATGGTCCTTTGCATCCCTTGACAACACATGATCTAGATTTTTCTTTCCTTCTAGGATCTCGATATTGAATCTGGTGTATCTCTGTTATTTCAGCTCCCCAATATGTGATTTTTGGTTCTATAGTAGTACTCCGAGTCTTCTTTCCAATGCCACAAGTCTGATCCAATTTGGATTCTTCAAGAGAGATTTATCCCAATCTCTCACAATGACCTAATTATGGACTATTTCAGTAGATCAAACTTGTACGACGTAGCACATGTCACTGTTTATTCATTAGGCTTTGAAATTGATATAGCAAAAAATAAATTCGTGAACTATATACCATGTTTTACAAAATTCCAATCCGATACTCAGAGAGAGATTTTTGACGATTTTCCCAAGGTCACTTCTTTGAGATGAAGTTCAGGAGCCTGCAAAAACACTGACTTCCACAGATCATATCTCCGAAACTATTGCACACCCTGATCTGAAATTTTTACAAGAGCTTCCTTGGGATTTTGGCTTCACCTCTTAAAAATTTCAGCTTCTAAACCTTTGTATAAAAAACGTTACAACACAAATTCCACGATGACTTGTTTCAGGTGGTGAAATCCCTACATAAGGAGGATATGAGAATCACAATTTATATAAATGAGCAGGTTGAGAGGGGCTTCAACAAGTGAATGTGGGAGGGATTTTAAGAGCTTAAAAATGATTAATTATTGACTTTTCAATGACCCATGCCACAACCCCATGGGTTTTTAGCCCACTAACTGGGGTTACAAACTTCAAACATGAATATCTCTCAATTCGTGAAGAATTACGTGGCGTGCCATATATCAACGGAAACATCTCGACAAGTAGAAACCATAAAAAGCATTATTGACCCAAAATATAGTAGTTTGGCAGGTAAAAATTCCCATACAATATTAGGTTAGCCCCTGGTGCTTCTTGGGTTGACATCAATGACAACTGCTGATCAACAATCTCCCCCTTTGGCATTGATGGAAACAAAAGTACTCCCCCTGCGATTATGACACCTCTTTCTAAAAAATTCTCTCCCCCTTTGACATCAATGGCAAAGGGTAACTCCCCCTGACACACAACCATCCTGTGGACCCGTACACACTTCCACTCCCCTTGACACACAACCATCCTGCCGACCTATACACACTTCCACTCCCCCTTTATATTATGAATAAGGGAAATATAATGAGAACTTGGGAGAATAACAAGCTTCTAGCAAAGATATTCAAATGCTTCATTAGGTAAAGGTTTAGTGAAGATATCAGCAATTTGTTCTTTTGTACCAACACACTCAAGTTTGATATTCTTTTCAGTGACTTGTTCTCTAAAAAAATGATATTTGACCAGAATGGGTTTTGTTTTTGAATGCGTGATAGGATTCTTGGAGATGTTGATGGCACTGGTGTTGTCACGGAATATGGGAATAGGCTCACAAAATTGTACTTGAAGATCTTGCAAAGTTTGTTTCATCCAAAGGACTTGAGTACAACATGTTGTTATTGCAATGTATTATGATTTCGCTGTAGATAACAAGATTGAGGTTTGCTTTTTTCTCAACCATGATACGATACAACCACCTATATAGAATGTTGCTCCACTAGTACTCTTACGATCATCAATGCTTCCTTCCTAATCTGCATCTGTAAAGGCTTGAATAATGAGATTGTTACCCTTGGGATACCACAAGCCATATTATTTTGTGCTCTTTAGATATTGAAGAATTATTTTGACAGTAATAATATGTGATTCTTTTGGTGCTGCGTGGAATCTTGCTACTTTTCCAACTGCTTACATAAAATCTGGCTGAGAGGCTATTACATATAGAAGACTACCAATCATAGGTCTGTACAACCTCTGATCCACATCCTTAGATAAGTCATCTATGCTCAATTTGCAACTTGTTACCATCAGAGTAAGGACGATTTTGCAATCTTCCATTTTGAATTTCTTGAGAATTTCCTTGATGTACTTGGCTTGACATATAAATATTCCCTTCTCTTGCTGAGATATTTGAAGCCCTAAGAAGTATATTAGCTCACCAAGTAAAGACATATCGAACTCACTTTGCATATTTGTAGAAAATTTCTTACTTAGTTGATCATCATTGCTACCAAATATTATATCATCCACATATACCTCAACGATTGTTAAATTATCTTTATCTATTTGTACATAAATATTTCTATCAACAATACCTTTCTTGAACCCTTGTTGACGTAGATATCCATTAAGACGAGCATACCATGCTTTGGGAGCCTGCTTGAGAGACCATATAGAGCCTTCTTTAACCTGCAAACATAGTCTTATTTTTCTAATAGTAGAAAACCTTCAGGTTGTTCGATGTAAACTTATTCTTCTAATTCGCCATTTAGAAATGTTGACTTAACATCCATTTGGTAGACTTTGATTTTTCTAGAACATGCATAGGCAAGAAATATTCGGATGGCTTCCATTTTGGAAGCTGGTGCAAATGTTTAGTCGAAATCAGTTCCTTCCACTTGTGCATAGCCTTTGCAAACCAATCTTGCTTTGTTTCTGGTAACCTGTCCATCTTCATTCAATTTGTTCCTGAACACCCATTTAGTCCCAATGAAATTTTCATATTTTGGTCATGGAACTAATTCCCAGGTGTTTTTCTTCTCGATTTGATCCAATTCTTCATTCATAGCTGCTACCCAATGTTCATTCTAGTTGGCTTCCTCAAAAATACTAGGCTTAAAGTTTTCTAGAAAAACAATGTGAGCTTGTTGTGATGAACAAAGATGTTGACCTTCATTTATGTCACCAATGATTTGATTTGATGGATGGTTCTTTTGAATGCATTCTTTTGTTCTCTTTGGAGGAGCTTCTTGTTGTTGTTATGGTATATCTTGATGATCATTATTTACTTCTTCCTAGTTGATAGTTGCTTCTTGTTCTAGAATTTTCTTTGTGTCTTTTTGAGCCTCTGTCTCAAGTTTCAAAGATTTTAGATCCTCATCATTATTAATTAGAACACCATCTTCGTTAAATGTAACATTTATGCTCTCCACTATCTATTTTCATCTTAGATTATAGCATTTATAATCCTTTCTTTTGCGTGAGTAAAAAACAAAGATACCTTCATCAACATGTGATTCAAACTTACCCAAATTTTGATCTTCTCTTTTGATATAACATTTTATTCCTAAGATTCTGAAATATTTTACATTAGCTAGTTTTCCTTTCCATAATTCATATGGGGTCTTGTTTCAATTATTTCTGAGAAGACTTCGGCTGATAATGAAGATTGTCATATCAATTGCTTGAACCTAGAAGTTTTCATCCAATTTTGAGTCCTTCAACATTTTTCTACCCATTTCCTGTATGGTTTTGTTCTTTATTTCAACAACTCCATTTTGTTTTGGTGTTCATGCTATTAAAAATTGTATTTTTATTCCATTTTCGTTACAGTATTGCTGAAATAATTTGGAAGTAAATTCTCCGCCATTATCTGATATGAGACACTTTATTTTCAAATCAGTTTCATTTTCAACCAACTCCTTGTAGATATTAAAGCACTCAAATTCTTCAGATTTTTCTTTAGGAAACTGACGACTGTCATCCTGGTATAGTCATCTATCATTAACATGAAATATAATTCTCCATCTAAGCCTTTTGTTCTCATAGGACCACATAGATCAGTATGTATCAATTCCAATGGATGTGATGCAAAGTGTTCTTTTGTTTTAAATTGAACATTTGTCTACTTACCATGCCAACAGGCTTCACATAGTGTGTTGGAAGGTTTTGAGATTTTTGGCATTTCTCGTACTGCTTCCTTTTTTCTTATCCTGACAATATTGTCAAAGTTTATGTGACCCATTCATTTCTTCCATAACCAACTTTCATCTTCTTGAGCTAGTAGACATGCTTTAGTTGCTTCATCCAAAACATATATGTCGTTTGGAGCTCAACTTTCTTTAGCCACAATTTTACCATACCTGCCTTTCCTGATTTCACATTTTGTGGAGTTGAATAGCATTGTGTGTCCTTGATCACACATTTTTCCAACACTGAGTAGATTGTGATTCATGTTTTCAACCAATAGAACATTCTTGGCTATAACATCTTTTCTTCCGAGAGTGATGGTACCTGATCCTATAAAATTTGAAGATCCATCATTTCCAAGGGATACGGTTCCATACTTCTCTTTCAATGATAAAAATTTCCTTCTATCTCCAGTCATATGCATTGAGTAACCGCTATCAACGTACCACACATCTTTGTTGTTTTGAGCCTTGAGAGCGAGAGCACAATTATCAATATTCTTCTTCTTCCATGTTTGTTTGTTCTGTGGCTTCGAAGATTCTTCTGGAGGATTTTCAAGTCTGCAGTCTCTGGCTATGTGTTCAAAGTTCTGATATTTGTAACATTCCATATTATTTCTTAAATGTTCAAATCTATTGATGTTTCATTGAGCCCTAGGAGGTTCATATTTGAAGGATCTCCTGGAATTGTATTGGTTCCTAGGGTACATGCGACATTCAACAACTTTATGACCAAATTATCCACATGAATAAAAATATCCATGAAAAATATGTTGATACCTAGATGGAAATATTCGTCGAGGAATCATCTTCCAAGGATTTTCTTGCAAATCTTGTCCAATGAAGTCTACATGCATGTCAGATCTCATAGGTTCATTGTATTTTGTTTGTAGAAGGTCGTGCTTCTTCTTCTTTGTAACCGAGGTCAGTTCTGTCATTGTAAGATCGTTGATTGTTGATGAATTCTTCCAATGCCCTTGAGTTGTTGGCATATATTTGGAAAAATTTTCCCTTATTCACTTCCTTACGCAACGAGAATACTTCGGCTTCTAATGCTTCCCTTTCTTGGTTGCTTTCTTCCAACTTCTTTTTAAGTGACCCTTCAATACATTTGTGTTCTTCAACTTCAATTTTGAGACCTTGAACTTGTTCTTCAAGAGTATTGGAACGGATATTCTCAGCCTTGAGCCCTTTTGTAAGCCTGATTTCCTCCTTTGAAAATTCTTCTATGGTCAACCCTTCTTTTTCGTTGTTTGATACCTCTTGTTTGTTGTTCTTGGACATAAACAATACTCTCTCATTAGCTTCTTCTTTGCTGTCACTTTCTTCATCAGATGATGATATATCATCTTTAGAGAGAAAGTTCCTTTTGGATCCTTTCTTTTTTTCTTGCTTGTTGAATTTATTAAAGCCTTTCTTTCCTTTTGAGTTGCCATCACTTCTGTTCGGAAATTTTTCTGCGAAATTCCCAACCTCACCACAGTTGAAACATATCAATGGAAGTTTACCTTTGAATTTTCCCTTACCAATTTTTAGTTTTCTCATAAAGTAAGCATATTCTTCATAATCTCCCTTTTTTTCACACTTGAAGGTGCATGTCTTTTCAATTGAAGGTTGTTTGTCTTTATTGGTTTTCTTAGATGCAACAAACACAGTGTCTAGATGCGAAGTACCCTCTTCTTCATCAAGTCTCATTTCATATGCTATGAGAACTCCATGTAATTCCTCTTTGCTGAGTTTGTCCAGATTTGCACTGTATTCTAAGACTGATACCTTTGGGTTGAATCTCCCTGGTAACATTCTAAGAATATTTTGTATAATAGTCTTCTCGTCAACTTTCTCTCCCATCCCTTCTAGAGTATTGGTTATTTCATCAACATATTGGAAGTATGCATCAATGTTGCCATCTTATTTCATTCTGAGTTTCTCAAATTTTGCACTATAGATTTGAATCTTTGCTTCTTTGACATTTGAGTGACCTGCATATATATTCTCAAGCTTGTCCCATACATTTTTGGCGGTTTTACAACCCAACACCTTATGATAAGTAGATTCAGTAAGTCCACTGATAATAATATTCTTTTCTTTTGCATCATTTACTAAATTCTTCTTACCTTGTTCATCCACGGTTTATGTAAATCGATTTTGAACAGTGTCCCATACTTCATAACCTTGCGCCAAGAGATGACCTCCATTCTTCCTTTCCAGAGTGCATAATTATTTTCATTGAACATAGGTACACCATTCTTGGTATGCTCCATGACCTCCTTCTAGTTGTTAAACTACTATTGAAGGAACCAAGCTCTGAAACCAATTGTTGGAAATATTGAGAGGGGGGGTGAATCAGTATTTCAAACAATTAGAGCATTAGTTAATCTTCAATTATTATCAGTGTTTGCATAATGATAGCAGTAAACAAAAGGAACACAAAAGCACACCGTTTTTAAGGTGGAAACCCTCTCCGGGACAAAAACCACCTGAATTCTTTTTTAATAATGCTTTAATATTCAACTCCAATTGAAAATAAAGCTCCAACTTCCTAGAATCTAGAAAAGCATTCTTCTCCAGCTCCCACTAGATAGACGCTCCAACGTCCGATATTATTTAGTAGTCAATTGAACGGATGCCCCAACACCCAATGAGTCACAACTCACCCTAGCACCACCCTACCACCATATAGAAGAATAAAACAAGAATGGACCCCCGTACCAGGGAAAATGGTCCACTTTACAATGATATAGAATGATGTATAAGAAGAAGACACATAAACCATAACCCCAACTATGACGCAACCACCTAATGATGATCCTAGACCTCCTGACACTGCCTCTTCAACTCTTGGCAGACATACACTTGTACAATTTTTACAATGATGCATTTACAATGAATTCATACAATGATACCTTTACAATGACTGTATGCAGTGCTGCCCACTTGAATACTTGATGTGCTGAACTTCTTACTGTTGTTCTGCACCTAAATTGTTGATCTTGTCATGCTACCCTCTAGTGCACCTCGCTTTGCTTTACTGCCCTAGAAGTCTAGTCCTTTGCAGCCCTTGACAACACATGATCTAGCTTTTTCTTTCCTTCTAGGATATCGATATGAAATCTAGTGTATCTTTGCTATTTAAACTCCCTAATATGTGATTTTGGTTTTGTAGTAGTACTCTAATCCTTCTTTCCAATGCCATAGGTCTGATCCAATTTTGATTCTTGAAGAGAGAGCTATTCCCAATATCTCACAATGACCTAATTATGGATTGTTTCAGTAGGGAGAACTTGTATGGCGTGCCACAGGTCACTGTTTCTTCATTCGGCTTTGAAATTGATACAGAGAAAACCAAATTCTGTGCACTATCTGCCACTTTTTACAAAATTTCAATCCGATACTCAGAGAGATTTATGATGATTTTCACAAGGTCACTTATTTGAGATGAAGTTCAGGAGCCTGCAAAAGAATTGATTTCCACAGATCATATCTCTGAAAGTATTGTGCACCCTGATCTGAAATTTTTATAGGAGCTTCCTCGGCATTTTGGCTTCGTTTCATAAAATTTTCAGCTTCTGAACCTTCATAGAAGAAAATTTAGAGCGAAAATTCCATGATGACTTGTTTTAGGTAGCGAAATCCCTACATAAGGAGGATATGAGAATAACAATTTATATAAATTCTTAGGTTGAGAGGGGCCTCAACAAGTGAACGTGGGAGGGATTTTAGGAGCTTAAAAATGATTAATTATTTACTTTTCAATGACCCATGCCACAAACCCATGGGGTTTTAGCCCACTAATTGAGGTTTCAAACTTCGAACATGAATATCTCTCAAACCGTAAAGAATTACATGGCGTGCCATATATCAACAACAACATATCGAGAAGTAGAAACCATTGAAAGCATTCTTGACCCAGAATATAGTAATTTGGTAGGTCAAAATTCCCATGCAATATTTGGGTATCCCCTGGTTCTTCTTGGGTTGACATCAATGACATTTGTTGATCAACAAATCCTTCTCATCCAAACTTGTTGGCACGCTGCTGTTGTTGCAGCAATATACTCAACTTTTGCTGTTGAAAATGATACTATCGATTTGTTCTTGGAATCCCATGAAATGGCTCTCGAACTCAAATGAAAAACCTACCCTAACGTGCTCTTTCTACCATCAACACTTCCTGCCCAATCACTGTGAGTGTAACCAACTTGCTTAAAATCATCTGTTATGGAGTACAAAACTCCATACTTCTTTGTCCCATTGACATACTTTAAAATTATTTTCGCTGCTTGCCAATGTGTCTCTTTGGGTGTCTCGATGAACCTCGACACCAAACTCATTGCATACATTATATCAGGCCTAGTTGCAGTCAAATACATTAAGTTGCCCACCATAATTTTGTATAATGTCGGATTGACATTGTTGCTGCAATCTTCCTTCCTCAACTTCAACCCCATGAATGTTGGAGTTGGTGTTGGCTTGTTGTTCTACATATTAAAACTCTCTAAAATGTCTGCATCATACTTTGATTGAGATATAAAAACTCCATTCTCTGTTTGCTTCACTTCTATGCCCAAAAAATATCTTAGCAACCCCAAGTCACTTATTTCAAACTCACTTTTCATGACTGCTTTAAAATCAACGATGAGGAAATCATCACTCCCTATAAAAATCAAATCATCTACATATAAAATGATAATAAGAAACTTACCGTCACTTTCTTTGATGTAGAGAGTAGGTTCACCGTCACATTTGTCGAACCCATTGACTATCAAGTAAGCATATATCCTATTATACCTTGCACGCAGTGCTTGCTTCAGCCCATAGAGTGCTTTCTGCAACCTACACACATTTTCTTCTCGACCTTCTACCTCATAACCAGAAGGTTACAAAACATACACCTCCTCTTTCAGCACTCCATTAAAGAACAATGATTTTACATCCATTTGATACACTTTACATTTATGTTGCGAGATAATTAACAACATTGTATGCATAGTCTCCATCCTCACGACTGGCGCAAATTTCTCCGCATAATCTCTTCCATGTTGTTGCTTTTATCCATTGACAACTAGCCTTGATTTATGCCTTTAAATCTTGCCTTCACTTTTTCTCTTGGTCTTATAGACCCACTTCACTCCATTGACATCTTTTCCTTGCAGAAGGTACACTAACTCCCACGTGTCACTCTTTTCTATTGCTCCTATTTATTCATCCATTTCTACAACCCATTTCTCTTCTTTTACTGCATCTTCAAAGTGTATTAGGTCATATACAATAAAAAATATTGCAAATAAAGAATTCAGACCAACGCTGCTATCAACTTCATCTTGCTCATAAATTTCATTTAAATTTCTGAATTTTGGTCTTCTTATGTTAGCTGAAGATGGGCTTGGTGTTGTGCTTGAAGTAGATGGAGTTTCATATCTTTGTGATGTGCTTGGAGAAACTCTTGCTTGGTTGTGCAACACTGTCCTATTATTTGTTTGTGGTGTCACTTGGTGACTGCTTTATTGAGCTTGTGTAGGTGGAGGAGGAGTCACCGTTGAGGAATTACTTGATGTGGTCAATTCCTCTTTGTTTTCATGTGACATACATATCTTCACATTGACTGTATTCTCTAAAATTCCATCCCATGCTTCCTCTTCTATGAACTGAACATCTCTGCTGATTATGAATTTCTTGGTTGATGGATCGTAGATCTTGTATGCCTTCGATTCATCAATGTATCCAAAAAATATACATTTCTCCCCCTTACTGTCCAAATTCTTCCTCAACTCATTCGGAACACGTGCATACACCACACACCCATACACTCTCATGTGAGTGGAATATTGATTTCTTTCACTGCATGCCTCTTCAGGAACAATATTCATAACACTTTTGGTTGGACACCTATTAATAATATATGATGCACAAGCGACAACTTCATCCCAATAATCATTTGGAAAATGCTTTGCCTTCAACATACTCCTTTCCATTTCCATAATGGTCCTATTATTCCTTTCCGCGACACCATTTTGCTGAGGTGTCTACCTTGTTGTAAATTTCTTGTGAATTCCATGCTCCCTGCAAAAAAGTAGGAAGTCACTTGTTATGTATTCGCCACATCTTTTATTACTCAAGACTTTGATGTAGTGTCCACTTTGCTTCTCAACAAGAACTTTTTAGTGGCGGAAGCAGTGAAATACTTCACTTTTTTGTTTTAAGAAGTAGACCCATGTCTTCCTTGGGTAGTCATCTATGAAGGTCAAAAATATAATGGCTGCCACCAATTGATGGTGTTTGCATTGGTCCACATAAATCTGAGTTGACAATTTCCAAATATGCTTTTTCCCTTGTAGACTTTCCTGCTGGAAATTATTCTCTATGTTTTTTTCCCAGTATGCATCCTTCACATTCGTTGTTCTTTTTTTCTATGAGTGCAAATAATTTACCATGTTATTCCTATGCAACAAATTCAAACCTCCAAAGTTGAGATGACCAAATGTAAAATGACATAACCTATTTTCGTCTTTGAATTCTACTTGAAATTTTACTTGTGTGACAACTACTACATTTCTTTCATCCTTTTGTGAATTCATTGATAGTTGTGCTTGAGCACCTTCTTCCTTTAAGTCCGATCTTAGTTTGAGGGGAAACATTATATTGTTTGTCATATGAAATTTTGCAATCAACTGTCTGCTTGGAGGTTTATCCAATATTGTGCACACATCATTCTTGAAAAATACATTGTAGCCCTTTTTCATGAGCTGTCCAATTATTATGAGGTTATGTTTCAAACTAGGGACAAAGTAAACATCTGACATGAACTTCTTCTCTCCTTGAATGTCAACTCTACCTTTTCCCATGACGGAGAATTTGCTATCCGTGCCTAATGTCACTTCAGATTTCACACTTTCATCTAAATTGGAAAACATTTATATGTTCCCTATCATGTGGTTGCTACACCCTGAATCTAAGAACCATACATCCCCTTATTTTTCTTGTGCTACATTACAAGCTAAAAACATGCTATCATGGTTCTGATTTTCCTTTATGAAATTTGCACTTGGTTTGCTATTTTTGTCATATTTCTTCTTACTACATTCATTTGCATAATGACCATACTTCTTACAATAATGACATTGAACTTGAGATTTATCATACCTATGACCTTGTGCTTGATTTTGGCTTGGGCCTTGACTTGATTTTGATTTTTTCCCCTTCCACTTGAGCTTGAACGGCTGCTTCTTCCACCTTTGTGTGGGTTTCTTCCTCTTCCTCTATAATTTGATCTTCCTCAACCTCTACCTTGAATAAATGAAACTTGTGTCTTGAAAGCATGCTCCAATGAGCAGTTTGTTCCTATGTTCAATCTGTGTTCATGAGAAACCAGTGATGCATGAAGCTCATCCACTGAAAATTGTGAGAGATCCTTTGTCTCTTCTATTGCCATGAAAATAACATAAAATATAGCTATCAGAATTCTTAAAACTTTCTCAACAATTCTCCTTTCCTCAAGTATCTCACCATGAGACTTGATTTGGGTAACCAACCCAATTACATGTGTAAAAAATGAGTCTACATTCTCAGACTCTTTCATACAACTTGTCTCAAAATCTCTTCTTAGAGTTTGTAGTTTTGTTGTGTTTTCCTTTGCCATGCCTTGGAAGGTTGTCTGGAGGGTATCCCATGCTTGCTTGGACTTTGTTGCTGTTGAAATCCTTGGGAATATACTTTCATGAACTACTTGAAATATGTAGAATAGGGCTTTGGATTCCTTCTTCCTATTGTCTCTCAACAAATCATTTTCTTCTTGTGTAAAGCATTGCATGCTATTGCATTTGCTGGTTCTTGGAATCCATTCTCCACCAATTCCCAAATGTCTTGAGAAGAAAACAAAGCCTTCATTGTAATGATGATTCTTGGAATCCATTCGAATTTCCACCAATTTCCAAATGTCTTGAGAAAAAAAAAACCTTCATTGTAATAGCCCAATAGTCATAGTTTTTGCCATTAAACTAAGGTATTTGTGGATTAGTCAAGCTTGTGATTGTTGCTTCCATTTTCACTGTGTAAAAAAAAAAACTTGTCATGTAAAAATTTTCTCCCTGCTTGTGAATACGCTCCACAAAAAATTTTAGAACACATTTTAACTCCTCAGTAAAAACACTTACAGTAATAAAACTTTAAAGCCGCTCTGATACCATGTTAAAAGTTTAAGCAGATAGGAGGATGCTTAAATCAAATAATAATAGTCTTCCTTTTAATATAGAGTGGTGGAGATTAAAATCGCAACTATAGTGGAGAAAATAAAATCAAACAATTTTACTCATGGTGAAACAGAGTAAAAGAGAGTGGTTATGGTAAGAATGATACGTGAAATTTCCAGTAAAAGAGAGTGGTTGCGGTAAGAACAATACGTGAAATTTCCAGACTTACCAAACTTTATATTATGAATTCAAAGCAAGAAAAAAATTCACATATGGAGGCTGCACGGTACGTGAAATTTCCAAAACCATATCGCGAGTAACCAAACTTTATATTACAACTTCAAAGAATGAAATAGATTCACATATGGAGGCTGCAACTCCATCACTAGTAACAAAAGAGTTCTTACTGATATTTACATTCATTAGGTTTGCAGAATTAACACACAATAAAACCTGTAATTGTTGTTTGCATGCACCCACCAAAATTTTCTCCATGATTTTCTCCTTCTTATCTTTTCGGCACCTGCCACATTACATTCAACCTATTATTTCTTGTTAATTCAAAACATAAATATGTAAGACATTAATACATGACAGAAAAAAAATTTATAAACATATGGGAAAACATGTCTTTATGAACTTTACAGAGGTTGAGTGAAGTAAATAACACTTGCTGATTAAATGTTTGCCCATATACTTTTAATAACCATGCATTAAATTTCTATTTCACTTTAATAGTTTAATCTGTTGCGAAATGGGTAATTATCCTCCTGTTATTCATTTATGCGATGTCATTCTCTGTAAACTCAATCCGCAACCTGCAAAACATTTACTGAGGTATGGCTTATGTTAGAAGAATTTAACGTGATGGTTAAGATTAATTCTCCAACAAATTTGGCCATGATTCCTAGTGAGGACACTAGTGGACGGAAGTTTTCCAAAAGTGAAGGAGAAGACGTGGAAAAAGTAGTTCTCATTGTTGGAAAAACTGGATACAATGGATGTAGTTCTGGTATCTGTTGAAATGGAATAATCGATGGTAAATAGACCCCTCCCCTCCCCTTGTTGATATCCTTGAAATATTGGTTGTCAAAGTTGTTGAAGATAATGGAGAAACTTAATTAGAGAGATTCAGTTCACCAAAACCTTAGATTAGGATTTTGTTCCTTTTTTTAGGTATTGGTTCTAACTTTCCTATTTTCATGTAAGCTGTATATTGTTTGATATTTAATGAGAATGTAGAGTGACCTGCAGATGCAGTCCCTCCTGGTGTAGTCTCTCAGAGTAGATATAACTAGTATTTCTTTTATTAATTTGATCCTGCCATTTTTATTATGGTATCAAAGCTACAGGGTCAAATCAAAGCCAGAGTGCTTTGATCCCTGTGAGTATCAAAGCGGCAAAAGAGAATCCCCTGACGACTTAAGGGTAGCCAGAGTGAGGCAGAGGGAGGTTGTTTTTTTTTGGAGAAAACACCGATCAACGCATTCGTTGGTGGCACAAAGGCATCAATCAGCGCAGACCCATGCCTGAGAAGATTGCTAATATCTGAAATAAATGCAAATTTGATTGGAAAACCAACGTTGATCCATGTTTTCCTTGCGGGGATTCTTCCCAGTGTGACCAGCATGGAATCTGGATGACTGTGGAGCGCTGCTATGAATGTGAAAGAGGAGCTAGAGTGCTCGTGTTGAAGGAGCCAGAGAGCTCGTGTTGTGGAGTGTTGTGGAGCTAGAGTGCTTGTGTTATGGAGCGTTGTGGAGCCCGAGAGATCGTGTTGTGGATTTCTAATTGAAGTTAGAGAGCTTCTGCTCATTGAGCTATAGAGCTCGTGCCTACATATCTAGTGAGATCATGCTAGAGGAACCGTTGAGCCGTGGTAGTAGAGGTCATATGATATCATTGTTAAAGTGTCAGGATCACTGCAAGTGTGATCCATAACAGAGGAGTCCATGAGCTCGCAATAGAAGAGGCCATGGCATAGGATCCCATGAGCCTGTGGTGTAATGCGTAGAGTAGCCTGCCAAAGTGGTCGAAGATTAGGTAGATCTGTTTCTTGACATTTTTTTTTTGGATCTGGGGTAGATCTAGTTCTCTGTCAATTGTTGGAATTTTTTTTTTTTTAAGTGTGAAGATGAATAATCTAATGGAAGTATCTTGAACAAGAGTAATAAGCTCAACGGTTCCAATTATTCTAATTGGAAATTCAAGATAAAGACTATGCTGGAAGGGCATAGTGCATGGGGGATCATGAATGGCGATGAAGTGAAACCTATAGTTCCAGGAGGTGAAATAACTGCAACAGTACAAGAGTGGGAGAATATGGAGAACAAGGCGAAAATGATGTTGAAAATGGCAGTAAAAGAATGCATCGTCCCTCACATCAGAGATTGCAAGTCAACAAACGAAATCTGGACAACTCTCAAAGATATGTACGAAATCAGAAATACAACTCGCCTACTGTTCCTGAAAAGCAAGATTCTCTCCATAAAAATGGAGGAGAATGAAACAATAGTTGCGTTCATCTGATGCATCAAGGACCTCAAAGACAAGCTTGGCAACATAGGAGAGGCAGTGAATAATATTGATCTGGTAACAATTATTACGAATGGTATGATTGACCACTATCAAATGTTTATACCAGGATTAAATGCGAGAGAGAAATCCCCCAAATTTGAAGCATTGAAAAGGATTCTCATGCAAGAGGAAGAAATTTAGATGACATTGAAACCCTAGAATTCAAATCTTGCGTTAATGGTGAAGAAGAAGCCCTTTCGAGGGAAGGCAAATGGAGGATAGAGAGGTGGAGGTACAACATATAAAATACCAAATCCATCTCAAGGTATGCCATCAGATAGGAATGATTCACCATTAAAATGCTTCTATTGTGGTAAAATTGGCCATATGGATAAACATTGTCGAAAGAAGAAATTTGATGAAGGTCAGCAGAGATACAAGAGACATGCAGAACACTTTGCAGATGATGACCATAACTAGGACCTCAAACTGTTTATGGCTAACTTTGATGAGAAGGATGAATCAAATGCGTGGTACGTGTATTCTGGAGCGTCCACCCCCATGATAGGTAACAAACAATGTATTGAAGACTTCAAAGAAACCAACATTGGAGCAAAAATCTACCTCGGCGATGAAAAAGGGTACCCAATCAAAGGACATGGTAATGTTCCTGTAATTCTACCTGATGGAAATATTAGGTACATTCAGAACATGATGTATGTATCTGGAATTAATAAGAATCTAATTTTTGTTTCAATGATAACAAATCATAACCTTAAGGTAGAATTTTATAAATCATATTGTGTTGTTAAGGATTTGCTGGATTCTATGAAGACAAATGCAACAAGGATTCGTGTGGGTGCTCTTTACAAGCTTAATGTGAGAAGTGCGCCACATCAAGCCTTGACCACATTAGGTATCTTTGCAGAAGATTTATTGCATCAAAAAATTTTCCATATTAATTTCAATGATTTATTGTTACTTCAAAAAAGAGGTATGGTCAGTGGTATTCCTGATTTAAAGAATATTCATGTTGATTGCGAAAAATGTGCTCTTGGGAATATGCACATAGATGAGTTTCATGTTAATGTAAATAGAAAATAGAGAGATATACTAGAGTTAGTCCACATTGATTTATGTGGACCAATGCAGTCAATATCATTGGGAGGTGCTTATTATTTCCTATTATTTTTTTATTTATGTACAAGATTTACGTGGGTATATTTACTCAGCAAAAAGAGTCATACTTTTGAATATTTCGAGTAGTTCAGAAGCATGATTGAGAAGCAAACATGTAAATTCATCAAGATTCTCTGCTCGGATCAAGGGGGAGAGTACAGGAAGGTTGATTTAATCAAATATTGCAAAGACCATGGAATAATGTAGAAGTTTACAGTACCCCACACTCCTCAGAAAAATAGGGTTGCAGAGAGGAAAAATAGAACCATTGTGGAGCATGCATGAAGCATGCTGAAAGGTAATAATCTTTCTCATGGATTTTGGGCTGAGGCGATAAATATTGTAGTGCATTTGAAAAATAGGAGTCCTAAAAAGAGTCTTGAATTTTAAAATCCTTTTGAAGCCTTATTAGGATTTAAGCCTACAGTTAAACACTTAAGAATTTTTGGATCCAAAGCCTTTGCTCATGTGCCAAAGGAGGATAGAAAGAAACTGGATTCAAAGGCCATCAAATGAACTTTTGTTGGGTATTGTACACAATTTAAAGCTTACAAATTGTTTGATCCCTCTACTCATAAAGGTTTTGCAAGTAGTGATGTATTTTTCATGAATAAGTTCATGATAGAAACAATGTAGACATCAATGATAATGGGACATTCCATTGTTGGTGGAAGAAGGGAATGGTGAAACAGGAGAAATCCATGAGCAACAACAACCACAACGAAAAAAAAGGAAGAAGCAGATGTTATAGATACAATCTTCGAACCAAGTCCATCAAGGGATAATCAGAACAGGTTGGATGCCACTCCAACACTCAAGAGATCAGGTAGGAAAACACAACTGCCAGCAAGATATAGGGAGAATTATTTTAAAAATAGCATGTTAAATGTTGTTGAACCTTGTAGTTATAAAGAAGAAAATCAATATAATGAATGGAGGGAAGCCATGGAAGAGGAACATGAATCAATATTGAAAAAAAACTTGCGATTTAGCTGAATTACCTGAGGGAAAACAAACCATAGGTTTCAAATTGCTATACAAGCCAAAATTTAAAGCATATGGGAGCATAGATAAATATAAAGCTAGGCTGGTTGCAAAGGAGTATTCGCAGAAAGAAGGTATAGAATATGAGGAAACCTTCGTCATTGTATCTAAAATTAATACACTCAGAATGTTAATTGCCTTAGCTACCAAACATCACTGGATGATGCACCAGCTAGATGTTAAATCTGTTTTCTTAAAGAGGGAGTTTATTTAGAGAAACCTAAGGGATTTGTTAAAGAAGGAAAAGAAAATTTAGTCTGTAGATTAAAGAAAGCTTTATATGGACTAAAACAAGCTCCCAGATCATGGTACGATAAAATTGATTCATTTTTCTTGCAACACAGTTATAAAAGAAGCAAAAATGACCCCAATCACTATACTGTGTTTGATGAAAAGGGGCGAATTGTTTTGATTTCTTTATATGTAGATGATCTCACCATTACAAGAAATGTAGATAAAATCATTTAAGAAATCAAAGAGTATATGTCACAAATGTTTGAGATGAAAGACCTCGGTGAGCTTCACTATGGTTTGGGTCTAAAGATCTGGAGAGATCTAGGACATAATTTTCTAGAACAGAGTAAGTATGTCAGGAGTCTATTGAAAAGTTTAATATGGATTAGTGTAAGGCTGTAGCAGTGCCACTACAACATAATACCAAACTCCAGAGTGATGACAGCTCAAAGGAGGTAGATGCAACATTGTATAGACAGTTGGTTGGGAGTTTAATCTACTTACCCACTACTAGACCAGATTTGGCTTATGAAGTTAGTGCATTGAACCAATTTATGTCCAAGCCACTTGAGAGTCATTGAATTACAGTAAAAGGCATCTTAAGTTATCTAAAAGGAACCTTAGGAAATGGAATTATATATACTGATTCTTGTGATGTTAAATTGATAGGTATTTCAAACTCTAATTGGGCTGGAAAAATATATGAAAAGATATCCAAAACAGGGTATGTATTTAGAATTGAGTCCGGGGTTATTGCATGGAGCAGTAAAAAGAATAACACAGTTTCCTTGTCTTCAGCGGAAGCATAGTACGAAGTGATGTGTGTAGCGACTCATGAGGCAGTTTGGTTGAGGTGACTTCTCCAGGATGCAGGAGAAGAACATAAAAATGAAATAATTATCGGATGTGATAACCAGAGCTCCATAAAACTTGCAAACAATCCAATGTTTCATAAAAACACTAAGCACATTGATACACAATTTCACTTTGTCAAGGAGAAAGTTCAGTCAAAAGAAAGTCATGTCGAATATTGTAATACTTGTGATAATGTTGTCGACATTTTTACTAAACCTCTTGGTAGAATTAAATTTGAAATGTTTAGGGAAATGTTTGGAATATTTTTTAACCCTTTCTCCATTAAGGGGGAGTGTTGAAGATAATGGAGAAACCTATTTAGAGAGATTCAGTTCACCAGAACCTTAGATTGGGAGATTTTTCCTATTTCTTAGGTATTGGTTCTAACTTCGCTATTTTCATGTAAGCTATATATTGTTTGATGTGTGATGAGAATGTAGAGCGGCCTGTGAATACCGTCCCTCCTAGTGTAGTCTATTAGAGTATAGCTAACTAGTGTTTATTTATTAATTTGATCTTGCCATTTTTATTAGAAGTGTCCCTTGTTGATATCCTTGAAATATTAGTTGTCGAAGTGTAAGGTTTCGAGGTTGCTAACTTCGATGGCAGTGGTAATGTGTGTGCGTAATATTCCATGGGAGAAGGGGAGGTGGTGAGTGCAGAGGTGTGGAGGGATAAGTGAGGAGATATTCAAAGTGGGAGGAAAAAACGAGGGGGTGGGCCTCTGCATTCATTGTGCAGGAGTGTGGAGGTTAAGTTGTGTGGAGAATGGATGTGATTTCTCGACACTCCCACACACATATTAGGAATTTTCTCTAGTTGTATTCTCAACTTTATGGTAAATTAGGGAATGATTTTTTATGCAAAAGATTTAGGAAGCACACAAAAGAGTAATGGTTTCAAATCATCTTCAGAGTGGTAGAAGCAAGTTAACGAGGAAAATGATATAATGTCGAGTTTTATGATATTTCAAACATATTCAAATTCTTATTTCTTTATCTTAATAAAATTACAGTTATACTTTCAAATTCCATTATCTTTCGCTTTCACTTTTGAATTCCAGATTGAGAGCATAGGTAATGCATTTTGTTTTAAGAAATTCACGTTGTATAATAATTCACATTGTTTTAAGAAATTCACATTCAAAATCTCTAGATATTAGCAATAAAAGCATAATAATTACATGCTATCTATGTATATAACTATTTATGCCATTTATGCTATTTATCTATGTATATGCTTGGGTGGCCTTATTGTGCCGAGAGGCGCACTCTACAGACCAGTATGACCCCGATGTGTAAGTATGTCAGAAGCCAATATATATATATATATATATATATATATATATATATATATATATATATATATATATATAAAAGATAAATAATGTCAGCTTTAAAAATAACTTACATAACCATATAAACAAACAATTTAAAATAAATTTAAAATATGAAGAGTTTTAAGAATATCAAAAAATAGATATGGTATGGTAAATAGATAAAACCTCTCTTTATACTTACCCCAGAAGTATGGTAAATAAATAAAACCTCTTTTTATATTTACTCCATAAAGCTCTTTATATTTACAAAAAATCAAAAAAAAAAATAATTAGGTGAAACCTATGGGACAAATACCATGGGACAAATTATTATTAATACCATGGGCCAAATACCATATTTATAAAAGAGGTATAAAAAGGTAAGGTAAATAAATAAAAATATATCAAATAGGAGTAGAAATCAACATCTAATTATATTTGAAGCCTATGGACCAAAAACCATGGACCAAATTAATAATAATACAATGCAAAAAAAAAATTTATTAACCCTAACATTAATATTAAAATATTAATATTATTATTATTATTATTACTAAATCTAATATTGATATTAATATATTATAATATTAAAGTTATTAAATTTAATAACTTTATATTAATACAATATTAAATTTGCTATATATATATATGGGAAGGAAGAACAAAGACATATGATAGAGGTGGAGAAATAGAGGGAGTGACAAGAGAGAGATTGAGATAAAATGAAGGAGAGGGGAGAGGAGGAATGTAGAGAGAGACATGGAGAGGAGCGAGAGAGGTAAAGAAGGGTAAGAGAGGGAGAGGGAGACATAGAGATGAAGGTGGGAGAGAGAGAGAAGGAGAGAGGGAGGGTGAAGGAGAATGGATTGGAGGGTAGAGAGAGAGAGAGAGAGAAAGGGGAAGAGAGATGGAGGTAGGAGAGAAACGGAGAGGGAGGAAGGATAAAAGGAGGAGAGAGGGAGGGATAGAGAAATGGATTTGGAGGGGGAGATAAGAGGAAAGACATAGAGACTGAGAAGTGGAGAGAGAGGGAGTG
Source organism: Pinus albicaulis (assembly GCA_034641835.2). Classification (NCBI taxonomy): domain Eukaryota; kingdom Viridiplantae; phylum Streptophyta; class Pinopsida; order Pinales; family Pinaceae; genus Pinus; species Pinus albicaulis. Next base: position 882,238,732 of record CM076580.1, read on the forward strand.
ACAAGGGAGAGATGGAGAGAGAGTGTGTATGTTTAGGGGTGAGATAAAGAGACATAGAAGGAGTGATGGAGACAAGGGGAGAGAAGGAGAGAGAAGAAGAAAGGGAGGGATATAGTAACATAGTTGGAGAGAGAGATAGAGTGATGGGGGAAGAGAGAGGATTTGAGGGCGAAGAGAGAGAGAGAGAGCGGGGGGGGGGGGTGAATATAGAGGGAGGGAGGTGATAAAGGGAGAGAGAGGAAGGACAAGAGAGAGTACTTCAGAGAGAGGAAGAGAGTGATGGGGGAATATAGAGGATTTTAGGGGAAAGAGAGAGAGAGAGAGAGTTATGGGGCAAGAGAGAGGGAGGTAGGAGAGAAAGGGAGAGAGAGGAAGGAAAAGAGAGGGGACTTGAGAGAGAGGAGGAGAGAGGGAGGGATAGAGAGATGAAGCTGAATGGGGAGAGATGGAGGGATAGAGAGATGGATTTGTAGGGGGAGAGAGGGATGAATAGAGAGATGGAGTTGGATGGGGAGAGATAGAGAGATAGACTTTAAGGGGGAGAGACAGAGGGATAGAGAGATAGAGTTGTAGGGGGAGAGACAAATGGATTGAGAGATGAAGTTGGATGGGAAGAGAGGGAGGGAAAAAGAAATACATAGAGAGTAAAAAGTGGAGAGAGTGAGGGAGTGACAAGGGAGATATGGAGAGAGAGTGTGTATGTTTTGGGGTGAGATAAAGAGACAAAGAAGAAGATATTGAGAGAATGGGGGAGATAAGGAGAGAGAGAGGAATATAGTGACAAAGTTAGAAGGTGAAGAGAGAGAGAGAGAGATAGGTGGGAGAGAAAAGGAAGAGAAAGAGTGGAGAAATGTAGGGAAAGAGAGATGGATATGGAGGGGGAGAGAGAGGGAGGTAAGAGGAAATAAATAGAGTAAAAGTTGGAGAGACATAGAGAGAGAAGGAGCGATAAGGAAGATGTAGGGAGAGCAAGAGAGGATAGCAGGAGGGAAGAGAGATATAAGCGGGGGAGAGGAAGGGAAGGGGAAGAGAGAGAGAGAGAGGGAGGGAGAGGATGAGGGAGTTACAAATAGATATATTGGAGAAAGACAATGTATGTTTTGGGGTTGATATAGAGAGTCAAAGGGAGATAGAGATATAGAGGGAAGGTGAAGAGAAATAAGAGATAGATGGAGACAGGGAGAGAGGGACAAAGAGATTGATAAATATGGAGTGAGAGTGTCTGTGTATTTATGGGGGTGAGATAAAGAGACAAAGAAGGAGAGATGGAGGGACATGTAGATATATATGGAGGGGGAAGAGAGGGAAGAATATTTCTTACAATAGATGCATTGATTTTAGTGTAGATGGTAATTTCCAATCCTATTTTATTACTTGCACTGGATGCATTTATTTTAGTGTAGATTTTTATTTCTAATGATATTTTATTACTTGCACTAGATGCATTGATTTCAATGTAGATGATTTCTAATTCTATTTGATTTCTTGCACTAAATTCATTGATTTCAGTGTAGATGGTGATTTCTAATCCTATAAGATTGCTTGCACTATATGCATTAATTTCAATGTAGATGTTGATTTATAATTATATTTGATTTCTTACACTATATGCATTTATTTCAATATAAATGATTTATAATCCTATTTGATTGCTTGCACTAGATGCATTGATTTCAGTGTAGATGGTGATTTATAATCCTATTTGATTTCTTGCACTAAATGCATTGATTTTAGTGTATATGTTGGTTTCTAATGCTATTTTCTTACTTGCACTTGATGCATTGATTTGAATGTAGATCTTGATTTCTAATCCTATTTGATTACTTGCATTAGATGCATTGATTTCTATGTAGATGTTGTTTTCTAATCTTATTTGATTTATTTCATTAGATGCATTGATTCCAGTGTATATTTTGATTTCTGATTTGATGCAATTGGATGTATGCTGGTACATTAGTTTTAAAGTCATTGGATTAATAGTGTGCATTGATTTCAGTGTAAGCACAAAAAATTATTGACAATGTAGAATTATTTTTGTGTTATAGTAATTTAACCTAATAATATTGGAGAGCAAGAGAGACAAGGTATGGTGTTTACTACAAAAACTCGAGCTAAATATTTAAATGGTTTATGATTTATAATTTCTACTGTCTTTTTCATATAATTGATATGAAAATATGACAAAACTAACAAGGATGACAATAAGAATAGTAGAAGAAAATAGTTTGAGATTGATCATAATGAAGGATATTTTTAATTGACTACATTCTTATTATTCACATTTTCTATCCTTCAATATTATTACATTGCCACTTTGCATTCAAAAATTTTATTTCATCAATTTTCATCATTAAACTTATTTTACAATATTTATCATCTCAACAAATTGAGGTAACTAAGAAAACTTAAAATTAAAATGACTAGATAAATCTCAAACATATTTAGCATATTTAAAATGGTTATATTAATATTAGATGTATTTACATATTATTGATAAAATTAATCATATGTTCCTCATATTCTTGATAGATTTTCATTGGTCACACATGACTGAAACCAACCTAGATCCCTCTTAACTACAGATCTATCAAGCGCCAAGAGGGATCAAATCTCTCGAGGTGCAAAACTTTCCTCAAGTTTTGTACTCAAAAAAGAGTTTTGCACCTATAGATATTTTATCCCTCTCGACGCTTGATAAATTTGTAGTTAATATGGATCTAGTCTGGTTTTAAAATTTTCCCAATTAGATGGGGTTTGGTCTTGCTTTACTCAATTTTAATTATAATATTGTAGATTAGGCATTGACTGTCCTTACTTATCGGTCCAGGAACAATAAATTAGAAGTCTTTGGGATCCATCCTTGTTACATATAGAATCTATTCTTTCTTCTTATTTTGTTCCTCGAACCGTCTCGCAGCCAGGGGCTCCACACACATGATCCAGCCGCGCTATATTTCCTTACTCGCTTTTGTTTGGGGGTAGTGGAATAGGGGAAAGCCTTTGTTTCATATCTAGGAAAGCAAGTTACTTTTGACTAAGGTACAAAATAATCCCCATTAGGGCGGGCATGAGCTACTGTAGGATGAGGTATTTGGTTAATTTGACACAATTTATGTTTCTAACGTTGTACATCACAATTACAATTTTATTCAAGGTGGAGTTGTATTCCATGAGGCACAAATTTTTTCATATTAAATAATTTCACTCCATGACATGTGTATGTATCAATTTAGTAATAAAAATCATTGTAATAATAATTTGGAAATGACACTGTCGCATGTTTTGAGCTCCTAACAATATCTCCAGAAATGAGTATCTTGATGTTTTTTTGTTTTCAGTTATCGGATTTCGCCAATGAATAGTGAACTTTTAAATGGAGTGCAGGCTATGGCATATGCAATATATATCTTAATAGTGATTGGTTCATTTCATTCAACAAATTATCTTTACCAGTGAGCAACATGGGGATATTCAATAGCATTGTTATGGATAAATTGATAGACATGGGGATATTCAATAGCAGTGTTATGGATAACTTGATAAATTTGGTAAACAAGATACAAAGGGTTGGCACAATTCTTGGTGATCATGGTGAAAAGAATGATGTGTTGGCACAATTCTTGGTGATCATGGTGAAAAGAATAGATAAATTGATAGACATGGGGATATTCAATAGCAGTGTTATGGATAACTTGATAACTTTGTTAAACAAGATATAAAGGGTTGGAACAATGCTTGGTGATCATGGTGAAAAGAACAGATAAATTGATAGACATGAGGATATTCAATAACAGTGTTAGCAGTGTTATGGATAACTTGATAACTTTGGTAAACAAGATACAAAGGGTTGGCATAATGTTTGGTGATCATGGTGAAAATAATGGTGGGTTGGCACAATTCTTGGTTACCATGGTGAAAAGAATGGATAGATTGATAGACATGGGGTTATTCAATAGCAGTGTTAGTAGTGTTATGGATAACTTGATAACTTTGGTAAACAAGATACAGAGGGTTGGCACAATGCTTGGTGATCATGGTGAAAAGAACGGTGGGTTGGCACTGTTGGGTATGTGTTATATTCTTTCCACGACTAGTCAAGCGCACATGGTTTTGTGCATGGTTTTGCACATGGTTTTGCGCATGGTTTTGGGGTACAATGGTTTTCGCCCGCTGGTATTTTTGTAGATCCGGTCAAGGGAACTACAGTTCTGTTATAATCCAGGGTTAGTGGATTAGGGTTTATTATGCTTCAGCATGTATATATATGTGTTGTAACACTAAAAGAAATATAATGAAATATCAAGCTGGTCCTCCCGATTTGGGATCCAGGGGAAAATCTCTGTGTTTATCTATTTTATGTTTTATTCTCTTGCTATTGTTTATTTTCTGTTATAAGATTCATGTGTAGATAATTTTTTTTCAGGGTTAAAACCTACACTTGGTATCAGAGTTGTTTCGGCTTCAAGGGGATGCCTTTACTGCTGAGGATTTTTTGCTCAGGCCTGAGGTAGACCCTGTTCAGTGGGAGATTTGCAGGATAGATTCTTGTGGTGAAAGAAGATGGCGAGCGGCGGAAAGATAAAATAGAGAAGTTTAATGGTCAGATTTTTGAGTTGTGGAAGCTCAAGATGGAGGATCTACTGGTGGATAAAGATGAGTGGATCGCGGTAGATCCAGGTACTAAACCAACAACAATGTCAGATAAAGACTGGAAGAAACTGGATCAGAAGGCTAAGAGCACAATACAGTTGTGTGTCTCAGATTCTGTATTGTTGAATGTATCTAGGGAAGCTACGGAAAATAATTTGTGGGAAAAACTTGGGACTTTGTACCAAACTAACTCTTTGGTGAATAAGTTGTTCCTGCAGAAAAATATGTATAACCTGAGGATGAAGGATGGAGACTCGGTGACAGAGCATCTGAATGCCTTCAATATTGTGGTAAGTCAGCTGTCATCTGTTGATATTAAAATCTCAGATGAAGATAAGTGCATCATTTTGTTGTGTCCTCTACCAAACTCGTGGAACAGTCTGGTTATTGCAATAGGTAGCAATACAACTACCTTGAATTTTGATGACATTGTCTTAGCCTTGTTGTCGGAGGAAATGAGACAGAGAAATATGGAGGGCCAGAATGGAGATCCCTTATCTGTATGAGGAAGGCCCCAAAACAGAAAAAAAATAAAGTTTCGAGTGGGAGATCCAAATCTAGAGGGATATCTAAATCTCTTGGAAAGTTTGTAAATGTATGTTGGAAATGCAGAAAGGAGGGGCACTACAAAAGGGACTACAGATATAAAGCTCCTGAGAAAGGAAAGGGATCTGATGATGCTCCTTTTGCAGAGGAAAAAACCACCTCGGATGAAGGTGGGGATGTGCATTTGGCTTCTTCTTCAAATACAAATGTAGATGATGAGTCATGGTTGATTGACTCAGGTGCATCCTTTCACTTCACTCCCCATAGGGAGTGGTTCTGTGAGTATCAGAAATATGACGGTGGTGATGTCTTCTTAAGGGATGATAGGAAGGCCAAAATCATCGGACGTGAAAAGGTCAAGCTGAAGCTGCAAGGTGGAAGGATTAGAACACTTTCTGGTGTTCTGCATATTCCTACATTGGTCAGAAATCTAATTTCTGTAAGCAAAATGGATGATGCAAGTGTAAAAATAGTGCTCGAGAAATATGCCTGCAAGATGATTTGGGGAGCACTGGTATTAATGCGGGGTATTCGGACTAGAACTCTATACAAGCTACAAGGTAGCACTGTTATTGATGGGTTTAATAGTTTTTTGGTTCCTGAAAGTGGAGCAGAAAGCCTAACTATCTCTGGAGAAAAGACCATGCTATGGCCTCAAAGGCTTGGACATATTGGAGAGAAGGGCCTTCGGATACTGCATAGAAATGGTATGGTAGAAGGTATGTCTAATTTCTCTCTGGATTTTGATTTCTGTGAACATTGTGTATATGGGAAGCAGAATCGGGTGAGTTTTCCTTCCGGTGCTAAGAGGGCGAACAAGATATTAGAACTTGTGCACAGTGATGTGTTTGGACTTGTGTCAGTTCCATCCCTGGGAAAGTTTGTGTACTATGTTTCATTCATAGGTGACTTCTCAAGGAATACATGAATATATTTCTTTAGGAAGAAATCTGAAGCTTTTGACAAATTTAAAGAATTTAAGGCTCTGGTGGAAAACCAGATAGAGAAGAAGATAAAGGCACTGAGGATAGATAATGGTGGGGAGTTCTACAAGAAGGAATTTTAAGAGTTCTATAAGAAGTGTGGTATAGCATGGCAGAAGACTACTCCATACACACCTCAGTAAAACGGAGTTGCAGAAAGAATGAACAGAATGCTGATGGAAAAGGCAAGAAGCATGCTCAGTGGTACTGGTTTAGGACAAGAATTCTAGGCAGAGGCAGTGGAGACTGCATGTTACTTAGTTAACAGATCACCTTCATCAGCGTTGGAGGATAAGACTCCACATGAGGTATGGACTGGTAAGAAACCCTCTATTTCACATCTAAAGGTATTTGGATGTGATGCATATGTACATGTTCCAAAGCAGTAGAAAAATGACCAAGTTGGATAATAACCGAAAGGTGCATTTTTATCGGGTTATAAGGAGCGCTTAAAAGGTTATGTGCTTTGGAACCCGAAACAAGGAAGGTTGTGTACAAGCCGAGATGTGGTGTTTAGAGAGGTGAAAGATGTTGTTAAATATGAATTCATACCAAAGGAACCCGAGAAGATAGAGTTTGAGCTAAAGGGAGCGTTTCCAACATTCTACACGTAAGAAGATTCATGAGAGGAAGAGTCACAAACTGCAAAAGTATGAGAAGATCGGGGCCGGAAAGAAGGCAACCAAAAAGGTATAGTCCATCTACTTTCTATTTAGTTTTTTCCTTAACTATAATCGATGATGATCCCGTAACCGTTAGGTCAGCAGATTCATAGGATAGAAAACTCTCGAAAGGAGTGCTGCTTTTACGAAATGGCATCCTTGCACAAAAAAATGAGACATGGGATCCGGTGGAGTTGTCGGCTGGAAGGAAGCCCATCGGGAGCAAATGGGTGTTTAAAAAGAAGATGAATGTAGAAGGCAAGGTGGAGAAATACAAAGCTCGGTTGGTAGAAAAAGGTTATTCCCGGGTGCCGGGAATTGATTTTGGTGACATTTTTTCTTCTGTTGCCAAAGTTACTTCTATTAGATTACTTTTACCTGTTGCTGTTGCATTTGATTTTGAGATAGAACAGATGGATGTGAAGATGACATTTCTTCATGGGGATCTAGAAGAGGAGATCTACATGAAGCAACCTCAAGGCTTTATGGTGAAGGGTAACAACGAACTGGTATGCAGGTTGAAGAAGTCTCTGTATGGGTTAAAACAAATACCAAGGATGTAGTAATTGAAATTTGATACTCATATATGGGGACTTGGCCTTCACTTTTAAGCAAGGAGGATCACCGTGTTTATTTTAAATTAATTGGTGACTCGTGTTATTTATTTGGTCTTGTATGTGGATGATATGTTGTTGATTGGAAATGACAAAGAAATTATCCAATAATTGAAGACCCAACTATTCTCCAAATTCGACATGAAGGATCTTGGTGCTGCAAACTATATTTTGGGCATGGAAATTAAGAGAGATCAGGCAAAGAGGAAGCTCTGGTTAAACCAGAGGAAGTATGTCAAAACTATATTGTAGAGGTTCAATATGCAGGATAGTAAACTGGTGAATGTTCCTATTCCCGTAGGTGTAAATATATCTATTGAATAGTGTCCCAAGACACAAGAAGAAGAGGAGGATATTTCCTGTGTTCCATATGCAAGTGCAATGGGGAGCCTAATGTATGCAATGGTCTGTACTAGACCAGACATTGCACATGCAGTGGGAGTATTGAGCAGGTTTATGTCAAACCCAGTGAAGGAGCATTGGACAACAGTGAAGTGGGTTTTCAGATATTTACGTGGCACTAATGATTATGGCTCGTGCTATCAGTGAAGACCAGGATTGGAAATAATGTTGGACATTCGTGGCTTTGTTGATGCAGACTGGGCTGGAGATCTGGACCAAAGAATATCTACAATTGGGTATGTATTTAGCCTAGTTGGAGGCACAGTCAGTTAGATGAGTAAAAGACAGTCTGTAGTGGTGCTTTCAACTATAGAGGCAGAATATATGGCAGCCACTCATGCAAGAAAGGAAGCAATTTGGTTGCAGATATTGTGTTAAAGTATGGGGTTGGTACATCAAGCTATAAGGATAGACCGTGATATCCAAAGTCCAATTTTCTTGGCTAAGAACCCTGCTTATCATTCAAAGACAAAGTACATTGATGTTCAATATCACTTTGTTAGAGATATGGTTGAGGCTAAAAGGGTGTTGCTAGTAAAGGTGGACACTTTGAAGAATGTTGCAGATGCATTGAAGAAGTGTGTGAGCACTCAGAAGTTCTCTTGGTGTAGAGAAATAATTGGTGTTGAAGAATTGGGCCAATGACTAAGCTCTCTTGTGGCCCCCTGTGGAAAGAAAACAACAAGTGGGAGAATGTTGGGTATGTGTTATATTCTTTCAACTACTAGTCATGGGGGGGTTACAAGGGGGGCGGTAGCCCCCCCTGTCGGGGTCCGGGGAAGTCCCTCAGCGAAAATTTTTTGGTCCTTAATTTCCGGTGGGTGGTCCGCAGGCCCTCCTGGTGTAGTCTCTCAGAGTAGATATAACTAGTATTTCTTTTATTAATTTGATCCTGCCATTTTTATTATGGTATCAGAGCTATAGGGTCGAATCAAAGCCATAGTGCTTTGATCCCTGTGAGTATCAAAGCGGCAAAAGAGAATCCCCTGACGACTTAAGGGTAGCCAGAGTGAGGCAGAGTGAAGTTGTTTTTTTTTGGAGAAAACACCGATCAACGCATTCGTTGGTGGCACAAAGGCATCAATCAGTGCAGACCCATGCCATAGAAGATTGCTAATATATGAAATCAGTGCGAAGTCGATTGGAAAACCAACGTTGATCCGTGTTTTCCTTGCGGGGATTCTTCCCAGTGTGACCAGCGTGGAATCTGGATGACTGTGGAGCGCTGCTATGAATGTGAAAGAGGAGCTAGAGTGCTCGTGTTGAAGGAGCCAAAGAGCTCGTGTTGTGGAGTGTTGTGGAGCTAGAGCGCTTGTGTTATGGAGCGTTGTGGAGCCCGAGAAATCGTGTTGTGGATTTCTAATTGAAGTTAGAGAGCTTCTGCTCGTTGAGTTATAGAGCTCGTGCCTGCATATCTAGTGAGATCGTTTCGGAGGAACCGATGAGCCGTGGTAGTAGAGGTCATAGGAGATCACTGGTAAAGTGTCAGGATCACTGCAAGTGTGATCCATGACAGAGGAGTCCATGAGCTCGCAATAGAAGAGGCCATGGCATAGGAGACCGTGAGCCTGTGGTGTAATGCGTAGAGTAGCCTGCCAAAGTGGTCGAAGATTAGGTAGATCTGTTTCTTGACATTTTTTTTGTGGATCTGGGGTAGATCCGTTTGTAGATCTAGTTCTCTGTCAATTGCTGGAAGTCTTTTTTTTTAAGTGTGAAGATGAATAATCTAATGGAAGTATCTTGAACAAGAGTAATAAGCTCGACGGTTCCAATTATTCTAATTGGAAATTCAAGATAAAGACTATGCTAGAAGGGCATAGTGCATGGGGGATCATGAATGGCGATGAAGTGAAACCTATAGTTGCAGGAGGTGATTAACTGCAACAGTACAAGAGTGGGAGAATATGGAGAACAAGGCGAAAATGATGTTGAAAATGGCAGTAAAAGACTGCATCGTCCCTCACATCAGAGATTTCAAGTCAACAAATGAAATCTGGACAAATCTCAAAGATATGTACGAAATCAGAAATACAACTTGCCTACTGTTCCTGAAAAGAAAGATTCTCTCCATCAAAATGGAGGAGAATGAAACAATAGTTGCGTTCATCTGATGCATCAAGGACCTCAAAGACAAGCTTGGAAACATAGGAGAGGTAGTGAATAATATTGATCTAGTAACAATTACTACGAATGGTATGATTGACGACTATCAGATGTTTATACCAGGATTGAATACGAGAGAGAAATCCCCCAAATTTGAAGCATTGAAAAGGATTCTCATGCAAGAGGAAGAAATTTGGATGACATTGAAACCCTAGAATTCAAATCTTGCGTTAATGGTGAAGAAGAAGCCCTTTAGAGGGAAGACAAATGGAGGACAGAGAGGTGGAGGTAAAACATATAAAAGACCAAATCCATCTCAAGGTATGCCATCAAATAGGAATGATTCACCATTAAAATGTTTCTATTGTGGTAAAATTGGCCATATGGATAAGCATTGTCAAAAGAAGATATTTGATGAAGGTCAGCAGAGATACAAGAGACATGCAAGACACTTTGCAGATGATGACCATAACTAGGACCTCAGACTGTTTATGGCTGACTTTGATGAGAAGGATGAATCAAATGTTTGTTACGTGTATTCTGGAGCGTCCACCCCCATGATAGGTAACAAACAATGTATTTAAGACTTCAAAGAAATCAACATTGGAGCAAAAATCTACCTCGACAATGACAAAAGGTACCCAATCAAAGGACATGGTAATGTTCCTGTAATTCTACCTGATGGAAATATTAGGTACATTCAGAACATGATGTATGTACCTGGAATGAATAAGAATCTAATTTTTGTTTCAATGATAACAAATCAGAACCTTAAGGTAGAATTTTATAAATCATATTTTTTTGTTAAGGATTTGCTGGATTCTATGAAGACAAATGCAACAAGGATTCGTGTGGGCGGTCTTTAAAAGCTTAATGTGAGAAGTGTGTCACATCAAGCCTTGACCACATTAGGTATCTCTGCAGAAGATTTATTGCATCAAATATTTGTCCATATTAATTTCAATGATTTATTGTTACTTCAGAAAAGAGGTATGGTCAGTGGTTTTCCTGATTTAAAGAATATTCATGTTGATTGAGAAGAATGTGCTCTTGGGAATATGCACATAGATGAGTTTCATGTTAATGTAAATAGAAAATAGAGAGATATACTAGAGTTAGTCCACATTGATTTATGTGGACCAATGCAGTCAATATCATTGGGAGGTGCTTATTATTTCCTATTATTTTTTTATTTATGTACAAGATTTATGTGGGTATATTTTCTCAGAAAAAAGAGTCATACTTTTGAATATTTCGAGTAGTTCAGAAGCATGATTGAGAAGCAGACATGTAAATTCATCAAGATTCTCTGCTCGGATCAGGGGGGAGAGTACAAGAAGGTTGATTTAATCAAATATTACAAAGACCATGGAATAATGAAAAAGTTTACAGTACCCCACACTCCTCAGAAAAATAGGGTTGCAGAGAGGAAAAATAGAACCATTGTGGAGTATGCATGAAGCATGCTGAAAGGTAATAATCTTTCTCATGGATTTTGGGCTGAGGCGATAAATATTCCAGTGTATTTGAAAAATAGGAGTCCTAAAAAGAGTCTTGAATTTTAAAATCCTTTTGAAGCCTTATTAGGATTTAAACCTACAGTTAAACACTTAAAAATTTTTGGATCCAAAGCCTTTGCTCATGTGCCAAAGGAGGATAGAAAGAAACTGGATTCAAATGCCATCAAATGAACTTTGTTGGGTATTGTACACAATTTAAAGCTTACAAATTGTTTGATCCCTCTACTCATAAATATTTTGCAAGTAAATCTGTATTTTTCATGAATAATTTCATGATAGAAACAATGTAGACATCAATGATAATGGGACATTCCATTGTTGGTGGAAGAAGGGAATGGTGAAACAGGAGAAATCCATGAGCAACAACAACCACAACAACAAAAAAAGGAAGAAACAAATGTTACAGATGCAATCTTCGAACCAATTCCATCAAGGGATAATCAGAACAGGTTGGATGCCACTCCAACACTCAAGAGATCAGGTAGGAAAACACAACTTCCAGCAAGATATAGGGAGAATTCTTTTAAAAATAGCATGTTAAATGTTGTTGAATCCTCTAGATATAAAGAGGCCAATCAATATAATGAATGGAGGGAAGCCATGGAAGAGGAACATGAATCAATATTGAAAAAAAACTTGCGAGTTAGTTGAATTACCTGAGGGAAAACAAACCATAAGTTTCAAATTTATATACAAGCCAAAATTTAAAGCATATGGGAGCATAGATAAATATAAAGCTAGGCTGGTTGCAAAGGGGTATTCGCAGAAAGAAGGTATAGACTATGAGGAAACCTTCATCACTGTATCTAAACTTAATACAATCAGAATGTTAATTGCCTTAGCTACCAAACATCACTGGATGATGCACCAACTAGATGTTAAATCTGTTTTCTTAAAGAGGAAGTTTATTTAGAGAAACCTGAGGGATTTTTTAAACAAGGAAAAGAAAATTTAATCTGTAGATTAAAGAAAGATTTATATGGACTAAAACAAGCTCACAGATCATGGTACGATAAAATTGATTCATTTTTCTTGCAGCGTAGTTATAAAAGAAGCGAAAATGACCCCAATCTCTATATTGTGTTTGATGAAAAGGAGCGAATTGTTTTGATTTCTTTATATGTAGATGATCTCACCATTACAAGAAATGTAGATAAACTCATTTAAGAAATCAAAGAGTATATGTCACAAATGTTTGAGATGAAATACCTCGGTGAGCTTCACTATGGTTTGGGTCTAGAGATCTGGAGAGATCTAGGACATAATTTTCTAGCATAGAGTAAGTATGTCAGGAGTCTACTGAAAAGTTTAATATGGATTAGTGTAAGGCTGTAGTAGTGCCACTACAACATAATACCAAACTCCAGAGTGATGACAGCTCAAAGGAGGCAGATGCAACATTGTATAGACAGTTGGTTGGGAGTTTAATCTACTTACCCACTACTAGACCAGATTTGGCTTATGAAGTCAGTGCATTGAGCCAATTTATGTCCAAGCCACTATAGAGTCATTGGATTATAGTAAAAGGCATCTTAAGTTATCTAAAAGGAACCTTAGGCAATGGAATTATATATACTGATTCTTGTGATGTTAAATTGATAGGTATTTCAAACTCTGATTGGGCTGGAAAAATAGATGAAAAGATATCCAAAACAAGGTATGTATTTCCAATTGAGTCCGGGGTTATTGCATGGAGCAGTAAAAAGAATAACACAGTTTCCTTGTCTTCAGCGGAAGCAGAGTACGAAGTGATGTGTGTAGCGACTCGTGGGGCAGTTTGGTTGAGGTGACTTCTCGAGGATGCAGAAGAAGAACATAAAAATGAAATAATTATCAGATGTGATAACCAAAGCTCCATAAAACTTACAAACAATCCAATGTTTCATAAAAACACTAAGCACATTGATACACAATTCCACTTTGTCAAGGAGAAAGTTCAGTCAAAAGAAAGTCATGTTGAATATTGTAATACTTGTGGTAATGTTGTCGACATTTTTACTAAACCTCTTGGTAGAATTAAATTTGAAATGTTTAGGGAAATGTTTGGAATATTTGTGAACCCTTTCTCCATTAAGGGGGAGTGTTGAAGATAATGGAGAAACTTATTTAGAGAGATTCAGTTCACCAGAACCTTAGATTGGGAGATTTTTCCTATTTCTTAGGTATTGGTTCTAACTTCCCTATTTTCATGTAAGCTATATATTGTTTGATGTGTAATGAGAATGTAGAGCGACCTGTGAATATAGTCCCTCCTGGTGTAGTCTATCAGAGTAGAGCTAACTAGTGTTTGTTTATTAATTTGATCTTGGTTTTTTTATTAGAAGTGTCCCTTGTTGATATCCTTGAAATATTAGTTGTCGAAGTGTAAGGTTGTGAGGTCGGTGACTTCGATGCCAGTGGTAATGTGTGTGCGTAATATTCCATGGGAGGAGGGGAGGCGCTGAGTGCAAAGGTGTGGAGGGATACGTGAGGAGATATTCAAAGTGGGACAAAAAAACGAGGGGGTGGGCCTCTGCATTCATTGTGCAGGAGTGTGGAGGTTAAGTTTTGTGGAGAATGGACGTGATTTCTCGACACTCCCGCACACATATTAGGAATTTTCTCAAGTTGTATTCTCAACTTTATGGTAAATTAGGGAATGATTTTTTATGCAAAAGATTTAGAAAGCACGGAGAAGAGTAATGGTTTCAAATCATCTTCAGAGTGGTAGAGTCAAGTTAACGAGGAAAATGATATAATGTCGAGTTTTATGATATTTCAAACATATTCAAATTCTTATTTCTTTATCTTAATAAAATTTCAGTTATACTTTCAAATTCCATTATCTTTCGCTTTCACTTTTGAATTCCAATATCTGGACGAGTCTTTATATTCAAACTTTGGATTGAGAGCATAGGTAATGCATTTTGTTTTAAGAAATTCACGTTGTATAATAATTCACATTGTTTTAAGAAATTCACATTCAAAATGTCTAGATATTCGCAATAAAAGCGTAATAATTACATGCTATCTATGTATATAATTATTTATGCCATTTATGCTATTTATCTATGTACATGTCTGGGTGGCCTTATTGTGTTTAGAGACGCATTCTACAGACCAGTATGACGCCGATGTGTAAGTATGTCAGAAGCCAATATATATATATATATATAAAAGATAAATAATGTAGGCTTTAAAAATATCTTACATAACCATATAAACAAACAATTTAAAATAAATTTAAAATATGAAGAGTTTTAAGAATAACAAAAAATAGATATGGTATGGTAAATAGATAAAATCTCTCTTTATACTTACTCCAGAAGTATGGTAAATAAATATAAATATAAATAAACTAGAGGTATGGTAAATAAATAAAACCTCTTTTTATATTTACTCGATAAAGCTCTTTATATTTATAAAAAATCAAAAATAAGTTTTAATTAGGTTAAACCTATGGGCCAAATACCATGGGACAAATTATTATTAATACCATGGGCCAAATACCATATTTATAAAAGAGGTATAAAAGGGTAAGGTAAATAAATAAAAATATATCAAATAGGAGTAGAAATCAACATCTAATTATATTTGAAGCCTATGGACCAAATACCATAGACCAAATTAATAATAATACAATGCAACAAAAAAAATTATTAACCCTAACATTAATATTAAAATAATAATAATAATATTATTATTATTACTAAATCTAATATTGATATTAATATATTATAATATTAAAATTATTAAATTTAATAACTTTATATTAATACAATATTAAATTTGTTATATATATATATATATATATATATATATGGGAAGGAAGAACAAAGACATATGATAGAGGTGGAGAAATAGAGGAAGTGACAAGAGAGAGATTGAGATAAAATGAAGGAGAGGGGAGAGGAGGAATGTAGAGAGAGACATGGAGAGGAGCGAGAGAGGTAAAGAAGGGTAAGAGAGGGAGAGGGAGACATAGAGATGGAGGTGGGAGAGAGAGAGAAGGAGAGAGGGAGGGTGAAGGAGAAATGATTGGAGGGTAGAGAGAGAGAGAGAGAAAGGGGAAGAGAGATGGAGGTAGGAGAGAAACAGAGAGAGAGGAAGGATAAAAGGAGGAGAGAGGGAGGGATAGAGAAATGGATTTGGAGGGGGAGATAAGAGGAAAGACATAGAGACTGAGAAGTGGAGAGAGAGAGTGTGTATGTTTAGGGGTGAGATAAAGAGACATAGAAGGAGTGATGGAGACAAGGGGAGAGAAGGAGAGAGAATAAGAAAGGGAGGGATATAGTAACATAGTTGGAGAGAGAGATAGAGTGATGGGGGAAGAGAGAATATTTGAGGGCGAAGAGAGAGAGAGAGAGCGGGGGGGTGAATATAGAGGGAGGGAGGTGATAAAGGGAGAGAGAGGAAGGACAAGAGAGAGTACTTCAGAGAGAGGAAGAGAGTGATGGGGGAATATAGAGGATTTTAGGGGAGAGAGAGAGAGAGTTATGGGGCAAGAGAGAGGGAGGTAGGAGAGAAAGGGAGAGAGAGGAAGGAACAGAGAGGGGACTTGAGAGAGAGGAGGAGAGAGGGAGGGATAGAGAGATGGAGCTGAATGGGGAGAGACGGAGGGATAGAGAGATGGAGTTGTAGGGGGAGAGAGGGATGAATAGAGAGATGGAGTTGAATGGGGAGAGACAGAGAGATAGAGATATAGAGTTTAAGGGGGAGAGACAAAGGGATAGAGAGATAGAGTTGGAGGGGGAGAGACAAATGGATTGAGAGATGAAGTTGGATGGGAAGAGAGGGAGGGAAAAAGAAAGACATAGAGAGTAAAAAGTGGAGAGAGTGAGGGAGTGACAAGGGAGATATGGAGAGAGAGTGTGTATGTTTTGGGGTGAGATAAAGAGACAAAGAAGAAGAGATTGAGAGAATGGGGGAGATAAGGAGAGAAAGAGGAATATAGTGACAAAGTTAGAAGGTGAAGAGAGAGAGAGAGATATAGGTGGGAGAGAAAGGAAGATAAAGAGTGGAGAAATGTAGGGAAAGAGAGATGGATATGGACGGGGAGAGAGAGGGAGGTAAGAGGAAATACATAGAGTAAAAGTTGGAGAGAGATAGAGAGAGAAGGAGTGATAAGGAAGATGTAGGGAGAGCAAGAGAGGATAGCAGGAGGGAAGAGAGATATAAGCGGGGGAGAGGAAGGGAAGGGGAAGAGAGAGAGAGAGGGAGGGAGAGGAGGAGGGAGTTAGAAATAGATATATTGGAGAAAGATAATGTATGTTTTGGGGTTGATATAGAGAGCAAAGGGAGATAGAGATATAGATGGAAGGTGAAGAGAAATAAGAGATAGATGGAGACAGGGAGAGAGGGACAAAGAGATTGATAAATATGGAGTGAGAGTGTTTGTGTATTTATGGGGGTGAGATAAAGAGACAAAGAAGGAGAGATGGAGGGACATGTAGATATATATGGAGGGGGAAGAGAGGGAAGAATATTTCTTACAATAGATGCATTGATTTTAGTGTAGATGGTAATTTCTAATCTTGTTTTATTACTTGCACTAGATGCATTTATTTTAGTGTAGATTTTGATTTCTAATGATATTTTATTACTTGCACTAGATGCATTGATTTCAATGTAGATGATTTCTAATTCTATTTGATTTCTTGCACTAAATTCATTGATTTCAGTGTACATGGTGATTTCTAATCCTATATGATTGCTTGCACTACATGCATTAATTTTAATGTAGATGTTGATTTATAATTATATTTGATTTCTTACACTATATGCATTTATTTCAATATAAATGATTTATAATCCTATTTGATTGCTTGCACTAGATGCATTGATTTCAGTGTAGATGGTGATTTATAATCCTATTTGATTTCTTGCACTAGATGCATTGATTTTAGTGTATATGTTGGTTTCTAATCCTATTTTCTTACTTGCACTTGATGCATTGATTTGAATGTAGATCTTGATTTCTAATCCTATCTGATTACTTGCATTAGATGCATTGATTTCTATGTAGATGTTGTTTTCTAATCTTATTTGATTTATTGCATTAGATGCATTGAATCCAGTGTATATTTTGATTTCTGATTTGATGTAATTGGATGTATGATGGTACATTAGTTTTAAAGTCATTGGATTAATAGTGTGCATTGATTTCAGTGTAAGCACAAACAATTATTGACAATGTACAACAATTTTTGTGTTATAGTACTTAAACCTAATAATATTGGAGAGCAAGAGAGACAAGGTATGATGTTTACTACAAAAACTCGAGCTAAATATTTAAATGGTTTATGATTTATGATTTCTACTGTCTTTTTCATATAATTGATATGAAAAGATGACAAAACTAACAACGATGACAATAATAATAATAGAAGAAAATAGTTTGAGATTGATCACAATGAAGGATATTTGTAAATGACTACATTCTTATTATTCACATTTTCTATCATTCAATATTATTACATTGCCACTTTGCATTCAAAAAATTTATTTCATCATTTTTCATCATTAAAGTTATTTTACAATATTTATCATCTCAAAAAATTGAGGTAACTAAGAAAACTTAAAATTAAAATGACTGGATAAATCTCAAACATATTTAGCATATTTAAAATGGTTATATTAATATTAGATGTATTTACATATTATTGATAAAATTAATCATATGTTCCTCATATTCTTGATAGATTTTCATTGGTCGCACATGACTGAAACCAACCTAGATCCATCTTAACTATGGATCTATCAAGCGCCAAGAGGGATCAAATCTCTCGAGGTGCAAACCTTTCCTCAAGTTTTGCACTCAAAAAAGAGGTTTTCACCTATAGATATTTTATCCCTCTTGACGCTTGATAAATCTGTAGTTAAGATGGATCTAGTCTGGTTTTAAAATTTTCCCAATTAGATGGGGTTTGGTCTTGCTTTACTCAATTTTAATTATAATATTGTAGATTAGACATTGAATGTCCATAATTATTGGTCCAGGAACAATAAATTAGAAGTCTTTGGGATCCATCCTTGTTACATATAGAATCTATGCTTTCTTCTTATTTTGTTCCTTGAACCGTTTCGCAGCCAGGGGCTCCACACACATGATCCAGCCACGCTATATTTCCTTACTCGCTTTTGTTTGGGGGTAGTGGAATATGGGAAAGCCTTTGTTTCATATCTAGGAAAGCAAGTTACTTCTAACTAAGGTACAAAATAATCCCCATTAGGGCGGGCATGAGCTACTGTAGGATGAGGTATTTGGTTAATTTGACACAATTTATGTTTCTAACGTTGTACATCACAATTGCAATTTTATTCAAGGTGGAGTTGTATTCCATGAGAAACAAATTTTTTTATATTAAATAATTTCACTCCATGACATGTGTATGTATCAATTTAGTAAAAAAAATCATTGTAATAAGAATTTGGAAATTACACCGTCGCATGTTTTGAGCTCCTAACAATGTCTCCAGAAATGAGTATCTTGAAGTTTTTTTGTTTTCAGTTATCGGATTTCGCCAATGAATAGTGAACTTTTAAATGGAGTGCAGGCTATGGCATATGAAATCTATATCTCAATAGTGATTGGTTCATTTCATTCAACACATTATCTTGACCAGTGAGCGACATGGGGATATTCAATAGCGTTGTTATGGATAAATTGATAGACATGGGGATATTCAATAGCAGTGTTGCGGATAACTTGATAACTTTGGTAAACAAGATACAAAGGGTTGGCACAATTCTTGGTGATCATGGTGAAAATAACGGTGGGTTGGCACAATGCTTGGTGATCATGGTGAAAAGAATAGATAAATTGATAGACATGGGGATATTCAGTAGCAGTGTTAGCAGTGTTATGGATAACTTGATAACTTTGGTAAACAAGATATAAAGGGTTGGAACAATGCTTGGTGATCATGGTGAAAATAACCGTGGGTTGACACAATGCTTGGTGATCATGGTGAAAAGAACAGATAAATTGATAGACATGGGGATATTCAATAGCACTGTTAGCAGTGTTATGGATAACTTGATAACTTTGGTAAACAAGATACAAAGGGTTGGCATAATGTTTGGTGATAATGGTGAAAAGAATGGTGGGTTGGCACAATGCTTGGTTACCATGGTGAAAAGAACGGATAGATTGATAGACATGGGGTTATTCAATAGCAGTGTTAGCAGTGTTATGGATAACTTGATAACTTTGGTAAACAAGATACAAAGGGTTGGCACAATGCTTGGTGATCATGGTGAAAAGAACGGTGGGTTGGCACTGTTGGGTATGTGTTATATTATTTCCACGACTAGTCAAGCGCCCATGGTTTTGTGCATGGTTTTGCACATGGTTTTGCGCATGGTTTTGGGGTACAATGGTTTTCGCCCCCTGGTATTTTTGTAGATCCGGTCAAGGGAACTATAGTTCTGTTCTAATCCAGGGTTAATGGATTAGGGTTTATGTATGCTTCATCATGTATATATATGTGTTGTAACACTAAAATAAATATAATGAAATATCAAGCTGGTTGTCCCGATTTGGGATCCAGGGGAAAATCTCTGTGTTTATCTATTTTATGTTTTATGCTCTCGCTATTGTTTATTTTCTGTTATAAGATTCGTGTGTAGATAATTTTTGTTCAGGGTTAAAACCTACACTTGGTATCAGAGTTGTTTCGATTTCAAGGGGATGCCTTTGCTGCTGAGGATTTTTTTCTCAGGCCTGAGGTAGACCTTGTTCAGTGGGAGATTTGTGGGATAGATTCTTGTGGTGAAAGAAGATGGTGAGCGGCGGAAAGATAGAGATAGAGAAATTTAATGGTCAGAGTTTTGAGTTGTGGAAGCTCAAGATGGAGGATCTACTGGTGGATAAAGATCAGTGGATCGCGATAGATCCAGGTACTAAACCAACAACAATGTCAGATAAATACTGGAAGAAACTGGATCAGAAGGCTAAGAGCACAATACAGTTGTGTGTCTCAGATTCTGTATTGTTGATGTATCTGGGGAAGCTACGGCAAAGAATTTGTGGGAAAAACTTGGGACTTTGTACCAAACTAACTCTTTGGTGAATAAGTTGTTCCTGCGGAAAAATATGTATAACCTGAGGAAGAAGGATGGATACTCGGTGACAGAGTATCTAAACGCCGTCAATATTGTGGTAAGTCAGCTGTCATTTGTTGATATTAAAATCTCAGATGAAGATAAGTGCATCAGTTTTTTGTGTTCTCTACCAGACTCGTGGGAAAGTCTAGTTATTGCAATAGATAGCAATACAAATACCTTGAATTTTGATGACATTGTCTTAGCCTTGTTGTCGGAGGAAATGAGACGGAGAAATATGGAGGGCCAGAATGGAGATGCCTTATCTGTACGAGGAAGGTCCCAAAACAGAAACAAGAATAAGGTTTCGAGTGGGAGATCCAAATCTAGAGGGAGATCTAAATCTCCTGGAAAGTTTGTAAAGGTATGTTGGAAATGCGGAAAGGAAGGGCACTACAAAAGGGACTACAGATCTAAAGCTCTTGAGAAAGGAAAGGGATCTGATGATGCTCCTTCTGCAGAGGCAAAAACCGCCTCAGATGAAGGTGGGGATGTGTATTTGGCTTCTTCTTCAAATACACATGTAGATCATGAGTCATGGTTGATTGACTCAGGTGCATCCTTTCACTTCACTCCCCATAGGGAGTGGTTCTGTGAGTATCAGAAATATGACGGCGGTGATGTCTTCCTAGGGGATGATAGGAAGGCCAAAATCTTCGGACGTGGAAAGGTCAAGCTGAAGCTGCAAGGTGGAAGGATTAGAACACTTCCTGGTGTTCTACATATTCCTGCATTGGCCAGAAATCTAATTTCTGTAAGCAAAATGGATGATGCAAGTGTAAAAATAGTGTTCGAGAAATATGCCTGCAAGATGATTTGGGGAGCACTGGTATTAATGCGGGGCATTCGAACTGGAACTCTGTACAAGCTACAAGGTATCACTGTTATTGATGGGTTTAATAGTTTTGTGGTTCCTGAAAGTGGAGCAGAAAGCCTAGCTATCTCTGGAGAAAAGACCATGCTATGGCATCAAAGGCTTGGACATATTGGAGAGAAGGGCCTTCGGATACTGCATAGAAATGGTATGGTAGAAGGTATGTTTAATTGCTCTCTGGATTTCGATTTCTGTGAACATTGTGTATATGGGAAGCAGAATCAGGTGAGTTTTCCTTCTGGTGCTAAGAGGGCGAACAAGATATTAGAACTTGTGCACAGTGATGTGTTTGGATCTGTGTCAGTTCTGTCACTGGTAAAGTCTGTGTACTATGTTTCATTCATAGATGACTTCTCAAGGAATACATGGATATATTTCTTGAGGAAGAAATCTAAAGTCTTTGACATATTTAAAGAATTTAAGGTTCTGGTAGAAAACCAGACAAAGAAGAAGATAAAGGCACTGAGGACAGATAATGGTGGGAAGTTCTACAATAAGGAATTGGAAGAGTTCTGTAAGAAGTGTGGTATAGCACAACAAAAGACTACTCCATACACACCTCAGCAAAACGGAGTTGCAGAAAGAATGAACAGAACATTGATAGAAAAGGCAAGAAGCATGCTCATTGGTACCGGGTTAGGACAAGAATTTTGGACAGAGGCAGTGGAGACTGCATGCTATCTGGTTAGTAGATCACCTTCATCAGTGTTGGAGAATAAGACTCCACATGAGGTATGGACTGGTAAGAAACCCTCTCTTTCACATCTAAAGGTATTTGGATGTGATGCATATGTACATGTTCCAAAGCAGAAAATGACCAAGTTGGATAATAAATCTGAAAGGTGCATCTTTATTGGGTATAAGGATGGTTTAAAGGGTTACAAGCTTTGGAACCCAGAAATAAGGAAGGTTGTGTACAGCCGAGATGTGGTGTTTAGAGAGGTGAAAGATGTTGTTAAACATGAATTCATACCAAAGGAACTTGAGAAGATAGAGTTTGAGCTAAAGGAGGATGAATCAGACTCTACAATAGAAGAAGACTCAGAAGATGAAGAGCCACAAACTCCAGCTTTGAGAAGATCAGTTCGGGAAAGAAGGCAACCAGAAAGGTATAGTCCATCTGCTTTCTGTTCAGTTTTTGCCTTAACTATAACTGATGATGAACCCAGAACTGTCAGGGAGGCAGTAGATTCAGAGGATGGAAAACTCTGGAAGGAGGCCATGGTTGATGAAATGGCATCCTTGCACAAAAATGAGGCATGGGATCTGGTGGAGTTGCCAGCTGGAAGGAAGCCCATTGGGAGCAAATGGGTGTTTAAGAAGAAGAAGAATGTAGAAGGCAAGGTGGATAAATACAAAGCTCGGTTGGTAGAAAAATGTTATTCCCAAGTGCCGGGAATTGATTTTGGTGATATTTTTTCTCCTGTTGCCAAAGTTACTTCTATTAGATTACTTTTATCTGTTGCTGCTGCATTTGATTTTGAGATAGAATAGATGGATGTGAAGACAACATTTCTTCAAGGGGATCTAGAAGAGGAGATCTACATGAAGCAACCTGAAGGCTTTATGGTGAAGGGTAAGAAAGAACTGGTATGCAGGTTGAAGAAGTCTCTCAGACATAAAAATGTTGGGCCCACTTCAAGGATGTGGTATCGTAAATTTGATACCTATATGGGGACTTGGCTTCACCGTAAGCAAGGAGGATCACCGTGTTTATTTTAAATTAATTTTTCATCGTGTTATTTATTTGTCTTGTATGTGGACGATATGTTGTTGATTGGAAATGACAAAGAAATTATCCAATAATTGAAGACCCAACTATTCTCCAAATTCGACATGAAGGATTCGGTGTCAAGTAAACTATATTTTGGGTATGGAATACAGAGAGAGACTTAGGAGGAAGCTCGAAGTTAAATCCAGAGGAAGTATGTTGAGACTATATTGCAGAGAACAATCTGGATAGCAAACCGGGCAATTATAATATTCCCGTAGGTAAAGAAATCAAGGAATGCTGTCCCAAGACACAAGAAGAAGAGGAGGATATGTCCCGTGTTCCATATGCAAGTGCAGTGGGTAGCCTAATGTATGAAATGGTCTGTACTAGACCAGACATTGCACATGCAGTGGGAGTATTGAGCAGGTTTATGTCAAACCCAGTGAAGGAGCATTGGACAACAGTGAAGTGGTTTTTCAGATATTTACGTGGCACTAATGATTATGGCTCGTGCTACTAGGGAAGACCAGGATTGGAAAGAATGTTGGACATTCATGGATTTGTTGATGTAGAATGGGCTGGATATCTGGACCAAAGAATATCTAAAAATGGGTATGTGTTTAGTCTATTTTGAGGCGCAGTCAGTTAGATGAGTAAAAGACAGTCTGTAGTGGCGCTTTCAACTACAGAGGTAGAATACATGGCAGCCACTCATGCAAGCAAGGAAGCAGTTTGTTTGCAGAGATTGTGTTCAAGTATGGGGTTGGTACATCAAGCTATAAGGATAGACCATGATAGCCAAAGTGCAATTTTCTTGGCTAAGAACCCTGCTTATCATTCACAGACAAAGTACATTGATGTTCAATATCACTTTGTTAGAGATATGGTTGAGGCTAAAAGGGTGTTGCTAGTAAAGATGGACACTTTGAAGAATGTTGCAGATGCATTGACGAAGTTTGTGAGCACTCAGAAGTTCTCTTGGTGTAGAGAAATAATGGGTGTTGAAGAATTGGGCCAATGACTAAGCTCTCTTGTGGCCCCCTGTGGAAAGAAAACAACAAGTGGGAGAATGTTGGGTATGTGTTATATTATTTCCACGACTAGTCATGGGGAGGTTACAAGGGGGGCGGTAGCCCACCCTGTCAGGGTCCGGGGCAGTGCCTTGGCGAAAAATTTTTGGTCCTTAATTTCCAGTGGGCGGTCCACACCCATGGTTTTGTGCATGGTTTTTCACATGGTTTTGGGGTACGATGGTTTTCGACCCCTGGTATTTTTGTAGATTCGGTCAAAGGAAATACAGTTATGTTCTAATCCAGGGTTAATGGATTAGGGTTTATGTATGCTTCGGCATGTATAAATATGTGTTGTAACAATAAAAGGAATATAATGAAATATCAAGCTGGTCGTCCCGATTTGGGATCCAGGGAAAAATCTTTGTGTTTATCTGTTTTATGTTTTATGCTCTCGCTAATGTTTATTTTCTATTGTAAGATTCGTTTGTAGATAATTTCTGTTCAGGGTTAAAACCTACAGGCACAATGCTTGGTGATCATGGTGAAAATAATGGATAAATTGATAGACATGGGGATATTCAATAGCAGTGTTAGTAGTGTTATGGATAACTTGATAACTTTGGTAAAAAAGATACAAAGGGTTGGCACAATGCTTGGTGATCATGGTGAAAAGAACGGTGGGTTGGCACAATGCTTGGTGATCATGGTGAAAAGAACGGTTTTCCGCCTTTTTGGGATGCCTTTACCTCCATAGCCATTTTGGAAGCACAAAGCTCGGAGAAATACCTTTGTGTTGGAGAGCATTGTTCAAAGTGATTCTTCACTGTGTGGGTCAGGCTTCTTGTTCTTACTTTTACGTGAACTAGTTGAAACTATAACACTTTAAGAAACCTCTGCACATATAACCATTGCGCATAAGTTTTAATTGTGCTGAAGATGGTTTGTTCTCCACACAACCCATCCTCTACACACCTTCAGATTACAGGAAGAACTTTTGCACAATCCATCTTCCACACACTTTTGGATTACCAAAAATCTTGACATGTGACGTGAATTGTTGCACTTGGATGAAGTTCATATACTGGACATTAGTGAAATTTGTAGGGCTCAAATCATAATATGTAAATAAATGAACTTTGTGGGTCATATTTGATTTTAAAAATTGACATGGTAATTGAAAGTATATTTCTTTTAAATTCATTGTCCCAAGATCGTTGGAAAAATGCCTAACCGTATGACACGAGCACATTGGAGGAGAGGATGGCATGTTGATGATGTTGACCCAACTTCACCTTCTAACTCTTAAATCTCCCATAAATCTCCCACATTAATAGTTGTCATGAAATCCATTTAAAAATTTCATAAAAATCTATACAATTATTTCAAGAAACACCCTCTTCACCTCCCTATGTGTTAGTAGAATGAGCAGGTCCAATAACTCGAGAATGCAGTAGCTAGATGCTCTTCATCTGGGAAATGCACTACAACACATTGAAAACCATGAAAACATTGGTGGTGTCCACCCTAGAGCGTGTGTGGAGATATTTTGTGCGAGATGGAAATGCAGAGCAAAATGCAGATCTCATTTAGTTAGAGGTTAGTTAGCTGTAGAGGCAGGTACTATGATGTATTGCAGATATTCCTCTTGCCACTATAATTTCTAGGTGAACTCATATTTAGGCGGATATTTTTTTTTTGAATTACTTCACCTCATATTTTCATATTTGTGTCTACCTTTTTAACCTATAGGTGACATCTGTACACCATATGACCTCACATTTTAAGCTTACATATGTACACCATATGACCTCATAGTTTTACACAAAAAATCTCATTATGAAACTCCATAATCGCCGAAGATTACATCAGGAATCTCATTATGGAACTCCAAAATCACAGATGACTAGAACTTGCTGAGATTTTATACTTCGGTTAAAGAAAAATTTGTACATTATATTGTGAAAAAGGTCAAGGTCAATTTTTAAGTATATGATAGACAATTTTGATTTATGGATTACTGGATTTTACAAAATTAACCTTATTGAAAATTTTTATCAGAGAAATGAAGAGTGAGACACATGTGCGTAGTGTGTATTGAAAGCTAGAAAGTGCAACCTGTAATACATTTTGAGTATTTTTGTCTACATAAGCCTCTGAAAAATACATAACAAATGTTATTTTTTCCCATTATTATGAAATATGTCATTTTTATTAAATTTTGCTTTTTTACTTCACTAAATGTGCTATTTTCTCTTATTTTTTTAAATAATCCAAAGGATGTTATTATTGACGCTTTTATCATTAAATGTGGTAATTTTACTAAACATGCTATTTTCGCTTCATTGTTTTTTATAATCCAAAGGATGTTATTATTGACGTTTTCATCAAGTCATATTTTATTTTTGTTCAAGCTTGGGAGGACTAATCATTTCAACTAATTTGTTTACATTTTATGAATAAAATTAATAATTTAATAATCTGTTTTTTAATCAGTTCAACTCATATTTTTTTATATTTTTCTAGTCTACTTGTGATATCATATGATCTCACAAATTACTACTGACCTCACATCTTTACCACTGATCTTTTAGTCTATTCATGAGATATGTGCACTAATTAGTGTGAATTTTTGTGGAGATGATATAGGCTTTGTTACAATACCATGGTTTATCAATACCATATGTTCCAAAAAACGATAACACTTGTTAATATAGCATTTACTTTAATTAATCAATTTAATTGAAAGAAAAATTAAAAAACATAGCTATTTTTGAGGTAAACCTAAACTTTTTATTTGTGCATACTACTAATAATATTTTACATTATTCAGTGAAGTTTTTTTTTTTTTTGGTAAATATAGTAGGGCCTCTCTATTAAATTTTTATCATTAAAATGTAGGTTACAGTAAGATAAAATCTGTCTTAGGCCTCAACCTGCCCGTAGGAAACCAGGTCTGTTGGCCGTCTGAGTGCGTGAAAAGAATTCCAAAATTGAAATAGTTTCATTTGTCTATACCCCACATGGGCTAAATGGTCTTGAACATTCCTATATACATGCAGATAATAAAAGAAAAGTTCATACAAAATTTCAGATTTCATAAAACATCAGTAAAGGAGCATCTATACTTCATAAGATGAAACAGGGGCAGGGTCTTTGACAGTGGACCCTGGCATGTCTACTTGCTGGAGCTGTTGCATTTGCTTTTCCATATGTCCAACCCTGTCATCGAGCCTGGCCATGCGGTCCGCTGCTTGGTACTGGGTGATCTTGATATGGTATAACTGCTCTTGCATATCCTGGAACTTTTCCATAATACGAGATTCAAACTTTGATGGGTCAAAATGTGCTTGTTCAGGAGGGAAACTCTGCATGGCCTTTGCGATAAGGCATTTTTCTATCCAATAGGTATGAATTGTCTGGTTGAATAAGGTGAGGCGTCCTCTAGTGTTCCCTGGATCAGTAATAAAGTCTATAATCTCAGCTTCAGTGGTATTATCTTCAGGGTCTATCTGAATTTCTCTCTCCCAGCCCTTGATTACATGACGAACTTTGGAGGGGTTTCCCGTGACATAGTTGGTAGCTAAATTCTCTAACAAATCCTGATTGGATTTCCTGCCCCTTTTCGTGGGCTCCAACTCTATGTTGGCTGGCTGTTTTCCTTTCCTTGTCTGGGAAGTCGACCAACGTTTCCCCATAGTTTTATAACTCCTAAACATAACCAGAAAACAAATCAAAGTGAGGTCTTTAAAATTTGCATGCAACTTCCAAACATTGTACCCATCAGTCGCACTGATGAGACCGCAATTCAAGCTGGAATCGGTAGGTGACACAAATCTATTCTGTATTCTGAGATGAAAGCTAGGCTGGTTGTCTAGAAAATTGAGGTGAGGGCTAGCCTAGTTGACTACAGACATAGTCATTACAACCCTGTTCGATACCGAGAAGGCCAGGGTTCTATCTTTCTGGTTGATGAGCAGGTGGATTTTGAGGGCGTGATACTTCACAGAAGGATATCTGGACAGATTGAGGCGCACACGGTTAACTCTAACAACATTGACATTGAGCGGTCCGCTATACCAACAGTCTAATTGAGACCTCGTATGAATGTGCTTGACGCGGAGATAACAAAGGTTTACTCCTAATTCCTCTTCCTGGCTAGTCTGAGGATGGGAAACTAGTTCAGGAGTGACAATTCCTACTCCTACCCAGAGGTTGTTATGGAGATTATAAAAGCCACTATAGACTGACTGGGAGCACGGGTCTCGAAAACAAGGATTTATTCTTCTCTGGATGGGTGTTAAAACATAAAGAACAAAGTAACCCAGAAAATCAAAGCCATTATACAACTGAAGGCTGAAAACCAGAGCAATATCATCCATGAGTAAAGGAAGAAGGCTGGTTACGTACCCCCAAGTGGACGCAAAAGTTACACTGGTTCTCGTCTTCCTCCTCGCCAGCCTCCAAGCAATTGCATGCGAAAAGCAGAGAATTACAGCTTGGGAGGAGTAAACTAAACTTACCTTTTGAGAGCCTCTCCATCCACGATCTGACAGGATAGGCTGTCCTGCATGCGAACTCATTACGGATCGCTTACTCACTTCATACCAAAATCTATGAACCCAATGCATCATGATTGCAGTTGATTGCGTGGAGGATGCCATAACCACCATCTTTAACCATTATGTCCTATGAGCTGCCAGGTGTTCACCCCGATCGGGGGGTTGATAATCTTTGTTAACAATCAATTGTAGAGATTGGAGTTCCACCTCCCATACTACATCCATGGGCCTTGCTTCTATGGGTCTCTCCATCTGTTTGCATCCCCAATTTGCAAGATAATCTGCAGCAACATTGCCCTTTCTCTTGATGTGGTTTGGAATCATATATTGAATCCGTTTCATCAAAAAGGCTTATTTCTTGGATAAGACCTGTTGTACGCCAACTGTGTGAAATTTTCTCCCATGAGGTTCCTTGTTTCAATTTACTAAGGACTGCGGTGACCATGGCAGAGTCTCCTTCTACTATGAGACTGTGATAATTCTCCTTAATTGCTATAAGGAGACCTTGTTGGACTGCTATCAGTTCTGCCTCATTGTTATTTGCATAACCTAAGTCCTGTGCATAAAACTTGCATACTGCTCCTTGCGAATTGCGAAAAATACCTCCTGCCCCTGCTTGTCCTGGATTCCCTTTTGAAGCACCATCATAATTCAGTTTGATGAAGCCTGGTTGGGGAGGTTTCCAGTTATCTGCGACTATTTCATTCGGGGGTCGAAATTTCCATAAATTTTTGTACAGCATCTGTGGTTTTAAATTTAAATAATCAAGGATTTGGGATTCAAAGCCCACTGTCTTCCAATCCTCTTCTGTCCAACTTTCACTAAGGATGGTTTCACGGATATTGTCAATAGATCGGTGCCAGGTGTTCTGCAATGGTTGTTCTATATCTTGGAAAATTCTGCCATTCCTTTCTTTCCATATATTCCAGATGAGGAATCTCAATGACAGGGTCCAGGCTCTGTTGATCACTTGACATTGGTACTTTCCTTTTTTCCATTTGTGGATGGTTTCTATAATACTGTCATTGTCTTTGTCTGTTTTCCTAAACAATTTCTCCAAATTCCTCCACATCGGTTGCACCATTGGACAAGAGTTCAGGAGGTGCTCTGTTGTTTCACTCTCTTCTTTACAGAAGGAGCACCTTAAGGAACCTGACATTCCTCTTTTCTGTAGATTTTCCCAAGTCAAAATTCGGCTGTGGCTAACTAACCATAAGAAATATTCCACCTTTGGCCAGTGTTTGAGAGCCCAGATTTTTTTCCATATAGGGCGCGTTTCTTGAAGACCATGATGAGATTGTATATAGTAACCCTCCTTGATTGTAAATTGCCCTTTTGTCTGATATCCCCATCTAAGGATATCTGGTCCTGATGTTTGTCTGATTTTCCTTGTTTTGAGCTCTTTTGCAAAATTATCCCATTGTTGTGTGTCTGGGGCATTTGGCCAGTTTGTTCTGTCTTTCCATTTTCTCCATTGCTCATCATTATGTTGGCTCCAATAATGTTGCAAGAGTCGTTGATTGGGAGTGTTAGTATATATAAATATTTCACCCAGTTCTAATCTGCTAAAAATTTTCTCTCGTTGTTGCCATGATTCTTCCCAGAAAAGCAATGTTCCTCCTTCCTTTACTTCCCAGAAGCTATGACATCTGATGAGATATCAATTTGCGGCTGCCAAATTCCAGATTGAAGAACCTCGTGGAATCCTATCAGTCTTTAAGCATCCTGACAGTGTTCTAGGCATATCATATTTGGTCGTCCAGATATTTTTCCAGAGATTTGTGCCACCATTAACCCAGCGCCATCAGAGTTTTTCTCCCATCACATTGTTTAGGGTAGATGGCTCCCGCAATCCTAGTCCCCCTGCCGCCTTTGGTTTGAGTAATTTGTTCCATGAAAGAAGCGCCCATTTCCTATTATCTTGGGCGCCCTGCCATAAGAATTTTTTAAACTGCCCTACTAATTGCATACAAATCCGTTTAGGACAAGCTCTTGCGGAAAGCTGGTATATTGGTATTGCTTGTAACACCGACTTTAGCAGAATAAGGTGCCCAGGTGCATTTAGAGATCTAAACGCCCAATTTTGAATCCTGTTTGCCACTCTCATAAGGGTGTCTTGCCAATCTGCTATCCATCCTGGCCCAATGTTTAAGGTCATACCAAGATATTTCATGGGAAAAGAGCCTCGCTGGAATCCCAACATTCGTGCCAAAAAATTCTGAGACATAAGTGAGCAATTGAAAAAGTAAACATTGGAGTTACCTTTGTTAATTTCGATCCCCGAAGCTTCCATGAAGATATCTAATATCTTAAGAATAGCTTTGCATTCCTTCAGTGTTGCCTTGCAGAATAATAAAATATCATCTACAAATTGCTGATGCGTTAATGGGAGGTGAGGTCCCCATAATTGCAAGCCTTGCAGTTTGCCTTCTGCTACGTGAGCTTTTATGAGTCGACCTAGTCCTTCTGCTGCTATTATGAATAGAAAAGGGGATAGGGGGTCCCCTTGGCGAAGGCCTCGTGTACTGGCGAAGGGAGCTGACGGGCTTCCATTTAAGAGAATTGAATAATGAGAGGAGGAGATGAACGAATGCAACCATTGCAGCCAGCGATCTTCAAAGCCAAAGGCGCGCATTATCTCAATCAAATATTGCCAGCTTATTCTATCATACGTTTTAGACAAGTCGAGCTTAATCAGAAGTCCTTTCTTTTTTTCTGTTTTTAGTGAGTGTATGGCTTCTTGTGCTATGACTATTCCATCTAAAATTTGTCATCCTTTGACAAACTCTGTCTGTTCCGGGGATATCAGATCAAGCAGCAAAGGTTTCAGGCGATTGACCATAATAGTAGAAAGGATTTTTTAGATTACATTACAGAGAGCGATCGGTCGAAATCCGTCTGGGGTATCAGCGTTTTTCTGCTTAGGAATTAGAGTGAGGATTGTGGCATTCAACGCTGGATATACCATTTTCAATCTGCGAGATTCTTCAACCACCTCTAAGATTTCCTTCCCCATGAATGACCAAGCCGCTTTAAAGAATTCACTTGTGAAATCGTTGGGCCCCGGAGCCTTATTCTTTGGCAGCTGCAAAACTACTTCTTCTACCTCCTTGAGGGTGATTTCTCTAAGTAAGGCTAGGTTCTGTTCTCTGGAGATCAATTTTGGTATATGAGTAGTAATCTTATCTATGGCTGCCTGACGGTTTGGTACTGGTTCTCTTAGCCTTTCCCTGAAGTGATTAACCAGCTCCCCCTCAATATCCTCATGTTTAATTTTCCTCTCCCCATTTGTGGTTTTCAAGGAGAAGATTCTGTTGTGTTGACAGCGTTGAAGCATAGATTTATGGAAGAACTTGGTGTTGCGATCTCCTTCTTTGAGCCAATTAATTCTAGATTTTTGTTTCCACATAATCTCTTCTTGCTTGCGTCTCTCTTCCTTTTGACTGAGGGTATTTCCTTCCTCTATGGCTAACTCAGGTGTCCAGCCTTGAAGGATTATTTGTTGCTATATTTCCTACATTTTTGCATTCAGTTTGAGTTGTTCCTGATGTATATTTCCGAATTCTTGACGATTCCATCTCTTAATTTCATCTTTTAATATTTTCAGCCGAAGTTGGAGTGAATGCATTTTTTTGCGTCCCCTGATTTGGATTGTATTCCACCACTGCTTAATTTTCTCCATAAACCCCGAATATCTTAACCAAAACAACTCAAACCTGAATGGCCGATTCAGAGGACTAGCTTTAACATCTACTTCTAACATGATCGGCCAGTGATCCGATCCAAGTGTTGGAAGGATTTTTGCTTCAAAGTGAATATCCTGGCTTACGAGAGTTTCTGAAGCCAGGAAACGGTCTAGTCTGGAGGCAACCTAAAAGCATTGCCCTCTCCTGTTGTTCCAGGTGAAAATTACATTTACCGTGGGAATATCAACTAGCCTCAGATCAGTTAGCAAATCTCTGAATAGTACCATATCCGGGTCTTCTCACCTGATGCCTCCTTTTTTATTCGATAAGTTCAATATCATGTTAAAATCTCTGCCTAAGATCCAGTACTTTTCCTTGTGCAGTGTGTTTAAAATTCGTATGTTCTGCAAAAAATTTGCTCGCTCCCCTGGAATTGGAGGTCCATAAACTGTCGAGATAAGGATCTTTTCTTGTGATCCTATTTGTCTGAAGGAGACTGTTAGGATCCTTGGGAGGGCCATCCATCCCTCTGCAATAATTTCAGCTGCATTCCATATAATTTCTATGCCCCCAGAAGTTCCCACTGAGTCTATTGTCATTACCTCATATTGCATTTTGAATGATTGGATTATTTCGTGAAGTTTCTGCCCAGAAACTTTTGTTTCCTGTACCCTCATTACCTGGGGATTTTCCGCCTTCAGTCTTTCTTTTAGATTTCTCTGCTTACCCTTACTATTTTTACCTCTAATGTTCCAGGAGAGCACCTTCATTAGGTAGTTGTAGGTATTTGTTGAAATATCGTTGTTAACGGTATTATCTTCCCTGTATTGATCAGCATTTCTCCCACTAATTGTATTGATTCCTATAGAGTTCTTCTTCCACTTTTCTTAGCCGCCTTGGGCGTAGGGACAATCCTCTTCCCTGCTTCTTCTTCTCGAGCTTGGCCTTCTTTGCGGGCTTGTGCAGTGAGATAATTCTCAAATGTCTCCTTGTACAGCTTCTTTTGTTCAGCAGGGATAAAGCGGTCATCTAAGTTCCTCCATTCAAACAAGAGTCTTTTCAATAGTTTCTCCTTATCACTCAGATCCTCTTTAGATTGTTCTACCTCCATCGGAGTGAGTTCTATCTCTTCATTTTCCTCTGGTGTTTCCATCTCTTGTCCTGCTTTCCGTTTTGCCGATTGCAGTTTCTGGGTCGCCACTCCAGAGCCTTCTGCTTTTCCTTCGTCATCAATTTCCTGTACCTGTGAATCATCTACCTCTTGTAATACCTCAAATCTATTTACAGTTGTGGTGGTTCTATGGGGATTTGGCTTTGCCGTTTTACCTGGTTCATTTTTCCCTGAGCGAGGGCTGCGTCTACGTGAACTGACAGGCACAAAACCATCCTCTTGTTGTCGATATGGCTCTTCTATTCCAGGCGCTGGTTGAGGGTGTTGCTCAGCTCCATTTAAGGGACAAGATTTATAGAGATGGCCATATTCATGGCATCATCTACAGCGAAAAGGTATGTGCTCGTAATCAAGGAGCTGAAGCCATACTTTGCCTTCATATTCTAGTTCTATCATCTCTGGTAAGGGTTCAGAAATATTCATATAGACACAGATGCGAGAAAAATACGTATATCGTCCACGAGCTGTCGATTCTGCTATTTTGACAAAACGACCTAAGGAATTCCCTATACCTTCCAAAATTTCAGGGTCCCAGAAATCTATGGGTAGCCCAAATAGTCAGACCCAAACGGGGGCTACTAGAAATTGTTCTTGTTCGGGATTGTAGCATTCCTCCCATTGTCTGAGAAAGAGGCCTGCATTGCTGTAAAAATATGGACCTCCCTCAAAGATGCGTTCTTTATCAAGTAAATTTGAAAAAATCACTGTAAAAAATCCTTTCGCCCCTAATTTCAGATCAATGTGACCCTTGGGCTGCCATTTTATTTGAATCCATTTTAACAAATCCTTTTCAGAGGGCCAAATGCCGATAAAATTGCAAATCAGGGCATGATTCTTCATGTAACTTCTGTATTCATCTAACTTCGAGGTAGGAATGACAAACCTGGGTTTCTTGACTGCTCGTGGCAGGCATTGGCTCTTCATTTTAGCTTGCCATTCTACGCCCAAAACTAGGCCTGTTCTTTGCTGTGCGAATGCATGTTGGTTTAACCGCTGCACCTGATCCCCAGTCGTGATGTTGCGGTACGATGGTGGCGGCCCTCCTCCTAAGGATTCAACCATGGCGATGACCAGGCCGCCAAGACGCCTTCTGTCAAAACCCTACTGAAACCTCTGCTATCGCTTCAACGCTTGCTTGGAGCTCTCGCTTTCTGGAGCTCTCACATTTTTCAACAACAACACATGTTAGTAGTTAGCACCTTCCACAACCTTCCACAAGACAACAATCAAAGACATGGGGAAGTATAACCATGCATTATGCGTTTATTCAGTGAATTTTAAATCCCTACCATTCACCTAATAAATTTGAAAATTCTAAAACCCCTATTAAAAAATATAAACGTCTATTAACAAAATTATTAATAATTTTGAGTTTATTTAATGTTTTATTTCAAATAATTAATTGACTTAAGTTGAATTATAGAGTAACAATTCTATCTATGATATTTTTGTATGGTTTTCTTGTCTAGCCATCAAAGTGATATCGAAACTCTAGATAATGAACACGTTTACACCATAAATTAAATTTTGAAAAATATAAATAATCTTTTTCTTTTAATATTTTCAATAGTCAGCAACTCTTTTTTCCTTTTTCCACAAGCCCAAAATTCTCAACCTTGCTCACATCTAGTAGACACGTGAATGAGTATCACATTTAGAAAGTTGAATAGTTGTTATTGTATGTACCAACAATATAACAACTCACACATTGGCATTATTGATCAAATCAATCATTTCATTAAATGTTTATAAAAAAATGTTGTCATAGCATTTACCATTAGCATTGCAAAAATAAATATTTCAATATGGATAATTGCCTCATATATTTTATGTCATTATTTCTAGATATTGTTGCTATAGTCGTGCATGATCTTTAAATCAGTGTAGTGATTTTTTATTTTTATCTTTGCAAGAAAATCATTCAACATTAAAATCTTTAAAAATGTTTTATACTTAGGTAAATAATAAATTTTCCATTACTTATTTCCCATCATAATTCAAGTCTTTGCATAAGAACAAAATGAGAATGATGTAGGGTCTCAATCCTAAGACTTATGGAGAAAAGTAATAGTGTGAATCATGAACACAATCATAATCATCATAAAGGGAAAAAATTCAGAAGCTCATTGTTTATGGATAGTCGACACAATGCTAGACTTGCGAGATATATAGAGGGATGTGAGAGTGGGGAATCAAATTTGAAGGACATGCCACAAGAGGACCAAGTCATCCATGGCTTAAGATGTGAGATTGGGGAAGTGAACATGAAGGATAGCTTAACATTTTATTGTATTGGGTAAAAATTGGAAGGAAAAATGTTTATGATGAGATACTCTATTTTTACAAATTGTAAAAATTATTATTATAATATTAATTATATTTCTAATGAATTAAATGTTTTCCAAATCCCAACTCCAATAAAAAAACACTCTTTGATTTGTGGTAAAGATCTTTCAAAAGTATTTAATTTGGATTTTAAAAAATGGGTTATAGGCTAGATTATTTTGTTCATAGTATAAAACGTTAGGTGAATACAAAATTTTCCATTGTTGGCAATATAAGAGTCATCCTTTGAATCGCTGCCACATCTTATATTGTAGCTGACAATAATATCTCATTTCTAAGAAAAGTGAGCATATGGCACCACGATTGTTTGATATGTATAGACAAACTATGAGACTCCTTGAAGACGGGGCATTGTATTGTTTTTGTGTTACTCCACAAATGCATATGTAGAATGCTATGCACTATGAAAGAACCTATGGCAACTGGTTGTGGTACATTAAGAAGAGATCTCTTTAAGCAAACAATGTCATTCAAACATACTATTGAAGCAAATAGTAGAAAACTATGGTAGGATTCTTCTAATTTGTCATCATTTGGGCAGAGTTCAACTTGATGCACAGTAATAATACATTGTATTGATTTACAACAATTATATATAATTTCCTAAATGAAATAATCACCAATAATAGGGAATATAAATGAGAATAAGAATACAACATACATTTTGAATGCCACCATATCAAACATCGACAAAAAATAGATTAATAACTTATAATGAGGAAAAAGTAATATGTACCTACAGTTTCCTCTTAGTAGAAATTATCCATTCTAGAAAATCAATATTTCTTCACAATTGTTTTAAAATTTTCATTGGTAAAATAAGTGATAAATTATATCTTAGTGAACTTTCTTCATCTCAATATTTTTATTATTATTTTAATGTGTATTACCAACTTAACACAAATACACTAAACAACCTAAATCTAATACAACACTTATTATTTCAAAACAAAATACAACTTCTCCAATTTAACAATACTATCAGCCTCTCTTTACACTTTTTTGAACAATTGCTAATTGATATCACTACAATTTTTAAATGAATCCATATACACCTACACATAACTCAAAATAATAATCAAAGTGGTTCGAATATTTGAATCACAAACTTCACGAAAACTTCCTATCACAACCATTGTCAATCAACAAACTTCCCACAGATTTCATATCACAATCATTACTAATTCACAATCATTACTAATCAAACTCCCCAAATGAATTATTAAAAAAAAAATCATTTTTTTATAATATATTCACTCAATTTAAAATAAAATAATATAATATAAACGGCTTGAATAATTTCGAATCAATATATCATCACAATTTAATATGCACAATCATTACTTTTACTTCGTAAAATTGGTTAAAAATATGTTTTTATATGGTTATAAAATATATTTATAGTTAGTAATTATTAAATGTTACGTAAAGGTCAATCCCTAGTTTCATAAATACAAATTTAATATATTAATTTAATCTCTATATATATATAATTTAAATTTATCATTGTATAAATTGGGCTTTTGAATGTATAAATAAATTTTGTCTTGAAATTTTTTTATATACTTTAATTATGTAATCTATATAGATTAAACTTGTAATTCCAACAAATTTTTGTGTCAAATCATTAAAAATGAGAGAAAGTGTAAAATAGTGAGATTATTTGAAATGTTTAAAACATAAGATTTTTTTTTAATTTTTTTGTATAATATATATACATAGTTTTTTTTATTGAAATTTTGATTGATTTACACATCTCCCTTCTATTATTCTTATCACAAAGTAATTGAGTTTTTTTACTCTCAAAATCCTCTTCTCTTTGTGTGTATATATATATATATATATATATATATATAAGAAATCCTTATAAATTGAATGTTAAATATCAATATCTATATATATATATATATATATATTTATTTATTTATTTATTTAATATTCAATTTATAAGGATTTCTTTTATTCATATGTGGTTTTTTATTCATGGTTGAATTGAGAGTGAAAGATTTTTATATCTTCATATTGAGTTGTAATATCAACATAATGATTATACTGAGATAATTAAAACTAACCAAATATGTATTTTATTTATTATTTTCAAATATTCTAATTTTATTTTAAAATAGACACAATCATACATTACCCTTAGAATATAAACCTCTCACACAAAAATTTCAACTTTCTTTAATATCCCAGTCAACAAAATATATATATATATATAATTTAAATCACACTCAATAATATCTACTAATATCTTTCTTTAATCCACAAATCAATCCTCTGGGTGCTCAACTATATTATGCTATATTATTTATTGTGCATAGGCCATCATTGCTAAGTTAAACATGAACTAGTTGGTTTTAAGAAACATATTAATAACCATTTTATGTTGATCCACCACTAAAGAATATAGCTTAAAATTTCAACTTGGAACTGTGCTGAACACATCAAAGTTAGAAACAACATAGAGGGAGAAAGAAAAATTGTTATCCTTGTATAATAAACAAATTGAAAAACAAGAGCAACAAATTGAAAGTTTATTATAAGAAAAAGATTTGCATATATGTGCATGAAGTACACATAAAGCAATAATTACATAGGTAGATCCTAAAGCAATAATTACATAGGTAGATCCTTTAGAAAAAATGGTCGAGACAATGTCAACACTCGTATTAATGATTTAAGAGATTTAAAATCTAAAAATACTTCAGTTGACAAATCATGACTTAAAAGGATGTCAAAAGTGTAACAATTGGCTTTGGTATTAACTAGTTGTTAACTAGTAATCTGACATTTTCATTATTTTTTTAAGAAAAGACTAAAAAAATTGTTATTTCTGGAAAATTTTATTTGTTTTATTGTTTGGAAATAAAATTGGTTATGGAAAGTAGTTCCATAAAAAGTAAAAAGGTTGATAGTAAAAGTATTTCAAGAACTGAAAGGTGGTTGGACACTTTAAACAGTTACCTCCTCTAAGGATAAGAGACCGATCCCAGTGAGGAATAGGAGTTCTGTTTAGAGACCGAGGAAGAGAGTGTGGAAGTTTCCTAAGTTGGTAGAGACTAGTGGAAACCACTCAGCATTCCTAAAATTTTCTGGTACTGACTGGACTTGGGGTCCTGAGGTCACAGCATAAAATACTG
Source organism: Pinus albicaulis (assembly GCA_034641835.2). Lineage (NCBI taxonomy): Eukaryota > Viridiplantae > Streptophyta > Pinopsida > Pinales > Pinaceae > Pinus > Pinus albicaulis. The sequence continues at coordinate 882,277,802 of CM076580.1, forward strand.
TCAACCTGTACCTTTTAGGTGTGGAGCACGGGGAAAAGAGAATAAAATACTGTCAACCTGTACCTTTTAGGTGTGGAGCACGGGGAAAAGAGAAGGACGTAATCATCTCTCTTGAAGGTTAGGTGGACATCAACAACAAATTGCACATTCAAATAAGTAACTTTGCATTCCAGTAAACTAAATAGGAACGATTTCATCAAGCACATTTACTGGTATGTGCTCAGTTATATTTAAAAGACAGTGACTATGTAAAATATAGATGTTTGAAAAAGACTGGAATTTTGTATTCTTGTATGATTAAGCAAGTTATTAACAAATTCTATGAATTTTATTTGAAAATATTTTAATGTGTTTCTGAATGGGTTTGCTCAGAGAATTAAAAGGAAATTACCATTAAAGGAAGAACAATATATAGTTGTCCTAAGAGTAAAGACAACAGTTTACTGCATTATATATATTGAAGCAAACCTAGTTTAACTGTGATAAATAAATACAGTAGTTACTGTAATACAAAAACACAGTGATATTAAACTATTATAGAAAACAGTAGAAAATTCTAGAATTAACTATTTTTCATGGAACAAAATCTATCAAGATAGGAAAGTAGATACAACAAGTAAAGGAAATAAAAGTTATTGAATAGAAATCATAACAGTAAAACTTGCGATAGATAGCAGAACTTTATCCTAAAATTGGTTGGAGAGAACTATCGATTCAGGACACGAGGTAGAACCTCAAATCCAGAACACATCATTTCTCCGGCTATAACTATATGTGGACAGGTACTGGAGGTGGTCCAGTCACCAAAACCAAGAACGTAGAGAATTTGTGACAGTAAATTTTAATAGACTAACTATATAGAGATGAAGTTCCAACATTACCGGAACCATATAGTAAGCCAATAAACATTCACTGTATAAGAAATATTATTGTAACCTAATTTATTTAAAACATTTATAAAGAGTTGCAAACTACCCAAATCGGCCAAAGGCTCGACGAAAAACCTTATTAAACAAGAAAGACATGCAATATCTTGAGGAACAGATAACCATGGTAATATTGTTGCTAAATGCAATAAGCAACTGTTTTTTTTTCAAAATTAAGAAATATTACATGAATACGGCTAGAACCCTGTAGGGTACAATTGAACGGAAAAACATGGATGTTCAAAGAAATTCAACCATTTAAATTCGTATTAATCCATTAAAAGTTCGGGAAAACCCAACTGAGACCTGACAGTAAATGGTTCAAGATGAAACCACCTGAACAAGCAGTTTGGAATATAGTATTAAACATAACTATGAATAATTATAGGATTTATAAGAATAAAACACCATTTTTGGTTCTTCTGAGCTAACCAAGAATAAAAAATAATACGTAATGGTTCAAAAATATTTGCAATCTAATAACTTAACATGTCGGCGAGCTTGCGAACAAGAAAATTTGACGGAAGGGTACCTGGAGGAACAGGGAGAAGCTGTTAGCCGAGACACTATAACCAAATTGATAGACATGGTGATAAGAGGGTACCTGCAATATCAAAATGCATGAACCATAAGTGAAGGAAAAAGAAAGCATATCGGGGTTAATTTAGACGTAGTAAAAAATGAGCAAATCACAACCACATTTACCTGGAGAATAATAAAAAAACCAAACGGATGCTGTTGACTTCCAAGATGTTTTGAACCCATAAAAAAAAAAGGTTAGACATTCGTAAAATAAATTTTTGAACTTATACAAATGGAGGGTCGAAAGCACAGTGAAGGGAATGAGAAACCATACTGTGTCAAAATCGAGAAATTTACCTATTTTGGGGACCGGAGTGGTTCCAATGCAGCTGTGCGAGCTCAAGGGTCGGAATAAATTTTCTAGACTCACGAATTTTCACATTCATAACTCCTTTCCCAATCATGACACAGTGAAGAGATAATCTCCATTGACGGGTAAATAAAGCAAATGGAAAAACGCTGAATAAGAAAACCCAATAAAGAAACCTCCGTGATTGTGAAAAGAGGCAATGAAGTCTGGCAAGGGTTGCAGAGCAAACTCATCGTGCAGCTGGAGGATAATGAAGAGAGAAATGGTTAGGGTTCTGGGTTATACCTAGACCCTTCCTGCCAAAAGTCTCCGTCATCGATCACAAGGGAATCAGACGGAGAGGAGATGGGAAGGTGGCCATTGGGATTGTAAACATGAATCCCATCAAATCTATCCATTGTTTTTAACATTGAATTTTCCAACACTTTGTTAAGTTTACTTAGTACAAATATTTAATATTCATGCGATGACAGTTGTGGTTAGAACCATAGTTAAAAACAATGTGACTATATGCAAATGCTATGATATCTACATTAATGAATGTCAAGTACTTCCAATATAACAAGCAAATGCAAAACCCAAAAACTTAAGTGCAGATAGGGTTTGGTTGCAGTGTACGTTTTGTGATGTTAAATTATAACATGAATACTAATGTTTACAATTATTCCAATCATATAGTAGAAAGCAATTTTTTTATATATGGTAAATTTTAAAGGATATGATAAGTGTTACAAGTGGTATCAGAGCAGCATTCACACGTTGGGACCCTAGGGGTCACCTAACAATTTAAAATGTGTATATACTGATGCATAAAAGAGAAATAGTACTGCAAGGACAACATGAGAAGGAGATCGACACAAAAAACACCTCGGAATACCAGGGAACGTACAACTCAAATACAACCATAGATGTGGATTCAGTTGAGTGTGGATCAACACAAGTAGACTAGTAGACTGCTAGAGGAACAACAACACCATACCAACATACTATTAAGTACTGTATAGAAGTTGCAGGAGGAGATGGTCCGTGTGAGAAGTGACAATGAATGTTTGATGTAGGAGGAGGAAAGAATACTTAAGAGTCTTTCCGGAAAGTAGAATCAAGGGGTGTTACAACCTAGTCTTGATAGGGGTATGTAAGAAGAAAACGAAAGAAAAACCAAGGACCAAACCACGGAAAAAATGGGTAGGAGCCCTTCATAACGAAGCAACAAGAACATGAACTATAATGAAGCAGAGTCTGGAAATGTGTCCAATCAGAAGGAAATTAAGAAGAAAAAAGTAGAACTTCAAGGCGAGTTTTAGAAAATAAAACCACCTACCTTCGATGGAGAAGCTGAATAGGTGCCAGAAGCTTGGTTGATAAACATGAATAAGTACTTTCAAGTGTATGAGTGCAGCAGCAACCTTAAAGCCAGATTGAATATTTACCAGCTGCGAGAAAAAGCCACCTTGTGGTGGGAGGAGGTAAATAATGTTTGCAGTATTGAAGATCAAGATGTTACATGGGATTCATTCTAGTAATACTTTAAAGACAAGTATTTGATATAACATTTTTATGACGAAAAATCCAGGGAATTTCATGACTTGAAACTGGGTTAAATGACTATGGACGAGTATATTACCAAATTCACTTCCCTGTTAATATATGTCCCTTACCTCAGGGATGAAAAGGCTAAGGTTCAAAGGTTCCTGAGTAGTCTACCAACCCACATGAAAGAACGAATCGAATTTGTATATCCTAAGACCATGGATGAAGCGATTCGTAAAGCAAAAATGTGCTATCAGCAGTCCAAGGCAATAGGGGAAGTGGGAAAAAGTTGGCAGCCAAGAAAAGGACAGAAAAATAGTTCAAACTTAAAGGGTGCTAGAATTAATAATTTTAAGAATTCAGCAAGAAGTTTTGTAAGCAAGAAATTTGGCAGAAGTCATCAAAGAACCCAATGGCCAACTAAAGAGAGGCCTACAGAGGCTTATAGTAAAACTGAGAAAGGACAAGTGTCCAAACCACCTTTGTAGTGTTGGGGTGTGGTGAGACAAATTATTATAAAAAATTCCCACGGCAAGCAAACTTGCAGGAGGCTTCTGCAGTAGGAGATGTGGGTCAAAATATACCTCGAATCAACGCAACGTTGGAATATCATCAAGCAGATTATTAGCCAACAATGATTGAGTTAGAAGGTAAGTTACTGTCTCAGTCTATTTCTATTTTGGTTGACCTAGGTGCAAGTTTAAGTTATGTAAACCCCAAAATAGTAGAAGTATGTAAATAAAAAAGCCAGAAATTCAAGAACCCTTGGCTAGTACAACTAGCCAAAAGAGAAAAAAGAAAATTAAGTGCCAAAATTCCAAACTGTACATTGGAAATTGCAGACTAGCAGTTAAACATGGACCTGAACATACTTTTGTTAGGGTCCTATGATGTTTTTCTGGGTATGGATTGGCTAGAGAAACATTGGACCTTGGTGGAATGTAAAGAAAATATTATGTACTACAGAATGCAAGATGGAACACACAAGGAGATTTAGGGAATCAAGAAACCATTACAGTTGCATCCTATCACAACACCTCAAATGAATAAGTGTATAAGGAAGGGATGTCAAATTTATTCTATCCATGTGGGATATGCCAATTCCAAGGAGAAATTTCCAATGATGGAAAACATACCCGTGTAAAAGACTTCATGGATGTATCCCTTGAAGATGTACCTGGATTACCACCAAGAAGAGATATTGATTTCACCATTGAATTAATTCCAGGAGCATCACTTGTGTCAAGGGATCCTTATATAATGAGTGTTCTAGAAATAACTGAATTAAAAATGCAGCTGCAAGAGCTTTTGGAAAAAGGATACATTCGTCCGAGTGTGTCCCCTTAGGGAGCACCAGTGCTGTTTGTAAAGAAGAAGAACAGAACCATGCGAATGTGCATGGACTATAAACAACTCAATAAGTTAACAGTCAAAAATAAATATCCTCTACCGCGGATTGACGATCTATTTGATCAGGTGAAGGGGGCCACAATATTCTCAAAAATAGATTTAAGGTTTGGATACCACCAGATCCGGATCAAGAATGAAGATATTTATAAGACTGATTTCTGTACCAGGTATGGACATTATGAGTTTGTGGTACTAACCTTTGGGTTAACAAATGCGCCAACAACATTTATGAGGTTAATGCATGGTATATTTCACCCCTTCCTGGATAACTTTGTGCTCATATTTATTGATGATATTTTAATCCATTCTAAGAAATAGGAAGAACATAGTGAACATCTAAGAATTGTGCTGGAAATGTTAATAAAACACCAGCTATATGCTAAGTTCAACAAATGTGATTTCTTCAAAACATAAATATAGTACTTAGGCCATGTTATTTCAGCAGAAGGGATTGCTCCTGATCCAGAGAAAATTAAGAAAATCATGGAATGGTGAGTTCCCCAAAATTTGGCGGATATCCAATCCTTTATGGGGTTGGCTGGATACTATAGAAGATTCATTGAGGGATTCTCCAGAATTGCATTTCTAATAACCTCTTTGTAGAGAAAGGGAAAATTATTTAAGTCGACTAATGAGTGCTAGAATAGTTTCGAAAGGTTGAAGCAGTTGTTGACCATTGCTCTTATGTTGAGGGTAGCTGATCCCATCAAGGAATTTTAGGTTTGTGCAGATGCCTGTAAGGAAGGTGTTGGGGAATTTTTGTCATAGCAAGGAAAGGTAGTGGCCTATGAGTCAAGAAATTTAAAAGAGCGTGAGCAAAGATATTCAGCCTATGATCTAGAGATAACAACAGTGGTACATGCACTCCGGGTATGGAGACCCTACCTACTGGGAAAGAAGTTTATATTAAAAAATGATCGTAGAAGCTTGACCAGTTACTTCAAGCAAGCTTATTTAAACTCCCTACAGGCAAGATGGAATGCTTTCGTAAGTGAGTTTGATATGGACATTCAACGCTTGAAGGGGAAATAAAACCTTGTAGTAGACGCCTTAAGAAGAAAACTACACTGTGTTTACAAGCTGTGCTATAACCAGCTCGAATGAAAATTTCTCGAATGCAAATTTCTTGACCAAGTAAAAGAGGAAGCACAAAAGGATCCAGAATACCAATTTTTATGGCACCAAATGGAAGAGGCCATAAAACAAGGAAACACTTCTGAGTATGGAGTTAGTAAAGAGAAAATGTTAACCTTTAGAGGAAAAATTTATATACCAAACCATATAGATCTAAAGGAGCTAATAATGAATGAATATCATTGAAATAATTATGCAAGACATCCAGGATACCAGAAAATGTTAACTGCAATGAGAAAAATATATTTCTGGCATGGAATGCAAAGAAACATTGTTGAATAATTAAACAAATGCTTGGAGTGTCAACAGGTCAAGGTGGAGCATTGACATTCAGGAGGATTGTTACAACCCATACCAGTACCTGAATGGAAGTGGGAGGTCATATCCCTAGACTTCATTACAGGTTTACCACGATCGAAGAGGCACAATGACTCTATTATGGTGGTGATTGATAGCTTGAGTAAGTATATACATTTTATACCTATACAGTCTACTTACAAGACTGTACAGATAGCAGATATTTTTATGAGACAAATTTTTAGATTGCACAGCATTCCAAAGACTGTTATTTTGGACAGAGATGTGAAGTTTACATCAAAATTCTGGAAAAATTTGTTTACAAGTTTGGGGACTCAAATAAACTTCAGCATTGCTTATCATCCCCAGATGGATGGCCAAATAGAGCGGGTAAATCAAGTTTTGGAAGACATGTTGCGCATGTATGTGATGCAACAACCAACTAAATGGGAAATTTACTTACAGCTAGTTGAATTTTCTTACAACAATGGTTATCAGGAGTCCCTTAAGATGAGTCCTTTCGAAGCTCTATATGGGAGACAATGTCGCACTTCGATAAAATGGAGCAACCCTGAAACGAGACTAATGCTTGGACCAGAGATGTTGACTGAAATGGAATCGGAAGTAAAGAAGATCAGGAAAAACCTGAAAGCTGCACATGATCGGCAGAAGATATATGCAGAGAAGAAAAGGACTTATCGAGAGTTTGAGGTGGGTGACCATGTGTATGTGAGGATCAAACCGAAGAAGAGCACTTTGAGATGGACCTCTTGTGCCAAGTTAGCTCCTAGGTTCTATGGACCCTTCCAGATATTGGAAAGGGTGGGACCTGTGGCATATCTGTTGGCTTTACCTAGCCACATTCAGGTGCACAATGTGTTTCATGTGTCCCTACTAAAGCGATATGTACATGATTTTAAACATGTAATCCGTTGGTAGAATATTCAGGTAGGATAGAATTAGGAAATACTAACTTGAAGTATGAATTTTTTATGTGAATTTGATAGAAAACTTTGTTGTTTGCAGGTAGAGATGGACGATGAGTTTCTAGTCGAGCCTCAACATATACTTGATAGGAGAGAAATCATGCTCCAGAAGTGAGACACCACCCAGGTTAAAGTGCAGTGGAAGTACTTCAGCCTGGAGGAGTCTACCTGGGAAGACGATGAATTTGTATGTGAGGCTTACCCAGAGCTATTTCTTGAGCTGGAGTGAAACACCGAGGATGTTGTTACTTTTAGGGGGGAATTTGTAACAGCTGAATTTGGTATTAACTAGTTTTTAACTAGTATTATGACATTTTAATTACTTTTTGAAGAGAAGACTAAAAAAATTATTATTTCTGGAAAATTTTGTTTGTTTTATTGTTTGGAAATAAAATTGGTTATGGAAAGTAGTTCCATAAAAATTAAAAAGGCTGATAGTAAAAGTACTCCAAGAACTAAAAGGTGGTTGGACAGTTTGAATAGTTACCTGCTCCTTTGAGGATAACAGACCGATCCCAGTGAGGAATAGGGGTTCTATTCAGATATTGAGGAAGAGAGTGAGGAAGTTTCCTTAGCTGGTAGAGACCAGTGGAAACCACTAAGCGTTCCTGAAATTTTCTGGTATTAACTGGACTTGGGGTCCTAAGGTCACAGCAGAAAATATTGTCAACCTATACCTTTCATGTGTGAAGTACGGGGAAAGAGAAGGACGTAATCGCCTCTCTTGAAGGTTGGGTGGACATCAGCAATGATTTTCACATTCAGATAAGTAACTATGCATTCTAGTAAACTGAATAGGAACAATTTCATCAAGCACATTTACAGGTATGTGCTCAGTTATATTAAAAAAACATCGACTATGTAAAATACAGATGTTTGAAAAATATTGGAATTCTATATTCCTGTATAATTAAGAAAGTTATTAATAAATTCTGTGAATTTTATTTGAAAATCTTTTAATGTGTTTCTAAGTGGGTTTACTGGGAGAATAAAAAGGAAATTACTATTAAAGGAAGAACAATATTTAGTTGTTCTAAGAGTAAAGACAACAGTTTATTGCATTATATATATTGAAGCAAACCTAGTTTAACTGTGATAAATAGATACAGTAGTTACTGTAATGCACAAACACGGTGATATTAAACTGTTATAGAAAATAGTAGAAAATTCCAGAATTAACTATTTTTCATGGAACAAAATCTATCAAGATAGGAAACTTGAGACAAAAAGTAAAGGAAATAAAAGTTATTGAATAAATATTATAACATTAAAACTCACGACAGATAGTGAAAATTTATCCTAAAATTGGTTGGGGAGAACTGTCAGTTCATGACACAAGGTAGAATCTCAAATCCAGAACACATCATTTCTCTGGTTATAACTATACGCGGACATGTACTAGAGGTGATCCGGTCTCAAAAACCAAGAATGTAGAGAATTTGTGATAGTAAATTTTAAGAGACTAACGATACAGAGATGAAGTTCTAACGTTACCAGAACCATACAATAAGCCAATAAATATTCACTGTATAGGAAATATTATTGTAACCAGATTTATTTAAAAAATTTATAAAGAGTTGCAAACTACCCAAATAAGCCAAAGGCTCAATGAAAAACCTTATTAAACAAGAAATAAATGCAATATCTTGAGGAACAGATAACCATGGTAATATTGTTGCTAAATGAAATAAGAAATAATTTTTTTTTTTTCAAAATTAAGAAATATTACATGAATACAGCTAGAACCCTATAGGGTACATTTTGAACAGAATAACATGGATGTTCAAAGACATTCAACCATTAAAATTCATATTAATCCATTAAAAGTTTGGGAAAACCCAACTGAGACCCGACAGGAAATGGTTCAATATGAAACCAACTGAACGCAGTTTGGAATATAGTATTAAACATAACTGTGAATAATTACAGGATTTATAAGAAGAAAACACCATTTCCGGCTCTTCTGAGCTAACCGAGAATAAAAAATAATATTTAATGGTTCTAAAATATTTGCAATCTAATAACTTAACATGTCGGCGAGCTTGTGGACAAACGAATTTTACGAAAGTGTACCTGGAGGAACAAGGAGAAGTTGTTAGCCAAGACACTGTAACCAAATTGATAGATAGTCCATGTTATGGTAATAAGAGGGTACTTGCAATATCAAAAGGCATGAACCATAAGAGAAGGAAAAATAAAGCATATCAGGGTTAAACTTAAACGTAGTAAAAAACGAGTAAATCACAACCACATTTACCTAGAGAATAATAAAAAAACCAAATGGATGCCGCCGACCGGCAAGCTATTTTGAACTCATCAAACAGAAGGTTAGACATTCGTAAAATAAATTGTTGAACTTATACAAATGGAGGGTCGAAAGCATATTGAAGAGAATTAGAAACCATATTTTGTCTAAACTGAGAAATTTACCTATGTTGGGGGCCGCAGTGGTTCCGGTGCAGCTGTGTGAGCTTAAGGTTCGGAATAAATTTTTTAGACTCACGAATTTGCACATTCAGAATTCCTTTCCCAATCATGACACAGTGCAGAGATAACCTCCATTGACAGGTAAACAAAGCATATGGAACAATATTGAATAAGCAAACCCAATAATGAAACCTATGTGACTGTGAAAAGAGGCGATGAAGTCTATCAAGGGTTGCAAAGAAAAATCATCACACGACCAGAGGAGAATGAGGAGAGAAATGGTTAGGGTTTTGGGTTATACCTAAATCCTTCCTTCTGAAATTCTCCACCGTCGATCACAAGGAAATCGAACGGAGAGGAGACGAGCAGGTGGCCATCGAGATTGTAAACATGAATCCCATCAAATATATCCACTGTTTTTGACATTGATTTTGTGAGCACTTGTTAAGTTTACTTAGTAAAAATATTTAATATTCATGCGATGATAACTGTGGTTTAGAACCATAGTTAAAAACAACTTGACTATACGCAAATTCTATGATATATACATTAATGAATGTCAATAACTTCCAATATAACAAGTAAATGTGAAACCCAAAAACTTAAGTGTGGATAGGGTGTTCAGTTGCAGTGTAAGTTTTGTGATGTTAAATTATAACATAAATACAAATGTTTACAATTATTCCAATCATAGAGTAGAAAGTGATTTTTTTTTATATGGTAAAGTTTAAAAGATATGATAGGTGGTACAAGTGGTATCAGAGTAGCGTTCACACATTGGGACCCTAGTGGTCACCTAACAGTTTAAAATGTGTATATACTGATGCAAAGAAAAGAAGTAGTACTGCAAGGACAGCATGAGAAGGGGATAGACATAGAAAACACCTCAGAATACCAAGGAAACTATACCTCAAACACAACCAAAGATGAATCCTGAAATGTGGATTCAGTTGAATGTGGATCAACACCAGCAAACTAGTAGACTGTTGGAGGAAAAACAACACCAGACTAGCATACTATTTAGTATTGTACAATAGTTGTAGGAGGTGATGGTTCGTGTGAGAAGTGACGATGAATGTTTGATGCAGGAGCAGGAAAGAATACTTAAGAGTCTTTCCGGAAAGCAGAATCAAGGGGTGTTACAACCTAGTCCTGATAGGGGTATGCAAGAAGAAAATGAAAGACGAACCAAGGACCAAACCAAGGGCCAAACCACGGACAGAATGGGCAAGAGTCCTTCACAACGAAGCAACAAGAACACGAACTATAATTAAGCAGAGTCTGGAAATGTGTCCGATCAGCAGGAAATTAAGAAGTAAAAAGTAGAATTTCAAGGTGAGTTTCGGAAAATAAAACCACCTACCTTCGATGGAGAAGTTGAAGAGGTGGCAGAGACTTGGTTGATAAACATGAATAAGTACTTTCAAATGTATGAGTACAACATCAACCTTAAATCCAAATTGGCTATGTACCAGCTACAAGAAAAAGCCACCCTATGGTGGGAGGAGGTAAAGAATGTTCACAATATTGAAGATCAAGATGTTACATGGGATTCATTCCAACAATACTTTAAACAAAAGTATTTGATAGAAATTTTTTATGACGAAAATGTAATGTCCCGATTTTAGCCTCAAGCTAAAATGGACATTATAATGGCATATTTTTATTTTTGTTAAATAAAATGGGTAAGGAGACCCCTTAACCCCTTTTGATGGAGAATAACACTCCTTGTGTGAAAGGAGGAATAATGAAGCCGCTGAAATAAACACCTAATGGTGTGAACATGATGAGGATCACCTTGAGTTGGCCATTTTGACCAAGTCAACAACGCTGCCTTAGAGGGTTAGCTTGCTTGAGAAGACAACACAGCTTTTGGAGGCAAGGCATTCAAAAGTGAATGAAAACCCTAATTGTGGGTCCTATGGTGAAATAGAGTTCATTTTCTTTATAAGAATGAAGGAGCAGCACATTTGGTTCATTCTTTGATTTAGACATTTCATGGTGAGGCCAAGGACTTGCATATCCGGGCTGTTTAGTAGGATTGCAGTGCTCTTGAGCACTGGGGGTGTTCCTGGTGGGGATCCCCCACCTCTTCCTCATGGGAGGAGAGGGTTTGAGCTTCATTTCCTCATTCCAGCATTTGGGCAAGCTTACTCCTTCAGTTACAGCGTTATTCCTGCAGCAGGTTGATGTGTAGCTGGGTTAGCAGCAGAGGAACTCATAGAGTTATTCCCTACTTGAATTTTCAGAGGAGGATGGATTTATTCTTTAGAGGAGCTGTAGAGAGATATCTTGGACTTAATTTTAGATCTGTGGCATGAGGCCACTCATTCACCATCTCCCACTGCGCACTCACTTGGAGAAACTGCGTTATTCTATGAGGGCAGTGTTGGGGGAGATTCGTGTGCTCATCAGGAGGAGTGCTTTTGAGATTAAGCGGATCAGCCCCTTTTTCCTTGAGGGAATTATCAGAGGAGGGCATCAGCATTTCAGATCATCCATAACCTCACATTCATCTGGTTCCAGCTGTAGTGACAATTCATTTGTCACTAATGTATTTTGTCCGGCATTTCTAGCAATCTCTCTGAGATTGGCTAGAAACCCTATATTGAGCCCATTTTCCTTTATTGGGATATTTTTATTGTACCTTTCAGCCACATTATCATTTGTATGTATTCAGAAGCTACATCTCTCAAAGAGACTGTGCAGTTATGTTCTTCTGGCATTCTGTGTAGCTGCAGCTACTCCGGCATTTTATTGTATATTCATTGGAGGATTGGTTCTAATGCTTGAGGGTATTATTCCTCATGATATTCCCATATATTCATGCTGATATATTAATGTAATGATGTCTGTGATATTTACCCTCACATGGTGTATTCATATTTGTAGATTTCTGGATTTATGTTTTGCATATTGTTGTAAGCTCTTTCTTTGAGCATTGTTTTAGACACCTAGATTGGGGAGATCTGAATAACCCATCTAGAGTGATTTATTTAAGCTCATTTTCTGCAGGAGAGTTATATTATAAGTGTTCTAGGGAATCCCAGCATTGGATAGCCTTATTTATGCAAAAAATTCCTTATATAGCGTCCTCATGGGCAGCTGTAGCAGAAATTCCCGAGGTGGAATATTGCATATCCATAGGCAGAGTCTGAGAAGGGCTAGCTAGCCTCAGGATTTCTCCCTTCTTTGAAGGAGTCATATCCTGTAAATGCCACATCAATCAATCTCTGAAATGGACTTGCAGTGTCTCACTGAAGAAGGAACATGGAACATCTAAGAGGTTCCCGATTGAGCAACAAGTTCCTGAAAAGGGGACATTACAATGGTATCAGAGCATGATCTTGGCTCAGCCTGTGCCCAAGATCCATTGCTATCAGAAGAGGGAGCTTCTCTCCAAGGAGAGGAGATTTATAGAGGAGAAAAGGAAAGAGGAATGAAGGAAGAGGAGGTTTCCCTTCTTCTTTTCCAGGAGATTATTGAAGATCTTGATGAAAGGGAATCTTGAAGAAATTTTTTGAGAAGGGTTTGTTGATGAGACAAATCCCAGCTCTTGTTATGAAGGGTGTGATCATTCAGCCACACATGTAGATCCACAACGTGGTCCTTTTTTCACTTGCATAGCAAAGGAATGGAGGAAGAATTGAGGCCATTGTAGAAGTAGCACTACAAATCAAGGTATGGCTCATGATTGTTGGTTTGAGGGTTTCATTTTTCATTTTCATGCAAATGCAAGAACTTGTGATGCATTCACTAAGGCTTTGATGGAGAAAACTTGGTGAAACTCATTGTGTCATAAACACAAAAACTTTTCATACATTGGAGAGAACCAACAACGCTATCACATTAGAAGAAGATCCATCACCACATGGAGGTGAAAAGGAAGCCATTGCTTCTACTAGAGGAGCCCTTGTATCTTTGCAAGGAGTTCCAAATGTTTTTCATGTGGGTACCAAGACACAATTCTAGAGCCATATGTAGCACTTGTTGGGGATTGTGAGGTGGAGAAAGAAGAAGAGAAGGATCAGCATGAAGGGATGATGAGCATTCTCCCTTGTCTATTTTAGAATGTTTCTGCACAATGGAAAGAGACTGCACTGCACAGAGGAGAGAGGGAAAAATCATTCCACTCATACATGCAGTCTATTTTCAAATCTTGATGTCTCACTTTTGGTTGTTTTCCACTTGGGAGGCCACATGATCTAGAGATGATGAGAGGCATCATGCTGTTTGGTTCACCACTCATTGGATTCTGGAGGGGTGGAGACATTATAACAGTCCATTTCAGAACAGTGAGTTTGGGATAAGCTCAAGGAGGAGAGATATACTCTCTCATTTTCAGCATCACCCCTCTTCATCGGCTTTACTACACCGATATAGTTTGTTGCATGGTTGGAGGGTAGAATCTTCATGATGCAAGATGAATGCTCCATGGATTTGATTAGAGAGAGGTTACTTCCTTTGGGGAATAAATCTTTCATGCTTTGGAGTGGATGGAGGCCACTCATGCTTATATTGCCCAGGATCGGGAGATTCTTTGGAGGTGATAGTCTCTCTTGGGAGGCTTATTTTCAGAGATCTCATTTATTTTGAGCATGAGAAGCTGCATGATGGTATGGTAGCAACATTGGAGGATGAATTTGACATGAGGTGATGTCAAGGTAGCAGGCAGCAGCGTGATGGAGCACCCTATTGCAAAATACCAGCACTATCTATATGGAGGATTGATCCATGTTGGAGGACTCAGTTTTTGGTTGAGAGGTCCCAGGATCTTGGTGCATGCATGATTCTTGGATGGCCTTGATGGAGATGGAAACCATTCAGTGGATGACATGGTCAGCTATCATCATGGCAGACTCTTCCTGGCTAGAGTTTCTAGTCTCAAGGAGAAATTATTTGCATGCAGCGCATAAGGGATTCCTAGTTGTGCACTTGGATGCATACTTTGACTGGCTAGAAGAGTTCACTTGGAGGGCATTCATCATGGCACCTATCATCATTGGGAGATGCATAGCCCACTTGATTATGGTGGAGAGAAACTCACAGCCACTTCCCTACTCATTGAGGGTAGAGGGAAATTTTCAGTTGGCCATTTCAAGCTCAAAAGTTCAAGTGCAAATTGGAGAAGGTATAATCATTTTATATTGTACTATCCTTCCTTGTTTGAGTAGCATGATGAGTCAAAAAGATTTTATCCCTTCTTGCATGATGTACAAGGATGTAATTGTAAACTTTTGTAGCAGAAAAAAGGGCCATTCTTATGGTGGTTTGTGGAGGGATCCACATGCTTCTTGGCGTGCACCATTGGCACCAATTTATATTTTAATGTTCCTATCCTTTGAGATGTGTGTGGCAGAAACAAGTGATTGGGAAAATAACTTGTTATGTATATCCTTGATGAAGGAAGGAGGCTCACTGCGTTAATCCCATGAAAGGAGCAGTGACCCACTCTCTAGTTGTCTTATGGCAACTTGTTTTCATTGTAATATGCCACCTTGTATTGCTAATGCTTATTTATTCATAGGGAGCACTTTTTGGAGAGTGATTTATATGTTGGGAAAACCCATTGGGAGCATGATTCTCCCTCTTACACATGCTTCATTTTGAAGGAGACACCATGGGCATACCATGAATGCCACATTGTTACTTGTCTCTTCTTGTGGAGAAACCACTTGGAGGATTTGAGGAGGCATATCATGGCTAGAAATTTTGATGGGGTAGCTCGGGCCACTCTTGGAGGCCATATCACTTCAGCCCAAGGATAGAGGCAGCCCCATACGTTCTACAGTGGGAGAGAAGAGCTTATTAGGGAAGCAACAAAAGTCTCCATTCAGCCCCATTACATTGCAGGATCGGGGGCAAGATTTCCATTTGATGATAGCATGGGTGAGGAGATCACTAATGGGATTATATTTTCCCATGCAAGTAATCACTCCTACCTTGAGGAGGCCGTGTTTCAGCAGGGAGATTTCCACCTACACCTTCTATCTTTCAAGGTGTACACCATTCCGGTTTGCATACTTGGGAGGAGGAATTGGAGGGCAGTTTTATTGCATCATATCTTGAGCAGTGGTGGAGATTGTTGATGAGGAGGCCACAAGAGAAGAAGGGGGAGAAATTTTTGTTCTCTCTATGCAGTTGCTTGAGGACAAGCAACATGTGGGAGGGGAGGACTGTAATGTCCCGATTTTAGCCTCAAGCTAAAATGGACATTATAATGGCATATTTTTATTTTTGTTAAATAAAAATGGGTAAGGAGACCCCTTAACCCCTTTTGATGGAGAATAACACTCCTTGTGTGAAAGGAGTAATAATGAAGTAGCTGAAATAAACACCTAATGGTGTGAACATGATGAGGATCACCTTGAGTTGGCTATTTTGACCAAGTCAATAGCGCTACCTTAGAGGGTTAGCTTGCTTGAGAAGACAACACAGCTTTTGGAGGGAAAGCATTCAAAAGTGAATGCAAACCCTAATTGTGGGTCCTATGGTGAAAGAGATTTCACTTTCTTTATAAGAATGAAGGAGCAGCTCATTTGGTTCATTCTTTGATTCAGACATTTCGTGGTGAGGCCAAGGACTTGCATATCTGGGTTTTTTAGTAGGATTGTAGTGCTCTTGAGCACTGGGGGTGTTCCTGGTGGGGATCCCCCACCTCTTCCTCATGGGAGGAGAGGGTTTGAGCTGCATTTTCTCATTCCAGCATTTGGCAAAGCTTACTCCTTCAGTTACAGCATTATTCCTGCAGTAGGTTGATGTGTAGCTGGGTTAGCAGCAAAGGAACTCATAGAGTTCTTCCCTACTTGCATTTTCAGAGGAGGATGGATTTATTCTTTGGAGGAGATGTAGAGAGAGCTCTTGGAGTTAATTTTATATTTGTGGCATGAGGCCACTCATTCACCATCTCCCAATGTGCAGTCACTTGGAGAAACTACGTTATTCTATGAGGGCAGTGTTGGGGGAGATTCTTGTGCTCATCAGGAGGAGTGCTTTTAAGATTAAGGGGATCAGCCCCTTTTTCCTTGAGGGAATTATTAGAGGAGGGAATAAAAAATTCATATCAGCCACAACCTCACATTCATATGGTTACAGTTGCAGTGACAATTCATTTGTCACTAATGTATTTTGTCCGACATTTCTAGCAATCTCCCTGAGATTGGCTAGAAATACTATATTGAGCCCATTTTCCTTTCTTGGCCTATTTTTATTGTAAATTTCAGTCACATTATCATTTTTATGTATTCATCAGCTGCATCTCTCAAATATACTGCACAATTATGTTCTTTCGGCACTCTATGTAGCTGCAGCTAGTCCGACATTGTATTGTATATTCATTGGAGGATTGGTTCTAATGCTTGAGGGTATTATTCCTCATGATATTCTTGTATATTCATGCTGATATATTAATGTAATTATGGCTATTATATTTACCCTCAAATGATGCATTCATATTTGTAGAGTTCTAGATTTATGTTTTGTATATTGTTGTAAGCTCTTTCTTTGAGCATTGTTTTGGACACCTAGATTGGGGAGATCTGAATAACCCATCTAGAGTGATTTCTTTAGGCTCATTTTCTGTAGGGAAGTTACATTATAAGTTTTCTAGGGCATCCCAGTGATGGATAGCCTTATTTATGCAGTAGATTCCTTATACAACATCCTCATGGGCAACTCTAGCAGAAATTCCCGAGGTGGAATATTGCATATCCATAGGTAGAGTCTAAGAAGGGCTAGCTAGCCTCAGGATTTCTCCCTTATTTGAAGGAGTCATTTCCTGTAAATTCCCCATCATTCAATCTATGAAATGGACTTGCAGTGTCTCACTAAAGAAGGAACATGGAACATCTAAGAGGTTCTCGATTGAGCAGCAAGTTCCTGAAAAAGGGACATTACAGAAAAATCTAGGGAATTCCATGACTTGAAGCTAGGTCAAATGAATATGGATGAGTATATTACCAAATTCACTTCCCTGTTAAGATATGTCACTTACCTCATGGATGAAAAGGCTAAGGTTCAAAGATTCTTGAATAGTATGCCAACCCACATGAAGGAACGAATCGAATTTGTAAATCCTAGGACCATGGACAAAGCGATTCGTAAAGCATGAATGTGATATCAGTAGTCCAAGGAAAAAGGGGAAGTGGGGAAAAGTTGGCAGCCAATAAAAGGACAGAAAAATAGTTCAAACTTCAAGGGTGCCAGAAGTAATAATTTTAAGAATTCTACACGAAGTTCTGTAAGCAATAAATTTGGCAAAAATCATCAAAGAACCCAATGGCCAGCTGAAGAGAGGCCTACAGAGGCTTATAGTAAACCTGAGCAAGGAAAAGTGTCCAAACCACCTCTAGAATTTTGGGGGTGTGGTGAGACACATTATTATAAAAATTTCCCATAGAGAGCGAGAAGTGAAACAGTTGCAAACTTGCAGGAGGCTTTTACACTAGGATATGTGGCTCAAAATATACCTCGAATCAATGCAGCATTGGAATATTGTGAGGTAGATTTCTAGACAACGATGATTGAGTTGGAAGGTAAGTTACTCTCTCAGTCTGTTTATGTTTTGGTTGACCTAGGTGCAAGTTTAAGTTATGTTAACCCCAAAATAGTAGAAGTATGTAAATTAAAAAGCTAGAAATTCAAGAACCCTTGGCTGGTACATCTAAACATAGGAGAAAAAATAAAAGTAAGTGCCAAAATTACAAACTGTACATCAGAAATTGCACACCGGCAATAAAACGTGAACCTAAACATACTGCCATTAGGGTCCTATGATGTTTTTCTGGGTATGGATTGGCTAGAGAAACATTGGACCTTGGTGGACTGTAAAGAAAATATTGTATACTACAGAATGCAAGATGGAACACGCAAGGAGATTCAGGGAATCAAGAAACCATTACGGTTGTGTCCTATTACAACATCTCAAATTAATACGTGTAAAAGAAAGGGATGTCAAATTTATGCTATCCAAGTGGGATATGCTAATTCCAAGGAGAAATCTCCTATGATGGAAAACATACCCATGGTACAAGGCTTCATGGACATATTCTCAGGAAATGTACCTGGATTACCACCAAGAAGAGATATTGATTTCACCATTGAATTAATGTCGGGATCATCACCTGTGTCAAGGGATCCTTACAGAATGAGTGTTCAAGAATTAACTGAGTTAAAAATGCAGCTGCAAGAGCTACTGGACAAAGGATACATTCTTCTGAGTGTGTCCCCTTGGGGAGCACCAGTGTTGTTCGTAAAGAAGAAGGACAGAACCATGCGAATATGCATGGACTATAGATAGCTCAATAAGTTAATAGTCAAAAATAAATATCCTCTACCACAGATTGACAATCTGTTCGATAAGGTGAAGTGGGCCGCAGTATTCTCAAAAATAGATTTAAGGTCTGGATACCACCAGTTTTTGGGTGCACAATGTGTTTCATGTGTCCCTGCTAAAGCGATATGTACATGATTCGAAACATGTAATCCATTGGCAGAATATCCAGGTAGGATAGAATTAGAAAATCCTAACTTGAAGCTTGAATTTTTTTATGTGAATTTGACTAAAAACTTTGTTGTTTGTAGCTAGAGCTGGACAACAAGTTTTTGGTCGAGCCTTAACATATACTTGAAAAGAGAGAAATCATGCTTCGGAAGTGAGCCATCACCCAGGTTAAAGTGAAGTGGAAGCACTTCAGCCTAGAGGGGGCTACCTGGGAAGACAAGGGATTTGTACGTGAGGCTTACCCAAAGATATTTCTTGAGCTAGAGTGAAACACTGAGGATGGTGTTACTTCCAGGGGGGAAGTTGTAACAGCTGAATTTGGTATTAGCTAGTTGTTAACTAGTAATCTAAAATTTTAATTATTTTTTAAGAGACGACTAAAACAATTATTATTTCTGGAAAATTTTATTTGTTTTGTTGTTTGGAGATAAAATTGGTTATGGAAAGTAGTTCCATAAAAATAAAAAAGGATGATCGTAAAAGTATTCCAAGAAATGAAAGGTGGTTGGACAGTTTGAATAGTTACCTGATCCTCTCAGGATAAGAGACTGATCCCAGTGAGGAATAGGGATCTGTTCAAAGACTGAGGAAGAGAGTGAGGAAGTTCCTGAGCTGGTAGAGACTAGTGGAAACCACTCAGCGTTCTTGAAATTTTCTAGTACTGACTGGACTTGGGGTCTTGAGGTCACAGCAAAAATACTGTCAACCTGTACCTTTGAGGTGTGGAGCACATGGGAAAGATAAGGACATAATCGCCTCTCTCGAAGGTTGGGTGGACATCAGCAACGAATTGCACATTCAGATAAGTAACTATGCATTCCGGTAAACTAATAGGAACGATATCATCAAGCACATTTACAGGTATGTGCTTAGTTAGATTTAAAAGACAACGACTATGTAAAATATAGATGTTTGAAAAAGACTAGAATTCTATATTCCTGTATGATTAAGCAAGTTATTAACAAATTTTGTGAATTTTATTTGAAAATATTTAATGTGTTTCTGAGTGGGTTTGATGGGAGAATAAAAAGGAAATTACCATTAAAGGAAGAATGGCATTTAGTTGTATTGAGAGTAAATACAACGATTTACTGCATTATATATATTGAAGCAAACCTAGTTTAACTATGATAAATAAATACAGTAGTTACTGTAATGAAAAAACACGGTGACATTAAAATGTTATAGAAAACAATAGAAAATTTCAGAATTAACTATTTTGTATGGAAAAAAATCTATCAAGATAGGAAAGTAGAGATAGCAAGTAAAGGAAATAAAATTTATTGAATAAAAATTATAACAGTAAAACTCGCGACAAATAGTGGAAATTTATCCTAAAATTCGTTGGAGAGAACTGTCGATTCAGGACACGAGGTAGAACCTTAAATCCAGAACACATCATTTCTCCAGCTATAATTATACGCAGACAGGTACCGGAGGTGGTTTGGTCACCAAAACCAAGAATGTAGAGAATTTGTGACAATAAATTTTAATAGACTGACTATACAGAGTTTAAGTTCCAACTTTACCGGAACCATATAGTAAGCCTATAAACATTCATTGTATAAGAAATATTATTGTAACCAGATTTATTTAAAACATTTATAAAGAGTTGGAAACTACCCAAATTTTCCAAAGGCTTGACGGAAAACCTTATTAAACAAGAAATACATGCAATATATTGAGGAACAAATAACCATGGTAATATTGTTTCTAAATGCAATAAGAAACTGTTTTTTTTTCACAATTAAGAAATATTACATGAATACAGCTAGAACCCTGTAGGGTATAGTTTGAATGGAAAAACATGGATGTTCAAAGGCATTCAACCATTAAAATGCATATTAATCCATTAAAAGTTCGGGAAAACCCAACTGAGACACAATAGGAAATGGTTCAAGATGAAACCACCTAAACAAGCAGTTTGGAATATGGTATTAAACATAACTGTGAATAATTACAGGATTTATAAGAAGAAAACACTATTTTCGGCTCTTCTGAGCTAACCGAGAATCACAAAGAATATGAATGGCTCTAAAATATTTGCAATCTAATAACTTAACATGTCGGCGAGCTTGCAGACAAGTGAATTTGACGGAAGGGTACCTAGAGGAACAAGAAGAAGTTGTTAGTCAAGACACTATAACCAAATTAATAGACAGTCCATGTTATGGTAATAAGAGGGTACCTGCAATATCAAAAGACATGAACCATAAGTGAAGGTAAAAGAAAACATACCAGGGTTAAACTTAAACGTATTAAAAAATGAGAAAATCACAACCACATTTACCTGGAGAATAATAAAAAAACCAAACAGATGTTGCTGACTGCCAAGCTATTTTGAAACCATCAAACAGAGGGTTAGAAATTCATAAAATAAATTGTTGAACTTATACAAGTGGAGGGTCGAAAGCACAGTGAAGGGAATGAGAAACCATACTGTGTCTAAACCGAGAAATTTACCTGTGTTGGGGACCAAAGTGGTTCTAGTGCAGCTGTGCGAGCTTAAGGATCAGAATAAGTTTTCCAGACTCATAAATTTTCACATTCAGAACTATTTTCCAATCATGACGCAACACAGAGATGACCTCCATTGACGGGTAAAAAAAGAAGATGGAAAAATCCTGAATAATAAAACCCAATAACGAAACCTCCATGACTGTGAAAAGAGGCGATGAAGTCTGGCAAGGATTGTAGAGAAAATTCATCGCGCGTCCGGAGGAGAATGAGGAGAGAAACAGTTAGGGTTCTGGTTTATACCTAGACCCTTCCCGCCGAAAGTCTCCACCGTCAATCGCAAGGGAATCAGACAGAGAGGAGACGGGCAGGTGGCCATCGAGATTGTAAACACGAATCCCATCAAATCTATCTAATGTTTTTAACATTGAATTTGCCAGCACTTGTTAAGTTTAATTAGTACAAATATTTAATATTCATGTGATGACAATTGTGGTTTAGAACCATAGTTAAAAACAACTTGACTATACACAAATGCTATGCTATCTACATTAATGAATGTCAAGTACATCAAATATAACAAGTGAATGTGAAACCCAAAAACTTAAGTGCGGATAGGGTGTTCAGTTATAGTGTAAGTTTTGTGATGTTAAATTATAACATAAATACAAATGTTTACAACTATTCCAATCATATAGTAGAAAGTAATTTTTTTTTTATATGGCAAAGTTTAAAGGATATGATATGTGCTGCAAAGAGGAATTGGTTTACAGAAATATAATTGTTAGCCTTCAGCATAATCTTAAAGAAACTTTAGAAAGTCAAGTAGAGTTGTTATAAAAAGAGATAATTGGATCTCAACCATTAATTGAGACAAGAAGGTTTTTTATGGAAGGAAATACTTTCTTTTCTTCCAGAGTTATGGGAATCATTTGTAGTGATTGGAGAAGAAGCAGAGTTGTTAAGAAATCTAAAGAAGCTAAGCTACTTATCAAAGCCAGTGTGAATTCGAAAATAAGCCCAATGTTGTAGCTAAGATAATTAAATTTCTTAATTCCAAAAGAAGAGAACAACTAAGAAAATTGGGAGTTAATGACAAAACTTATTTGATAATGAGAATTACTAGAGTTAACAACAAAAGGAATTTTGTATAATAAGTACAAGATACATGCAAATCAATCCAAAAGGAGCTAGATTCATTCAATACTAAGTTAAATATTTTAAAGGTATGGGAGTGCCTTCATCCTGGGATGAAAATGGAAGATTGTTACATGTTGATGTGTACAAAGACTTGTTATTAAAGGTTAGATCAGAAGCCCCAAGGGTTAGCTCAAGTGGTAGTGAGCCAATACGTGGTCCTCTCCGTTGAGGGAGGTCATGGGTTCGATTCTTGAGTCCTTTGGGGTCAGGCGCCGACATTCCGCCAAACGGTTTACCGTGTGTACCATCCAGAAATTTTGGGGAAGTACGCCTGGGTTTCCCGTGAGCTTTTCCCTCGTGAAAAAAAAGTTTGGATCAGATGATTGCAATTTTTCTTATATTATTGGAGCATTAAAAGATAAGTATTGGTCTATAAAATTTATGAATTATTTTATATTCACTTCTAGGTTTGAATACTATTTCTATTTATACCAACATATATGAATACTTTGAGTTAGATGCATCTTACAAAAATATGGTATCATATATTTATCCAACCAGATCTGAATGGGAGCAATGACTAAGCTTGCTCCATGAATTTGTCAACCTCTACAATAGAATCCAACCAAAGAGCATAAATGACACCTCATGATTGAATAGTTAAGGACATTGTCTATTTTAATATTTAAATCCTAAATTTTTATTTTTACAACAATAATTTTTTTTTTGTAATTTTGTAAAGAAACTGGAAAGAAAATCATTTAGAGGGTTGATTTTGAGAGAGAAAATGCTTTTATTTTGTATTCAAAGGCTCTATTTTTAGAATATTTTAATCAAAATATTCTCCTTGTGAATGATTGTTTCCTGTAAGTTTTATAATTTATTTCATTTGAGAATTTTAAATTTATATGAAAGACTTGAGAGGTTAAGATGAAGGTCATCTTTCCTTTTTCTTTTCTAGAAAATTTATATTTAATACCAATATTTATGATATGATTAGGTTGTTTATATCAAACCTCTACATCTATATATTGTTTCCTTGATTTGATGTGACTAAAATGTGTTAGAAAGTATAGCTAGGTTTGATCTTCATAATGACTATGCGATTATGAATTCATGTAATGAAGAAGATAAATATAATAATATGTATTTTTGTAAAGCTTGTTTCACGGGTTTCACGAGCAAGTAGTTTTTTATTATAGTTCAAAGGCTTCTTCTTGATGTCTTTTAGGGCTTTTTCATCTTTTCATAAAATGTATAATTTGAAGTCATGTATATGAAGTGTTGATACAGTTGCAAAGGATCATTATTAATGTAAGTAGTATGCCTTAAGACCTTGTCAATTGTCTCGTAAAATATGGCTCAAGTACGATGCAAATACCCTTGAACAAGTCAGCTCAAACACATTGGAAGCACTCCTTGAAAATTTGACTTTCAATCAGATGTAAAAGTCAGTTTATAAACAATCACAACTATTAATAGACAAGTCGACTTACCTGTTCCAAACCACTATATATAGCCAGGTATACTGCGTAGAACAAGATACAGAAAAATTCAGATTAGTCTGAGATTTTCAGACATATATTATAGTGGCAAGGTCTACAGAATGGTGTGGTAAAGACAAAAAGGAAAGGAATATAAAAAACGAAGAGAAGGGGAATTATTATGTCCCTGTCTTGGGTCTGTTATTGCCTAAATCTACCTCAAGTTGAAGGAAGGCAGAGTTCAGGGTAACATCAAACCACGCTCAGTCTGGTAGCTAGCCCTACCAGAACAGGAGAGGGCTCTCTCCAGGTCAATATCAATAAAATGTATCAATAGGCCTTGAGATGAATGAAATGAGTGCTAATTTTAGGCTAGGTATATTAATCAAGGAGTTTGGAATGATTTTTAGGGGTTTTTGTTGGAAAAAGGGAAAGGCAGTTTTTGGGCTTGGGGATGAGGCCAAATTCTTGCAGAGTTCAAGTTGGGGCAGGGAAGGCAATGGATTTGATGTCTTAGATTAAATGAATGGAGATAAAATATTGTTGAGGAGTTGAATATGGAAATAGGGTGCAAGGATCCTCTTCAAACTGACGAAAACATATAAAACTAAACAAAATTTTAAGGCAGAGCACCAGCAAACTAATGAATTCTACCTTAGTCACTCATTTGTTTAATTTAGAAGCAAAGATAAGGGAAATGGCATACATATAAAATTAATGAAACTTACAGATACATGGATAAAAACATCATCAAAACTCAGAGCCACAAGGATCCCAACAAGTGCTGCAAAACCCTGGACTTTCCTTTGCCAAAAATGCAGAAGTGTATGTACAATGAAGTGCCAAACTTTTCCCAAGTATCCAACCCTGAAAATGTCTCATAAAATACATGATATATACCATCCTACCCCTTCCCATGCCTCTAGGGGTCAAGCTCATCCTTCTAGGAGCTGTTTCAACCAATTCTAAACAAGGAATTGAAATATAGGCAATCAAACAACTTGCCTCTATATGGAAGGAAACTGATTCATTCATTCAATTTTCACTTTTTAGTGAATGAATCCTCTAGAACAAGTAAATGTGAGCCAAAATTACATCATAGTCATTAAATTACATCAATATAGATTAATAGTTACGTCAAAATGTAAAACTAGTCAAAACTGGGCGAATTTCTGAGCTGAAAAGTGAAAATGGGGCCAAATTTCTCTATACGGCGCGCCAGAAAACTCAATGCGTCAGGCCACTTTGGAGGTGATTTTGAGGCACTTCCAGAAGTCCAAATTGAGATCATGATATTTCGTTGGAAAGCACTGTCTGTCTACTATGCAACCCAAGTGAAATTTCTAGATTTGGTGTTCGTTTTCCCCTCCAAACGTTCAATCTCCCAAGAATGGTTCCTATGTGTGCAAAAGGTGGCAGAAAGGCCATTTTCAAGGTGTTTTTGACCCTTTTAACCACCTAGAAATTGATGAAATCTCTCAGCCATTCCTGAGCATGCATAATTTATCATAAAAAACTCAAAAATATCAAGTTTTCTTCCAGAAGATGTTCCAATCATAAGCGCGCGCCAAGTGGCGTGACGCGTCGGGTGGAAAAATCTGTTTTGCGACCAAAATTTCAAAAATGACAAAATTTTCTCCAAATTCCTTGAAATTTGGACTGAAGGTCCCCCATCAAGTGCCATGCTCAGCCAAAGAAGCTTTGGCCAAGATTCATAGTCTATCCTCCCTTTTTATCCGTTTCAGTGCCCTCCTGGCGCATGCAGTTTAGTGTCGGAATCACTGTCTTGTTCATAGGATGTGTCGGTGTCTGTCATGGTGTCGCAAGGTATGAAAAATGTGTGTTTGATTGGTTGAAAATGAGAAATAGGTGTTTTTGCTTCAATGCCAAATATGCCAAAGGGAAATGAAGGGCTGTGGTAAGTATGAACAGTGGGAAAAGTGGGGGTTTGTCAAGTGAGATTAATGCAAAAACAGTCACTTGATTTTGTTTAGGGATATGGGGTTTTTGGAATTTACTACAAATGATATGGGAGACGTAACATGATAGGGAATGGTAGGGTTTAGGATAGGGAAAATGTAAAGAAATGATATGATTATTTTGGGAGTTTAGGGCACAAGGGATAAACAAAAATGATACAATCATTAAAGGGAAAGGATCAGAAATGGGAAAGGGGACTTGGCAGCAAAATTGAAATTTCAAAACACCAATTTCAAAACCCAAAGAAGCATATTTTGGTATGGACATAGGGTTTATATTTCACCAATCAAAACTCTCATATCTTTGCCTCCAAACACACCAAACACGACTAAAATCAATGGGCAAGAGTTTTCAAACTTACTTGGAGCAAAAAATATGGAATTTTTTTTATCTTTTATGAAGCCGTGATGAATTTTTGTCTTGGAGGCTATGTGCGCCGCGCACAAGCCCAGTGCGCCGCACCCACTCTTCTATGCACCGCGCCATTTTTCAGGAGGCTTTTGGAGGCCTCCCCGATGTCAAACTTTGGCGAGTGATAGCTTTTTGTAAACATCTTTGAGTATACTTTCCAACCCAAGTGGAATTTCTCAATTTGGAGTTCATTTACCCTGTCGAAAATCAAATCTCCCAAAACTAGTCAAAATGAGCAGAATGAGGCTGCCTCAAGGCAGAGTGCTGTTGCAGTCAACTTTTGAAGGTATTCCTCAAATCCAAATTGATCTCATGATAGCTCATTGGAAATATCCTTGTGTCTAGTTATCATTTGACTCATCAAGCAAGTCATTTGGCCAACCAAGCTACGAGAAATCTTGATTTTCCCAAGGTCACTTCAGAGGTGCATTCAATTCTCCTGAGGCAACGGTATTTTTGAAATTTCTCTAAAACCATGAAATCTGCGTAAAAAGTGAAGTATTTTTTTTTTCCTTGGCCTATTTTGGACAAAAACCTCTCTCAGTTTTCCAAAATTCATCTTTTATTGCTCTGAAACATCATTTGAATGAAACTTATCCCGATGTGTGGAACAAGGGATTTGTCGAAATGAAGCGAAATGAAGGGGATATGGGGCTTCCAAATTCTTAAGAAAATTTTGGGAAGTAGGGAGGGATGTTAGGAAGCAGGGGAAAGTGGAATTTCATAGATTGAGTGAGGGGAAGGGATCCAAAAGGACAAAACACAGGCCTAGCCTAGAAAATTGCCAAGTTGTAGCAAGAAACTAGGGTTTGTGCAAAAATGAGGAATTTGGGGGATCTCAGTGATGGGAAGTGTTTAATAATGTACATTAAGGATAGGGGAAGGTGTATTAACATCAGGATACAAGTTTTTCTAATGATTTGACCATCCAAGAGAAATTACCTCCAAAACCCTAGGAGAGGGAAATGAACCTTACCTAGGCACAGCTGAAGCATGAACAAGCTGTAAAATGACCCAATGGAACTTGACATGATGATTAAAACCCTCCGAATGATGGTACACTCAGCTAAATGGTGACATGGACCGACATTTGGACAACTTTGACGGGAGTAAAAGCAAACCCTAGACCTAATGCCTAGTGACCAAATTTTGCTTGAAGACACACTGAAATGAAAAAAATTGACCTTGACACCTTAACATCACCTTGTAAGAGAATTTTTGATCACTGGAGGAAGGCTACAAATACTGACACTAACACTGGCTCCAATGGGGATGGTAGCTCCTTGGAGGTGCCAAGAACTACAGATATTTGGAAAGCAGATAGTGCCTTCATCCATTGGGCAATGGAATAAAAAACTCAAGCTGAAATGCATGACTGAAAACTGATGACTTGATGACACAAACTGACTCTCACTCAACTAAAAACTGACTCGATACTTAAACACAACTTACAAATTGGAAAAGATGCTCAAAGTAGAGCTTATTCAATACAACCTACTCTAATTGTTCCTTTTACCACCCGATCAAGTGAAATGGAACAGCCAATGCAACCATGTAAGCATCCTAGCTGCTATTTGATTTCTTCCCAAATGTTTTCTGATGTGCAGGAAAAGGGAAGAATTGAAAGGCAACTCCCATGGAAACTTGGAATCAAGTTTACTGCTGATAAACTTGCAAAGCATGAATTGACTGGATGACTTCAAGAAAACTGCGAAAGGCTCTTCATAAACATAACTATTGATTCCCATTAACAAATTACTGCTCTGGTCCAAGTAATCTTCATAGCTGGATATTAAGATTTTCCTCACATCTGTGCTGGCTTTCTTTGGTGATTGCAGCAAGCTGTCAAAAGGATCCCGAATTTCATGAATAACCAAACTCTGTTGCTGATTCCAAACAGAACAAAAGTCTCTTTTATCAATCCCCTCATATGGCTGCAAACATTGGCGTGAGATTTGTAAAAAATCTGTTAAACAAGACAATGAAGGCAAATTTTGAACAAGATTATTGTCAACATTCTTTTCTATCACATGGTTAGCCAATGAAGAAGAACTTTTACCGCAAACATTATCCAACACACGAGCAATAGGATCAACAAAAACTTGAGAAGACTGCTGCAATGTATCCATTGAAACTGTATGACATCCTACTGATTGTTCATCTTTTTCTTTAGAGAGATTACGAAGATTCTGCTTTATGAACTGAAATGCTTCGAAACAAAAGGGTACAAAATTCTCTTGCATCATTAAATCATGTATTTCGGCTTCCACGCTTTCATCCGCAATCTGACCTTCAATTTCATTTGGTGGCTGCAAATCCGGAGCTAGGGAGACTTTCGTATCCAAAATGATTTCATCAATTGCTTCAGGGGAAGATTTCTCTATCACAACTTGCTCAAGAATTTCGCTATCTATCTCATCCTCAACATTAAAACTGAGAGATTGTCAATTTCTTACCAGCTGCTCATTTGAAGATTTAGTATGCAATTTACCTTTCAAAAACTGGAATGATTCAAAGCAAAATGGTACAGAATCATCTTGTATCATTTGATCATATGTGCCAGCTTCCAAGTTCTCATCTGCAACTTGACCATAAATTACATTCGGGGACTGTAAATCTGAATATGAGAAGGCTTGAGCAGGGTTTTCATTGCGCTCAAGATAGTCCAGATCAAGGCTTGTTGGCAGTTGATTTCTAATTGCATGGAAGTTATCTCTGATGAACTGAAATGAATCAAAACAAAAAGGCAAAGATCCTTCACTTACTTCAAAATTTTTTGCACTTTCCTCATCATTGTCATAGCTGATATGCATCGGTTTATCACTGTACTCGAGCTGTTGAGAGTGAACTTCTTCCTCATTCCACAAAATAGCTGTTGATTTGTCTGCAAGGTTAGCTTCTATTTGGGGAACATAATCATCATCATACTGATCGAACTGAGGCAAATCATCAATATAAAGTTCATCATCAAGCATAAATATCATATCAACAGCTCTCTCTTCTTTAAAATGATCTATAAAACAATCACTATGACAACTGGGATAAGAAACCAAATGTTTTGGGCCAGCAACTTTTTCTTCTTCAATCAGCGAGCCATGGGCTTGAACATTATACTCATTCCTTGTGGTGTTATTTTTCATAATCTCTTCTACCGCACCTACGAACATGTCAAGCTTTACCGCTAAAGATGTCGATTTCTCTGGATCTATGTTTTTCATCTCTTCTTCCTTCAACCTTGCCCTTCGGATCAGAAAATGAGCCTCTACATTTACTGCATTGTTCTGCATCTCTTGAAGTGTTGCAAGATTCATTTCTCTCAACTGAACTCCATTTCCGGATCAAAGGCACCCGGGTATTGCAAGAGAGAAGATCTAGGAGAAGGTCTTATATCAACTGGCATTGAAAAATAAACTTGGTTAGATCTGGCAGAAAACTGTTGTACTGTCTCCCCTGGCAGTCTTTTCAGCTAGACATACTCATCTAAAATAAGGAAATGGTTCTGTCCGATCATCCACCTGTCAAGGAAGACTTTGATGAACTGCTGGAAATATGAGATGCTCACATCAGGCAAGGTTTTGAACCAACTCTTCACTTGGCCTTGAAAAGAAAGAGAAAAAAGCCTAATACTAACATCTTCGTCATCAACTTCAAAAAGATCTAGAAAAGTCTCAACATTCTGCACATGTTGCTCAGCGTTGACATTGTTACATTCACCATCAAATCTTCGTAGATATAGGTCATAATTTTTAGGGAAAGCATGAAGAACAGAAGATAAAACAAGACGTTTATACCTATCTGGGACTTTAAAAAATGTAGGAGTATATACAAGAGCTACGGGATCAGTTTTTTTTTCTTTAAGCTCATCACTCTTAAGAGAGTCATCATAAGATGTGGGAAAAGTAAGGAGGCCAGGATCAAATAGAAACTTAGTATTTACACTTTTCAAATAGGTCGAGTGAATATTTTGATAACCTTTATCATACAAAAAATTCTGAAAAACTTTCAGGACAGCTTCAAGAACAGCAAAGAAGTAATTTAAAAGAAAACAGACTAGATCCTGAATACCATTCCACTTTGGATACCTGAACTTCGTGTAAGATCCTTCCATTTTCTCAAAGAAAGAGTCAGTCCTCCAGTGGAGTCTCTACATTGAGTTGGAGTCACCAGGTGAATGATTTCATCCTTCTTATGTCTGATTTTTGTCCACCATCAACCATCAGATTTGAACTTGATACATGTACTGGGGCAAGGCAATTTACAAGTCAAGTGTCACGTTCACAAGCTAGACTGGAGATTGACTGAAGCAGCGTTTATCTACTATGCACTCGCAGAGCAAGAGCATTTCGAAGGCTACCTGGCATAACTTCAGGCTCTGTCTGTAGCTTATGAAACAAATAACACCAAAAAGAAAACCATTTTATCCCCAGTATGGTCGCCACTATGTTATTGCCTAAATCTACCTCAGGCTGAAGGAAGGCAGAGTTCAGGGTAACATCAAACCACGCTCAGTATGGTAGCTAGCCCTACCAGAATAGGAGAGGGCTCTCTCCAGGTCAATATCAATAAAATGTATCAATAGGCCTTGAGATGACTGAAATGAGTGCTAATTTTAGGCTAGCTATATTAATCAAGGAGTTTGGAATGATTTTTAGGGGTTTTTGTTGGAAAAAGGGAAAGGCAGTTTTTGGGCTTGGGGATGAGGCCAAATTCTTGCAGAGTTCAAGTTGGGGAAGGGAAGGCAATGGATTTGATGTCTTAGATTCAATGAATGGACAGAAAATACTGCTGAGGAGATGAAGAGGGCAAGAGGGTGCAAGGACCC
Organism: Pinus albicaulis; assembly: GCA_034641835.2. NCBI lineage: Eukaryota > Viridiplantae > Streptophyta > Pinopsida > Pinales > Pinaceae > Pinus > Pinus albicaulis. The sequence goes on from CM076580.1 coordinate 882,309,200, forward strand.
TCTTCAAACTGACGAAAACATCTAAAACTAAACAAAAGTTTAAGGCAGAGCACCAGCAAACTAATGAATTCTACCTTAGTCACTCATTTGTTTAATTTAGAAGAAAATAGAAGGGAAATGGAATACATATAAAATTAATGAAACTTACAGATACATGGAGAAAAACATCATCAAAACTCAGAGCCACAAGGATCCCAACAAGTGCTGCAAAACCCTGGTCTTTCCTTTGCCAAAAATGCAGAAGTGTATGTACAATGAAGTGCCAAACTATTCCCAAGAGTCCAACCCTGAAAATGTCTCAGAAAATACATGATATAGACCATCCTAACCCCTTCCCATGCCTCTAGGGGTCGAGCTCATCCTTCTAGGAGCTGTTTCAACCAATTCTAAACAAGGAACTGAAATCTAGGCAATCAAACAACTTGCCTCTATATGGAAGGAAATTGATTCATTCATTTAATTTTCACTTTTTAGTGAATGAATCCTCTAGAACAAGTAAATGTGAACCAAAATTACATCATATTCATAAAATTACATCAATATAGATCAATAGTTACATAAAAATGTAAAACTAGTCAAAACTGGGCAAATTTCTGAGCTAAAAAGTGGAAATGGGGTTGTGTTCTCTGTCATGATAGCCTTAGAAAACAATAATTGTGCCAGCACAGGAGGTGATTTGTGACATGCAAGTCGGTAGAGATCATGATATCTCGTTGGAAAGCCCTATTTGTCTACTATCCAAAACAAGTGGAATTTCTGGATTTCGTGTTCATTTTCCCTTCCAAGAGTTCAATCTCCCAAGACCGGTTCCTGTGTGTGCAAAAGGTGGCAGAAAGGCCATTTTCAAGGTTTTTTTGACCCTTTTAACCACCTAGAACTTGATGAAATCTCTCAGCCATTCCTGAGCATGCATAATTTATCATAAAAAACTCAAAAATATCAAGTTTTCCTCCAGACGATGTCCCAATCATAAGTGCGCGGCAAGTGGCACGACGCGTCGGGTGGAAAAATCTATTTTGCGACCAAAATTTCGAAAATGACAAAATTTTCTCCAAATTCCTTGAAATTTGGACTAAAGGTCCCCCATCAAGTGCCATGCTTAGCCAAAGAAGCTTTGGCCAAGATTCGGAGTCTATCCTCCCTTTTTCTCTGTTTCAGTGCCCTCCTGGCGCATGCAGTTTAGTGGCGGAATCACTGTCTTGTTCATAGGATGTGTCGGTGTCTGTCATGGTGTTGCAAGGTATGACAAGTGTGTGTTTGATTGGTTGAAAATGAGAAATAGGTGTTTTTGCTTCAATGCCAAATATGCCAAAGGGAAATGAAGGGCTGTGGTAAGTATGAACAGTGGGAAAAGTGGGGGTTTGTCAAGTGAGATTAATGCAAAAACAGTCACTTGATTTTTTTTAGGGATATTGGGTTTTGGGAATTTACTACAAATGATATGGGAGAGGGAACATGATAGGGAATGGTAGGGTTTAGGATAGGGAAAATGTAAAGAAATGATATGAGTAGTTTGGGAGTTTAGGGCACAAGGGATAAACAATAATGATAGAATTATGAAAGGGAAAGGATCACAAATGGGAAAGGGGACTTGGCAGCAAAATTGAAATTTCAAAACACCAATTTCAAAAGCCAAAGAAGCAGATTTTGGTATGGACATAGGGTTTATATTTCACCAATCAAAACTCTCATATCTTTGCCTCCAAACACACCAAACATGACTAAAATCAATGGGCAAGAGTTTTCAAACTTACTTGGAGCAAAAAATATGGAATTTTTTTGATTTTTTATGAAGCCGTGATGAATTTTTGTCTTGGAGGCTCTGTGCGCCACGCACAAGCCCAGTGCGCCGCGCCCACTCTTCTATGCGCCGTGCCATTTTGCAGGAGGCTTTTGGAGGCCTTCCTGATATCCAAATTTGGAAAGTGATAGCTTTTTTGAACTATCTTTGATTCTAATTTCCAACCCAAGTGGAAGTTCTCAATTTGGAGTTCATTTACCCTGTCAAAAATCAAATCTCCCAAAACTGGTCAAAATGAGCAGAATGAGGCTGCCTCAAGGAAGAGTGCTGTTGCAGTCAACTTTTGAAGGTCTTCCTCAACTCCAAATTGAGCTCAGGATAGCTCATTGGAAATATCTTTGTGTCTAGTTATCATTTGACTCATCAAGAAAGTCATTTGGCCAACCAAGCTAGGAGAAATCTTGATTTTTGCAAGGTCACTGCAGAGGTGCATTCAATTCTCCTGAGGCAAAGGTATTTTTAACATTTCTCTAAAGCCATGAAATCTGTGTACAAATTGAAGGATTTTTTTCTTCCTTGGCCTATTGTGGACAAAAACCTCTCTCAGTTTTCCAAAATTCATCTTTTATTGCTTTGAAACATCATTTGAATGAAACTTATCCCGATGTGTGGAACAAGGGATTTGTCGAAATGAAGCGAAACGAAGGGGATATGGGGTTTCTAAATTCTTAAGAAAATTTTGGGAAGTATGGAGGGATGTTAGGAAGCAGGGGAAAGTGGAATTTCAGAGATTGAGTGAGGGGAAGGGGTCGAAAAGGACAAAACACAGGCCTAGCCTAGAAAATTGCCAAGTTGTAGCAAGAAACTAGGGTTTGTGTAAAAATGAGGAATTTGGGGGATCTCAGTGATGGGAAGTGTTTAATAATGTACATTAAGGATAGGGGAAGGTGTATTAACGTCAGGATACAAGTTTTTCTAATGATTTGACCATCCAAGAGAAATTACCTCCAAAACCCTAGGAGAGGGAAATGAACCTTACCTAGGCACAACTGAAGCATGAACAAGCTGTAAAATGACCCAATGGAACTTGACATGATGATGAAAACCCTATGAATGATGGTACACTCAGATGAATGGTGACATGGACCGACATTTTGACAAATTTGACGGAGTAAAATCAAACCCTAGACCTAATGCCTAGTGACCAATTTTTTCTTGAAGACTCACTGAAATGACAAAATTTGACCTTGACACCTTAACATCACCTTGTAAGAGAACGTTTGATCACTGGAGGAAGGCTACAAATACTGACACTAGCATTGGCTCCAATGGGGATGGTAGCTCCTTGGAGGTGCCAAGAACTATAGATCTTTGGAAAGCAGACAGTGCCTTCATCCATTGGGCAATGGAATCAAAAACTCAAGCTAAAATGCATGACTGAAAACTGATGACTTGATGACATAAGCTGACTCACTCAACTAAAAACTTACTCGATGTAACCAACTAACAGAACAAATTCTCAAAGTGAACATTTAATGCAACCTCTCTATTCTTTACCACAGATCAAGTGAAATGAACCTTGATACAACCAAGCTAGCATCCACAACTGCTATAGATTTCTTCTAAATGTTTTTAGATGCGGAAAGGAAGAATCGAAACCTTTACATGGAAAAACTTGAGATCAAGTTGTTATTATTGATAAACTTACAGCATGAGTAGATGTTGGATGACTTCAAGAATACTGCAAGAGGATCTTCATAAACATAGCTATTGATTCCCATTAACTCATTACTACTCTGGTCCAGGTAATCTTCATAGCTGGAAATTAAGATTTTTCTCACATCTGTGCTGTCTTTCTTTGGTGATAGTAGCAGGCTACCAAAAGGATCCTGAATTTCATGAATAACCAAACTCTGTTGCTGATTCCAAACAGAACAAAAGTCTCTTTTATCAATCCCCTCATATGGCTGCAAACATTGGCGTGAGATTTGTAAAAAATCTGTTAAACAAGACAATGAAGGCAAATTTTGAACAAGATTATTGTCAACATTCTTTTCTATCACATGGTTAGCCAATGAAGAAGAACTTTTACCGCAAACATTATCCAACACACGAGCAATAGGATCAACAAAAACTTGAGAAGACTGCTGCAATGTATCCATTGAAACTGTATGACATCCTACTGACTGTTCATCTTTTTCTTTAGAGATTATGAAGATTCTGCTTTATGAACTGAAATGCTTCGAAACAAAAGGGTACAAAATTCTCTAGCATCATTAAATCATGTATTTCGGCTTCCATGCTTTCATCCGCAATCTGACCTTCAATTTCATTTGGTGGCTGCAAATCCGGAGCTAGGGAGAGTTTCGTATCCAAAATGATTTCATCAATTGCTTCAGGGGAAGATTTCTCTATCACAACTTGCTCAAGAATTTCGCTATCTATCTCATCCTCAACATTAAAACTGAGAGATTGTCGATTTCTTACCAGCTGCTCATTTGAAGATTTAGTATGCAATTTACCTTTCAAAAACTGGAATGATTCAAAGAAAAATGGTACAGAATCATCTTGTATCATTTGATCATATGTGCCAGCTTCCAAGTTCTCATCTGCAACTTGACCATAAATTACAGTCGGGGACTGTAAATCTGATCATGAGAAGTCTTGAGCAAGGTTTTCATTGCGCTCAAGATAGTCTAGATCAAGGCTTGTTGGCAGTTGATTTCTAATTGCATGGAAGTTATCTCTCATGAACTGAAATGAATAAAAAAAAAAAGGCAAATATCCTTCACTTACTTCAAAATTTGCTGCACTTTCCTCATCATTGTCATAGTTGATATGCATTGGTTGATCACTGTACTCGAGCTGCTGAAAGTGAACTTCTTCCTCCTTCCACAAACTAGCTGTTGATTTGTCTGCAAGGTTAGCTTCTGTTTGGAGAACATAATCATCATCATACTGATCAAACTGAGGCAAATCATCAATATAAAGTTCATCATCAAGCATACATATCATATCAACAACTCTCTCTTCTTTAAAATGATCTATAAAACAATCACTATGACAACTGGGATAAGAAACCAAATGTTTTGGGCCAGCAACTTGTTCTTCTTCAATCAGCGAGCCATCGACTTGAACATTATACTCATTCCTTGTGGTGTTCTTTTGCATCATCTCTTCTACTGCACCTACCAACATGTCAAGCTTTACCTCTAAAGATGTCGATTTCTCTGGATCTATGTTTTTCATCTCTTCTTCCTTCAACCTTTCCCTTCGGATCAGCAAATGAGCCTCTACATTTACTGCACTATTCTGCATCTCTTGAAGTGTTGCAAGATTCCTTTCTCTCAACTGAAACTCCATTTACGGATCAAAATCACCCGGGTAGTGCAAGAGAGCAGATCTAGGAGAAGGTCTTATATCAACTGGCATTGAAAAATAAACTTGGTTAAATCTAGCAGAAAACTATTGTACTGTCTTCCCTGGCAGTCTTTCAGCTGGACATACTCATCTAAAATAAGGAAAGGGTTTTGTCCGATCATCCAAATGTCAAGGAAGACTTTGATGAACTGCTGGAAATCTGAGATGCTCACATCATGCAAGGTTTTGAACCAACTCTTCACTTGGCCTTGAAAAGAAAGAGCAAAAAGCATAATACTAACATCTTTGTCATCAACTTCAAAAAGATCTAGAAAAGTCTCAACATTCTGCACATGTTGCTCAGCGTTGACATTGTTACATTCACCGTCAAATCTTTGTAGATATAGGTCATAATTTTTAGGGAAAGCATGAAGAACATAAGATAAAACAAGAGGTTTATACCTATCTGGGACTTTAAAAGGTGTAGGAGTATATACAAGAGCTACGGGATCAGTTTTTTTTTCTTTAAGCTCATCACTCTGAAGAGAGTCATCATAAGATGTGGAAAAATTAAGGAGGCCAGTATCAAAGGGAAACTCAGTATTTACACTTTTCGAATAGGTCGAGTGAAGATTTTGATCACCTTTATCATACAACAAATTCTGAAAAACTTTCAGGACAGCTTCAAGAACAACAAAGAAGTAATTTACAAGAAAGTAGACTAGATCCTGAATACATTCCACTTTGGATACCTGAACTTCGTGTAAGATCCTTCCATTTTCTCAGAGAAAGATTCAGTCCTCCAGTGGAGTCTCTACATTGAGTTGGAGTCACCAGGTGAATGATTTTAGCCTTCTTATGTCTGATCATTGTCCACCATCAACCATTAGATCTGAACTTGATACATGTACTGGGGCAAGAAAATTTACAAGTCAAGTGTCACGTTCACAAGCTAGACCGGAGATTGACTGAAGCAGCATTTATCTACTATGCACTCGCAGAGTAAGAGAATTTCGAAAGCTACCTGGCATAAATTCAGGCTCCGTATGTAGCTTATGAAACAAATAACACCAACAAGAAAACCATTTTCTCCCCAGTATGGTTTCCACTATGTTATTGCCTAAATCTACCTCAGGCTAAAGGAAGGCAGAGTTCAGGGTAACATCAAACCACGCTCAGTCTGGTAGCTAGCCCTGTCAGAACAGGAGAGGGATTTCTCTAGGTCAATCTCAATAAAATGTATCAATAGGCCTTGAGATGAGTGAAATGAGTGCTAATTTTAGGCTAGGTATATTAATCAAGGAGTTTGGAATGATTTTTAGGGGTTTTTGTTGGAAAAAGGGAAAGGCAGTTTTTGGGCTTGGGGATGAGGCCAAATTCTTGCAGAGTTCAATTTGGGGTAGGGAAGGCAATGGATTTTGTTAGACTCAGTCTTTTCAGCCCTTCGTCAGAGTCAAATTCACCAAATTTCATTTCTCATCATTTACATTCTTGTTTGATGTCTAGGTCAGCAAGGAGTTAATTTGGTGTTTAGGTCTAGGTGCAAGTTGTTGTTCTCAAGGTGCTTCATAATACCTGCAGGCCAGAGGAAGAATTCATGGAGCTTTCTCTGGACTCATACTCTATAGGTTCATCATCTGACAGTGAGTCTAGTACTGATGACCAGTATTTATTTTATTCCTCTAAAGTTCTATAGATGGAAAAACTGTTTCCTGTGCAGATGCAGATACTAATAATGATAATGCAAAAGGTGAATCTAATATAGTGCTTGAGGATTTCGATAAAATAAGTGGAAAATGTCAACATAGTTCATTGTTCAAGGATACATCCCGAAATGCTCTAGATTCAAATAGAAGATTCAAAATTGGAACACACAGTACTGTCTCGTGCAGATGATATGTTGGTAGATATAGGCGGTGGGAGAATTCCTCAGAATCTGACTAAAGATATGCCACATGCATGCAAGACAACACGGCACATGGTTCTGGAGTTCACATACAGTGTGAGAGGAGACAAAACAATCGGTTCATTGCATTCTATATTCATCATAGTTTGGAAGCAGAGCGAAAGCATTTTGAAGCAAGAATGGGAAACTGGACCTCACTATTGGGAGATTGGATAACAAAGGCAGAGCCACCTCCGCCTGTGGTTTTGGTACCGCCATTATTTGATTTTCCACCTCTAGCAGCACGTTCCAGGATGGCAGAGTCATCTTATGACTTTTTATTTACCAAGGTTTCAAGGGCATGCCTTTTTGCGGACTATTTTGAAGAGTCGGGGAAAATGATGGCTAAAATCATGTTGAGGCCAGTTGATGACCCTCGTGTAGACTTTATTGCTTTGGGAAAAATACCAAAATGGGTGTTAAAGGAGATGCAGTATTTCGTTGGCAGCGAGATCCAGATGATCCAAATACATTTGTAGATATCAAGATGTCAAACTTGGATGATACTCTGCGACTGCGTTCATGTGCCTTCTATCCAGAATATGGCATGGGGGCATTCACTATTCTACCTCTACTGATGAAGCACAGGTAACTTTATTACCAACATCCAGCATAAGCCGAGCCTAATATAGCAATGGCACAACTGTTCAGAATTATTAAGAACAAGAAGGCATTGTTTGCTGAGTTAATATTTCAATTTCAGGCAGTAAACTATACCTTTTTTGTTCTCAGAAAGGACGACACTGTCAAGGTCAATGCTTCTGCTGAGGACTTGAGAAATTTGTGTAAGTAGGGGCGATTGAAAGAGGCATCGGAGGTTCTGCATATAATGGATAATCAACCTATAGATCCCGTTATATATGCTCGCTTCATACAATTGTGCATTGAGAAGAAAGCGTTCTCAGACGCCAAATTAGTGCACACCCACATGAAGGATAGGGGCAGTATACCAGACAAAGTTTTGGGTAATATACTTGTGAATATGTATGCCAAATGCAGGTGTACAAAGAAGGCACACAATGTGTTTGAAAAAATGCATCGACGAGATGTGGTTTGCTGGAATTCAATGATTGCAGGGTACGCTCAGAATGGGCATGTTGATAAGGCTCTTGAACTCTTTCAGTAAATGCCTATGCCCGATGTCGTATCACGGAATGCAATGATTACAGCATATGCCCAAAATGGAAAAATTGATGTAGCTCTTGCGTTTTTTTCAACAAATACCTGAGCCATATGTGGTTTCTTGGAACGCCATGATTACAGCTTATGCCCAGAATGGGGATTGTGAGGAGGCTTTTAAGTTCTTTCAAAAAATGCCTGCACGAAATGTTGTTTCTTGGACTACGATGATTGCAGGATATGCCAAAAATGGACAGAGTTTGGAGGCCCTTGAATTTTTTCGTCAAATGAAAAAGGCAGGTTTGAAGCCAGAACCCAAAACCTATGCAAGTGTTCTTCCCGCATGTGCCAACTTGGCAGCTCTTGAACAGGTTATGGAGATACATGAAGAGATTACTAGGAATGGGTTTCAGTTCAATGACATTGTGGCAAATGTTCTTGTAGATACATATGTAAAATGTGGGATGATAGACAAGGCGTGGGATTTGTTTGAAAAAATGAATCGACATGATTTGGTTTCCTGGAATACTATGATGGGAGGATATGCCATGCAAGGTTATAGCAGGGAAGCCCTTAAACTCTTTGAACATATGCAACACTGTGGCATGAAACCTGATGATGTCACCTTACTTGGTATTATATCTGCCTGCTGCCATTCAGGACTAGTGGATGAGGGCCAAAGATACTTCAATAGCATGAGTCAATATTATCACCTCATGCCTTCAATGGAGCATTATGTCTGCATTGTTGACCTTCTTGGCCAAGCTGGTAGGCTCGAAGAAGCGGAAGCCTTCATTAACAAAATGCCAATTGATCCCAGTGCAAGTGTGTGGCAATGTCTTCTTACTGCTTGTAGAGTACACAACAATTTATAGCTAGGACAGCATGCAGTAAAACACCTCTTTAAACTGGACCCTAAAAATTCTGCCCCTTATGTATTGTTGTCTGCTATGTATGTTGGAGGCGGCGATGGAGTAACTACAGCTGGCTCACGATAAGGTGAAAAGTCAAAGCTCGAATTAAATGAAGGATATTAACCATAAGCAGAGAAATAGGGTCGATTTGCCTATTTTTAACTTCAGTTCCAATTCAAATCCAGTTTTTATCTTTCAATTAGCCATTAGAAATTTGCAAATGGAAAATGTAACGTAGTTCTATTTTTAGAACAAATCGATGAATCTCTCCCTATTTCTGTAATTTCAGTTGAAACAACGCCCTTTTTTTGGGTCGATTTGTTTTCTCCTGAGCTTATTTATTGTATGAAAAATCATTTGTAAGGGGTTGAAAAAGTTCTGAAAAGCTGTGGGAGGAAAAACCCAGTGCTCTCACTGTACAGTTTGACGGAGGAATAATTAAATGGTACAGCTCTGAGTTATAAGATTCTTGTGGTGTGAAGTTTAATATATGTTTTTCTTTGGTTTCATATGTCTTTTTTAATGTTTCATAGCTCATTCATAATCGTTTCCAACTGAATAATTTACAGTGAGAAAGGTAGAATTCAGTCATTGCTCTGCCTTGAGGTGTTGAGATGTTCTATGTTTTCTTATGTCTGTAAAGGACTCATTGATTAATGCCCTTTTCAGCTTTTTTTTTTAAACAGTCTTTCACCCCATATTATTCCAAATTTGATTGTTAAACTTCATTCCTATCTCGCCTTATGAAATACCCTGTGCCTTTGATTAAATCTCTGTTTCATGATGTTCTTGATCCCACGATGCCCAGAAAATTCATCCATTTATCAAAATACCCCTTTCCTATTTATTTACTAGCCTAAAAGCAGTATTCCTCGTTAGTCATCTTAGCCCCTTTGAAAACCTTTGCTGAGATAGACCTGGAGAGAGCCCTCTCCTGTCCTCGTAGGGCTAGCTACGAGGCTAAGCTTGGTTTGATGTTGCCTCGAGTTTTGCCTTCCTCAGCCTAAGGCAGATTCGAGCGCTAACAACTTTGATGTCTTAGATTCAATGAATGGATAGAAAATACTGTTGAGGAGCTGAAGAGGGCAAGAGGGTGCAAGGATCCTCTTCAAACTGACGAAAACATATAAAACTAAACAAAATTTTAAGGCAGAGCACCAGCAAACTAATGAATTCTACCTTAGTCACTCATTTGTTTAATTCAGAAGAAAAGAGAATGGAAATGGCATACATATAACATTAATTAAACTTACAGATACATGGAGAAAAACATCATCAAAAATCAGAGCCACAAGGATCCCAACAAGTGCTGCAAAACCCTGGTCTTTCCTTTGCCAAAAATGCAGAAGTGTATGTACAATGAAGTGCCAAACTTTTCCCAAGTATCCAACCCTGAAAATGTCTCATAAAATACATGATATAGACCATCCTAACCCCTTCCCATGCCTCTAGGGGTCGAGCTCATCCTTTTAGGAGTTGTTTCAACCAATTCTAAACAAGGAACTGAAATCTAGGAAATCAAACAACTTGCCTCTATATGGAAGGAAACTTATTCATTCATTCAATTTTCACTTTTTAGTGAATGAATCCTCTAGAAAAAGTAAATGTGAGCCAAAATTACATCATAGTCATCAAATTACATCAATATAGATCAATATTTACATCAAAATGTAAAACTAGTCAAAACTGGGCAAATTTCTGAGCTAAAAAGTGAAAATGGGGCCAAATTTCTCTATGCGGCGCGCCAGAAAACTCAATGCGTCATGCCACTTTGGAGGTGATTTTGTGTCACTTCCAGAAGTCTAAATTGAGATCATGATATCTCATTGGAAAGCCCTATTTGTCTACTATACCCAAGTGGAATTTCTGGATTTGGTGTTCACTTTCCCCTTCAAAAGTTCAATCTCCCAAGACTAGTTCCTGTTTGTGCAAAAGGTGGTAGAAAGGCCATTTTCAAGGTGTTTTTGACCCTTTTAACCACTTAGAACTTGATGAAATCTCTCAGCCATTCCTAAGCATGCATAATCTATCATAAAAAACTCAAAAATATCAATTTTTCCTCCAGAAGATGTCCCAATCATAAGCGCGCGCCAAGTGGCGCGACGCGTCGGGCAGAAAAATCTGTTTTGTGACCAAAATTTCGAAAATGACAAAATTTTCTCCAAATTCCTTGAAATTTGGACTGAAGGCCCTCCATCAAGTGCCATGCTCAGCCAAAGAAGCTTTGGCCAAGATTCAGATTCTATCCTCCCTTTTTATCCGTTTCAGTGCCCTCCTGGCGCATGCAGTTCAGTGGCAGAATCACTATATTGTTCATAGGATGTGTCGGTGTCTGTCATGGTGTTGCAAGGTATGACAAGTGTGTGTTTGATTGGTTGAAAATGAGAAATAGGTGTTTTTTCTTCAATTCCAAATATGCCAAAGGGAAATGAAGGGCTGTGGTAAGTATGAACAGTGGGAAAAGTGGGGGTTTGTCAAGTGAGATTAATGCAAAAACAGTCACTTGATTGTGTTTAGGGATATTGGGTTTTGGGAATTTACTACAAATGATATGGGAGAGGGAACATGACAGGGAATGGTAGGGTTTAGGATAGGGAAAATGTAAGAAATGATATGAGTAGTTTGGGAGTTTAGGGCACAAGGGATAAACAATAATGATAGAATTATGAAAGGGAAAGGATCACAAATGGGAAAGGGGACTTGGCAGAAAAATTGAAATTTCGAAACACCAATTTCAAAACCCAAAGAAGCATATTTTGGTATGGACATAGGGTTTATATTTCACCAATCAAAACTCTCATATCTTTGCCTCCAAACACACCAAACATGACTAAAATCAATGGGAAAGAGTTTTCAAACTTACTTGGAGCAAAAAATATGGAATTGTTTTTATTTTTTATGAAGCCGTGATGAATTTTTGTCTTGGAGGCTCTGTGCACTGCGCACAAGCCCAGTGCGCCGCGCCCACTCTTCTATGCGCCGTGCCATTTTGCAGGAGGATTTTGGAGGCCTTCCCGATGTCCAAATTTGGCAGGTGATATCTTTTCGGAAATTTCTTTGAGTCTACTTTCCAAACCAAGTGGAATTTCTCAATTTGGAGTTCATTTACCCTGTCAAAAATCAAATCTCCCAAAACTGGTCAAAATGAGCAGAATGAGGCTGCTTCAAGGCAGAGTGCTGTTGCAGTCAACTTTTGAAGGTCTTCCTCAACTCCAAATTGAGCTCATGATAGCTCATTGGAAATATCTTTGTGTCTAGTTATCATTTGACTCATCACGCAAGTCATTTGGCCAACCAAGCTAGGAGAAAGCTTGATTTTTCCAAGGTCACTTCAGAGGTGCATTCAATTCTCCTGAGGCAATGGTATTTTTGAAATTTCTCTAAAGCCATGAAATCTGTGTAAAAAGTGAAGGATTTTTTTCTTCCTTGGCCTATTGTGGACAAAAACCTCTCTCATTTTTCAAAAATTCATCTTTTATTGCTCTGAAACATTATTTGAATGAAACTTATCCCGATCTGTGGAACAAGGGATTTGTCGAAATGATGCAAAACGAAGGGGATATGGGGCTTCTAAATTATTAAGAAAATTTTGGGAAGTAGGGAGGGATGTTAGGAAGTAGGGGAAAGTGGAATTTCAGAGATTGAGTGAGGGGAAGGGGTCCAAAAGGACAAAACACAGGCCTAGCCTAGAAAATTGCCAAGTTGTAGCAAGAAACTAGGGTTTGTGCAAAAATGAGAAATTTGGGGGATCTCAGTGATGGGAAGTGTTTAATAATGTACATTAAGGATAGGGGAAGGTGTATTAACATCAGGATACAAGTTTTTCTAATGATTTGACCATCCAAGAGAAATTACCTCCAAAACCCTAGGAGAGGGAAATGAACCTTACCTAGGCACAACTGAAGCATGAACAAGCTGTAAAATGACCCAATGGAACTTGACATGATGATGAAAACTCTCTGAATGATGGTACACTCAGCTGAATGGTGACATGGACCGACATTTGGACAACTTTGACGGGAGTAAAAGCAAACCCTAGATCTAATTCCTAGTGACCAAATTTTGCTTGAAGACTCACTGAAATGACAAAATTTGACCTTGACACCTTAACATCACCTTGTAAGAGAATTTTTGATCACTGGAGGAAGGCTACAAAGACTGACACTAACATTGACTCCAATGGGGATGGTAGCTCCTTGGAGGTGCCAAGAACTACAGATCTTTGGAAAGCAGAGAGTGCCTTCATCCATTGGGCAATGGAATAAAAAACTCAAGCTGAAATGCATGACTGAAAACTGATGACTTGATGACACAAATTGACTCTCACTCAACTAAAAACTGACTCGATACTTAAACACAACTGAAAAACTGGAAAAGATGCTCAAAGTAGAGCTTATTCAATACAACCTACTCCAATTGTTCTTTTTACCACCCGATCAAGTGAAATGGAACAACCAATGCAACCATGTAAGCATCCTGGCTACTATTTGATTTCTTCCCAAATGTTTTCTGATGCGCAGGAAAAGGGAAGAATCGAAAGGAAACTCCCATGGAAACTTGGAATCAAGTTGACTGCTGATAAACTTGCAAAGCATGAATTGACTGGATGACTTCAAGAAAACTGCGAAAGGCTCTTCATAAACATAACTATTGATTCCCATTAACACATTACTGCTCTGGTCCAAGTAATCTTCATAGCTGGATATTAATATTTTCCTCACATCTGTGCTGGCTTTCTTTGGTGATTGCAGCAAGCTATCAAAAGGATCCTGAATTTCATGAATAACCAAACTCTGTTGCTGATTCCAAACAGAAAAAAAAGTCTCTTTTATCAATCCCCTCATATGACTGCAAACATTGGTGTGAGCTTTGTAAAAAATCTGTTAAACAAGACAATGAAGGCAACTTTTGAACAAGATTATTGTCAACATTATTTTCTATCACATGGTTAGCCAATGAAGAAGAACGTTTACCGCAAACATTATCCAACACATGAGCAATAGGATCAACAAAAACTTGAGAAGACTGCTGCAATGTATCCATTGAAACTGTATGACATCCTACTGACTGTTAATCTTTTTATTTATAGAGATTACGAAGATTCTACTTTATGAACTGAAATGCTTCGAAACAAAAGGGTACAGAATTATCTTGCATCATTAAATCATGTATTTCGGCTTCCACGCTTTCATCCGCAATCTGACCTTCAATTTCATTTGGTGGCTGCAAATCCAGAGCTAGGGAGATTTTTGTATCCAAAATGATTTCATCAATTGCTTCAGGGGAAGATTTCTCTATCACAACTTGCTCAAGAATTTCATTATCTGTCTCATCCTCAACATTAACACTGAGAGATTGTTGATTTCTTATAGGCTGCTCATTTGAAGATTTACTATGCAATTTACCCTTCAAAAAATGAAATGATTCAAAACAAAATGGTACGGAGTCACCTTGTATCATTTGATCACATGTACCAGCTTCCATGTCCTCATCTGCAACTTGAAAATCAATGGCTTTCGAGGGCTGAAAATCTGAATATGAGAAGTCTTGAACAAGGTTTTCATTGCACTCAAGATGGTCCAGATCAAGGCTTGTTGGCAGTTGATTTCTGATTGCATGGTAGTTATCTCTGATGAACTGAAACGAATCAAAACAAAAAGGCAAAGATCCTTCACTTACTTCAAAATTTGTTGCACTTTCCTCATCATTGTCATAGCTGATATGCATCGGTTGATCACTGTACTCAAGCTGCTGAAAGTGAACTTCCTCCTCGCACAAACTAGCTGCTGATTTTTCTGCAAGATTAGCTTCTGTTTGGAGAACATAATCATCATCATACTGATCAAACTGAGGCAAATCATCAATATACAACACATCATCAAGCATACATGTCATATCAACAGCTCTCTCTTCTTCACAATGATCTATAAAACAATCACTATGACAACTGGGATAAGAAACAAAATGTTTTGGATCAGCTACTTGTTCTTCTTCAATCAGCAAGTCATGGGCTTGAACATTATACTCATTCCTTGTGGTGTTCTTTTGCATCATCTCTTCTACTGCACTTACCAACATGTCATGTTTTACCTCTAGAGATGTTGATTTCTTCGGATCTATGTTTTTCATCTCTTCTTCCTTCAACCTTGCCCTTCGGATCAGCAAATGAGCCTCTACATTTACTGCACTGTTCTGTATCTCTACAAGTGTTGCAATATTCCTTTCTCTCAACTGAAACTCCATTTCCAGATCAAAGGCACCCGGGTAGTGCAAGAGAGCAGATCTAGGAGAAGGTCTTATATCAGCTGGCATCGAAAAATATACTTGGTTAAATCTGGCAGAAAACTGTTGTACTGTCTCCCCTGGCAGTCTTTTCAGCTGGTTATACTCTTCTATAATCAAGAAAAGGTTTTGTCTGACCACCCACCTGTCGAGGAAAACTTCGACGAACTGTTGGAAATCTGAGATGCTCGCATCAGGCAAGGTTTTGAACCAACTCTTGACTTCGCCTTGCAAAGAAAGAGCAAAAAGCCTAATACTAACATCTTCGTCATCAACTTCAAAAAGGTCTAGAAAAGTCTCAACATTCTGCACATGTTGCTCAGCGTTGACATTGTTACATTCACCATCAAATCTTGGTAGATATAGGTCATAATTTTTAGGGAAAGCATGAAGAACAGAAGATAAAACAAGAGGTTTATACCTATCTGGGACTTTAAAATGTGTAGGAGTATATACAAGAGCTACGGGATCAATTTTGTTTTCTTTAAGCTCATCACTCTAAAGAGAGTCATCATAAGATGTGGGAAAGTAAGGAGGCCAGGATCAAAGGGAAACTCAGTATTTACACTTTTCGAATAGGTCGAGTGAAGATTTTGATCACCTTTATCATACAACAAATTCTGAAAAACTTTCAGGACAGCTTCAAGAACAGCAAAGAATTAATTTACAAGAAAGCAGACTAGATCCTGAATACCATTCCACTTTGGATACCTGAACTTCGTGTAAGATCCTTCCATTTTCTCAGAGAAAGAGTCAGTCCTCCAGTGGAGTCTCTACATTGAGTTGGAGTCACCAGGTGAATGATTTCAGCCTTCTTATGTCTTATCATTGTCCACCATCAACCATCAGATCTGAACTTGATACATGTACTGGGGCAAGACAATTTACAAGTCAAGTGTCACGTTCACAAGCTAGACTGGAGATTGACTGAAGCAGCGTTTATCTACTATGCACTCGCAGAGCAAGAGCATTTCGAAGGCTACCTGGCATAACTTCAAGCTCCGTTTGTAGCTTATGAAACAAATAACACCAACAAGCAAACCATTTTCTCCCCAGTATGGTCACCACTATGTTATTGCCTAAATCTACCTCAGGCTGAAGGAAGGCAGAGTTCAGGGTAACATCAAACCACGCTCAGTCTGGTAGCTAGCCTTACCAGAACAGGGGAGGGCTCTCTCCAGGTCAATCTCAATAAAATGTATCAATAGGCCTTGAGATGACTGAAATGAGTGCTAATTTTAGGCTAGGTATATTAATCAAGGAGTTTGGAATGATTTTTAGGGGTTTTTGTTGGAAAAAGGGAAAGGAAGTTTTTGGGCTTGGGGATGAGGCCAAATTCTTGCAGAGTTCAAGTTGGGGCAAGGAAGGCAATGGCTTTGATGTATTAGATTCAATGAATGGATAGAAAATACTGCTAAGGAGCTGAAGAGGGAAAGAGGGTGCAAGGATCCTCTTCAAACTGACGAAAACATATAAAACTAAACAAAAGTTTAAGGCATAGCACCAACAAACTAATGAATTATACCTTAGTCACTCATTTGTTTAATTCAGAAGCAAAGAGAAATGAAATGGCATACATATAAAATTAATGAAACTTACAGATACATGGAGAAAAACATCATCAGAACTCAGAGCCACAAGGATCCCAACAAGTGCTGCAAAACCCTGGACTTTCCTTTGCCAAAAATGCAGAAGTGTATGTACAATGAAGTGCCAAACTTTTCCCAAGTATCCAACCCTGAAAATGTCTCATAAAATACATGATATATACCATCTTAACCCCTTCCCATTCCTCTAGGGGTCGAGCTCATCCTTCTAGGAGTTGTTTCAACCAATTCTAAACAAGGAACTGAAATCTAGGCAATCAAACAACTTGCCTCTATATGGAAGGAAACTGAGTCATTCATTCAATTTTCACTTTTTAGTGAATGAATCCTCTAGAACAAGTAAATGTGAGCCAAAATTACATCATAGTCATCAAATTACATCAAGATAGATCAATAGTTACATCAAAATGTAAAACTAGTCAAAACTGGGCAAATTTCTGAGCTGAAAAGTGAAAATGGGGCCAAATTTCTCTATGCGCCACGCCAGAAAACTCAATGTGTCACACCACTTTGGAGGTGATTTTCAGGCACTTCCAGAAGTCCAAATTGAGATCATGATATCTCGTTGGAAAGCCCTGTCTATATACTATCCAAACCAAGTGGAATTTCTTGATTTGGTGTTCATTTTCCCCTCCAAAAGTTCAATCTCCCAAGACTGGTTCCTGTGTGTGCAAAAGGTAGCAGAAAGGCCATTTTCAAGGTGTTTTTTACCCTTTTAACCACCCAGAACTTGATGAAATCTCTCAGACATTCCTGAGCATGCATAATTTATCATAAAAAACTCAAAAATATCAAGTTTTCCTCCAGAAGATGTCCCAATCATAAGCGCGCGCCAAGTGGTGCAATGCGTCAGGCGGAAAAATCTGTTTTGCGACCAAAATTTCGAAAATGACAAAATTTTCTCCAAATTCCTTGAAATTTGGACTAAAGGTCCCCCATCAAGTGCCATGCTCAGCCAAATAATCTTTGGCCAAGATTCAGAGTCTATCCTCCCTTTTTCTCCATTTCAGTGCCCTCCTGGCGCATGCAGTTCAGTGGTGGAATCATTGTCTTGTTCATAGGATGTGTCGATGTCTGTCATGGTGTTGCACGGTATGAAAAGTGTGTGTTTGATTGGTTGAAAATGAGAAATAGGTGTTTTTGCTTCAATGCCAAATATTCCAAAGGGAAATGAAGGGATGTGGTAAGTATGAACAGTGGGAAAAGTGGGGGTTTGTCAAGTGAGATTAATGCAAAAACAGTCACTTGATTGTGTTTAGGGATATGGGGTTTTGGGAATTTACTACAAATGATATGGGAGAGGGAACATGATAGCGAATGGTAGGGTTTAGGATAGGGAAAATGTAAAGAAATGATATGAGTAGTTTGGGAGTTTAGGGCACAAGGGATAAACAATAATGATAGAATTATGAAAGGGAAAGGATCACAAATGGGAAAGGGGACTTGGCAGCAAAATTGCAATTTAAAAACACCAATTTCAAAAGCCAAAGAAGAAGATTTTGGTATGGACATAGGGTTTATATTTCACCAATCAAAACTCTCATATCTTTTACTCCAAACACACCAAACACGACTAAAATCAATGGGCAAGAGTTTTCAAACTTACTTGG
This sequence comes from Pinus albicaulis, assembly GCA_034641835.2. Classification (NCBI taxonomy): domain Eukaryota; kingdom Viridiplantae; phylum Streptophyta; class Pinopsida; order Pinales; family Pinaceae; genus Pinus; species Pinus albicaulis. The sequence goes on from CM076580.1 coordinate 882,327,778, forward strand.
AGCAAAAAATATGGAATTGTTTTAATTTTTTATGAAGTTGTGATGAAGTTTTGTCTTGGAGGCTCTGTGCTCCGCGCACAAGCCCACTGCGCCGCGCACACACCCAGTGCGTCGCGCCCACTCTTCTATGCGCCGTTCCATTTTGCAGGAGGCTTTTAGAGGCCTTCCTGATGTCCAAATTTGGCGAGTGATAGCTTTTTGGAAATATCTTTGAGTCTAGTTTCCAACCCAGGTGGAACTTCTCAATTTGGAGTTCATTTACCCTGTCAAAAATCAAATCTCCCAAAACTGGTCAAAATGAGCAGAATGAGGCTGCCTCAAGGCAGAGTGCTGTTGCAGTCAACTTTTTAAGGTCTTCCTCAACTCCAAATTGAGCTCATGATAGCTCATTAGAAATATATTTGTGTTTAGTTATCATTTGAGTCGTCAAGAAAGTCATTTGGCCAACCAAGCTAGGAGAAATCTTGATTTTCCCAAGGTCACTTCAGAGGTGCATTCAATTCTCCTGAGGCAACGATATTTTTGACATTTCTCTAAAACCATAAAATCTGTGTAAAAAGTGAAGGATTGTTTTCTTCCTTGGCCTATTGTGGACAAAAACCTCTCTCAGTTTTCCAAAATTCATCTTTTATTGCTCTGAAACATTATTTGGATGAAACTTATCCCGATGTGTGGAACAAAGGATTTGTCGAAATGAAGAGAAATGAAGGGGATATGGGGCTTATAAATTCTTAAGAAAATTTTTGGAAGTAGGCAGGGATGTTAGGAAGCAAGGGAAAGTGGAATTTCAGAGATTGAGTGAGGGGAAGGGATCCAAAAGGGAAAAACATAGGCCTAGCCTAGAAAATTGCCAAGTTGTAGCAAGAAACTAGGGTTTGTGCAAAAATGAGGAATTTGGGGGATATCAGTGATGGGAAGTGTTTAATAATGTACATTAAGGATAGGGGAAGGTGTATTAACATCAGGATACAATTTTTTCTAATGATTTTACCATCCAAGAGAAATTACCTCCAAAACCCTATGAGAGGGAAATGAACCTTACCTAGGCACAACTGAAGCATGAACAAGCTGTAAAATGACCCAATGGAACTTGACATGATGATGAAAACCCTTTGATTGATGGTACACTCAGCTGAATGGTGACATGGACCGACATTTGGACAACTTTGACGGGAGTAAAAGAAAACCCTAGACCTAATGCCTAGTGACCAAATTTTGCTTGAAGACTCACTGAAATGACAAAATTTGACCTTGACACCTTAACATCACCTTGTAAGAGCATGTTTGATCACTGGAGGATGGCTGCAAAGATTGACACTAACAGGGTCTATAAGCTTCGGATATCTCTTCTATATTAGGTGGCACATCACAGTTCAAAAGTACAACAAAGAGGTAAGGGCTAATACAGGTGCTAACTCAGTGCGAGGTTCTGGAAGATGAAGCGAAGGGGAATACAATGAAGAAAGGGAGTTGTTACACTTGGTTTTTGGATCTATCTCAAGGAGAGAAGAAGGAACTGAAGCATAGGAATACTGAGGGCTATCTCATCAAAGGAAGAATTGGTATGTCTCTGAAGTACATGCTTCAACAAGAAATAAGTCTCTAAAGGAGGTCAACGATATTCTAGCTAGGAAAAGAGCTTTCCTAGTCCTGGTGCAGGACAATGAAGAAAAGGAGATCAACATAAGGAATCAATAAAATAGTAGTGAAAAGGTCTTGGAGGCTTACAAGGGTCAAGGGCTCAGTGTCATGGTCATGGTACTTTTCAACTGAAAGTATATAAGAAGAATTAATTGCGGGTTTTCCTCTCCAAGAGGGAGAGGTTTTGGCCCTGGATTGAATAGGCTAAATTTTGTGTCTCTTTTGTTTTGATAATTGACTTGATGAAAGACATAATAAGATAATAAAGAGAATACCTGAGTAAGAGAAGTAAGCGCATAAGTAATTATCAAGTAGAGAATTGAATTAAACTATGACCTTCTAAATTATCAACATGGTATCAGAGCTAAGGTGTTGAAGACATAGGGCTACTTGACAAGGAGACACTCAAGGATCAAAGAGAAAGAATCAATTTTCTAGAAATAATCAAAGAAAAATTCTAAGACTACATTGAAAAGTCAAATCATTTTTCAAGTAAACCCTCAAGCCATTTCAAGGAGACCTTCAACCTTATTCAAAGGATCCCCACATTGAGGAGGTAATCTTTGTTATCAAATATTCTTGATATTAAAACCTGATCAACATTGTTCAAATACACCTCATCAAACACCATCCAACAATATCCAACATTATTGAAGACATCATCATTCTGAATTAATGATCAAGTCATCCTTTATCATCAAGGATCCAAGATCACATACCTCCTTTGAAGAAATCAATCTAAGAGGGATTTCCTGCCATCATTTTCATCATCATCATCAAGGAATCTTATAGAAGGAATAAATAAATCTACACAAGTAAGTATTTTTATGACCTCATTTGAATCTGTTAAAATGACTTTCTGCAAAGAAAGCAACAAATTGGTTAGGTCATCAAACTTTCATGCATGGAAGAAAATGATAGATTTGAATCTAATTGAAAATGAAATCATGACATACATCAAAGGAACTACAACTCAACCTTCAAAAGAATATTCTCCAGCTCATGCTAAGTACATTAAGGGAGAAATAATGTCCCAAAGGATTATCATAGAATCTATTAAGGACTCACTCACTCCCTGCATATTATCAAAACTAGAACCTGCTAAAGAAATATATGAAAAAATTGGTGCAGTTCTTTGTAAGTACTGTAGGAGAAGTAATATCTCTGAGACAAGAACTATACAAGTTGAAATTTTCAAGAGAGGAAGGAATCACTTCATAACTTATGATGATTTCTGAGATATGAGACTGGTTGCAGGAATTGGGAGAAGTAATGTTTGATAGTGAAATGAATACAGTGGTGTTGAATGCTCTACTAGAAGAATGGGGATACTTCACTTCAAGTATTTATGGAAAGAAAGAAGAAACACCATTCTAGGACCTATTGTCTCTATGTAAAATAGAGGAGACTAGGTGCTACACTAAAATTTGTCACCATGACATTTAGCTATCTATACAGGTTCATCATCACCCATTTATTGCTCCCTTAGAGGTCTAAAAATATAAAGTTCCTAAATCAAGTCTTGGAATTGGAAAAAATCTTATTAAAACCCTAAAAAGCCTAACTCCACACTTTTCCTAGTCATTTCCTTTGATACTACATTTTAATGCTATAAAAACTACGGCACATCCCACACGTTCTTCTCATTAAAACCGCGGACCCCCGTAAAAGGTAAAAATAAGGAAAAAAGTAAGTTCTAGTAGCCCAGCTGGTCGAATATTCTCCCAACTAGGGCCTTCTAGAAGCAATATTTGGTCAAGCTTTTCCCCTTCCATTAATGAACCTTTATCCCTTCATAAATGGAGCTATCCCTTGGTTTTTGGAGCTAAAAGACCATGATGAGAGGGCTTTATCCCTTCCTTATTGGAGCTAAAACTAGTGCCCTTCTGCTATAAATTGAGACCATGTTTCAGTCTCAAGGGTACTTAGAACTTGGTAGTTTTGAGGTGAATCTATTAAAAAATTATACTCTCCACATTGAGCATCATTGGTATGAGAAAGGTTACATACCCATGGCCATAGTCTCATGCTGAATCAGAGAGTTGGAGTCTTGTCAAACTGAGGAAAACGACTATTCGGGACCCCAGAAGAACCTGTACAAACATCAAGGCGTTAAGGTTGTAAGGTTTCTTCTTTTATTCAAAGTTAATACAAATGGATTTTATTTTCTCATTAAGTTGTTCATCTATCTTTTGAATAATTTAATCCTTGGATTCCTTGATCACTAAGATAGATTATTGCTTTTGAAATATCATATCTTGTAGATGCTTTTGATCTTGTTTGCTTGTCTTTGATTACATATTTATACGCTGGATCAATACCTTCTGAAGCGATTGGATTGAAGACCGAGTAAAGCGTTGGACTTCAGGTAGGAGCATCTCTCCATAGTTAATTAATAATTTTTGAGCATAATGGTCTAGAGAAAATGTTCTACATTTGTATGTTTGTTTCTAGATATCCTTAGGATAATATGGATATCGCTCTTGTCCACAAGAGGGATTTGTCCATCTAACAAAATTGTGACTCCGCTGGGGAATTATCTAAACTTAGTTTTCTTTTATTTTCAATTTGATTTTTGAAATTTATTTGAAATTTCTTTGACTGAGATTAGCTCAAAACTTGATTGGGTAGAAAACTCAATCGGATCCCTGACTGTAAATCTATATTTTTATTTTTTCTCTACTTTTCCTACCTTCCACACTTTTGTCTTAAAAACAGAGTTGTAGACTCCACAATTTTTAGCAGACTACAGTGTCGTACCGCACCTTATTCCATAAAAAATTGCGGACCTATGGAAAATTTTAGAAAAAGTAGAAATTATGTTTTTTGGCATCCCATTACTTGATTTTTTGTTCTTTACCCAATTTGTCTTGATTTTCAAAGACTTCTGTGAAAATTTTCTTGTAGTAATTCTATGTTTAAAATGATCTTTTCAATTAGTTTTCTTTTATGAGGAAATGTTGCCTTGTCCTCCCATTGCTTTGAATCAAAAACTTATGTATACCTCAGCTACTTGGTATGTCATTGTTCTGTTGAGCCTTTTAACTTGATGCAATTATTACTCTTATGAAAATTTGATTTTGTTTTCATTAGCAAACTTAGAAAACCTTCTGGATAGATAAGGTCTGAATTTATTTTTTTTAAACTATTATTGGATGTTTTATCTTCTTGCTGAAATAAGTAGGAAGATCTTGGTTAGATTACAAACTAAGTTAAGACATCCTACAACTTTTAGATAGAGTTCAAGATTATAAATTTCTTTTAGTTTTGAATTTTGTAGTTTTAAGACTTTTTTATTTTCTTTTGGAAGACGTTTGTTTTTGTTTATGATCTTAATGATGTAGGGAATTTCATTTTGAGCAAAAGATCTTTTTGGAATTGAAATCTATGAATTGTATTCTTTTCAAAGTTTCTCATATAGGAAAGAAAGAATTGATATTTTGAAAGTTTTTGAAAATCTCTCAACTCTCTCCTCTAGTTATATTTCATTGAAAAGAAATGAGTTGTTTATCATATAGATGTATTATAGCGTATTTGAGTCGGGTCATTAAAACATCATCAAAGTTTCATTTCCGTACCTATTGTCCTAAGAGAATGCCAATTAAAAGTAATGCTTAATTAAAATCAATATAGAAATTTTATATTTTCTAGGGCTATTTTCCACCAACATAGCTTAGGCTAGTGTCTTGGAATAGGTTTTAGTTAACTTTCCAAGAAAGTAAAAACAAACAAGTATTTGATCTTGCGGTAGGAAAATCCAATTGTAGCATGTATGCTCTGGGAAGCTCCTCCTAAAGGAGTCAAGCACGATATCATATCCAAACCAGTGAGGTAATCATACCTATCTCATTGGGAATGATAGAAGATGTGCATGTATTAAAAATGGTAAACCTCGGATAGACCATTGTCGAGGAGCCTAGGGTCACTTGTCGGTAAACCTTGGATTATGTCAAGGAGCCTTCAAGGGGATTTAGCTTGTTACTCTGCCCTTGCATGTATATCGGATCGTAGACTGTTCCCCCAAGTATATGTGTTCCTGTTGGTGACCTTAGTGGCCATAAAATTTAGGATTCTTTCCCAAGGTGACGATGGAGGGGAGGTCCCACTTTACCTGGAGCAGACATCGGCTAGACTCACTTGGACTCTCTGGAGGGTTATCTTCACTCGAGATGGTTTAAGTGGAGAAACTTGTACCGGTCTGTTTCATTAAGTAGGTTGTCGTGGTAACTTTTCCAATCACCATTTCTGCATTAAAATTCTACGATGTTGGATTTCATCACCAAACAGTGTTTTTAGTGCGAGGATGTACTGTTTGTGTGTGGATTCATCTCTTATATTTTTATAGGTGTGTGATTCATTTGATTTTTTTCTTAGTGACCTTAGGATCATTTGATTGAAATTTTGTTTGTTTGCATGTGTTAAAATTTTTAATCGTGGCAGAATTACCAAGACAGTCACGTAGAACTCAGGGGAAACCCCCTAAGTATACACCAAGCCAATTAGAAAAAATTAAATCTCTGATACCAAATGTTATGAGTAGAATTGGATTAACAGAACACCCAAAATCATCCATAATTATTCATCCTAATTCTGAAGTAGATCAACCGCAAATAGAAAAACATACTCCATAGACAATTTTGATTTCCGAATTAACTGAAGTTGCTTCTGCAATAAGTGAATTATCAGCTAAAAAACCTAAAATTTCTGAACCAGAAACTGAATCTGCTACATATGAACCTCCTTTAGAGTTCGCTACTCCAACTTCTAGTCATCCTGATTCACCTAGAGTCAAAAACCAAATCACAGAAAATATTCCTCCTGGTCTCATTAGAATTGAATAAATTACTGATACCGAAGAAGAAGTTGTTCTTCCTTCAGCTCAAGAATATTTAAATCTTAGAGAACGTGAATCAATTTTTTACAGTCCTTTTGGACAAGACTCTTGGTATTCTTCATTAATAGATTTTCTAAAAAATGTAGGTCTAGAGTATTCACCACCCTGAATTCCCTTTTTCCCTACACCAATAGGTTATAGACCTCCGCTAAACATGTCTAATGAGTCATCTATGTTTACTGAATCACCAAAAACATTTTTGTATGGTGGTTCGTCTATTCCTGTAGGCTATCATTCGCTCTCTGGTACGTTCTCAAGAGCATCTCCTCTTCCTAACAAACAAATGTCATCATCTGGCCCGAATGAATCAAATATTGGAACTTTGAATAATGAGAAAATTTATATGATGTCTGGAAATATCTAAAACCCTGGATCTCAAGGTAGTAATTTATCACCTTGGGGGAAACCTCAAGGATATTACATATCTCAGGGTTAGTATCAACCTCAAGGAAAATACATACCTCAAGGTCAACCTCAGGGACAGTATATGCCTCAAAGTCAGTACGTGCCTTAAGGTCAATATCAACCTCAAGGGCAGTACCCAGCTCAAGGATTGCAACCTCCTTTAGGACAAGAGTTCTATCCAGAACAACAAATGCTACAAGGAAGTGGAAATTATCCAGACAATTATTAGCCATATATTCATCTAAGTTATGGTCCGTCTTATGCACAAGATTCATTGGGACCTTCATATCCTGGAATGGTGTGGGATCCACCCCAAGTCCAACATAATTTACAACCAAATGTGCAAGTACCTTATTATCAGGCTGGAAAAAAAGTTGGTTATAATGAACCCCAACAACTTGTCCAACCTGCCATTCAAATACCTACATCTGGTCCTATTCAACAGCCTGGTCCGAGTACACCTACAACTCCGCTACAAACTACTGCTCAGACTTTTTTTCAACCTACCACACCTATTCCTGGAGTGTCTATAGCTCCTATTACATCTACCCCTCAAACATCGGTACAGATTCCTTAAGTTTCTATTCCATAGTTTGGACCTACAATTCATACTACTGTTCAGATGCCAACATGACAACCTAGTACAAGTACAGTTATAACAAGTCAACCTCAGTTTACTTACCAACCGTATCAGGGGTCGTATCAATATGGACCTGTTTAAAATCTAGCTTTCCCGCAACAACCATACCCTGGGTAAACATATCACACCTGTTCAACCCCAGTATGGTCTGGTAATTCCTGGTTACCCAGGAGGTATTTTGATTCCCAATGCAGAGGCTATTCTTGGATATCCTCGTTATCCTCCTCCCGGGACTGGTTTAGTCTCACAAGGTTATCAACAAGACCCTACCCATCGATTACCATTCATAGCAACTTTAGATTTACCTGATTTATCTCGCCTTATGAATGATCCTATCTATTATCATCCATATTGGCCACCTATGCCACATAAGTTTCCCAGTGATATCCCTAAGTTTGAAGGAAAATCAGGAGAGCATCCTTCTAACCATGTCATGACTTACCACCTTTGGTGTGCATCCAACTCATTAATCAACAATTCCATTCAACTTAGACTTTTTCAGAGAACTTTAATAGGATTAGTTGCCAAGTGGTACATTGAATTACCGCAAGGCTCATTTACCAATTTCAACGCTCTAGCAATTGCTTTCTTAGCTCATTTTCAGTTTCCAGTTAGATACGAAAACAACACAGAATTATTAACTTCACTAAAAAAATCTACTTCTACGTACATATCAGATCATATACATGAATGGAGACGTAGAAGACGTTTGGTAAAAGTTTTTATCCCGGATCAAATATTGGCAGAATGGTTTATTAAATTATTGCTACCAAAAATCACTGAAGATGTAGCTAAAGGAGGATTTGTTACAGAAGAACAAGTTATTGCTCAAGCTCAGTATCTTGACATGGTATATACCCAGTCAGGTACTTTGTAAGAGAAAATTCTTGATTTACCATGTCCTAGTCAGATAACAGCAACAACTTCAGGGTCTTATGTCGTTGATGGTGTAATCGATTCAGTTAGTGCGACTAAGAGTAAGAAGAAATCTCCAAAGGTTACTTCTCCCATAATAACTTTTCCTGATTCACCAAAAGGAGAATCTTCCCTGGAAACTTCTGCCGATATTCACATTCTAGATTCATCAACTACAAAGTCAAAATCTGGAAACAAGAAGAAAGGGAAGAATAAAAGAAAATATACCTCATCTCCCAAGGAAAAAACTGATAAAAATGAATCAACTGATGATAAACAGAAACCTTGTTATCCTCGTCTTATCTGTGACGAGGATCATTTCACCAAGGAATGTCCACATAGGGCTGAGGTATCTAAGTTCTTCAAAGGTTCATCCACCCCTCTTGCTTTGAAGGATCCTCTTCCTGTTAAAGATAGCAAAATTATTGGATCTTCTTGTAATGCATCAACAGATATTTTGATGGTTGTGACTCGATCGCAAGATTATGGTAGTAAAAATTCCCATTGCTAGTAAAAAACTAGAAAATTCTAATTCTGCTCCAGCTACATCTCCTTCGATTTCTAATCCATTGCATATCGAGAAATTGAATCCTGATTTAGTAATCAAACTGCCTACTAAAGGTGTAATTCGTAAATCAGCTTTCAATCCACATGCGAGAGCTGCTCATAATTATAACATTGTGGAGGATTTAGCAATATCTCCTTCAGCCATGTCAGCCTTGGAAGTGCTGCAATGATGTCCAGCACAAAGGAAATTACTCTTATTAGTAATTGGAGTTGTAGATCTTCAGGATTCGAACCTCGTGGTCTTCAATTTAGAAAATTTTACGCCTCGCCTCCCTCATCAAATGGCCTTTCAGATCCTAGTACTAGTAAAAAACAGACGTTGCTTTCATACTGTTATTGATGAAGGAGCATCTACGTGGATCATGTCATTAAAATGTTGGAATTCACTTGGTTCTCCAACCCTTAACCAGTCATTGACAATCCTTAAAGCTTTTGATGGAAGAGGATTCCATCCATTCGTAATTTTACAGGATCTACCAATAGAGGTCGAAGGAAAAACTGTTAATTTAGATGTGGAAGTAGTTGATGCCCCTCTAGATTACAACCTTCTTTTGGGTCGAAGTTGGTCTTATGCTATGACCATTATAGTGTCATCCGTCTTTCAAATAATTATGTTTCCTCATCAAGGAAATATTGTGAAAGTCGATCAACTCTCATATTATTCGTCTGACCCAACTTCTACTGATAGTATTTAGCACATTGGAAAAATGACTATCCCTTATGAAGATGTAGGAGTAGGTTTAATCAAATATTCTGCATTAATGGGAAATTTTTCTATCCCTCCACCTAATGTACTACATAATATTGCTAATATCAATATGATTACATCAATCACTATTCCATTTTCTGATCCTTGGATAGTGCCTTTAGAATTAGAACTGGATTCATTCAACGGCGTGATGCCTTTGAGTCCTTTTGAAATAGCATATCAAGCAATACAGTCATTTTCCGATCCTTTATCAATTGATGATGATCCAATGAATGTGATCAATGAAGAATCATTTTCACCATCAAGCTCGGCTACAACATCAATTCCTAATCCTTTTCAACAAGTGTTTCATACAGATGAAAGCATTTGAGAATTCTTGTCCATAGATGAATTACCATGGGATGATATCCATCATGGGTCATCATTTTTATCTGAGCTTGATAAATTTGAAAATGATTTTTCCTCTATTTTTATAGCTAAATATGTCGAGGAACCTCAGAGTCCAATCTCGGTCAAAAATTTGGACTCTAAATTAAATTTGGGGAATATTTCTTCCACCATTCCTGTTGACATATCAGTGAAACTCAGAATTATTGAAAACATTCATATAGGTGCTTCATGTACGTCAAATGAAATTTCTACATATAAATCCCTATTTCAAGAATTTCGCGACATATTTTCCTGGTCTTATGAAGAAATGTGAGGAGTCGATCCCAACATTGTCATTCATGAAATAAAGACTTACCCAGATACTAAACCTGTCAGACAGCGATTACATCCAATACATCCACGAAAATATGTTGTCATTAAAGCCGAAGTTGAGAAATTACTAAGAGCGGGTTTTATCTATTTGATCCTATTAATGGATTGGGTATCTAATATCGTTCTTGTTACGAAAAAACAAGGAACAATATGACTATGTGTTGACTATAGGGATATTAACAAAGCTTGTCCTAAAGACAATTATCCAACTCCTTATATCGACCAAATTATTGACGATTGTGCTGGAAATGAAATGTATTCATTTATGGATGGATTTTCTGGATACAACCAAATCAACATACTTCCTGCCGATCAACCAAAAACAACATTTATTTGTCCCTGGGGAACATTTCTTACTGCAAATTACCTTTCGGATTAAAGAATGTTGGGGAAAATTTTCAAAGGGAAATGTCCTATTCTTTTCATGACATTAAACACATTGTGCAACCTTATCTCGATGATTTACCTACTCATTCATTACACAGGGAAGATCATCCTACTCACTTACGAGCGATTTTTATGCGATGTAGGTATTATAAGATTCGCTTGAATCCACACAAGTTTGTTTCCTGTGTAAAATCTAGTAGGTTACTAGGATTTTTCATTTTAAAAGAAGGCATTCCTATTGATCCTTCGAAGGTTTAGGCCATTATCAATTTATCTCCTCCTTCCACACTTCACCAACTCCAAAGTTTGCAAGGGAAAGCAAACTTTCTGCGTAGATTTATCCAAAACTATGCTGAGTTAACCAAATTTTTTACCAGGCTATTGAAATAGAATATTCCTTTCATTTGGGACAATATCGTTGATCGGTATTTTGATGCTTTAAAACACGTGTTGACCCATACACCATTATTGCATCCACCAAATTACAGCCAAGATTATTTTTTATACTTAGCAGCCTCTGATTCCACTATTGGAATGGTATTAGTTCAGGAGGATGAGTTTGACAATGAACATGTGATTTACTATCTCAGTCGGAATCTGAATCCAACAGAGATTGAATACTCGCATGTGGAGAAATTGGCCTTAGCAGCAGTTCAAGCTGTCCAATGTTTTCGTCATTACATTTTGTTACAAAAAACAACTGTGATTTCTAATTGTAACTTGATGATGTACATTTTTACTAGAAAATTTCTCAGGGGAAAATACTCTAAATGGATAGTTATCCTTCAGGAGTTTGATTTAGAATTTGAAAAATACAAATCAAATAAATCACTGGTGTTCACCAAACTTATGTGTGACTTCTCGAATACTGAGACAGAAACTGTTGTAGAGCATTTGATCACTGATGAATCTCTGTTTCTTATCAGTACGTTAGATCCTTGGTATGGGGATATCATCATTTATCTCCAAACCCAAAATTTTCGGCTTGAAATTTCACGTTCACATCGACGAAAGCTCTGTTACCAATCCCAGCAATACAATATTGTTGGAGACACACTTTATTGTCGTGGTGCGGATTCTGTATTTCGGCGCTGTTTGAATCATGAAGAGGTTGAACGAGTTTTGAATGACTGCCATTCTAGAGCATGTGGCGGTCATATGTCTGGGTATGCCACAACCCAAAAGATATTGTGTGCTAGTTATTTTTTTCCTTCGTTATTCAAATATTGTATTCTTGCGGTCTGAAAATGCCACAACTGTCAAATTTTTTATCAGAAAATGCGTACACCACCAGCTCCTCTTCACCCCATAATTGTTGTCAGTCCTTTTGCAAAATAGGGCATTGATTTCATTACATGTAACCCTCACTCGGCTGGGGGGCATGGGTATATTATTCCCATAGTATATTATTTTACCAAATGGGCCGAGGCGATGCCTACATTTGCAGCAGGTGGAAAAACTGTAGCTACATTTGTATTCAATCATGTGATTCCTCGATTCAGTGTACCCCAAGCTATCATTACTGATCATGGGAGTCATTTACGAAACATCATGATGACTGAACTTTCTGACCAACTTGGCCTGCGCCATGATAGCTCTACTCCATATTACCCGCAGGCTAATGGTTAGGTTGAAGCCGTTAATAAAGTTTTAACTACTATGATTAAAGAGATAATCAGAATTCATAAATTGAATTGGCATACTATTCTTTTCTCATCACTTTGGGCATACCGAACCTCAGCAAAAACTGCAACAGGGTTCACTCATTTTCAACTAGTCTACAGTTTAGAAGATGTATTACCGATTGAATTCGAAATACCATCACTCCAATTAGCCATAGAGTTACTACCAGCCACTTCTGAAGAGGAAAAACACTTTTTGTACCTGGCACAATTATATGAGACGCGGCGCACAACTGATTAGAAGCCAAATCTCATAAAAAATGCGTTAAATCTCAGTACGACCGAAGTGTTACATCTCGTGTTTTTTCAGAAGGTGACCTAGTATTGGTATATAACCAAGCTAACGATAAGATATGAGCTGGAAAATTTGAACCCATGTGGCATGGTCCTTATATTGTCAAGCGAGTGCTTGCAAAAGGGGCTTACGGATTGATTTATTATGATGGGTTCTCTTTATATAAACCCAGAAATGGACTTTATCTGAAGAGATATTATGCTTGAGTTTTTGCGTGAAGATTTTAACTATACATTAGTTATTTTTATAATATTAGTTGCTTTAGATTAGATGAGTGTGTCTAGTTTAAGTTTGTGTTTACTACTATTCCTGCTTATCTTGATTACTCTTGATATTGTAGATGTCGACATCCCTTCAAGCGTACATTTTTTTTGCTGATGGTGCCTGTCGTAGTACATGGAATATCTCTTCCACAGCCTCGGTTATCTATTCACCCACCGATGAGTTAGTTTCTATGCATGGGGTAAGCCTTGGTCAAATAAAGAATAATGTTGCAGAATATAGCACAGTGATTGAGTTATTATCTGATGCCATTTCATTTTGCATTCAGTGTTTGATCGTTAGGTTAGATTCAGAACTCATTGTATTACATTTAAACAGAGTATACGCAATTAAAAATCCAGTGATATTTGATTATTTTTGAAGGTTCGTCTCTTGTAAAGGCAGTTTGATTACATTGAATATCAACGCATTCCAAAAATATTAAATACATTGGTTTATGCATTAGCTAATAATGTTATAAATAGACATTTGCAACATTAAAAAGTAAATTAAAATAACATTTGATATGTGTTGAACAAGATAGTTGACAAAAGTAGTCATATCATAGATAGAATTGTGTTTCAAAAAATATTACATCGTCTAGGACCATAGGTTTAAACCACCTTATGATCTGAAATATAGTGATACAAAAAACAAAAATACAGTAATCTGTAGTGATCATACACTATCCGTTATGATGATCATGAATATACTATAGCCCGTGCCACTCTATGTAGGTATCTTCGAAACTGGCCAGGAACACCAGCGACATGCATCTAAGATGAAGAGGAATATCGTCCATCATAGTCTATGGGATGTCTCTATTCAATCTCTCTAGATTCTGCTCTAAATCAATGAGAATCTTTGCTGCTTGGTTCTCTGGCAGTGCAATAGGATTTGTTCGCTTCCTCTCGAAGCGGCGGAGATTGGCTGGTCTTTGTGGACCAACATCTGCATTTGAATTTTTGTTATCAGTATTGGACGATTAAAAACAAATAAAAATTAGAATTAAAAACACATCAAAATAATTCAATTACCTGATTCATCTCATTGTGTCCCTGGAGGTAAAGGCATCTCGGGATCTCCTCGAAAGTCTATGCCTGCATATGGGAAATCCTCGATAGCAAAGATTTGGTTTTCTAACCAACAGAAGTATGATGAAGTGAACTGGGCTACTGTACAACCGTCGCCACCATGTAGAGCCATCATTGCTACCCATTGTACCATGGGAGGCTCTCTGAGTTCACCAGGATCAACAGAGATCAGCTAAGGGGCAATAAACGGAATCCTCTCCAAAGCGAAACATACTAAAATCACTCCATACCCAAAGTTTTTCAACTTTTCATTTTTCGTGCTGGTTAGTTGACCTTTCATGTTGGTCAACACCCCCTCACACCAATTGAGGATAGTGCCTGTGGAGCATTCGACAGATGTTTGCATATGTGACTTGGTAGCCATATGTAGAGCTGCACTCACACATAATCTGGTAACAGTAAATGCAATGACTTTCAGATCAAGACGTATGATAGTCTTTATGTCTATCCGGTTGTCCTTGGGATCAACTGCCTCATTATAAAACTCTTGTTTGTAGCTAGTGATAGGCTGGCCACCTTGCCTAGCCCAGAACAAAGAAATTGGTTCACCTCTTTTTGGTAAACTGGTGAGGAAGTAGATATCTTCAAACTCAATTTATAGCTTGTGATCTCCGATGATAAATCATTGTTCCTGAATGTCCCATTTATTTACTAGCCAGGTCATTAGCTCTACCTCTGCTCTCATACCATGAATGGCCCAGAATTTATATAAACCACAATCTCTCAAAGTGTGCATTATGGCCGGATTATTCATGGGAATATCATCTACCTCTTCATGTTCATTTTCTCGCCACTCCAACATTGTGCAATGACCTGCAAATGGATGCATTTGATGGTTAGAAGTTATTAGAGTTAAAAAAATTATCAAATTTTGAGAGAATTCTTCAATTTATTTTTCTTACGGCGACCCCGCAATTTTTATATAAAGACAGTGTGGACCCCCACACATATCATTCATAGAAAATGTGGTAGCCTAATAATTTTCCTTTAGGAAAATTATCGGGGTCCGCAGGTAGCCAATGGCTGGCTTGCGGACCCCCGTGAGCGAAATTTTGAACCATATTTATCTCCAAAAATCAATTTAAAAACTTAAAAAGAGAATGTAAACAGATGAAAATGAAGAGAAGATTGTTGTGGATTACCTGGATTCGATAGATTTCAATTTGACTGGTCGATTATCCCGTTATCACCTCCGGAATGTTTTTTGCCCAGAGCTCTCAATTCTCAATTTTAAACACAAAAGGTAAAAATGACTTAGTTGAGCTGCTTTTTATAAGATTTTTTGAATAAATAAAATAATATTTTATTTTTTTTCCACTTTAAAAATCTATTTTCCAAAATTTTTTACTTATTGAGAATAGATATGTTTAATTTTTGAGTTTATGTGTAGAAAACAGGATTTTCAAGTGAAAAATATTATTTTGATAATGAGTATACTTTTATCACTATTTTGGGCTTTTAAAAATTACAAAAAAGTGAAATCCTGGAGTTCTCTTTTAAGCCCTTTTCACACTATCTAAATATGAAAATATTGGCGAGTACTTGACTATTCGAATTTGTTAAAGAAAATGAGCAGTCGTCCCTTCAGTATAAGTTTACCCCTTTTACAGACTGAAATGAACTATTTATGAAAAAGGTATATGTTGGCTAATCATGGTCAATAGAGTTCTCTCCTGCATTATTTTATCCTTTTTCAAGCTTGAGAGATAAAATTTACGAAAAATTACACCCATGGAGTTTTCTTAAGTTTTTCTTCTGACTCCCTAAAATTGAAAAACACCGAGTTTCACCTATACTGGACTCGTTAAAACTTAACGGTAAAGGACCTATAAATTATAAACAAGAATGAACCACTCCTTCTTAGGGTTCGATTTTAATACTAAGTTGGACTCATCTGAAGGATGAGCTTATATAGCAAGAAAATGTTATCCTCTTCAAGCTTGTCCAAAATAAAGAGGCACTTGCCAAAAATGGTGGGGGAAAAGAGAGAAAATGAATCCAGTTGTCACACTTCATTTCAGAAAGTTGTATACCACTCTTGAACACGACACTTTTGTCACATTCATATTTAGGTTGGGAAAATCCTTTGACGAAACAATTAATTAAACCACATTGAAAGTATTCAACGGGTTTCTAGGTATTAGCTTTAGGTCAACCATCACCATCTGCGGTGTCGTTATGTATTCAAGAGATCATTTTAATAAACCATCCATTGAAAACATTTATCTCCAATCATGTTGACCGTACTTGAGTCAGGCCTTGCAAATAGGTCTTCAAAACTTGATCTAATGGTTTCATGTCGTGGGCTTTCCTACGATAGGTCACTTTCTATCGACGACATCTCATCATCTAGAAAGTTGATATAGAATCCTATCAGTACCTTGAGATATGCAACCCTTAATGGTAGTTTTTTCACCTTCAACAATAGGTTGCATCATTGACCTTCGATCGAATGATTCTGTGAAATATTTGACTTCAGATCACAAATTCACATTTCATAGATAGTACTGATTACTTTGAGAACCATTGTCATTATTGGTGGTTTATCTCACACTTGTTAACAGTTCACATCGTTGACTGGTAATCAAGTGGTTTCTACCATGTTTGACTTCGACATAATCAATCGCATGGATATAATCATACTAGTTCGAGAAGCAGGAATCAAGACCCTCGATCTAGCTTCCACCATCTAGGCTGCGAGGAGTTTTATTATTCATCATACAGTAGACTACTTCTAACAGATGGTTGCGTCCATGTTGTGTCTACTACTTCATGAAATTCTAAAATCATTTATGTATCAAAACATGTAGTTAGTTTTGATCTGAGTATGGGAATGCCTACCTCAGCGATGATATACATACATACATACATACACACATACATACATATATATATATATATATATATATATATATATATATATATATATATATTTATATACATATATATATATCCTTGCATTGAACGTTGTTTCATGGTTTCAACTAGTGTGCTTGCAGCCCGATCCTCGGAATGATAAAGTAATTCACTCTTCAAAATTCTTCAGAACTCTTCAGACTTCACACTTTAGGGGGCAATCTGTTACACTAAAATTTGTCACCATGAAGTTTAGCTATCTGTACGGGTTCATCAACATCCATTTATTTCTCCCTTAGATGTCTAAAAACATAAAGTTCCTAAATCAAGTCTTGGAATTGGGAAAAAGATTATTTAAACACTAAAAAGCCTAACTCCGCACTTTTCCTAGTCATTTCCTGTGGTACCGCAGTTTATTTCTATAAAACCTGTGGCACATCCTGCACGTTATTCTCATTAAAACTGCGGACCCCCATAAAAGGTAAAAATAAGGAAAAAAGTAAGTTCTAGAAGCCTAGCTGGTTGAATATTCTCCCAGCTGGGGCCTTCCAAAAGCGGTATCTAGTCGAGCTTTGCCCCTTCCATTCATGAACCTTTATCCCTTCATAAATGGAGCTATCCCTTGGTTTTGGGAGCTGAAATACCATGATGAGAAGGCTTTATCCCTTCCTTATTGGAGCTGAAACTAGTTCCCTTCTGCTATAAATTGAGACCATGTTTCAGTCTCAAGGGTACTTAGAACCTGGTAGTTTTGAGGTGAATTGCTGAAAGAATTATACTCTCCACATTGAGCATCATTGGTATGAGAAATATTACAAACTCATGGCCATAGTCTCATGCTGAATCAGAGAGGGTGAGTCTTGTCAAACTAAGGAAAACAATTGTTTGGGACCTTGGAAGAACCTGTACAAACATCAAGGCGTTAAGGTTGTAAGATTTCTTCTTTTATTCAAAGTTAATACAAATGGATTCTATTTTCTCATTAAGTTGTTCATCTATCTTTTCAATAATTTAATTATTGGATTCCTTGATCTCTAAGATATATTACTTCTTTTGAATTATCATATCTTGCAGATTATTTTGATCTTGTTTGCTTGTCTTTGATTACAGATTATACACTCGATCAATACCTTCTGAAGCAATTGGATTGAAGATCGAGTAAAGCGTTGGACTTCAGGTAGGAGCATCTCTCCATAGTTAATTAATAATTCTTAAGCATAATGGTCTAGATAAAATGATCTACATTTGTCTGTTTGTTTATAGATATCCCTAGGATAATAGGGAGATCGCTCTTGTCCACAAGAGGGATTTTTCTGTCTAACACTAGGTTAAAAGAAAAATATGATACAAGACCAAGTGAAAAAAAAAATCCTTTGCAGCCATGTCCGGGAAGAAAGGAAGATTTGGTAAATTTGGTCCTCATAATAGAAAAAGAATCATGGACAAGGTATGATGCTATGGATGTAATGAACTTGGGAATTATAAAAGGGATTTTCCTAAATCTAGAAAGGGCAAGAGGAAAAAGGAAGAAGGCCATGTCATAGAAGAAAGGGAAGAACCTGATGCAAAGAAATCTAAGAAAGAAGAAGTGAAAGATCTCTAATATGATTGAGATCATCTTCCTTTTTAAGAGGTTTTTTTCGGTTGTAAAATAGTATGTTAGGAAGCATTTTACATTAATGCATCACTCTAGAAATTTCATAATGTTAGAAGTATGAAAGGAGAACTTGTCATAGGAGGATGTCTGCAATACAACTATGCTATGAAAGAAGTGGCTCATGGGAACCTCAGTGATAACAACATTGATAGAAGGAAGTCATCTAGATCAAGGGTCATCATTCAATAATATATATGGAAACATGTGATCACATCCTCTTTGGATTCATTGGTTAGAAATAAATAAAAAGGTTTCATCAAGGATTCTATCTTGTAAAATTCTGGGATTAGGATATGATGACATATTGATGAAGCGGTCAAGGGAATGAAATTATTAATTCTAGGAAAAATTGTTGCAGTATGACTCAAAATGAAAAGGATGAGGTACATATATCTATATGCTAACACTAGATGCTATGAATTCATGTCATATGGTTGTAGGTAATGCACTTCTATATTTATAAGTATGATCAAAGAAAGGAGAATATCTTTCGATACACTGGTTATCAATAACAGATGAAATAAACATAATATGTACTCATATAGAATATGAGGTAGTTGTATACAAACAAGGAACTGTATACTGGAAGTTCCTAGGAACGAAGTAAAATTGTGTAAAGAAAAGAAGAGATCATGAATTGAAACTATGATAAGAGGAAATTATCATTCGGAATCCAAAAAATTTGACTGGGAGATATCCTGGAAAGATATGTAGACTCTAATAGAAGTCTGGTAAAGATGAAGACCCTTGACAATGCATATCTTTAGGAGATGTGTCAATCTAAATAAAGGATTTCGATGCCTACAATAAGATGTCATGGAGAAATATCATCACGGAGGTAAATTTTGATTTAAAAGTTCATATATATATATATGGATAAGTTCATGCAGGGTTTCCAACCATATGGAAGGATGAAAGATCCTTGGAATATGGTTCAAAGGAAAGCAACATGGCATGTAGATGGACCATATGAGAAATACTGATGAAACACTTTCTAATAGATGACATTACTCATGGTTGAAAGTGATGGATGATAGATGCCCTATGAAGCTATCCTAAAGTATAATACTCCTCAATATCAAAGAGATTCATGACATCGAAGGGAGGAATTCTTCATGAGTAGCTTGGTGTCTCACCATTGTTGTTGTAGGTACCTGGTTAAGAGGGAGCCTAGTGGTAAGTTTATTACTTGGAAGAAACTTGGTAATTCCTAAGAATGAGCTTAGTTACATTCCTTGTATAAGAATGAGTATGTCCATCCTAAACTAAAAGGAAGTAACAAATTTTAATTTGTAATTCATGTGTCACTCACTAGACACAGAACTAATCACCATAATTCTTAGTGAAGGTAATGAAGGAGAGAATGGATAGACACATCATTCTGGTCTTCACATGGGAAGACAAAATGGAGGATTGGGTAATCATCTAGAATCTGATACTCTTTGAGAATGTGATAGGGAATTCAAGGTAAGAGTAGTCATGGACCGATATTATTTGAGGATTAGCTACCTAAGATAAGAATAGTCCAATAAGGTCATACTTTTTGAACACTTAGGTGGAGTATATACCTTGGAGAGACAATGAAAATGGTGTCTATAAGTCATTTGTCTCGCCAAAGGTGAGGGACTCGACCGAGGTTACGAGGTTGAGGGAGAGTCATTTATTGCTTGACCCTCCAGGGGAAAGGAGCGAAGCTGCGGGTAAGATTCTCAGGGTCTAATCTGACTGGACTAGGCTAGAGACCCATGAATAGAACTACCCTTGTGCTTGATTCTTCCATACTAACTCATACATATGGGTATGGAAATAAGGGCTAATAAAAGAACTAGTATGTCTCTACTGGTGGACTTGGAACTAATTGTAGCGCATTGTATCGTTGAGAAATGGGGTTGTTAGTCAAGGCCTTACACTATTTGGTTGACATGATGCTATACAGATGCGATTACCAATCTGATTCTTCATATTGAAAGTAACCATGTACCATTATGAATACCTCCCTAGTTAAGAGGGACTTCTGGAAAGTGTAACTAGGTTTGATCTTCATAATGACTATGTAATTATGAATTTATGTAATGAAGAAGACAAAGATAATAAAATGTATTTTTGTAAAGCTTGTTTCATGGGTTTCATGAGCAAGTGGTTTTTTATTATAGGTAAAAGACTTATTCTTGATGTTTTTAATGTATTTGTAATCTTGTCATAAAATGTATAATTCAAAGTCACGAATATTAAGTATTGATACACTTGCAAATGATCACTATTAATTTAAGTAGTGTTGGTGTCCAGATGTGAACAATATTAAAACCCTTTTTCCACATAAATTATCAACCCGAGGGAATTATTTATTTCAAGACTAATGGCACAGTGTATGCAAGAGAAATAACATAACCTACTGTTAGATCACAGGCTTAATCAATGAACACACAGACTACTGTAGAAAAAATTAAAATGGATTGCAAAATTAAAAAGACATTCACAACAATTAAAGAATTATACTGAAACAACAGTAAAAAAACCAACTAAACATGAAATCAACAAAAAGAAATGTAACGCAGCACTAGATCAGAAGAGTGGTCCCAACTCTTTGATCAGAGCTGCGGCAAGTTGATGAATTACAGATAAAATAGCAGAGTGTTGTGCATTCAATTAACTGTATAATGTTTCTATTACAAAATCTGTATGTACTAGGCTTAACCCCGATTCACAGCCTGCAGGCCCTCTTTATACAAATGTTCAAGAAATCGCAGATTTCCTCTAACAACTACATATCTACAGTTATAAAATTTGTTACGACAACAACCTAATTTCCAAAAGGAAACCATCTGGGGTGAAACAGAGTCTGTTGTGATGTAGCAGCAAGTGAAGATAATGCTGGAAATTAGGATTTGCTCCATGATTCACAGCTGTAATCTTCCCTCTTTTGCCAAATCTATAAAAATATCAGAGTTAACATTTAAAAAAAACCTCCTTGACTATTACTTCATTAATCAAATATCCCATGTAAAATAAAAGAAAGAGGTTTACCTCGTGTGTTTAAGAATAATAATGACACAAAGAGATAGAAAGGTGGGCGGAAATGGGAGAGAAAAGTATATAAATCCAATACCCAACATCTCCACCCAACTAGTCTATCTGCATGTCCTCATGCAGCTCGTCGCCTCCTCAAATCTGGGTTGGACTAACTGTGACTGGCATGAAGCTGTGTGAGATCATATTCTTTAGCCATTTTCGTTCCAGGGGGTTTATAACCTTCCGTCAAAACAACATCCTTCCACTAGTATGGGTCAACGTTGTATGGAGGAGTATATTGCTCGGCTGGAAACCAAATAAGGGGAAACTGAAACATCAGCCCCATCCATCTGACCCCACAAGTCTGAATGCATGCTAAAAGACGTGGCATCCTCTCTAGAGCCCATGCAAATTTAGGTGCCCCAAATGGTTCTCGTCCTTTAAGGGCTGAGGATGACAACATCCACCTTCTCTAACAACTGTCCAGTGCTTCCTTACGAAACATTGTAATATGTCTAACATAGAGGTCAACACACCATTTTTGGGTTGTCAACATGTGTTCTCTATGCCATCAATCTGTAGGAAGGTAAAATTCTTGTTATAAATATTTTTTGACTGGCCATGATCCTTCCTCATCATTAGTGGCCTTATGACTTGGTTCTCCTCAAACGTGTCGTATGCCTTTCTCCATTTAATCTGATTGATGGTGTAGGAGGAAAAAGCTCTTAAATGAATGTCCCCTGCGAATGGAATAGGGTTAAAAGACTGATCATGTAGAGCTCGCACATTAAGTGTTGTCCTATAATATCATGAATTTTTAAGATACGGAGAAATTGAATGGGGTCCTCAATCTCGTGCCAAATATCCTTATATATACTTTAAAGACAAAAGAAAATAAATTCATGTTCATGAAGGAATAAGGCATAGCTATGTGCAGGAGGTCTGTAGGCCATTACCTACTGTGCCAGGGAGAACATCTTCTCTTTATCTGATTGCAGCAACTGCACTTGTTCTTCCAATTCTTCTATTTCGGTCTTTTCTTTAGCTTGCTTCAACCACGCCTTATCTAACTGATATATGTATCTTGTAACAATCCCAACAACCTGTTCTCAGACCCGCATTGTCTCTTTTTTATGTCCATTCGTAGCAAACTGCCACCTCTGGAACTCGGCGGCCAGGAAAAATTCCCGGTCTTCAAACAACTGTTCAATCGGACCAGTCTGTGTATCTGTGGAGGAGACTTCAATTTTTGGCTTTGATGCTCTCCATTTGTATGCTTTTAATTTATTTTTCAACTGGGAAACTTGTCTCTTCAACTCCCAAACCTCCTTCTTCAATCTCATGGTTTCATTGAACTGCAACTAGTACCTTGTCTTGAGCGGTAACCTTCTCTTCTCACACTGTTCAATCCATTCCTGTTTGATAAGAAATTCAATTTATGGGCCTATAACAGGCTCAAGAGGCAACATAATGCTGCCGGTACTATCACCTGGTTCTTCTATAGGTCTTTCTAGCTAGGCTCCCTATCTTCAGGGGGATATTCCTCTACATTTACTTTAGGTAATCCTGCTGTCTAGACAACATTTCCATCGACCACTCTGCGTTCCGGTGTTTCCATAGGAATCCCATATTCTTTTCGAGCTTCTAGGTGCTCCAACAGAGGTTCAGCAATGACTGGGCCGATATTGGCCATTTCCTCTCCTAGGTCGACAAACTTAAGCACCGATGGAACAGATATTTCCTTCATTAATCATTGGGGTGAGTGGAATCCCCTCACCCCTCTAGGCATCATGGACTACAACGGAGCGCGGGGAGTAGCCTCATCATCCTTGTTTCTAGCTTGGGCTGGATTTTCATACATTATTAATTCAGTCGGGGTCGATGATGGTTCTTGTGGCACAAAATAGATTCTGAGGGTTGTTTCCCTTCTGTCCTCCTATCCTTTGTGCATTATTTCATCTTTTGAGGTTGATACTAGTTCTTGTGGGACAGTATCGACCTCGCAGGTTATTTCTCCTTTATCTTTCTATTCTTCATGGATTTATTCCTTGTTTCCTTGTTCTAGCTTAATTGGGGGTGGTTCTTGTGTAACACCCCCACTTGTTTCAATATCCATATCTGATTGGGTAGGTGATGTTTTTTCTTGCAAAAAAACATCACTTTCCATCCCTCTATCTGCCATTCCACTTCCCTATTCTTCATTGACAAAAGTCGATGACTGTATGATAGTCTTGACTTCATGCATGATATCCATAATTCCTTCATTTGTGGGCTCCTCGGGCGAGGCTGGTTCTTGTGTGGAAGCCTCGACTGTGTCACCAATTCTCTCCTCTACTCTCATTTCTCCAGATTCTTCCTGATCAACCTCCATTTCCACTTCTTCGGGTTCTTCCTGATCAACCTCCATTTCCATTTCTTCGGGTTCCTCTTCATCGATTTCCTCTTAATGTTCTTCTTTTGCTAAACCATTCGGAGAGAGTAGTTCTTCTTCCCTAGCAACAATAATGGCTGCTATCTCTTCTTCTGAGGATCCATAGAGTTTCGCCCAGGAGACTCGAAATCTGTCTATTGCATGCATGACCAGTAAACGCACCAATCCATGGTTGGAGAGCACTACCGGCATCCAGCACGAACGCCGAGCAGAGTGTGCCATGTGCTGCAACTATTTTAATAGAAATAAGGGCATGTTTAATGAATTCACCTAAACCTGTGGAAATCAAAGATGATTTATAATTTTAAAATGGTATATAAACAGAAATGTGGCCTAACCCTCGCAGGTTATGTATTTCATTACAAAACCTGCGACCTCGTTCCATGGATACGACACAAACTTGCACTCCCCAATTGAACGACGCTTTCTCCTGCCTGCAAGAATAATTCAGGAAACTCTGGGATGGAAACTCTCCGAGAAAGCCATTTTTGCCCTTGTTGTCTCAGCCCAATGACTTCTGCAATTATCTCTTATGTGACAGGAATTTCCAACCCTCTGACCTGCGAGCCATTCTCATCCACATTAAGCGCAAAATCCATTGTGATTTCCCTGTCAAACCCCTACAATCTGTCGAAATAGGTATCCCATCCTGCATTGACAAAGATTTTCCATACCTATATATTACTGTGGACCGAAGTTCTATTTTAAGGTTCATGCTGCACAGCTAGTCCGCCCATACTGTGGGGACTGTAACAACACTTCTTGGAATAACATACCATTGGGCAGAATAGTGGATACCAAATTTGGAAAAACAACATGGTGAAAATGAATGGTGGTAACAGTAAATACGGATGGTAATTCTCGGAAACTGAGAAAAATCATGAAAAAGTATGGTAAGTGCAATGAATATAATGGTAATTATTTCATATGAAATGGAAAGGAATTGTTATGGATCTCAATGCATATTTAATAATTATACGAAGTATTGATAGGGATCGTAAGGTGTACCACACCCGGTATTGTAATAATGACTTACAAAATCATCATTACACCGTCATTAAATTATGATGGCACTCCCCCTGAACTTTAAAATTTTCCGTCTGCGGCATTAATGCATTCACATGGGATTTTTAATTAAATCGTTAAAAGTCACGTGGAGGCATACCTGGCGGCCTACCTGAATTATGTGATGGTTGGTAGGATGATGACGCAGTAATGATGTGGTTGGAGTAAAAATAGTACGAGTAGCAGCATCCGAAGTAATAGCAGTGCGAGTAGCAGCATCCAGAGTAACAACATCTAGACTAACAACAGTGCAAGTAGTAGCACCCAGAGTAACAACATCTGTAGTAACAGCGGTGCGAGTAGCAGCATCCGGAGTAACATCATCTGGAGTAACAGAAGTGCGAGTAGCAGCATCCAGAGTAATAGTAGTACGAGTAGCAGCATCTAGAGTAACAACATCTAGAGTGACAACAGTGTGAGTAGTAGCATCTAGAGTAACAACATCATGAGTAGTAGCAACCAAGTGACAACACCCTGGGTAGCAGCAACCGGAGTAACAACATCTGGAGAAACAGCAGTGCGAGTAGCAACATCCAGAGTAACAACATCTGTAGTAACAACAATGCGAGTAGTAGCATCTGGAATAACAACATCTAGAGTAACAGCGGTGCAAGTAGCAGCATCTGCAGTAACAACATCATGAGTAACAACACCCTAAGTAGCAGCAACTGAGTAACAACATCATGAGTAGCAGTAACCAAGTAATAGCATCAGGAGTAGCAACAACCGAGTAACAACACCCTTAGTAGCAGCAACCGAGTAACAACATCATGAGTAGCAACAACTGAGTAACAGCATTAGGAGTAACAGCAACCGATACTTCGAAAAAATTTTGATTTTAAAACATTACTACTTAGTAGTAACTCCTGCAAAAAGATAGCAAAATAAATAGTAACAGTATAATTCTTTATTCTTTATTCTTTTTTTGTATTTATTTATTTATTTATTATTATTATTATTATTATTTTATTTTTATTTTTTTACAGAGAGGATGTAGAGGAAGAGTTCTCTACACTGGTAACCTTCAAACCATATTTCTCAAAGAGGTGTTTGATAAAAGCATCCTTAGAGGCTGGGCGGTGGTATAATCTTAGGCGATGTCCTTTTGCTATGAATGAAGCATGTGTATCATAAATTGTGACTAGCCTTACTATTCCATTATCAAATACAACGTCCACCTCATAAGGTCCCATCCAGCAAGTGCAAAGCTTTCCCTTAAAATCCTTAAAGCAGGAGTCATAAAGTAGTGCCCAATATCCCCTCTGAAACACCTTGTTCTTGATAAAATTATCGTGCCATTCCATTCTCTTCTACTGAATAGCAATAGTTCTCTGGACAACCATTGAGAGGATTTCATCTAGTTCATTGATCTGGGCCAGTCGGTGTTTCTGGACGTGTGAAAGATCCAGACCAACTTCAAGAGCTGTTTTGAGCGTATTGATTTCAAACTCTATAGGAAACAATGAGGATTTCCCATAAACCAACTCAAATGGTGAAAACCCAGTTGTGTTCCACCATGTTTTTTTGTACGCCAAGAGGGCTTCAGGCAGCTTTTGAGCCCAATCCTGACGATGGTATGCCACAATTTTTGTCAAGATATTTTCCAATGTCTTGTTTGTGCTTTCTACTTGTCCATTTGCCTGGGGATGGTATGGATATGTCACCCTGTGTTTGACTCCATATTCCTGCATAAGATTCGCTATCATGTGTGATGTAAATTGTTCTCCTCCATCTGAAACAATCTCTCTTGGAGTACCATAATGTGAAAAAATTTCCTCAAATAGAAAATATGAGACCACCTGCTCTGTTGCTTTTGCAACAGCTTTGGCTTCTACGCACTTAGTCACGTAATCAGTACAGATGAGAATGTGAACCTTTTGTTGGGAGGGTGGGTTGAAGGGCCCAACAAAGTTGATAGCCCATTTCTCAAAAGGTTCGAGGACTACCTGTGCCTATAAAGGCATACATCAGCTCAACCGGGCTACCCCATACCCTGGCAACTATCACACCTCCTGACATAATTCTGTGCATCTCGAAATATAGAAGGCCATTAATATCCCATTTGTAGCACCTTATGGACTGTTCTTTTGTCTGCAAAATTCCCTCCACAAGGGCCATCATGGGAAGCCTTCAATACTTCATAAATATTATCCTCAGATACACAGTGTCAAATCTCCTTATCAGCTCCTATATGAAAAAGGTACCCTGCCATCCAAGAATATCGAGCACTGTGATGAATAATTTTTCGATGTTCCCTGTATTACAAATGATGAGGCACTTTCCCTTTAGCAAGATAGTTAGCAATATCTGCATACCACAGAGGTTTAGTAGAAACTGCAAAAATATGCTCATCGAGAAAACTATCTTCTATAAGTGTGCCTCATTATTTTTATCCATTCTAGATAGGAAATCAACAACTACATTATCTTTTCTTGGTTTGTCTATTATTTTAATATCAAATTCTTGAAGCAATAGCAACCATCTTGTAATATGGCAAAGAGTGATAGGTTATTCATCAAATACCTGATTGCTACATGATCAGTATGTACAAAAGTAGGATACCTAGTGATATAATGCCGGAACTTGTTGATGTTATAAAAATTATATATTACAAATCAATGTGACACATAAAATATGTAGAAAACACAAGCACACAAAACACATAAAAC
This sequence comes from Pinus albicaulis, assembly GCA_034641835.2. Classification (NCBI taxonomy): domain Eukaryota; kingdom Viridiplantae; phylum Streptophyta; class Pinopsida; order Pinales; family Pinaceae; genus Pinus; species Pinus albicaulis. The sequence goes on from CM076580.1 coordinate 882,355,717, forward strand.
CAGAGAGACACAGATATATGTGGTTCACCCAGTTTGGGCTACATCCACCCCGAACAGTCAGTCCTTCCTTTCTATTATCCAGCAAAATGAAGAGACGCAACCTATAGCAGATCTGTTGTAATATCCTCTGTTATCTCTCACAGTCTCCCTATTTATTTCTCGCTCTGAGAATACACATACAATACATAGCCGCAATACAATGCCCTCATACAAGAGAGGGGTTGCCTTCTAGGGAAAAAAACCATAAAATAAACATAACTTCTACAGTCAGATCATCCACCTAATGAATGGCCCAGATTGACTATAAATTACTATATTTTTACAAGGAAATTTTACATCTATTTACCCCTCTTCGGGCGGCACATGAAAACCCTTTCCAGGGGGCTCCATAAGGTACGGCCCCCACCTTTTGAGAGCATTTAATTATGGTCCAACGCTGTGATACAAAATAAACAAGATAATCAGGCTCCACACCCAACATTTGATAGCATAAATGACAACCAATAATTCTTTTTCTGTCACTGTGTAATTCAATTAAGCTGGAATTAAATTCTTGCTAACATAATAAATTGCATACAGTGTTTTTTCTACCTGCTGTCCTAAAATAGCTCCTAGTGCCATTTGAGAAGCATCATCATGTATGTAAAATGGTAATGCCCAATTAGGTCCTCGAAGGATTGGAGCTTTGAAAATCAGTCCCTTAATTTTCATGAAAGCTGCTTCATAATCTTCAGTCCACAAGAATTCTGCATCTTTCATTAGCAATTGAAAAAGTGGATGTGCTATCTTAGCAAAATTTTCTATGAAACGTTTGTAATAACCAACACAACCAATAAAGCTATGTACCTATGTGGGTGTCTTTGGTTCCGAGAAGTGTGATATTACCTCTACTTTGGCTGGATCAACTCGAATTCCGACAGCTGAGAGAAAATGTCCCAATACTATCCCTTCTTCCCTCATCATATGCCATTTGACTATACTCAAAGATACATGGGTCTGCTTACATCTTTTGAGTACTTTATCCAAATTTTCAAATCCCTCTTCAAATTAATTTCCATATGGATTAAAATCGTCCATATAGATTTCGACACTATCATCGACCAAATTAGAAAATATTCCAAGAATTCCCCTCTCGAAGGTAGTAGGAGCATTACACAGGCCAAATGGAAGGACCCTGTATGCAAAGGTCCCCTAGGGGCATGTGAAATTTGTTTTATCTTGGTCTTCCGGGGCTATCTGAATCTAGTTATATCCACTGAATCTGTTTAGGAAGGAAAAAAACTTCTTCCAAGACAAGGTTTCCAGGACTTGGTCAACGAATGGCAAAGGGAAATGGTCTTTTTGAGTTGCCTTGTTTAGCTCCCTGTAATCTACATAGATCCACCACTTACCATTATTTTCAGGAACAATAACTAGCGAGGATACCCATTGGCTATCTAAGATGGGGTAAATGAAACCTACATCCAATCATTTTTGTAATTCTTCTTTGAAAATGTTCTTTAGAGCAGGATTCATTCTCCGTTGGGGTCATCTTAGAGGGTGGAAATCTTCCTTAATATAAATATAATGAGTACATAAATTAGTAGGGATCCTGATGTAGTGGCATTAGGCACAATAAAATACTTTGTATTTAAGTAGACATAAGGGGGGTCTTATGTTTTTAAATTTTTATGTAATCCTTAAATAATTAGAGTGATTTTAATTATGGAGATAAATTGTAAATGTTCTCAAATCATTGAGAACATGAAGAGAAGTTGATTTATTAGGAACGTGAAGAGTCAGTTTCAGTTTGTTTAGGGAGTTAGGCTAAATTTAGGACTTTGGGAAATCCAAGAGTTTTTTTGAATCATCAATGGATCTGAATTGGTTGATTATCAATTTATATAAAAATAAGCCTCAGAGGCATTAAGGAGAGACCTGGAGAGACCTGTAGAGCTGGCAGACTAGTGAGGATAGAAGGCCATTGAATTGAAGATCTAGCCAAGGACCAGAAGTTATGTAAGTGGTTCATTTATATATATATGACAGAAGTTGTTTCAGAGTTATATGACTATTGGTTGAATTAAATTCTGTGTGATAATGTTTGAATCTCCATGAATTGTGTATGAATAAGACTCTATGATAGGGTTTATATGGTGCTCTGTTCTAATGGGAAATTCGATGTCACATTAACATGATTTTTGGGCTGAATGTATGTAGATTTACTGCATAATATTGTGTGTTTGATAGGGATGGTAGAATTCTATGAATCGATCATTGGGTGATCGATTTCACAATCTGGGGGTTTCATTGATATCACCTACACAGTGCCAAGTAAATTGTTGTTTCCATAACCAGTAATCTAGAAGGGGTGTTTTAGTTATAAACTCTGTTATGCATAAACGATGAAATGAGATCAGTGTGGAGTGTTGTTGGATGTCGATTTTGTCAAGCCACAATATTTTAATCAATGGAGAACCTAACTTGTGTGGAGACTTCCGATTCCTTTCAGATTTTTTGAGTTACATAATTCCATTTAAGGTCGAGCACAATTGAATGTCTTAAATTGAATGTAGTCGGCAATTGAATGTAAGTGAAAGGGTTCATTTTTCCTTGGTTCGATGGAACTCCAGGAGTTCTGCTAAACACTAGTAGTAAAACAGAGAATTCAGTGAGAGTTTGACCTTTTTATTGAGGACGCAATGGAGGTTAACCTTTGACATGGAATATATAAATTCTACATAAGGAGCCGTGGAATTCGTAATCGAATTCTTGCAGTGTCTCAATTTGGAACGAAACCTAGATCACGTTCATAAATCGAGCGAAGAATGAAACATAGTTGAAGGGAAGTGGAACCCTGAGCCAAAGAGCAAAACGAAATTGTGAGAAGGAACAGTAAACGTGGTTTCAACCCACAAAACTGGCAGTATCGCGCGGCGCTTTAAGTGGTGAGTGGAATAGTGAAAAAAACACGATATCGGTCTTTGTCCGACGCATGGCCAGAAGTGGTTTGGAAAAACCATTTATTTCACATTCTTTTGAGAGTTAAAATTCTGTGGGGAAAAAACGCGATTTGTGTTCGATTTGAAGAGCGAAGGATCGGACGACGTTCGTGTGGTGAAGCTACTCAAGAGTTAAGGAATGTCGGGTCAAAGATTTAATTAATGAAATTCCTTGCCATAGGATCAATACAAAGGTATGTTTTATACGTTGTAGCCATAACATTGACTCGTTGAGTTTAGATTTAAGTATGGTCTGAATGTATAATGAAATGTGACTCATCGGTGAAGGAGTATAGATTATAAATGACTACTCATAACTTAAGAGTTGCATAAGTTAAAATGACGTGCTGTGAGATGGATGCCAAGGGTTTTAAAAAATTTTGATAAGTGGGGTCGAGCGCATCAAGACGGGTAAGCGCACTTAAATATTGGTTAAATTGTGAGTTGGAAAATGTGGATTTTGCTACTTGGTTAAATGCAGATCCAAATGTTGATTTGAATGCTCATTAAAACAGGTTTGATGTATAGTTTAACCATTGGTCCGATAAAGGAAAGGTTGGAGACCTTAAGGAGTTTAATATAGGATCTCAATCAAGACTTTGAGATGTAAAGTTTCGAATGAGGTTAATTTGATATAGATTTGAAATATGGGTTGTGTGGTCTTTTTATAACCATAAGAGAGTGTTAATTTAATATCTCAAATCTCAGATTTGAGATGTTAAAGCTTCCAGATTTATTTATTCAAATTTCCAGTCAGAAATTAGAATATTGAATTGCCCAGACTGAGAATTTGTATTGGATTGAAATTTGGAGATGCATTTTATATGCATAGAGAGAGATAAAATGTGGGATAGTAGGAGCTCGGGCATCAAGTGGTATCAGAGATGGAATAGCTCATTGTAAATAAGTTTTTGAAATGCATGTGTACTGAAATAGTGAAGGAAATTTGAAGTTTTAAATCTGTTTAAGAGTGATTGCAGATTTGAAGAGGGGTGTAGTGAATAGAGATTTGCAGAACTGAATCAGTGAAGGACAAGATCATGCAGGGATCTTGTAGGTAAATAATTTTAAATCTGAATTGAAGTTTGTGACTACAGAATTGTGGTTTCAGAAAATGAAGATAGAGTTTTGATGATGATGGCAGTGAACCTGATATTTAGCTAAAGGTTGAATAGGGAGGACAATTGTAGTGTTCTCAAGAGAAGGTGAGTTTATGAGCATGTTTAACTCTAGTTTGAAGAATTTTTTGCAGAATTCAGAGTGCAGGAAATTGAAGAAATCTCAGCAAAAGTAGATCACAGCTTTGAGAGCAGTGATAAAGGAGTCCAGCAAGGGATTCTAAGAAAGTGTGGCAGAGCCTTGAGGAAATTCGACAGAGGTTTAATGAGTTCTAAGAGTTGTAGAGTGAAGCCTAGAGAGAGCAGAAGAGAGTGCTCAAAAGGTTCCAGCAGATAGGGGACCAATACTTGCCAAAAGCCCAGATCCAGAGGAAAGGATTGGTGAGGTAAGTGGCAGCAAGAGAGCTTGTTGTTGCAGAGGCTTGGTGCAGCTGATGAGTGAAGAACTCATGATGGAGAAAAGGATGACTACTGATAGTCATAGCAGATATTGTAGAGGTTCTGAGAGAGGCCACAACAGAAAAGAGAAAGAACATGCCAGGAAAAATGGCATGAGGAAGAAATTGACTAATGTAGAATATTGGAAAGAAGTAGTTGAGATCAGAGAACAGTTTGACAAACTGAATATGATGATAGCGGAAAGCTAGAGAGTTGGTTGGCTCATCAAGAAGAAAGTGAAGTGGCATAGGCTACAGCTGAATAGAGAGCAGATTGTACATGCTCAACATAAAGAGGGATTACTCAGAATGATTGAGAAGGACTTGAAGACTGAAAATTCAAGTGAGACCAAGAGGTCAAATGAATTTACATCTGATGATTTTTGTATGTTTGCAAAGAAGCTGTGAAAGCTTGAACATAATATGGATGCACAGTTGGAATGTGTAGAACTCATAGAAGCTGAGTTGAGAAGAGAAGTTTCTGTTTGTGAAGCAGAACAGAGTACAGATGAAGAATGGAGATCTGCAAAATATCTTATGAACCATGGTGGAGGTTTAATACAGCAAGAAGATTGTCTTGCTAAAGAGGAAATTATTGATGACTTCCTGAGTGATTGGACAAGTCCAGATCAGCTGGATGAGGTAGAACCTTGTATTTTTGTGACTGACAATTGTGGGGTGATTACATGTTTTACAAAGGAGGATGAGAAATATTGTGAAGCTGTCACAAGTATGAAGAAGTATCTCTCAGGAGATGAATACTCTGAAGTTGGAGAATATCTCTTGAATGAAAGAAGTAGTGATATAGTTGAAGTTGTTACAGTGCAAGAAGAAATTCTTGTGAATGCAGAAGGTAGAGTTCATTGCAGTGAACAGGAAAACATCATGAGAGCTGATGATGTAGAAGAAAGACTTGTTGATAGTCTTGGGAATTCTTTAGAGAATTCTTTGGGAAAGGTGAATCAGCATAGTGATGTGCTGATAGAGAAGGAGGAAAATTCAGGACATCATATTGAAATGCTGGCAAAGGAAAGAAAGGCACTGAGGCCTTATGATTTTTGTTTTAACAATTGTTTTGTGAATGCTAATTTTTTTGGTGATGAAGAAAAATTGACACCATTGGACAGTCAATTAGAAGAGGAGGAGAATTCTGTGGAAAAATTTAATCCATGGAATGAAGAAATTGGATTGCTGGAGATTATACTGAATCACCAGGATTCAATGAAAGAGAGAGAACCTCAATTTAAAAATCGGGGATTGCAGAGTGTGAAGATACAAGGGAATAAGGACAGTGAATATTTTCTGATTCTTGGAAGAGACTTAGGATTGCTGAGGAAATAATTGGTGACTGGATCATCAATTGAGACCATTGGGTCTTGGGATTTTAAATTTGACAAGTTGGCTGTGCTGAAAGGTATTGTAGAAGATAAACCATATTTTGGAGTTGTCTTGGATGAAGATGAACTGTTGCAGGAGAAGGAAGGTGAGACTATCATGTCTCATGTAAAGGAACTTGTTATTACTGTTGATGACAAGAAGGAACTGATTTTCCTGATGGATGAAGAGAAGACTGAAGGACAGATTTTTGGAACTACTATAGTGGTGGAGAATCAGAATTTTATTCTGATAGAATATGAGTACACAATACTTGAATAACTTGATTTTATCGCCAGAATCAATCAAGGGGATAAAGGATAATTACTGAAGATTGTCAAGGAAGAAGAAAAAGAATATGCTGAAACAAGTTTGCAGCATATTTATGGAATGCTTGAAAATAGATGGCTGAATTGTTTGCTGAAAACATTTAGAGAAGAGAATGAAATGGCAGAGCAGCAGATTGAAGTGCTACTAGAGGAAATGTTAAAGAAACAATTTGAAGTGTTTCTAGAGGAGGAAGAGGCACAAGAAATTTATAGTTTTGGTGTTTGCTTTATGATGGTAGGTACTGATGGAAGGACTAAAGAATGTTTGGCCCATGAGGAGAAGAAAAGAGATGATGACAGTGACTAGCAATTTAATTAACAGTCCAGAGAATTGCTGAAGTCAGAGAATGAAGAAATTGTCATGGATTAAAATCAGGAACAGTTTTACTGTTGCATAGAAAAAGAGGGTATGGATGATTGGGTGGTAGCTAGGGTAGAAATAAGGACTGAACAAGCTAAAGCTAAAGTTAAAGCTGGGGCTAAAGCTACAGCAAAGGTGGTAGTAAGAGTTTAGCAAATAAGAACTCAGCAAGCAAAAGCAGAAGTAGAAGTTCAGCAATCAAGATGGAGTAGTATCTAGTAGTCAGAAGATAAATTAGATCAGGAAACTGAATTGATAAGAAAACTTCTAGTGAAATTGTCTCAGAGGAAGGCAATAGCAAGAAAACAAAGAAGTAGAAGCAGCAGCAAAAGAAAGGCAGAAAGAAAATGTAAAAGTGCAGCTAGTGGAGCAAGACAGAATAAGATATGGAAGCCAGGAGAAGTGCAGAAGAAGAATGTTGCAGCAGATGATCAGTTGCAGAACAAAGTGTGGGATCCAGAAAGGCAAGGATGAAAGCACATGATCAGGAGATCATGATTAATTTGAACCTTGGGAGTCTGATGCAGGGGCATTAGGCACAATAAAATAATTTGTATTTAAGTAGACCTAGGGGGGTCTTATGTTTTTAAATTTTTATGTAATCCTTAAATAATTAGAGTGATTTTAATTATGGAGAGAAATTGTAAATGTTCTCAAATCATTGAGAACATGAAGAGAAGTTGATTTGTCAGGAATGTGAAGAGTCAGTTTCAGTTGTTCTAGGGAGTTAGGCTAAATTTAGGACTTTGGGAAATCCAAGAGTTTTGTTGATTCATCGAAGGAGCTGAATCGGTTGATTATCAATTTTTATAAAAATAAGCCTCAGAGGCATTAAGGACAGACTTGGAGAGACCTGTAGAGCTGGCAGACTAGTGAGGATAGAAGGCCATCGAATTGAAGATCTATCTGAGGACCAAAAATTTTGTAAGTGGTTCATTTGTATATATGTGAAAGATTTTGTTTCAGAGTTATATGACTATTGGTTGAATTAAATTCTATGTGAGAATGTTTGAATCTCCATGAACTGTGTATGAATAAGGCTTTGTGATAGGGTTTAGATGGTGCTCTGTTCTGATGGGAAAGTCAATGTCACATTAAGTTGATTTTTGGGCTGAATGTATGTAGAGTTACTGCATAAGATTGTGTGTTTGATAGGGATGGTAGAATTCTGTGAATCGATCACAGGGTGATCGATTTCACAATCTGGGTGTTTTATTGATATTGCCTACACAGTTCCAAGTAAATTTCTGATTCCATAACCAGTAATCTAGAAGGGGGGGTTTAGTTATAAACTTTGTTATGCATAAACGATGAAATGAGATCAGTGTGGAGTGTTGTTGGATGTCGATTTTGTCAAGCCACATTATAGTAATCAGTGGAGAAATTAACTTGTGTGGAGACTTCTGATTCCTTTCATATTTTCTGAGTTACATAATTCCATTTAAGGTTGAGCACAATTGAATGTCTTAAATTGAACGTAGTCGGCAATCGAATGCAAGTGAAAGGGTTCGTTTTTCCTTGGTTCAATGGAACTCCAAGAGTTCTGCTAAACACTAGTAGTAAAACAAAGAATTTGGTGAGATTTTGACCTTTTTATTGAGGATGCAATGGAGGTTAACCTCTGACATGGAATATATAAATTTTTCATAAGGAGCCATGGAATTTGTAATCAAATTCTTGCAGTGTCTCAATTTGGAACGAAACCTGGATCGCGTTCATAAATCGAGCGAAGAATGAAACAGAGTTGAAGGGAAGCAGAACCCTGAGTCAAAGAGAAAAATAGAACCGTGAGAAGGAACAATAAACGTGGTTTCAACCCACAAAACCGGCAGTATCACGCAGCATTTTAGGTGGTAAGTGGAATTGCAAAAAAAACGCGATATCAGTCTTTGTCCGACGCGTGGCCATAAGTGGTTTGGAAAAACCATTTATTTCGCGTTTTTTTTTAGAGTTAAAATTCTATGGGGAAAAATGCGATTTTCTTTCGATTTGAAGAGCGAAGGATCGGATGACGTTCGCATGGTGAAGCTGCTTGAGAGTTAAGGCATGTCAGGTCGAAGATTTAATTAATGAAACGCCTTGTCATAGGATCAATCCAAAGGTATGTTTTATATGTTGTAGCTGTAACAATGACTCGTTGAGTTTAGATTTAAGTATGGTCCGAATGTAGAAATGAAATGTGACTCATCGGCGAAGGAGGATAGATTATAAAGGACTACTCATAACTTAAGAGTTGCATAAGTTAAAATGACATGCTGTGAGATGGATGCCAGCTGTTTTAAAAATTTTTGATAAGAGGGGCTGAGCGCATCAAGACGAGTAAGTGCACTTAAATATTGGTTAAAATTGTGAGTTGGAAAATGTGGATTATGCTACTTGGTTAAATGCAGATTCGAATGTTTATTCGAATGCTCATTAAAACAGGTTTGATGTATAGTTTAACCATTGGTCCGATAAAGGAAAACCTGGAGACCTTAAGGATTTTAATATAGGAACTCAATCAGGGATTTGAGATGTAAAGTTCCGAATGAGGTTAATTTGATATAGATTTGAAATCTAGGTTGTGTGGTCTTTTTATAACCATAAGAGAGTGTTAATTTAATATCTCAAATCTCAGATTTGAGATATTAAAGCTTCTAGATTTATTATTCAAATTGTCAGTCAGAAATTAGAATATTGAATTGCCCAGATTGAGAATTTGTATTGGATTGAAATTTGGAGATGCATTTTATATGCATAGAGAGAGATAAAATGTGGGATAGCAAGAGCCTAGGCATCAGATCCCCTTCATGTCAGTATAATCCCAGGAAAAAGCTTCCTGATGATCTTGAAGGACTTTTAAGAGTTGTTTTGTTTGGGATTTGGAAATATTAGGGTTTATATTGAGTGTTTTCCCTGGTTCAATTTCAATTGGAATACTATTATGGGATGAGGTTATAAAAATGTCTTCAATTTCATCTTCTAGTTCAATTTTTTTCTAATTTTCACAGCTTAAAACAGATTCTAAAATTTGACGAGTTGAATTGGAAACATAACTAGGACCATTTATAAAAGTGTTGATGGCATCGTCCTCAGTTTCTGTTTTTAATTGAAGGGCTTGCCCAATAGTGAGGATTGGTCTAACTTCTTCATTTTCAAGTTTAGGCTCTTCTATTGATAAAGGTTTTTGACTGGTTAATAATTTTTCTGATGGACTAAGATCTGTAGGAGGGTAAAGAGTAAGATTCTTTGTAACTGTCCCATTTGATATGATCATATGCCCAGATCGACACCCTATGTAGGCATCTGCAGTTGCGATCCAAGGCCTCCCCAAGATCAATGGATGACCACCTACTGAAGATCGAGTCTGTAGCACAAGGATATCCACAGGGTAATGCCACGAATCCACCAAAATGGTCACATCTTCCAATTTCCCTACCGGTTTAATTGTAGACCTATATGCTAGTTCCAAGATGGTAGGGTTTGGCTTAATGTTTCCAAGACCTAATACATTCATTATTTCAGAGGTAATAATGTTGATGGTAGCTCCCAAATCTACCAGTACGTTTGGGATTTCAACCCCATTGATTTGTACTATTAGAATTGGGTTTCCTAGGTCTCCATATTTCACAGGCATGATCCTTCCTAACATGATGTCGGACAGTCTACCCACCACATGAATGGTTAATGGATCCCTCGATTTCTTCCCTAGTTTCTTAGAGCAGTAATATTTGAGAGTTTTTTCATATATAGGTACATCTCTCATGGCTTGTAACAGGGGTATTTTGACAAAAATATGTTGCAATTCCCCCAGGAAGTCAAACTATGCTTGAGGGTTTTGCTTGTTCAAGGTCAGTCTTTCAGGATATGGAGGAGAATTTAAATGACCCTGATTAGGAAAATATTGGGGAGGTGTCTGATTTCTTATGTTTTGGTCTAGTTTATCCCCAACTGTGCTATGTTCTGGTTATGTAACGTCACTGTCAATATTTTCTATAATAATAGGTGAAGTGGGAGCATTTACTACCCACCCAGATCATAAGTTTATCTCATTAAGTCCTGCGGTAGAAATGATATAAGATGGAAGGTTAAGAGTATCTATTTTTTGGACCCCTTTATTATTAGGATTTGGATTGGGTTGGAGTTGGGGTCGAAGGGCTGGATTACCAAGAGGTACATTAGAGGGCAACTGAATTTGCTATTAAGGCATAGGTTGAGGAAATTTCATAGTAGGAGAGGGTCCACGCCAGTTTAGATTCCATGAAGGATTCGAACTGGTCTGGGGAACCCATTGTTGCCAAGGAGGGTATTTATATTGAGACCACATAGATGAAAATGGTGTATACTGGGGACCCATATTAAAATTATTAAAATACTGGGATGGTTCTTGAAACATACTTGGATTCATAGCTGGTGGTCGAGGTTGCCATGGCTTTTTCGGCCCCATGAAGTACAACTATTCTACCACATTTTCTTCACTTGCCCCTTGAAAATCTGCCTTTAGTCTAATCAAGGAAGGGCACAAGTTGGTCGCATGAGTCTGTTCACAGATCGTGCAGGCTTCCACCATGTTTAATGGGCATTTCAAGGGATGCTTCTTTCTACACTGTGGGAAAAATATATCCATAGTCTTCTCCAACTCTCTCTATTTCTGTTTTGCTTGCAGAGTGTCCATCTGGGAAGATAATGTGCTCAGGATATCAGTCCTTATATTATCCAGTAGGTTTCCAATTTCAGCCATTGTAAACCCTCCTCCAGAAGTCTTTAATGACCGAATTCCTTGTCCGCTCCTTGCAGCCCCTTGTGAACACTGAATGCAATAGTCGTAGATTATGTCAAAGTCTTTTTTTTAAATATCCCCCTTTCCTACTATGTTCAGAAGTTGCAGAGAATCTTCCCTAAGTACCCAAAGAAGAATTATCTTCAGAATATCCTTATCCAGGTCACTATGGCCTGACCTTTGCAATATATATTTGAATCGTTCCACACAGTCTTCCATGTTTTCATCCTCTTTCTATAAAAACTTAAAGATTTCCTCCTTAATGTCATGGGATTTATAGTCATCTTGGTATTTATCCAAAAAGGCTTCATTAATTCCTTCCCATCAAGTAATAGTTCTCCCTCCTAAACCCATGAACCATTGCAGGGCTATCCCTTTTAGGGTAGCAGGGAATATTTTTAGTTTCTGAGCATCAGAGATATAATCGTACCCTCGACAGACAATGTAAAATTTGAAGAGGAATGTATCAGTGTCTTCCAAAGAAAGCCCATGAAAATTAGGTAAATTTGTTAAAGGGATGGGCTTCATTCGTGCATCACCTATAACGTTTCTAATTAGAAAATCAATAGAAGAACTTGTAGGTGCCATAAACATCCTCCAATACTCACCTGGGATTTAAACTGGTTTTGCGACTGGTACTTGGGGTGATTCAACAGTAGGAGGTTTCACCATAGTCTGTTGATCTCTTGGTGACACAAAATCCTTCAAGAACTCTCTTTCCAAATCATAATTGCTTAATTCAACTACAGGAGGCTTCACAACACTCCCTTGGTCTCTTGGTGATGAAAAACTTTTCGGAGGTTCTTCTTCCCAATTAAAATTGCTCAGTTCTTTTGACCCCCTACTTGCTATTTCTTCCCCTTATGTTGACAACAGGGATTGCTCCTCCACCAATGCCTTATTTATTTCTTCTTCCACCATCGAAATAATTTCCTCTAATACCGTGGCTGGAGCTGGATGGTCAATCGAATGCCCTTCGAGTCTCGTCTGAACCCTTACCCTGACAGCAGCATGAGAGGATGCTTTAGATTTATCTTTCTCGATGATCTCCTGAATATACGTATTCATTCCCAGATCTTTTCCTTTATTTGGTGGTCTTCCTCTACCCCTCTTATTCAGATCTTTTTTCATACAATTGGTGAGAATAATTCATCAAAATAGCAAAAGCGCTCAGGACCTGGAGCAGGACAGATAACTTCCTCCCCGGGACGAGAGAATAGGTTCAAAATAGAAAATAAAATCAAATTTTAGGACCTGAAGTAGGGCAATAAAATACCCTCCTTAAGACGAGAAGTTGGCCCTTTCAGAAAATAATAAAAAAGTAGAAAAGAAAAAATGAAAACTATGCCTAAGACTTAGAGTAGGGTAAAAAATGCCCTCCTCGAGACGACAAATCAATTCTGAAGAAAACAATAAAGAAGTAGAAAAAAAAAAGAACATTATGCTCAGGACTTGAAGTAGGGCAATAAATTCCCTCCCCAAGACAAGATATCAACCCTTAGATCAATTGCAGATCGTGTTCTTGCACCTTGTTGGCCTTCCCCGACAATGACGCCAAAATGTCGATGTCTGGATTTGAACAATATTCAAACCCTTTTTCCACATAAATTATCAACTCGAGGGAATTATTTATTTCAAGACTAACGGCATAGTATATGCAAGAGAAATCACATAACTTGCTGCTAAATCACAAGCTTAATCAATGAACACACAAAATACTGTAACAAAAATTAAAATGGACGGCAGAATAAAAAAGACATTCACAACAATTAAATAATTATACTGAAACAATAATAAAAAAACCAACTAAACATGAAATCAACGAAAATAAAGGTAACTCAACACCTGATCAGAAGAGTGGGCCCAACTCTCTAATCAGGGCTGCGCAAAACTCACGAATTATAGGTAAAACAACATAGTGTTGTGCATTCAATTAACTGCAGCATATTTTTGTTACAAAATCTATATTTACTAGGCTTAACCCCGATTCACAGCCTGCAAGCCCTCTTTATACAACTGTTCAGGAAATCGCAGATTTCCTCTAACAAATACATATCAACAATTATACAATTCGTTACAACATAAACCTAATTTCCAAAAGGAAACCATGAAAAATCCTGAAATATTTCTAGGGTGAAACGGAGTCTGTTGCGCTATAGCATCAAGTGAAGATAACGTTGGAAATTTGGAGTTGCTCCATGATTCATAGTTGTAATCTTCCCACTTTTTCCAAATCTGTAAAAATATCATAGTTAACATTTGAAAAAGGTAAAATCTCCTTGACTATTACTTCATTAATCAAATACCCCATGTAAAATAAAAAAAGGAGGTTTACCTTGTGTGTTTAAGAATAATAATGACACAAAGAGATAAAAAGGTGGGCCAAAATGGGAGAGAAAATTATACAAATCTGGTAGCCAACAAGTAGTATGCCTCATGACCTTGTCAATTGTCTCGTAAAATATGGCTCAAGTACGATGCAAATACCCCTAAACAAGTTAGCTCAAATACATTGGATACACTCCTTGTAAAGTCAGCTCCCAATCAGATGTAAAAGTCGGTTTATAAACAATCACAATTATTCATAAACAAGTCGGCTAATTACCTGTCCCCGGCCACTATATATAACCAGGCAAGTTGCGCAGAACAGGACACAGAATAGTTCGGATTAGTATGATATTTTCAAAAATATATTAGAATGGAAAGGTGTGCAGTTTGGTGCGGTATAGACAGAAAAGGAAAATAATATAAATAACGAAGCGAAGGGGAATTATTATGTCACTGCCTTGGGTCTCTAAGCTTCAGATATCTCTGTTATATTAGGTGTCATATCATAGTTTAGAAGTACAAAAAATAGGTAAGGGCCAATGTAGGTGCTAACTCAATGTGAGGTTCTGGAAGAAGATGTGAAGAGGAATATAGTGAAGAAAGGGATTTGTTACACTTGGTTTTTTTATCTATCTCAAGGAGCGAAGAAGAGATTGAAGCATAGGTAGACCGAGGGATATATCATCAAAGGAATAATCGGTATGTCTCTAAAGTATATGCTACTGAAAGAAATAAGTCTCTAATTGAGGTAAAGGATAGTCTAGCTAGGAACCGAGCAGAATGGTGCAGAAAAGGATATCAGCATAAGGAGTCAAGAAATGAGCAGTGAAAATGTCTTGGAGGCATACAAGTGTCAAGGGTTTTGCAGGTTTTCCTCTCCAAGAGGGAGAGGTTTTGGCCCTAGCTTGAACAACCTAAATTTTTTGTCTCTTGTGTTTTGATAATTGACTTAATGAAAGACATAATAATCTAATAAAGAGAAGACCTAATTAAGAGAAGTAAGCTCACAAGTAATTATCAAGTAGAGAATTGAATTAAACTATGTCCTTACAAATTCTCAACAAAATATATTCAATTTTTGAGCCATTGGAATATCATCCTACTTGTTTTCTATTGTACCTGATAGCTAATGTATTTGGGTGAATATTGAAGACATTTGTTTTATATCTTTATTCTCCTTTCATTACTTTCAAATCATTTAGTTTCCATAATATTTGTAAGACTTTTTGTTAAACATGTGAAGGGGGTTGTCCTTTGCATCTAAGTGTTTAATCCATAGGACGATCCTTTGAATAAGAACACATCATAGTGCATTGGCATGCTTTCCTAGCCATAAACTATATTCAAGGAATAACAATCTACTTACAATTTCTCCTTAAATTTGGAGGTAATATTTTGCTAATATTATCCAAATTATGTAATATTATCTACTCCTTTATTCCAAAATGATCAAACAAAACTAGGTATCCTTATGTAAGCCTTATTTGAGCCAAAGGTGGGGGTTTTGGCTAGAGTTAGAAGAAGTTTTAGGAAATATCTTGGCATCCATGGTGTGTAATTTCTTGTTATACCTAATATACCTAGTCATACAATGGGGTAAATGCTTGCTTCTATCTTGAGGATAGGGTAGGGGGTATTTATGTTAATATTGTAGTTGTAGGTTATAAGTTTCTTTTCGATATATTCAATCTTCCTTCGTGATTCTTTGGATATATTGCAGCGCCAATATCACATCCATATAAAATAACAAGAGTGACAAGAGTCTCACAGAGGAGTTTTTTTTATCCCAAATATAAAGATCTGACAACTTTCAAGCCCATATTATGTTTTTCAACCTCCATTTATTTTTTTCTCATTGTTATAATTTAAATTGAGCTCATGATGCATGTCAATTCCTAGATATTTGTATGAAGCAACTTCCTCCAAGGACCTATTGTCATAAATGAAAGTATCATAAGTGATATTTTTGGACTTAATTGTCATTATTTTAGTTTTCTTGGTATTAACACCGATACCCATCTTGGAGTAGAAATATTGGAGAATCTTGAGTTTATTTCCAAGATCATAATGGATTCGTTCCAAGATAATAATATCACCAACATAAAGGGAGAGATTTATGACAACACTAGTGAGCTTATCAATGTATGTGCCAAAACAGTTAGGGGATAAGGGACACCCATGCTTCACTCCAATATTGCATTTAATTTCTCCTGAACAACCCTCAATGGTCCTAATCTTGGAAATAACATGTTTGTATAGCCTTGTCACAACAACCCTCAACTCAAGAGGATCCATTAACTCTTCTAACTTCTTCCGTAACTTTGTTCTAGGAATGGTGTCAAACAATTTTATGAAATAATGGAAACAATAAAATAGATCAATTGTATTATTGTGGCATTCCTTTGTAGTTATCCTAAGAGTAACAAGATGTTCCATAGTTAAATTATATCTCCTATACATAATTTTTCCTTAAAATATTTTAATATGGTTTTCAATCTAAAGGCTAATCTTATTTTCCAAAACAATCACATACAAATTGGTTAAAATGTCATTGATTATAATGGTCCTGTAATTAGAGGGAATGCTTATATCCCCCCTCTGAAAATATAGGCATAGTAAGGATCTGCATCCAAGGATTAGGGAAGTATTACTTCACTACCATATTAAAGAGCTTGTGTATTTTCAGGATGAGGATAGGTTCCTCCATTTTAAAATTTCAGCTTGGTACCTTTCAATGTCCTTAACTTTCCCATTCGCAAGTTGCTTAACCCTAAAATGAATGTCTTCTAAAGAAAATATATCATAATCTATAGGGAATTTGAATTGGTGTCCATTATGTTAAGGGATTCATAAAGGTTTTTAAGGTAAATAATCCAGTTCTTCAAGGGAATCAAATGATTTTATTTAGTCTTAAGAATCATAATTTTCTTCTAAAAATTTTTAGGGTCATACTTAGAGAGGTGAAGTAATTGTTCTTCCTTTCTACTTACATGGTATTTTTTTCTTGTTTTAATAAGATATGTGTACGTATATATCTTATTAAGTTTTAATATTTCATTAGGAGCATCCCTAATCACTTATATAGCAATTTTACAACATTATCACACTAAAGGTTGGTATTTCTATTATTCCTTTTATATGACACCTCGATAGATACCTACATAATAGTAGAGGAGAGTATCGTAGTAAAATTATGATAGAGGTTTGAAATTTTATCCTTATAAGCTAAGAGACCATGTGAATCCTTGTTTAAATCCTTTAAGAAGATATCCATTTTACTATTGTCGAGAGGAAAGTGGTTTTGAATCTCACAATTCTCATGCATGTGCTTGTTTTGCATGGAAAATTTTAGTATTAAGGTTAAAGGTCTATGATCATAGTCAGGTTCATGGTCATTTAAGAGGTACAAGTTTACAATTTAGTTGGAAATGAGAATAGCAGATATCATAACAATCCCTAGTTTATTTCCTTTGTAAATAAAAATAATACCAAGCTCATGGGACACATATTCCAACCTAAATTTTGGAAAAAACATAGTGATGGGGATAAATTGTGATTAATTAATGGCTATGGAAATTGGAAAAGGAATTGGCAAAGGAAAAGTTGCATCAATTGACATTTTATTTATAAAATAAGATGAAGGGTCACAAATTTTCATGTGAGGAAAATTGAAGGGAAAATGAAGGATAATGAAAAAAATAGAGGCCTCGATAATAAAAAGGCTTATGAGTATCAGTTCATAGCTTTTGTCAGTTCAGTCTTTGGCTCTCTCATTCATTCTCTCATTCTTTCTTACACTTGCACACTTAGAGAAATCTTGTAGCATTCTTGGAGCACTCTAGTTTTCTCTTCAATTGGATAAACAAGGCAAAGGAAAGTATGAAAGTGAAAGGGAACGAGTGGATCAGAAGCAACAATTCCATTTCTTTGCAGGTAACAGGTTTAATGTGAGATTTCCTTTTCTATTTATGGATGCATGGTAGACGCATGTGATTTTTTGGTTATGTGTTATCTTTGGCATGGAGGATTGTCTAGATTAACAGTGGTTTTAGCCTTGCCTTTCTGTTTCTTGGATAGGCATGGTGTTGTAAGTTTTCCCACTTGATTTTTTTATGGTTGGTGCTCATAATTCCTTATGGTTGTGGGTTGTATCAACAACTTTGGAAGCCATGGAACAACTTGGGTTGAGTTATTAGTCCTGGAGCTTAGATTGGGACAAATTCTATGGATCCTTTGGTGGGTTGAATCACTAGTCCCTGGAGTTGGGTTGGAAAAACACTCTGGAGCCCTGGAGGTCTATGGGTTGATTTACTAGTTCCCGGAGCCTTGGAAAACTTGGGTAGAGACTGATCTGGTTGGTGTTAGTGATTTCCGACCATTAGGTTGAATCATTGGTTGAGGTTTGAGGTGGTTTAGCCTTTGGAATCCATGATTTGTTTTTTTTTGGTTTATTCCATGATATTCCACATTCATGCTTATAGTATGGCTCGGGGGTGATTAGCTAAAAGAGAGATTTGGTTCAGCCTAATATATGGTCGGGTGGTACGTGGAAGTCCCTAACCTGGTTTGTAATTTTGTATGTTAATAATATTTATTCTTATATTGTGATTCATGTGTATTTTTTGCGATTGTTTTGGAAATATTATGGCTGAGTATACATGGTTTATATGTTGGCTATTTTTTGGTTATATGTTGTTCATATAATGTGTACCTTCTATGGCTCTTGTCATGAATTTTTTAGATATTGATTAGTTGATGAATGTATGGACTAATAAGTGTTGCTGCAACTATGTGGAGAGGGAATATGGTCTTGTTGGTGACTCTCATATGAATCTCAAACTTTTATGATCAGATATGCATTCATCACATGTAGCTTACATTTTTCCATGTGTTTGACGAAATGTATGCTATGTTCTAGGAAATATAAGTCAAACTCTTCCTTGAGGTTTGTATGATTAGCCTTGTTTTCATGTATTTAATGATTTTGAAAAATCTCGGGAAGTTCTGGGAAATGGTTTAGAGGATGAACCAGAATTGAGGCTCAGATCTCAGGACCTTACCCTCTGAAATAGACAATTTGGGTCACACCCACACTCAGGAAA
Source organism: Pinus albicaulis (assembly GCA_034641835.2). NCBI lineage: Eukaryota > Viridiplantae > Streptophyta > Pinopsida > Pinales > Pinaceae > Pinus > Pinus albicaulis. The sequence goes on from CM076580.1 coordinate 882,374,506, forward strand.
CCTTGTGAGTGTGGTTGTAGGCCTTGTCATGCATGTGGTTGGGGGTTAATTTTTGTAAAAATGAGCCCCAACTCAAGGTTTGGTCACCTGGGGTGGTTCTTTGGCCCCTGAGTGTCCCTATAGCCTTGAGGAATGATGTTAGTTGTCAGTCGGTGGTCATTTGTAGGCCCCACTTCCTTAACTGAAGCTAGGAGGTTGGGTCATGTCATAGTAACTCTCCTCTCATGTTCACCCTGGTAGGTTGGTGACACTGGGTAAATGTGGGAGGGGTGGTTGTATATCGGTATCAGAGCTCTTAGCTTCAACACTTGGATTAGATGGGCAGAATGTGTTTGTCATGCATTCATGTAATTTTTATATGTGTTCGTTATGCATGCATTTTGATGGTCATTGTTGTAGTTGTGTCGTCATGTAGAGGTTGATGATGTTGATGATGAGATGATTGATATGTTGATTTCATTATATATACATATTTTTTGTTAATCCAAATGAAGCTTGGTTACTTGATATGAATAATTTTTTCAGATTGCATGATTATTTATAAAATATGAAAACCAATATAACTACTTGCAGTCTTAAAGGGTAAGCATAAATTTGACAGGAAGATTTAAAGAATGTCAGATGTATTTGACAAGATGAGCATACTTGGAGTGAGTTCGAAAAAAATTTCAAGAAGAAGTATATATCTAAAAGATACTATGATGACAGGGAAAAGGAGTTCTATGAGTTGAATATGGTATCTATGACTGATGAGAAGTATAATAGTATATTATTGTATTTTTTGAGATATGTGTGTTATCTTAAGGAGAAGAAAGAAAAGATTCAGATATTCATCAGTGTATTGTTAGTATCATTCAAAGATAGGATTGAGTTTGATAAGCCTAGCTTGCTAGAGGAAGCCATTAGAAAGATGAAGCATTGTTATGATCAATCAAAGCACAAGAGCTATGAGTCTAAGTAGGATCGGAAAGGTAATGAGAAGAATAAATGAAAGTGGGCTAAGAAGAGAGGAAAACTTCAATATACAGATGAAAATGATAATGCAACACCATACAAGAAATTCAATGCAGTTGATAGAAGATACAGATTAGAGAAGAACAAGGGTGATGGTAGGAAGCCTTTGCAGTTTTGGACTTGTCAATAGAAACATCGCAGGAGAAATTATCCACAATATTAAGGTGGTAGACCGCATATTTACAGTGCTTAGGAGGCACAAAAAATTGGGGATGTTGGACAAAGTATTCCTCAAATTTATGCATAATTGGATAGTAGGAAGGTTGATCATCATACATCTATTATCAATATGGAATGTAATATTTGTGATCAAGTTGTTTCTATTTTGATTGAACCTGGATCTAAATATAGTTTTATCAGTCTTGACCTAGTGGAAAAGTGTTTCTTGAATAGAGAAATGCATGGAGAGACTTGGTTGGTGAAATTAGATATAGGTACTAAGAAAACAGTTCATCATTAGATAAGATCTTATGAATTTGAGTTGAATGGTATGTCTACACCAACGCATCTAAACGTGCTTCTGTTGGGATCATAAAATATGTTATTGGATATGGATTGGTTGTACATTTATGGGAATAACGTGGATTGCTATGACAATGCTATTGAACGACTGGATGATGATGGGGAGAAGAGAATATTGTAGGGTAAGAAGAAGCCTACATTAGTGAGAACGGTTACAACTATGCAGGAAAAGTGCAGTAGCAGGAAAACGTGTGTATTTTTTGCAGTTCGTATTTCCTAGTGACAAAGGGAAGGATATTGAGGATACTGAAGTCTTGAAGAGGTATTCGTTTTTGCAGCAGCTTTATGAAGTATTTCCATATGAGATTTCAGATTTACTGCCTCATAGGGAAGTGGAATTTTCTATTGAGTTGATGTCAGGAAAAACTACAACATCAAAGGTATCGTAGAGGATGAGCACTCCAGAGTTATTGGAACTAAAGTTGCAGTTGAAAAAAATTCTTGATAAGGGATACATTAGGCCAACTGTGTTGCCTTTGGGTGCAACAGTGTTATTTGTGAATAAGAAGGATGGTAATCTAAGGTTATGAATTGATTACATGCAGTTAAATAAGGTGAAAATTAAGAACATGTACCCTTTGCCATGGATTGATGACTTGTTTGATCAGTTGAAGAGAAAAGTAGTGTTCTCGAAGATTGATTTTAGATCATGATACCATCAAGTACACATCAAAGAGGATATCTACAAGCTTCCTTCTAGACCAGGTATGGGCATTATGAGTTTGTAGTAGTTCATTTTGGTTTTACTAATGCTCCAACTACTTTCATGTGTTTTATGAATAATGTGTTGCATCATTATCTAGACAAGTTTGTGATAGTATTCATTGATGACATATTGATATATTCTAAGAATGAGGAAGATCATTTAGAACACTTGGTAGCAATTTTAAAAGTTTTGAGAGAATATTAGTTGTATCCCAATCTTAGTAAATGCAATTTCTTTCTGACGGAAGTTCATTACTTTTGGTACGTGGTTTCCAAGGAAGGTATAGTAGTGGACCAAAAAGAGATCAGAGCTACATGGAGTGGGAAACTCCTAGTGTTACACAACATTTTGTCACCGTCCCTACAATCCCCCGTCCCGCATATTGGAGGGCCTTTTCTGTGACCTGTGAGTAGTGACATAACCTGAAACCACTTTCATGGCATTCCTCTTGTCAAGGACAATCATTCCTTTGAAGAAATTTTCCCTTGGAAAACCCTAAAAATTGATCTTTTAGCCTTGGCACGACTAGCCAGTTCAGCCCTCGCACCAATGGGGAAAATCCACCATAGAGGGCGTGCCAAATTGTGCTCTGTCCCAGTGTTTCACTCGTGCCAAGCTTAATAAGGAGTGTTTTAAAAAAATAAGTGGTGGAAGTTTGATTCCAACAAACTCCTGAACGAGTCTCTAAAATGAGTTGGGAGGTTTGGCTCCGGATCTCCATATATGGGAGGTGGTTTTCCACCTATCATGGAAGCTTCCTTAAGGATAGAGCCAATCCCATAATTGTAGGGATCCCAACTCCCCTTCCACCATCTATATAAGCTTGCCTTTTCCCTTAGCAAGCTAGAGGAGAAGAGATGAACATGTAGCAAGGAGACTATCGCCAGACAGCCATTGAGAGCCAAGCCGAAGAGAGATAGCTTTGTCCAATTTCCGACAAGCTTCGTTGAGACATGCTCTGCTGTCAGCCCCGCCGAAGGAAGATCTAGTGTCAGAGCTTTGGGTTGTATCTTTCCTTTGTTATTTTAATGATAAGCGACTTTGATTATGGTTTCATTCATGTGTCTTTTTCTTTGATGCAATGAATTACATCCTCTCTAACTGATGTATGGTTGCAAGATTTAGATTTTATGTTGTGTATCGTTGTATCCTTTACATGTGTGCAGGTGTTAGGATGCTTCAAGTGGAAGGATCATGATCTGCCAAGCGAGGAATGGGAAGTGTTATCCTTTCTTCAACGACCACTGCATAGGACCCGAGGTAGGAAATTTGTTATGTTCTTGTCGTTTTGTAACTAGAGACCTACGTCACCACGTGACCTGATTGTTGCTAGACCTGATCTGGACTAGTAAGGATCGCCTCTGTCCGCAGAGGGGATTTACCTCTTCAAAAAACTGGTGACTCCATTGGGGAGTTAATTGGAGTTAGTCTTGTCTCTTTTGGTTTTTTTTGGCTTGTGTTTGATTGATTTTCTCTTCTGGTTTGCCTCCTTTCGGTGTAAAACCCCTGTTCAGCCCCCTACAGACCTGATCTACTCTCTGTTTGATATTTTTCATTCCTTTCCTTAGTAAACTCAATTGGCGTGGTTTATAGCCTGACAGTCATGCCCACTGGTTCTTCTTGCTAGTTAGGCCCCCACGCCAACCCTGATTTGGTGCAAGATACAGCCAAACAGTCGCACCAACCTTGTTTGGTGTTAGGGTTTACTTGTTTTTGAGCACTCTGAGTCTGATTTTTGGTTCTGGTGTTATTTTTACGACTGTCTGAGTGCCTTGAAGTCCTTGTTGACTGTGTTTGACCTCTATCCTCTGGTTTTTTTTCCCTTTACCATCAGTTTTGCATTCTAGCCCTAGGACTTCTAGGTGCTATAATGCGTTGAGCCTCCCGTGGGAGTTTTTGGTTCTCGCTTTTCTAGTCAACTTTGTTTTCTCTTCCTTGCATTCGTTTTGTTGGATTCCATTGTATCATTGCGTTAATTGTGATTGCTCTCTTTTTCATTCAAGTTTCACTTTGTCTCATTTCAAGCCTAGATTACACGGTTTGTATGAGCCTTTTGAGATTCTTCTTTGATTTGAGGGATTTCTTCATCAGTTTGAGTTCTGATTGTGTGTTTTGCATTAATTGAACTTGCTTGTTTCTACTCTTTCACTATAATTTCTCAAATTGGTCTCTTCATTAGTTTTTTCATTTCTTTTAGTGCATTTTCTCTAAAGCAATTAAAAATACAAAAACAAATCTCTTTGTTTTTTGATTAGTTAGTGAAAATTGAAAGCTTTTCTGCATTATTAGTGTTATATAACTCTAAGGGAAAAGTTTTTAGCTTCATTAGCATGCATTAGAGACAGTAGTGGAGGTTTTCTGATCATTTTGTTATTGTTTGAAAAGCTCTCAACCTTCCCATAGTTATCTCTTCATCAAACAAAGTGATATATTGTGGCATGTAGTGTGCATTTAGAGGATTTTGAGATACAACATTCGATAGGGCCTGAAATTGAAACATAATTTGAAGATCGACTCTAAAATTTATTCAATTTACCTTAAGGCAACATTGAAACATTAACGAAATATCTAGAGGTCTAGGGTAGTGACGTGTTTTGGCATCGTTAAACCTAGTAGTTGTCGTTCGCCTCTTGGCATTAGACAATGCTAGTATAGACTTGTGCTCCTTGTACCATCGCGTATATAAAGGGAGACCCCACTAGGTTGTTATCCTTTATCCGTAGGAAGTGGAGTCTGTTGCCTTATACCCGTGATACACTAGACACAGCATTCGGGGAGATTACCTACACGTACATCAAGTCCTTGGTTGATTTCTCTTTCATTTTTTAACCAAGGTGTATATGGAAGTTCAAGGATATCTGGTACACCCATCTGCCTAGATTACCAGAGTAGTCATTTCGATCTTTTTTGACTCATTAAATTTTAAAATATCATCAAGCGCTTTTCCTTTCACGCTTGTTTCCAATTGAAAGAGATAGAGTCATATTTTACTCGTTTTTAGACTCTTAAAACATGAAACAGTAAAATTTTCCAGTTTCAATGTGGTAAAATTAATCACCTACGATCACAAGCCCTTTTAGAGATTGTTTTTCGACCGTTTGATTGTTTGCCTTGGTTTTTTCCCTTGTGTATTTTTTTTTATCTCTTCCTCTTTTCATTATTGTCACAGTGGTGGAACCCTCAGTTTCATCTACTGGTAGTCCTTACATAGATGATTCGTCAAAGGTCTCTCAGTCCTCTGCTAAACCTCAACAACCTATTGTATCTGAGTTTCTCGATGGGGGACCAGTTATATCTGAGCTTCCCATTGGTGGACCAGTTGAATTCAATTGGCCCTTATCCAACGCTTGGTTTGGATTTGGAGTAGAGGAATAATTCCCTCCTCTTACATCGGGATCGCCTTTCTTGGCTGCCATTATACCTCCTAGTCTTCGCCGTCTTTTAGAAGATCTAGCGACAGGGTCAGATATGGACTCACCCAGTCCTTCTCCTAGTGAGGAAATTCCTACATCTGGTGAATATTACCAGCTTTTTCTATAAAACAACCCAGATTCTTCTGTCATGTCTTCACCTGGTCCTTCACTTCCAGCAGGATATAGGTCATTAAGTCAGGTCATGGCCGTTGTGGCCTCTAAGGGAATATCGACTCCATCCACAAGGTTAGTTATTCCTTCATTAGGGAAGTCACCATTGACACCTCTCATGTCATCTCCTCATGTCACATCAGTACCTGTTAGGCCTACTTTCTACGTAGTTGCGTCTACGCCCGCCGTCACTACTCAGTCCACCAGGACCTCATCACTTCCTGAAGACATTTACATATATTCTGTTATTCCATAGAATATTTCTCCTGAGGAGTATCGGTTGTCTTTACAGCCATCAAACTCCAAGGTTGGTCAATCCTCTCAAGATCCTAACCATCCTTATTTTTCCCATTATGGACCAGATGGTACCCCAATTTATGTATTTCCATATCAATACGATAAGCAGGGTAACCCTCTTCATTTTCCTGCTCCTGAGGCTTCTCAGTATGTTCACGGTTTTCTATCTACCCAAGCTAGGCAACCTTCTAACCTGCAAGGACAACCCTTCTAGGGTCAACCTTAGGGCTAGCTTGGTTATCTGTATGACCCGCAAGGGCAACCCTTACAAGGGCAGCCTTTAGGCCAGCAAGGGTTGTTGTACAGTCCACAAGGGCAGTCTTACAACCCTCAAGGTCAACCTCTATAGCCTCACCCTGTGGTCGAACCAGGGCAACCTCAAGTAGCCATAGGCCAACCGGGGTATCAACCTGGACCGTTGTACGGTCCTAGGGGGAAAATCCATCCTTCTCAACCTATGGTGCAACCTCAGCAACCTTATTTTCCCATTGGTTCGAATGTTGCACAAACAGGGCCATCCTATGGTCCTATCACAGGTCAACCTGGTTATCAAGCACAACTTAGCCCTCTCCCTCCATCAGGCCAACCCACTCAGCTGGGGCAGCCTAGTGTCCTTCATTAGCCAGGCCAACCTGTTCAACTAGGACAACCTGTTCACCCAAGCCAGCCTGCGCAGCCAGGTCAACCTTTTCAACGAGGACAACCTGCACATCCGGTTAACCCTGCTCAATAGCCGATTTATTCTATTCCATAGTCGAATCCGCCTGTGCGCCCAACTTATCAAGCTCAGCAGGGCCCCACTTACCGGCAGCCCGCTCGACCCCAAGGCGGCTATTACCTTCAAGGTTAGTCTCGACCAGTTTACAACCTGCCCCAAGTTTCTGGTTATTACCTTCAACAACCAGGCTATACCTATACTCAACAGTCAAATCCATACGCTGCTCAAATGGGGCCTACATATAATCAGGGTCAGTACCCTGGTTATCAACCCCCATACACTGGTTATTAGCAACCGTATCAACCCAATTATATGGCTTATACCCCCTATTGTCAGAATCCTCTAGGACAGAACCAATGGGGGCAAAGTTATGCTCAACCAAGGTGGAGTACAGGTACAGGTCCTTATTGGGGGCCTAACATGCCTTTCAATCCTCAGTTGCCTTTCCTCGCTACGTTGGAATTGCCGGACGTATCTAAATTGACTATTGATCTGATTCTCCATAATCCATATTGGCCTCCGGTTCCGACCAAGGTGCCTGGTGACTGTCTTAAATTTGATGGTAAAGCTGGAGAAGACCCCCAAGCCCATGTCATGACCTACCATCTGTGGTGTTCCTCGAACTCTTGGGTGGATGAATCGATCCGTCTACGTCTTTTCCAGCGCACTCTTATCAGTGCTGCTGCTAAGTGGTACATAGAACTACCCCACGGTATTTTTCAAGATTCTAATACTTTATTTATGGCTTTCCTAACACATTTCCAGTTACCATTTCGTTATGAAGCCGGGACGCATTTCCTAACATCTCTGAAGTAGGATAAAGCCACTCATATATCAGATCATATTCATGAGTGGTGACGTCATCGTCGACTGATCAAGTTTGATATTCCTGATCAGCTTCTAACTCACTGGTTCACTACCTCCTTTGTTAACAAGATCGCTCAAGATATTGCTATGGGGGCATGTGTAACTGAGGAACAAGCCATCGCTCATGCCCAGTACCTCGATTTGGTGTACTCTTAGTCTGGAACGTTATATGATATCTTGACTGATGCCCCGCGGCCAGGGACCTCCAAAGCACCACCTACCCCATTGGTGGATGGTGTTATTGGTTCTGTCTCTCAGACTTCTCATAAGTCTTCGAATGGGAAGTAGAAGTCGAATTCTTCCAATAATTATGTTCTTCCCACCCCTCTAGATTCTGGTAAGACCACGGAGGTCAATGTCATTCAGGCCAATCCTATGGAAAAGACCTCCAAAGGGAAGAAGAAGGGAAAAGGAAAATCAAAATCTGATTCCTTGAAACCAGAATCCTCCAAACCACGTGTTGATGATGGTTCCCAAGAGAAACTGAAGTACCCTTGCCTGATCTATGACAGAGACCACTACACCAAATATTGTCCCTGACGATCCAAGGTTAGTCAACTTCTTAAAGGCTCTAAGGGAAGTCTGGCTGTTCTTAAGGAACCTTTCCCATCTCATCAGACCTAGATGGTTGAGTAGCCTTCACCATCTGCACCATTTGGGTCCCAAGTTTTCATGATGAATCGTGCTACACCTGTTTTGATTGCTACTCGGTCAAAGGATTATGCCGGATCATGCAAGGTAGCTGGGAAGGAAGTCGTTGATGGCCCGCCTCCCCCACCTGTCTCTGGTCCTTTAGAAATTGAGAATCCCAGTGTTGAACCTGTTGTAGGGCCACCTTCCAAAGGTGTTCTTCGAAAATATTCCTATAACCCGAACGCCTGTGCTGCTTAGCATTACAACATTGTTGAGGATTTGGCACAGGCACCTTCCGCAATTTCTGCGTTGGAAGTGCTTCAAAGTTTCCCATCACAATGAAAATCTCTGTTATCTGAAATCGATGGTATTGATCCTGCCGATTCTAGTCTTCTCAGCTTCGATCTAGAAAATTTTGTCCCCTGACTCCCGCATCAAATTGCCTTTGTTATACAAGTCAGTATCAATGGCCTCAACATTCACAGAGCCATTGTGGACGAAGGTGCCTCCACCTGTGTTATGTCATCTGCCCGCTGGAAGGCCATTAGCTCTCCAGCTCTTACTTCATCTCCCAATTCCCTTGAGGAATTTGATGGTAGGGAATCAAAACCCTTGGGTGTTCTCGTGAGTTTATCGATCACATTACAGGGTAAGAAAGTCAACGTTGAAGTGGAAGTGGTTGATGCTAAGCTCAACTATAATCTTCTACTTGGTTGCAATTGGACCCACGCCATGCTATGCATTCTGTCCACCCTCTTTATGCTTTTGAAGTTTCCACATGAGGGAAAAATTATCACTATCGATCAGTTGTCTTTCTTTACCTCGTCCTCCGACAATAACGCACCATATGTGGATCAAATTCCCAATCCCCCTGACAGTGTAGGACCTGGTCTTTTTAAGGACCCTATTCTCATGGGTATTTTTCTTGCGCCACCACTGAACACTGTTCAATTCAACATGATCTCTAGGTTAGATGACCCGTGGATCATTCCTTCTTCCGAAAAGGTGACCTATTTCAGAGAATCGATGCCTCTAAATCCATTTGAAATTAATTATTGTGAGAGCGTCGCTGCATCAGATCCTCCTCCTCCTGATAATGCTCCTTTGAGCATGGCTCTAGATGTATATTCTCAATCCCCTTAGCTCAGCGAGGCAGATTCGCCCGATCCTTTAAGAGAAGTCTTCCCGTCTGACGAAGCTATCATTGAAACGATGTCTCTTGAAGATTTTTCGTGGAGCAATGGACATCATCGTTCCTCGTTCATGCCCCGCCTGGGGGCAATGTCTAATTGTCTAGAGTGCTTTGCATCTCAGGTTCCCTCTCCACCTCTCCAAATGCCAATATTGACTCATGAGGTTATTTCGGAAGGAAATCTAAGTAACGTCACCCAAACAATGCCTATCGACATCTCCATTAAACCGGGGGTCGTCGAGAACATTCACGTGGGAGTTACTTATTCTCCCGAAGAGATTCAAGTATACACGAGCCTTTTCTGCGAATTCTGAGATGTTTTCGCATAGTCCTATGAAGAAATGCCTGGGATCAATCCCATTATATTCGTGCATGAAATTCCCACCTATCCAGGTGCAAAGCCCATGCATCAGCGTTTGTGCCTACTGCATCCTCGAAAAGCCGCATATATAAAGGCAGAAGTTGAGAAACTTCTTAACGCGGGCTTCATATATCCAATCCCCCTCATAGAATGGGTTTCTAATATTGTCCCTGTAGATAAGAATCAGGGCACTATTTGGGTCTGTATTGACTACTGAGACATCAATCAAGCTTGTCCTAAGGACAACTATCCCACTCCCTTTATAGATCAGATCATCGTTGATTGCGTAGGGAGTGAGATCTATTCCCTTATGGATAGCTTCTCGGGTTACAATAAAATTAATATTTTACCCGCTGATCAACATAAGACCACCTTTATCTGTCCATGGGGCACATTTTCCTACAAGAAGCTCCCGTTCGGCTTGAAAAACGTTGGGGCTACCTTCTAGTGTGCTATGTCCTACGCTTTTCATGACATACGTCACATTTTTTAGCCATATCTGGATGACCTCTCGGCTCATTCAGCTTGGCGCAAAGACCATCCTTAACACCTCCGCCAAATTTTTCTCCACTGCAGACGTTACAATATCAGGCTTAATCCTCACAAGTGCATCTTCTACGTGGATTCTGGTCGTATTTTTGGATTCATTGTCTCTAAAGACAGAATTCGCCTTGACCCTCTCAAGGTTGATGCCATCGTTAATCTCCCATATCCATCCTCATTGCATTAACTTCAGAGTCTTCATGGGAAAGCGAATTTCTTACGTCGCTTTATCCCAAACTATGTAGAAGTGGCCAAGGGGTTTACGTGACTTCTGAAACAGGACGTTCCCTTCCATTGGGACGAGATTGCTCAGCAATCCTTCGATAAACTTAAAACATTGCTCATCAATGCTCTGTTAATACGTCCTCCCAAATATCATCGCGATTTTACCCTCTGTTTGGCTGCCGCTTTCAGCACAATGGCCATGGTTCTGGTACAGGATGATGACAAAAAAAACGAACACGTAGTTTATTATCTGTCTCGAAATATTCTCGACACTGAAATGCGCTATGCCCACATCGAGAAGTTGGCGCTTGCCGCGGTCTAGGGCGTTCAGCAGTTTCGCCATTACATCCTGTTGCATACGGTAACCATGATTTTTGACTGCAACCCCATGAATTACATCTTGTCTTGACAATTTCTGGGGGGCAAGTACTCCAAATGGATTGTCATCCTTCAAGAGTTTGATTTGGAGTTCACCACTGCCAAATCGACGAAGTCACTGGTTTTTGCTGATCTTATCTGCTCTCTCCCTATACACTCTGTTCCATCTCAATCCGAGGATCATATCCCGGATGAAACACTCTTTCTCATCAACACTCATGACCCATGGTACAATGACATCATCATGTACCTTCAGACATCCACTTTCTGGTCCGAGTTGACAAAGGATGCTCGACGTCGCGTTCAACATCAATCTCAACCATATCGCATTGTCAGAGATACCTTATATCATGTCAGAGTTGATTCTGTGCTCCGCCGATGTTCGACCTTGGAAGAGGCTGAGAAAGTCCTGAATGACTGTCACAGTGGCGCCTGTGGTGGTCATATTTCTGGTTATGCTACCTCCCAAAAGATTCTACGTGTGGGTTACTTATGGCTGTCTATATTCAAATACTGTATTGTTCCAATAAGAAAATGTCATGCGTGCCAGATCTTTCAACGCAAGATGCATGCGCCACCCCTACCTTTACATCCTTTTATTACCGTAGGCCCTTTTGCCAAATGGGGCATTCATTTTATGACATGTAACCCTCACTCGGCCGGGGAGCATGCTTATATAATCGTGGTCATGGACTACTTCACCAAGTGGGCTGACGCGATGCCTACATTAGCTGCCGATGATAAGACAGCTACTCAATTCATCTTCAACCATGTAGTTATGCGTTTCGGAGTCCCTCAAGCCTGTCACTAATCATGGCACTCATTTTCGGGACTACATGATGGCAGAGCTGACATCAAAGTTGGGCTTGCATCATGACAGTTCAACACCATACTACCCTCAAGCGAATGGCCAGGTTGAGGCCGTAAACAAAGTACTTGTCACAATGCTTCAACGAAAAATTGGTATTCACAAATCCAACTAGCATCTCCAATTGTTCTCAGCTCTTTGGGCCTACTAAACGTCAGTAAAAAGCACGACCAGATTCACACCCTTTCAGTTGGTGTATGGTCTGGAAGCGACTCTTCCGGTTGAGTGTGAGATCCCTTCGCTGAAGTTGGCTATGGAATTACTGCCCGACACTTCCCCAGAGGAAGAACATCTCCTATATTTGGAACGACTGGATGAAACTTGCCACTTGGCTGCCTTGGTTATGAGGCACAGAAAAAGCGGGTTAAAGCTCATTTCAATCAAACAGTTTCTCCATGTTCTTTCATTGAAGGGAACCTCGTCCTCTTATATGATCAAGCACATGATAAACTTGGGGTGGGAAAATTCCAGCCCATGTGGCATGGGCCCTATATCGTAAAACTTGTATTAAAAAATGGGGCCTATGAGCTAATCGACTATGAAGGTATTCCTTTGGCGCAACCTAGAAATGGGTTGTACCTGAAGAAGTACTACGCTTGAATTATTCTTGTGTGGTGTGTGTACATAAATGAGTGATTTCATTTTTGTGCATGTGTGATGTGGTGTGCTTTGTAAGCGTCTTTCTTCTGATTGGGTCTTCCTGATTGTGTAGATGTCTATTACTCCTTTTGTCAGTTTCGTGTATGGTAACTTCCGCAGTACCAGGAATCTATCCTCGACAGCCTGGGTAATCTACAATCCTGCTGGTGAGTTAGTCAATTTACACGGTGTTTGTCTAGGGCCTACTACAAATAATGTCACGGAATATAGTACCATTTTGTAATTATTGAACAAGGTCGTTAACCTCGGTATTCATGCATTACTTGTATATTTGGACTCACAGCTTGTAGTGTTACAACTCAATGGTCATTATTCAGTTAGGAACCCATCCATTTTAAGACTGTATCTACGTATTCATTTACTAGAAAGAAATTTTGATTACATCACATATCAACATATACGCAGACACATGAATGCGTTAATAGATGCAGTAGCTAACATGGTATTAGATAGACATTTACGTAACTTGTAAAAAACGTCATCATATGTAAAAAGATCCATCCAGAAATATATATATATATATATGTCAAAATGTTTGTAGTTTTTGTGTATCACATAAAACCAAAAAAATATACATGTCTATTTTAATAATATCTGGAGACAACATGTCTCTCAAAAATGTGAAAATGAAAAGCCTAGATGACTAATCAGCATGGTTCTCATGGTAGCATGTCACTGCCCACACCAATCGCCTCAGTAAACGATGAAGGCGACTAGGCACCCCCATGGTGTGCCTCTGATAAGCCAAAGGGACATCTGCTAGATAAGCATAATCAGGGATCCCACGGGCGATTCCCTCTAAGTTCTGAACTAGCTCGCTCCCCTCGCCCCCCTCACCTTGAGGGTTGTAGGCGAGAGGGGTCCTCCGTGTGATCAGTGACATCCTAGCGGGCCTCTCTGGGCCAACATCTGCATACATATAGGATTGACTGTTAGAACATACATGTATACCCAAAAAAATCATAAAATACATAAAATCAAAAATATTCTTACCCAGCTCCTCATCCCAATCTTCTCCCTCTGAGAGTGGAAGGTCTGGGTCTCTCGTGAAGTCAGTACTGGCATAGGGCTAGTCCTATACAACGATCAATTTTTGCCGAAGCCATACAAAGAACTCGGGCCTCCATGACATTTGTTGGGCCCTCTCCTGCTTTGGGCATCAGTGCTGCCCATTGAGCCATCTGTGGCTCTCACAACGGTGGATCTGCGACTATCACCCCCTAGCCCTAGAATATTGGTAGCCATTTAAGGATGAACGATACCAAGATAGATCCGTACCCAAAATTCTTCAGTTTGGTCTTCTTACACTTTTTCAACTGCCATTTGATATTCATGGTTACGGCAGCAGCCCAATCAAATAGTGTCGGTTTCATGCATTCCGATGCTAGGAGGAGTTATGTTTTAGTAGCCTCATGCAGCGCCTGCGACCTCGCAGCCTGCGTAATGGTATGGAGCACCACTCTGAGTGCTAGATCAGGAACAGTGTGGATGTCAACCTTCCCACTACTTGATCCCGTTCGTGCCCCTGGGCACACTCTTTCCATTACCATTGACATTTTTTCACCAGAAGGCCTAGTACCTGTCAAGATCAGGACTGGAACTCTGCAAGACAATCCAGTGATGAAGTAAACATCAAATACTTCGAGCTCTAGCACTTGGTCTCGAAGCCTAAAATTCTCTTCATTCACATCCTAGATATTGATTAATTATTGCAGCAATTCAGGTTATGACTTGAGACATGGTGTCAAGAAGAACTTTTTTAAGCCGTAATCTCAGAGAGCATTCATGCATTACTCATTCCCCATTTCCATTTCGCCTTCTTCACTATGCTCCCTTTCTTTCCATTCAATCACCATTGTGGCTTTGAACCTGCACCAAAATGGTCACAAACACTTCATTAGATCCCTTGAGCATTCAAAAATACAGTTGATTGGTTCATTTTTTGTAAAAATTGAGCGGAAATTTAGGTTGTGTAGTTGGCGCAACTATTTTGCTGATAGTCGCGCCAACTGGCGTGACCCCTTTGCAAAAAGAACCCAATTGGCGCGGGTCCGTGCCTGATACCAGCGCCAATTGGGCGAGCCCTAAATTTACAAATTTCCCCTTAGGTATCCCAAATCACAGTGGAATACTATAAAAAATGGATTAAAACATAGCTAAGGGAAGCACCTCTTACCTGGAAAAGACGGGATTCAGAATGATTCACTGGATCGTCCACAATCGTCACCACAAGTTCGCAGGGAAAAAACTCACTATTGCTCTCCACAAGAGGTAAAAAGTAAAACTAAATATGTTTTTACTATTTTTGTCATATTTATAATTTTTCAAAATCAAATTAGGTTTTAAAGCTTATTTTTCCAATATTTTATTATATTTTGTCGAAAAATGGGTTTTACGCTTGCTTTTTTGTGCAGAAACAGGTTTTCACGCGACTAGGACGATGATACAAGTTGTATTTTATAATTTTTCGGACTCGGTAAAAACACGAAAAAGTCACTACTGGAGCCATCTTTCAGCTCTTTTCTGACTCTCTAAAAATGAAAAGATTGCTGAGTTGCTTGTCATTTTGATCTCGTTAAATTGGCTGTGAAACGAAATCTACCCAGTATACGTTTACCCCTTTTTCGGGCTAGGATAGATTATTTACGAAAAAGGAATACCCTAGCCTATCACGAATAGGAGGTTTTCTCAGACACAATTTTCTACCTTTTTGGATTTGAGGAACTATCTATGAAAAGGGACTGTTGGAGTTTACTTTTCCGCTATTTTTTCAAACTCTCTAAACATGAAAAGACGTCGAATTCTTCCTTTGTCAAACTCGTTAAAACATGATGACATCGGACTCCATTGTAATGACGATACTCAAGTTCCTCCTTCCTGGGGCTCGTTAAATGTACTAGGTTGTATTTGTCTGAAGGACAAAATTATATCACAAGCATATGCTATCCCCTTCAAGCTTGTTTCCAAAAATAATTGGGGTACTCGCCAGAAATGGTGGGGAAAAATGGAACTAGTATCATCGTTGTGTCGACAGTATGTCACTCTTGAACATGGCACTTTTATGCATTTGTGTCGGGTTGGGGACATCTCATCTTGTTTTTTGTTTGCCTCCATGGGTTTTGGTAATCCTTTTTGACCACTCATTTGTTCTTTGCCTCATCATCATGACCTCAGATCCTTTGATGTCAAATACTTCCAAATCCAGTGTCATGCCACGGATATGTTCAAGAGAAGTTGACCTCTGCAGTTTTCAACCCTCCTCTGATTCTCTACTGATTCTGATTCACAAACATTATTTTCCTATGCCTCGTGTCAATGATGTGGGAAACACTATGGCCCACCTTCGATCAAGGTCACTTCCTGTCGACTTCAGCTCATTATCCAGGAAGCTAATCTAGAGACACCCTTCAGGTACCTTGGAGCCTGCGTTCTTCAATGGTAGGTTCTTCACATTCGACGCAAGGTTTTCATCATTGGCCTTTGATCAAATGATTCTACGGGTGTTCGACGCCAGATCACTGTTCACACTACATAGATTTTACCTATAGTACCTTGAGGGCCATCTTCATTATTGGTGGTTCCTCTCATGTCTGTTAATGGCTTTCATTATTGGCTGGTAATCAGAAGATGTTCTTGCATGTTCGACTTCAGCTCACTTATTCACATGCTAGGACTTATACACAGTTCGGGTCAAGATGGAGCGCAAGACCCTGGATTTTGTCTGATGGAGTCTAGGCTGTAGATTTTTATGGATTATCACGATTGGTTACATGACTCATTGATTGGATGGCTGCGACCATACCTGAGTCTACTTATTGATCCATTCTAGATGGCTGCGTCAATACCTTGGATCCTGAATATTGTATACTCTATTATGGATGGCTGTGCCCATACCACATATCATGTATCAGAGATATCAGTTGTACTTGGATGCAAGTTTTTTGATGGCAGTGTTTTCAGTTGGGCATGTTCTCATAAATCATTTCACCCCTCTCTCTCTCTCGGGCCTCATGCTTTAGGGGGCATCTGTTGCACAGCATTTTGTCACCATCCCTGCAATCCCCTGTCCCGCATATTGGAGGGCCTTTCCTGTGACCTGTGAGCAATGACATAATCTAAAACCACTTTCATGGCATTCCCCTTGACAAGGACAATCATTCCTCTGAAAAAAGTTTCCCTTGGAAAACCCTAAAAATTGATCGTTTAGCCTTGGCGATACTAGCCAGTTTAGCCCTCACGCCAATGGGGAAAATCCACCATAGAGGGTGTGCCAACTAGCACTCTGTCCCAGTGTTTCACTCGCGGCAAGCTTAATAGCTAGTGTTTTTTAAAAATAAGTGGCGGAAGTTTGATTCCAACAAAATCTTGAACGAGTCTCTAGAATGAGTTGGGAGGTTTGGCTTCGGATCTCCATCTATGGGAGGTGGTTTTCCACCTATCATGGAAGCTTCCTTAAGGATAGGGCCAATCCCATAATTGTAGGGATCCCAACTCCCCTTCCACCATCTATAAAAGCTTGCCTTTTCCCTTATCAAGCTAGAGGAGAAGAATTGAACTTTTAGCAAGGAGACTATCGCCAAACAGCCTTTGAGAACCAAGCTGAAGAGAGAGAGCTTTGTCCCGTTTCTGACAAGCTTCGTTGAGACGTGCTCCACTATCAGCCCCACCGAAGGAATATTCAGTGTCAGAGCGTTGGGTTTTATCTTTCCTTTGTTATTTTAATGATAAGCGACTTTGATTATGGTTTCATTCATGTGTATTTTTCTTTGATGCAATGAATTACATCCTCTCTGATTGATGTATGGTTACAAGATTTAGATTTTACACTATGTATCATTGTATCCTTTACATGTGTATAGGTGTTAAGATGCGTCAAGCGGAAGGATCGTGATCTGCTAAGTGAGGAACGAGAAGCCTCATCCTTTCTTCAACGACCACTGCCAAGGACCTGAGGTAGGAAATTCGTTATGTTATTGTCGTTTTGTAACTAGAGACCTGCGTCACTACATGACTTGATTGTTGCTAGATCCGATCTGGGCTAGTAGGGATCGCCTCTGTCCGCAGAGGGTATTTACCTCTTCAACACCTAGGAATGCGAATGAGGTAATATCATCCATGGGGTTAGAAAATTATTACAGGAAATTCATCACGACCTTCCCATGGATTTCCTATCCTATTACATCCTTGCAAAGAAAAGGAAAGAAATTTGAATGGACAGAGGAATGTGCAGCTAGTTTTGAGCAATTGAATCAATTTCTTACAAATGCTCCAGTTCTAAGGATTGTCGATCTAGATAAAGATTTTGTGGTATGTACAAATGATTGCAGGAGAGGAATTGGTGGAGTCCTGATGCAGGAAGGGCATGTAGTATGCTATGAGTCAAGGAAAATGAATGAGCATGAGCATAACTATGTGACTCATGATCTTGGTTTGGTAGATATCATTCATGCATTTAAAATGTGGGGACACTATCTTCTTGGCAGGAGGTTCATCTTGATGAGCGATCACAGTGGGCTGAGGTACTTTTTTGACCATCCTAATCTGAATGCTAGGAAAGATAGGTGGTTGGTTGTGCTTAGTGAGTTTGACTTCGAGATCGAGTACAGTAAGGGTAAAGAGAACATGGTTACAGATGCTCTTAGAAGAAGAGTGCAGGTAAATCACATTAAAACTATGAGTTCATATGGGAAAAAATTGCAAGAAAAAATATTGTAAGCATGATAGCAGGATGGCAAGTACCAACAACTTAATCTATGTTACAAAATCATGGTACGGGTGAATAGGATGTGGATTATCATCTCACAATAGATGGCTTGGTCATATTTAGGGACATGAAATATGTGTCGGACAACAATGAGCTCAAGAAGCTTATTTTGTTGTAATTCATGTTAATTCATAGTCAAGTCACCTAGGATATTAGAAGACATTGATAGTTGTTGGAAAACCTAATCCTCTATGGGTAGGTGTGGAATGCGAAAAGTCACAATGGAGTCCAAGTGACCTTGGAATGTTAAACCAAGAGTCACACCATTGTACTATAAATGTACATAATGTATAATGGAAAAATGAGAAAGCCACGCTTATATTTCATTGTGTGTTGAATCTTTTTTGTGTGTGTGTTTATCTTCCTCCTACACCATGTGTGTGTTTAACATGGTGTTTAAAATGGTATCAGAGTGGGCGATTGCTGGCCCTGCTCCAAATTGAGTGAGCCATTTGTGTTTATGGTCTGTGCATATCTGCAAAAATTCTTGATATTTTTGCAGCACTCAAAGTTTCTGCAGCAGACATTTTGCCGCATTCAGAAAGTGGTTTTGAAGAAGAGCATCACTGGTTTTGAGAAAGAAGAAGCATTCAGAAATTGGCAGCACTGGTTTTGAAGAAGAGCAGCAGTGTGCATCTGAAGGTTTTCATTCTGACTTCCATGCAATTTCTGCTGCCCACTTTTAAATTCTGCATTTTGAAGAGATGTTGAAATATTGTTTAAAGAGGGTTTCTGAAGTAGAAGTTTATGGTTTTTACTGCAAAAGAATTCTTAGATTTTCTACTGCTGGATTTGTTTCTGCTATACATTTGGAAAAATTCTACTGTCTTTGAAAATTCATTTCTCTTACTTTTCTTTCTGTTGTTTTAATTCAAAAAAAAATAAAAAATAAAAAATAATTTCTCTCACTTGACCTTTTGGCCCCCCCTCCCCAACCTGCAATTCTTTTTACAGTTCTATGCTTACAACTCCATTCTCATCACTCAACTCAAGCTACCCTCTACCTATACCTCACCTCACACCCACGACAACTCCCTTACATTGCCCCTTCCGGCTCATAGCTCTACGCCCTCTCATACACCAACGCAGACCTGCTATCCTATGCCCCCTTTCCTCTATTCGACCCCAGTCTCCTCTATTCGACCTTCCCAACGATTTTCCCAGCCCTTTAAATTTTTTTTTTTAAATCATCCTTTTAAAATTTTCAAAATTTTTTAATATCTCCCTTTCCCTCCCAAATAATACCTCCCACCAATTAAAATCTCCCCCCCCCCCCACCCTTTTTTAAATTGGTTCCCCTCCCTTTTTAAATTTATTTCCACTTTTTCATTTTAATTTTTTTATTAAAAAAAAAAAAAGCCCCTTTCATTTTTTAATTAATTCCCATTTTTAATTAATCTATTTTTTAATTAATTTTTAATTAATGAAAAAAAAAAAACAGCAAAGAGAGAGAGGAAAGAGAGAATATGAATAGCAGAAAAAGAGGACATGACATGTGAGCAGATGGACTGAATACATAGAGAAAATTGCAGATTTGACATTTTATGATTTGTGGCATATATAAGAGGGTGATTTTCTGAAGAATTTTACATGAGAAGACAAGTTTGCCATCATTTTTAAAACAACTATTTGAAGAAGAGAATTCAGCTGCCTTAAAGGCTTTTTGCACAAGTGTTTTCAGCTGCACATCTACAAAATATTTTTGCAAAGATATTGTATTGAACTGACATTGTATTGCTTCTTCATAGTTGCAATCAGCACATTTTTTACTTTGATAATTCTTTAGAGTCATTTGTATTTGTTGAATCACATTGTAAACAGGTGCATTTTCGGTTGAAGCTGACACCCTTTCATTTTTTGAGCCTAAGTTGTTGAAAATGGCTAAAATCAATGAGGTATTAGAGTTTTTGAATAACCTCATTCATTCCAATGTTGATGACATGATAAAAATGAGCAAGGATGCTCTTTGTAACATTCAAAGTTGTTTGCAAGATGCACATGACAAGATTGAGTTTTTGCAGTTGGAATATCAGCTCCAACAAGATGAAATTCAGCAAAAGAGTCACCATTCTGAACCTGTTTTTGTTCAGAAGATTGTGAAGGACTCTCATCAGAAGAAAGAAGATAAAGTTGCAGTTGATCCACATTCAGTGCCTTGTACTAGAGCAGATGTACATGCAGATGCAGCAGCTCAGCCTGCACTTCTCAAGCCCATCATCAGACCTTGGGAAGAGCTTGTCCACAACAAGCACAGAACTAGTCTTAGATATGACAAGGATGTGTCCTTTCATATTCCATACTACACCAAGCCCATCATATTTCAGAGTGTCGGATTCATGTATGATAGTTCACCTGCAGCTGTTCCAGATCCTGTTCCACAACAACAACAGATTGAGAAATGCCAACACTGTGATCGAGTTGGCCATATGAAAGATCACTGTTTTGATCTTCATCCATGCAAGCATTGTGGTCGGCACACCCATTCTTCAAACAGATGCTTCAGACACAAGCCTCCTGCAAGAACCAAGATTCATCTTGGATGGATCGCTTCTTGGCAATGGGCATCAGCAGCCAAGAAGATGTTTAAGACACATGTCAGAACTTGTTCTCAGATATTGAGCAAACTTTCAGTTGAGTTTTCGCCATCATCTCACCTTGTCCCTGACAGGGGGGAAAATGGTGGTCATGTACAAGCTTCGACGACAGATCAAGCGAGCCTGAGCCACAATCTCTCATTCTATGTTCAGAGTTGTAGCCAGCAGTTCAAGCGAGCCTGAGCCACAATTCGTCATTCCGGATTCAGAGATGTAGCCAGAGACACGGATGCCCATGAGCATGCCTTCGGTTGGTGGAAAACCTTAAACCATCATCTTTGGTTGGTGGATAACCTAAAACCACCACAGGTAGTAGACCTCCCTTCTTTTAGGTCGAAGGTCTCCCTTTCATATATGAGGAACACTTCCTCTAGCAGAAGCCTTCAGCTTAGCAGCCTTCAGCTTCTTGCCAGCCTTGGTTGAGTTCCAGGAAATGCTTCAAAGCATTCCAGAGTTGTTGGTAATCCTAAAACCATCACAGGTAGTAGACCTCCCTTCTTTTAGGTTGAAGGTCTCTCTTTTTTATGAGGGACAATTCCTCTAGCAGAAGCTTTCAGCTTCTTGCCAGTTTTGGAAGAGTTCCGGGAACTGCAACAAGTATTGCGTTCCAGTGTTGGTGGTCATCCTTAAACCACCTCTTTTTTCCAACATTTCAGAGAGTTGATTTAGCCCAAGTGCTGCCATGCATACTTTGCAGATTTGTATTACAACTCTCTTCTTGGACTCACACATACCCCTTCGGATTAAGGGGGGATGTTGGAACACCTAATCCTACATGGGTAGGTGTGGAATGCGAAAAGTCACATTGGAGTCCAAGTGACCTTGGAATGTGAAACCAAGAGTCACACCATTGTATTATAAATTTACATCATGTATAATGGAAAAATAAGAAAGCCTGACGCTTATCTTTCATTGTGTGTTGAGTCTTTTGTGCGTGTTTGTTTATCTTCCTCCTACACCATGTGTGTGTTTAACATGGTGTTTAAAAATAGTGGTTAATAAGTCCTACCATTGGTCGAACTTGAATAAAGAGGTGGCTGAGTTTTTTGCAAGGTGTTTGGATTTTCAACAGGTAAAAGTAGAGTGTAAAAATCTAGGTGGTTTATTGCAGTAAATTCTAATTCCAAAGTGTAAACGAGAGGTAATTTCCATGGACTTCATTACATGTTTTCCAAGTGCATCTAGACAACATGATTATATTATGGTTGTGGTTGACAGGTTGACTAAGGTAGCTCACTTCATTCCAGTGAACTCTACAAATTAAGCTAGTGAGGTAGCCGAGGTCTTCATCAAGGAGATAGTGAGGTTACATGGTATTCCTAGGAAGATTGTGTCAGACAGAGATGTCAAGTTCACTTATAGGTTTTGGAAATATTTTTTTTCGGGTTTGGGGACAGAGTTGGCCTTCAGTATAAATTATCATCCATAAACATATGGACATATAGAGAGGGTCAACAATATTCTTGAGGACATGTTGAGGATGTATGTCATGCATCAACAACATAAGTGGGAAGAGTATATTCCACTGGCGTAATTTACGTATAGCAATGGGTATCATGAATATTTTCATAAGAGTATGTTTGAGGCACTTTATGGACGGAGTTGTAACACCCCTATCCATTGGAGTGATCTAGTGAAAAAGGTTTTATTGGACCTAATATGTTGGAAGAGATGGAACAAGAAATGCAGGTTATCAAGAAGAATATAAAGATAACACAAGACAAGTAGAAGATTTATGTAGATCAACACAAGGCATTTAAGGAGTTTCGAGATGGAGAATGTGTGTACTTGCAATTCAAGCCCAAGAGGATCTCCTTGAGGATTGGATCAAATGTGAAGCTGAAACCTAGGTATTATGGGCCTTTTGAGATCCTTGAGAGGATTGGACTAGTGGCCTACCGACTTGCACTCCCTTCGACAATAAAATTCCATGATGTTTTCCTTGTGTCATTCCTTAGAAGTATGTGAAATATTTTGATCATGTGATTGACTAGTCGGTATTGTAGGTGGAACCAGGAGGAAAATTAAAGTGGAATGGAGCAATCGATCAAGTAAAAGTGTAGTGGAAGCACTTTGGGCTCAATGAATCTGCATGGGAAATGGTTTATCATATGTAGGTTATGTATCCTTCTCTATTCGCTGATTGAGTAGATGTTTTTTGATATATGTTTTGATTATATCTATATATGCATATGTATGTAAATACTGCATTGGGTTGTGTTATAAAGATATAATAAGAAGTATGGTGTACATGTTATAATGGTCATGGTCATGATATGATATGATGTAAATGTTGCATCGAGCTATGTTATAAAGCTCCATGGGAAAAATGTGTTTTTTTAGCTTATAGGTGTCATTGAACACCGAGGACAATGTTCCGCAAAGGGGGGCGGGATTTGGAATAGCCCCTAGTTCATTTACTATGTAAATAAAAATAAGACTAAGGTCATGGGACAGATATTTCAAGATGAATGTTGGGGAAAAAATAGCGATGGGGATCACTTGTGATTAATTAACAACTATGGAAATTGGAAAAGGATTTCGCAAAGGTAAAGTGGCATAAATTGGCATTTTATTTATAAAATAAAGGAAAATATAAGGAAATGAAGGTGAAGGGTCACCAATTTTCATGTGAGGAAAATTGAAGGAAAAATGAAGGAAAATTAAGAAACTAGAGGCCATAATAAAAAGGAATTTGAGGATTATTTCAAGCTTTTCTCAATGAAATATTTGTCTTTCTCATTCATTCTCTCATTCTCTCTTACTCTTGCACACTTTGAGAAATCTTGGATAATTCTTGGAGCATGCTTGGAGCACTCTAGTTTTCACTTGGATTGGAGAAAGAAGACAAATGAAAGGAAAAAAGTGCAAGGGAACAAGGGGATCAATAGTTACACCTATATTTATTTGTAGGTAACAGATTGCATGTGTGATTTCCTTGTTGATTTATGGATGTATGGCAAATGCGTGTGGTTTTCTGGTTATGTGTTGTCATCAGCATGGATGATTTCCTGAATTGATAGTGGTTTAGCCTTCCTCATGATTTCTTGGATAGCCATGTTGTTGTGGGTTTTCCCACTTGATTTTTTTCTGGTTGGTGCTCACAATTCCTTATGGTTGTGGGTTGGAAAAAATGCTTTGGAATCCCTGGAACAACTTGGGTTCAGTTGCTAGTTCTAGATTCTAGGTTGGGATAAACAATCTGGATCCCTTGGTGGATTATTAATAGTTCCTAAAGCCCTAGAAAACTTAGGTAGAGATTGATTTGGTTAGTGTTAGTGATGTTCGGTCGTGAGGGGGAATCACTAGCTGAGGTTTGAGGTGGTTTAGCCTATGGAATCCCTCATTTGGTTTTGTGTGGTTTATTCCATGAGATCCCAAATTCATGCTTGGAATATGGAACTGGGGTGATTGGCTAAAAGAGAGATTTGTTTCTTCCCAATCTATGGTCAGGTGGTACGTGGAAGTCCTTGAATTAGTTGGTAAATTCACGTGTTAATAAGAGCTATTGTTCTATTGTGATTCATGTGAATTTATAGTGATTGTGTTGGAAATGTTATGGCTTGGTTGTCATGGTTTATATGTTGGTTATTTTCTGGTTATATGTTGTTCCTATGATGTGTACCTTTTATGGCCCTTATCATGAATTGTTTAGATATTGATTGGGTAATGAATTTATGGACAAGTAATTTTTGTTGCATCTATGTGGGGAGGGAACATGGCCTTATCGGTGATTCTCATATGAATCTCATAATTTTATGATCAAATATGAATTCATGACTTGCATATTACATGTTTTGCATGTGTTTGAAAAAATGTGTTTTATGTTCTAAGAAGTCTAGGTCAAGTTCTTCCTTCAATTTTATATTCTTAGACTTGTTGTCATGTCTTAATGATTCTGAGAATTCTTAGGAAATTTTGGGTAGCGGTTTGGAGGTTGACCTTGAATTGAGGCTCAGATCTGGGGACCGCACCCTCTGAACTGAACAATTTGGGTCACAATCGTACTAAAACATGCTTGTGAGTGTTGTTGGAGGCCTTTTCATGCATGCGGCTCGGGGTTAAGTTGTGTGAAAAGGAGCCCCAGCTCAAGGTTTGGTCATTTGGGGTGGTTCTTTGGCCCCTGAGTGTCCCTCTATCCCCGAAGAATGTTGTGAGTTGTCATTCAATGGTCAGTTGTAGGCCCCACTTCCTTAACTGGAGCTATGAGATTGGTTCATTGATGATCTCTATCATTAGACATATTTGGAGGGGTTAATGGTCACCTTTTTGCCTTCTTAAATCTCTTTTTCTTGCATTTTTATTGTTATTTGGTTTTATGATGCTAATATAGGTGGTGATTAAGGCTAACATACTCTGAGTACCTAATACGATCTTGAGTGCAGAAAATCATGAGTAATTTCCATTATTTCTGAATATTTTATCATAAATAATTGGAGGAGACAACAAGGAGAGATTATAGGAGGGTTGTACAACCCCCTTAACTTTCAAAGGCAACCAAAGGATCCTCATGAAATCCCCTCCAGAAATTTGAATTCAAAAGGAAACCAAGTGCACTCGACCTATGGTTTACTCGGAGTCAAAGTGGACTCAATCACTATTTTCTAGGGAGTTGTTGGTTGCTGCCCTGTAGAATAAATAGAGTAGAGCTAGAGCTAGGAAGGATTCAATTCTATTGGGAACTTTACTGCAAGCTATTGAGCTTTTGGTTATTGTACTCAGTGATTAAACTTTGAGAAATGTACGAGACTATTATTTCATGAAATGAGCAGACTAATTTCATTTTACTGATTTAAGTTTCAGAGAGCTAGGCATGTGGGTTAGGGCCCAATCCATGTGCCTCAACCTCTCTCTTGTACTTGTTCTTTGATTTCTTCCATTCAGCTAGTTTTGCTTCTGATAGTTCCATCACTTCTTAGTTTTTCTTTTAGTGTGCTACGGTAGATTTCATTTGCTTATGAGTAATAGAATAGAGGAGAAAACTATAAAATTTGTGGATCAAGACCTCCCTTCTCATCTCTGTCAATAGAGCTCAAGGAGGGTGAACCTTCCCACAGGCCCAAAATTTGATTTATATTCATTATTTTTGAGATTAGAGAAGAGTTGCATTACCATTTTCAGCCTTCTTTTTGTACTATATTTTACCACAATTGTCTGTTTCTTTGTGCATAAGTTAGCAGGGTTGATTACAGGAATTAGTGTTAAAGCCCAGATCAGCTCTGTGGTGCCTTCCCGCTTCATTTTCCATCTCTACCTTCATAACCTGAGCACTATTTTTACGCCCTCCATTCCCTCCTTTTTCCGCTTATTCTAACTATTGTACCGACCTTTTATCCCTAAAAACACTTAAAATATTCAACCCACCTTATTCCTTTACTTTCATTATTCATGACCACCGCACCATTTTTAACGCAAAACGCTTGAAAAACCATCAAATTTGGATCTCCGCCCTTGCTCCTCAAAACTCCCTCTAGAGTATCACATTTCACACTTTGCACTTTCCTCCCGACTATACTACCGCTTCTCTACCAACCCTGTGATATTTCGATATTGCGATATCACATATCGCATAGTTCATATAATCTTTTTTCCTTGCCTCTGCTAATTATCACAAGAATACTCGAAGACCTTTGTAAACCAACCTTTTCCCTTTTTCATTTGAATACTTTCTGCAAATCACAAATCACATTTTCTATTGGTTTCCATTAATACTTTCTGCCTCCGAACCCCGATTGCAATATTACTGTAGCACTCTGCCACGTCACCCATCACATCTCGTATTTCACAATTTCGATATTATTGCAGTTCGCTCCCACTTCATTAACACTTACTGCCCCCAACCGCTGATTATGAAATTACTGTAGCACTCCGCCACATCATCCCTATCACAAATTGCATTTCGTAGTTTCTATCCCCATCGCATATCGCATTTCACTCTCGCTCCCCAACAACACTTCCGCTACTCCTCCAGCTTTGTGATATTGTGAAATTGTGATATTGCATATCGCATTGCCACCCCCCTCTTACAAATCTGCCATTGCACGTTTAAAAGCATCCCTTTCCAAATAATTTTTGTGATATTAAAGGTTTTAATAAAGTTTTAAACCAGTTTTTTTTCACTCCCCTAAGCCTTGTTTCATGTGGTTAAGCCCTCCATTAGCACCTTTGCCCCTTTCTTCTCCAAACTGCAAGAAACACCTCTTTAAATTATAATTAGGTCATGAATAGCTACATAGATAGGAGCATGATAGATAGAGAAGGGTGTGTTTATCTAATTGGCCAAGTTAAGTGCAATTTAAATTAGTTTCCCTTCTACCATTTCATTTCTGTAAATTAAATTAGTTTCATTTCTGCCATTTCCTTTCTGCAAATTAAATTAGTTTCATTTTCGTCATTTCCTTTCTGCAAATTAAATTAATTTCATTTCCATAATTTTCCTTCTGCAAATTAAATTAGTTTCATTTCCATCATTTCCTTTCTGAAAATTAAATTAGTTCCATTTCTGTCATTTCCTTTCTACAATTTAAGTTAGTTTCCTTTCTGTCATTTCCTTCCAGCAATTTACTTTCTAGTTCTTATCATAGTTTAAGAAATAGCACCCTTTCGTAAAGCATAAGAGGATGATATGAGCAAAATGCATCTGCCATGTATATTGCACTGTCACCTCCAAGTTTGTACGAACCCTGGGTTGATAAAGTAAAGTAGGGAAACCCCTGGGAGTTGTAGCACACTTGGTGCAATACCACGGCTCACCAATCATGCCATAATAACTCTCATCTCATGTTTACCCAGGAAGGCCTGTGAAACTCATTAAATGTGGGAGGGGTGGCTACAATTTTCAATATTATCCTTATAAGCTATGAGAACATGTGAACAATTATTTAAATCCTTTAAGAATATATCCATTTTACTCTTTTCAAAGGGAAAATGTCTTTGACTGTCACAATTTTCATGAACGTGCTTGTTTTGCATGGAAACATTTAAAATTAAGGTTAAATATCTATGATCATATTCAAGCCCATGGTCATTTAAGAGGTCAAAGTTTACAATTTTGTTGGAAACAAGAATATAAGATATCACATCATCCATGACACTACTTCCAAGTCCATGAATGCAAGTCATTTTCTTGGAGTTTGGCCACTTGATTTTTCCATTGCAAATTATAAGGTCTTCAGAATAGCCTATATAATTTGACTAACTCGGTACCAAATAAATTCTTCATTAGGTTTGAATATACTAGCTAAATCAAGGCCCTCATCTAGCTAAAAAGGATGGTTGTTTGAATCATTAAGTAGAAGAATATTTTGGTTAGATGTGGTTCTAGCATTAAACTCACACAACAAGAGGATATTACCTTTATTCCTTAGACTATGAATATCCTACTCTAAGGTATTGTTATCACTTATGGAAAACCCAGGCTACAGGGAAAACCCCAAGGTAACCTAAAACCTCTTTTAGGCTAAAATTTGGCCCTTCAACCTGGAGAGGAATATCTCCCTAAAACACAACAACCGAAAGGTCACTATAGTGACCTTTTCACTTTTTAGATCTATGGCCAGATTTAGTTCATAGGTTGAATTGGTTGGGTTGACTAAAAAACATACCATTGGGCATGGAGTTGAGTTCTAAAAAAGTAAAGCTATAGATCTGATGAGCAAGCTGTAAAAAACATGATAGCAACAAATCCTTTGATTATTTGAGAAATTGGAAGAAAAGGACTAAAATGAGACAAATTATATAACTGATTGAGGAAAAAAAATACTAATGGCTTATAAATACTAGAAAGGAACAAATGAATTCTAATCTTGGATACTAACATTTCCAGTCATGAAAGAAATTTTTTATAACAGAGAAGAAACTGACAAGGAGTTATGACACATGAATTTTCTATAAAATGCTCATTAAAAAATGTAATATATTCAAGACTTCTCAAATATACCAATATGAAAACGTTTTCAATAAAATCCTGTTGATTTATGGTTGCATTGGATGTGCTCTAGCCTTGTAATTTTTTATATAGGCTAAGACACATGTATTCCATAATACCCAGAAAGGATTTTGGAAAATTCCACTTAGAGATGGTTTAATTAAATTAATTAATCATTTTTTAATGTTTTCTTAAATCTAAACTTAGGGAAACTGATTAATTAAAGGGTATTAATTAAACTAAGTGTGAATATTCTAGATAAAGTCATGGATCATCTCCCGGATAATATTATCCCTTGATTATGTTTTAATCTTGGCCGTTGAAGGGCCAATGAAAGATTATAAGATGGAGGGTGAGAGCCCTATGGAAAACACATTGAGCTTTTGGAATTTTTGAGCTTGTGAGAGAGACACAACTTCTTGATCAATATCGAATCACTAGGGCAGGGTTTGCTAAGTGATTTTGATTCAGTGATTAGTTCCAAAGAGGGGCAGATGCAGTAACTATTCAAGAGGAACAGGAGTACATTTCAGAGAGAGAGGCAGTAGTGACACAGTGGAGGCAGCGCAATCATCTAGAGGGGTGACGCAGTTGCTTAAGGGAATCACACAAAAGTGATGCGGTGCCTTCTAGATTCTGTCTCGAGATAGCTGGAAGTTGGGGTTTCTGAGCCATGAGGGCTAAAACTCAGTTTTAGATCAGCTCGATCATTTACAGAGGAGAGGTGACATAGTTCTTCAGCTTGCCCATGCAGGCTTACACTGTAGCAGCATAGGCATCACGCAGAGGCAAAGAGGGACTTCACTAGCGTTGTACCAGATCAGCCAGGGACTAGCATAGTGAGGTATATCTCGCCTTTCTTCTGTTGCCAAGATTTTCTTTGAAGGGTGAGACAGATATTGACACCCTAGTTGTACTCAAGATTATGCTTCTTAATAATACAAAACCCTCAGATCTGGTGCATCAGTTTTCACGAGTTGGGCTTTTCCATGGACTTAGTCCAAAAATAACTTTGTCAAATGTGGATTTTTTTCATTGTATTTTGTTCAGTTTTTTTCAACACTTATATTTATTCTGCAACATTATTTGTGTAGACTACTTCAGTAATTACTTCAATATTTCACTGTAATGAAATAATTATGAAAAATAATAGGAGAAGTAATTCAGATTTGTTGCAGTAGGAATCCAGATTTAGGATTTTTCACATGGTATCAGAGCTTATTCAAGCTGAATTGCAGGAGAAACAAAAGTGAACCAACAGATCAACGTTGAAGAGACTAGGAACTACGTAAGCAATAGTAGTCTACCCTAGTGGTTACACAGTCTAGGCTAGGAGGAAAATCCAGCATAGAAATAACTCCCTCTGAGAGAGTTGATAGAAGGGTAAGTTTTTTTAGTTGCAAAAGAGGCAGCGTGGCAGACCAGCGTAGCTAAAGGACGCAGTAGCTAAATAGAAGTGAGTGCTGGTGCATAAGCATCAAAAATTTTATGAAAAACACAGTTGAGGATTTCTCGATCTTAGAGAGATCTCTTACTCAAAGAAACTTAGCTTTCCTGTGTAGCAGCAGAATCATTGTCTTACTCCTCAAGTAATGTGTAAGTCTAACTGAGTAGAGGGTTAGAGGGAGAAGTCGACAGTTGAAGAGATGGCCAGCAACGGATTGCGTGACCAAGATAGATTGGAGGGTGCCTCCAAATATGTTATTTGGAATTCAAGGATTAGGTTTCTCCTTAATGAGCATGATCTAAAGGCCCTCATTGACAGCGCAGTTGAAGAGCCACTAGATGCAACACATCTGAGAGCCTTCAAGAAGAACATGGCAAGAGCCAAATGATTGATCCTAGATGGCATAAAGGATAACAACGTACCCCACATAGCAGCAAAGAACACTGCTAGAGAAATGTGGGTAGGGCTGGAAAATCTATATCAAGGATATTCTGAACAGTGGAAGATGTATCTGGAGGAGAAGATGCGTAATACCAGGATGAAGAAGGGAGAGCATTTTGACTCCTTGTTTTCTCGACTTCAGGATAATTGAGACCGGATTTCAATAGTGGGATCAGCACCTAGAGACTCAGAGCTGGTAAGGCTCACTCTGAACTCTATTTTAGAAGAATATCAGGTCTTTGTCCATATCATTATGGGCAAAGAAAAACTTCCAGGATGGGAAGCGATGTGGGAAGCCTTACAGCAAGAATAACTGAGGAGAGATCTCCTCAAAATCCATATTGAGGATATCAGTAGTGGTTCAAAAGTAAAGAAGGAGGAGGAAGAAAACACAAATCTTGTATCAAAGGGGAAACAAAGACAAAAGAATAAATATCTTTCCAAGATCAAGTGCTTCAGGTGTGGGGAAATGGGACATTATGGCACACAATTTCCTCTTAAGAAAAAGGACAAGGAGGAGAAGCAAGATCCTCAAGCCAAAGCTGCCAAGATTGAGGCAAAAGTTGATTGTGCTACGTTAGCTCATATTCTGAAAGGAGGGAAGTGGTATGATTTTGAGTTGTAGATCTAGAATCTACAAGTGGCAG
Source organism: Pinus albicaulis (assembly GCA_034641835.2). Lineage (NCBI taxonomy): Eukaryota > Viridiplantae > Streptophyta > Pinopsida > Pinales > Pinaceae > Pinus > Pinus albicaulis. The sequence continues at coordinate 882,405,894 of CM076580.1, forward strand.
GATCCTTGAGTATTTCCAAAATCTTGGATCACATGCGAGCTACGACATCCTTAAGACAGTAGCAGGATGGAAAATTGCAGTAGAAGATGAAGAGACAATGCAGTGGCTAGCAGTACTAGAGCCTAATCAGAGGAGAAGAGGAGCAACAACAACAATAGTTGAGCAACAGCAGCGCAGTGCACAATGGTGCAGTGCAATGCTCACGCAATGCAGAGCAACAACACTGCAACATATTCAGAGAGCTAGTGCATAAGTTAGCAATATTTTAGTGTCAGTATTTGCATACTTCCACCAGGGATTAAAACACATTTGCATGTGCATCTTAGGTGTCCCATTCTGAAGAAATTTTCAATCATTCCATTAGGTCATGATATAAAATTATTCCATTAGTGTTTGTCCTTGTTGGGTCTATGTTTCGAAAGTGTTTTCCACATTATTCTCAGTATAAAATCATGTTTCAAATATGTTCATCAGAAAGAGCTCCGAAAGAGCTTTCCAACGATATATTATACTCTCAAAACTAACTCCTTGATTGGAAGATATGCCTAAATGAATAAAAGCCCCCAAAAGGCCTAACCTTACCCTTCTTTCTCATTTGGTCCCTTAAACTTTATAATTTCTATCTTTTCATATGATTTTAAAGTTTTCAACATAAAGGCCCCTTTTAACTTTCATTGCCCTCTCTTACAAACCTCCGATGCGATTGATAGCATCGTAAAATTTTATGGGTTGCAAATCACAACACTTTGATTGAACACTTCCGATGAAAACTTCTGATGCAATTTACCCACCTCCAATTGCATCGCATCTCCTTCCTCTGATTCGATCACATTGCAACTTCACAGTGTTCCCACAAATTCATCACCTCGCTCTTCTGATTCCCCGATGCGATTAATCGCATATCGCCCATCGTAATCGGTGATTCCCGCAACATTTAATTTTGAAACCCCTCCTCCGCTGATTTGCGATTGCGTCTTTCCTCGGTTCCACCAGAAAAGCCTTCTGCTCTTTTCAAAAGAAAGGGGTTTTTCCTTGTGTAAAGTGGAAATTTTAATTTTATGTTTGTTTTAAAAATAATTCCTTCCGCTCTCTTATCTTTGGTCTATACTCCATCGCATTGCGCGTTTTTCACTTCTGCCATGTGTTATGACCACTCCTCTGCCGATTTGCGACTGCGATTCCTCCCTATCCCACCAAATCTTTTCGCCCATCGCATATCTCCCATCGCATCATAATTTTTTCCTCGCATCGCTTTATTTTGCAATACACCCTCCCCCCTTTTTGATGTAGTTTGCGATTGCGATGAATCATATATCGAAATCGGAAAATCCCCACCAACACTTCGCTCCCGCTTCCCTTCGCTGTGATTTACGATTACGATTGTGATTTTCCTTGTGCCCACCATCCTTTCCTTTCATTTTTTTTCAATGAAAAAGGGCCTTTCTTCATTAAAGCAACAAATTCGATTTCCGGTGGTTTCAAAGGCCTTTTTCGACAATGGGTTTTTCTTCAAAAGGTAAAGGCTAAGAGCTAAATACAGACACAAAATCATTTCAGCTTATTCAGCAACGATTAAGAAGGGATCTGTCAGACCGCTTCTTTTCATTCATTGGGTATGACAGAAAATTTCTCCAGGCAGTCGAATGTATTGCTCCTTCTTTTCAGGGGCATATTGTTGGTCTTTTCCTATATTCAGACTTTAGTTTCTGGGCTATTGAAACAACGCCTCCTTTTGTGGATCTACTCCCCTCAAATTTCGTCTATTTAATGTAATTTCTGAGTCATTTGTAAAGGGGGGCCATAGTGGAATAAGTTGGAAATCATTGAGGATGCTCTACGCTCCATTTGTAACAGTTTGGCAGGGAATTAATTAAGAAATGCAACATTGATTTATGGGATCCCTGTGGTGTGGATTTTAGAACTGTTCTTTCCTTTGTGATCATTTGTTAATTGTTATGTTCGCCATTCATTCACTCATATATCTGGTTGAATGTTTTCAAGATAGATAGGTAGAATCCATTGTATAATGCTCTGCCTTGGGAAAATCATTCAGTACTCTGTGTTTTTTGTTATTTGAAGAGGATCTATCTCCTATGCCCTTTTTAGCTTCTCATCAGTCTTGCACATTCCCCATTATTAAAACTAAGTTGTTAAAATCCCTGTCTGCCTTGCCCCATAGAATACCATGTATCTCTTATTTAATTCCCCAGTTTCAAACTGCCCAACCCCATATGATCCATCCAACCCTGAAAATTTTATAAAAACATTCTGATTTTATCATACCTAGCCTAAATCAGTTTACAGTAATATTTCATTGAAAAATTTTCATGGAGAGAGCCCTCTCCTGACCTTGTAGGGCTAGCTACAAGGCTGAGCATGGTTTGAGGTTACCCTGATTTTCCTTCTTTCAGCCTAAGGTTCAAATTAGGTGCTGACATTTTCTGGCGACCATACTAGGGAGGAAAAATATCATACCTTCCCTGGGAAAGAACGACAGAGTTTAGATCTAATTGTTGATGGTGAACAACAATCAGATGCATACGAAGGCTGAACTTTTCATCTGGTGAACTCCAATTTGATGTAAAGACTCCATTGGAGGATCGAATTTTCCGGCAGGAAAATGGAAGGATCTTACACAAAGTTCAGGTATTCAAAGTGGAATGGTGTTCAAGATTTAATCTGATTTCTTGTAAATTACTTGTTTTCTTTTCCTGAAACTGTCCTAAAAGTTTTTCAGATTTTTTTATATGATAAATATGATCAAAATCTTGATTCTACCTATTCAAAAAGTGTAAATACTGAGTTTTCCTTTGATCTTGGCCTCCACCCTTTTTCTAAATCTTATGATGACCATCTTCAAATTGATGAGCCTAAAGGGACCAAGACTAATCCTGCAGCTCCTATATATATTCCTACACCTTTTATAGTCCCGGATAGATATAAACCTCTCATCTTACCTCCTATACTCCATGCTTTCCCTAAAAATTATTACCTATATTTGCCGAGGTTTAATGGTGAATGTGACAACATCAATGTTGAGAGACATATGCAGAATTTTGAGACTTTCCTAGACCTTTTTGAAGTTGATGAAGAGGATGTCATTATTAGGCTTTTTTCTCTTTCTTTGCAAGGCAAAGTCAAGAGTTGGTTCAAAACCCTGCCTGATGCCAGCATCTCAGATTTTTAGTAGTTCATCAAAATCTTCCTCGACAAATGGGTGGTCAAACAAAACCCTTTACTAATTCTAGAAGAGTATGCCCAGCTGAAAAAATAGCTAGGGGAGATAGTACAACAGTTTTCTACCAGATTCAATCAAGTCTATTATTCGATACCTGCCGATATAAGACCTCCTACTGGCTTAGTTCTCTTACATTACCCAGGTGCCTTTGATCCATAAATGGAGTTTCAACTGAGAGAAATGAACCTTGCAACACTTGAAGAGATGCAAAATAATGCAGTAGATGTAGAAGCTAATCTGTTGATAAGAAGGGCAAAGCTAAAGGAAGAATAAAAGAAGAAAGTTGCAGATCACTTGACATATTTAGAGGTAAAGCTCGACCTTTTGGTAAGCGCAGTGGAAGAGATGATGTGAAAAATCACTACAAGGAATGAGTATGATGTTCAAGAACAAGTGGCTGATCCAAAACATTCTCTCTCTTATCCCAATTTTCATCGATCTGATAATGACTATTTTATAGAACATCTTGGAGAAAAGAGATCTGTCGATATGACATGTATGCTTGATGATCTGTTTTATGTTGATGATTTTCCAAATTTTGATCAGTATGATGATGATTATGTTTTCCAAATGAAAGCTAAACTTGCAGAGCAATCAACAGTTGGTTTGTGGAAGGAATTTCAGTTTCAACAGCTTGAAAATAGTAATCATCCGATGCATATCATCCATGACAATGCTGAGGAAAGCCTAGAAAATTTGGAAGTAAGTGAGGGATCTTTTCCTCTTTTTTTTACCTCTTTTCAGTTCATCAGAGATAAATTTCATGCAATCAAAAATCAACAGTCTCTTAGTTTTAATGTTGGGGTTGAGGTAGATAGTTAAATTCTTGAGCAAGTTTTTAATGAGAAATATTCTCTTGAAATGGTTGAGGAAATCATTTGCGATATAAAATCCTCCCTAGCTCCAGTTTTGCAGCCACCGAATGCAATTGGAGGTCAGATTACAGACAAAGGCTTGGAAGCTGAAACATATGATCAAATGATGCAAGATGATTCTGTACCATTATATTTTGAAGAATTTCAGTTTTTAAAGCAGAATTTTCATAATATCTCTAAAGGAAAGGATGAGAAGTCTATAGAGTGTCATGAAGTCTCATTAAATTCAATAGATACATTGCAGCAGTGTTTTCAAGTTTTTTATGACCCTATAGCTAATGTGTTGGATGATATCTGCAGTAAAATTCCTACTCCATTGGCTAACCATGTGCCAAAAAAGAGAATTGACAATAACTTTATTCGAAATCAAACTTCATTGTCTTGTTCAACAGGTGTTTCATTACAAAGCTCATATCAAGATTTGTAGTCATATGAGGAGTTTAATGAAGAAGATTTTTTTTTGTTTTTGATCATCAAGAGAGATTGGTTATTCACGAGTTTCAGGATCCTTTTGTCAACTTACTGCAGTCATCAAAGAAAGAAATCACAGATGTTAGGAAAATTTTAAAACCAAGGTACGGAGATTACCTAGAACAGAGCTATAATGTGTTAGATGGGATGGTAATCAATATATATTCTTATGAAGATCCTTTCATAGCATTCTTGAGGTCAGTTGGTCAACTCATGCTTTGCAAGTTTATCAAGATTCAAGTTGATTCCAAGTTTCCATGGGAGTTTCCTTTCAGTTCTTCTTTCTTCTTGCTCATAAGAAAGCACTTGGGGAGAATTCAAGTAGCAGCCAGGATGCTTACATGGTTGCATTGGTTGTTCCATTTCACTTGATCGGGTGGTGAATGGAACAATTAGATTAGGTTTCGATGAATAAGCTCAATTATGAGCATCTTTTCCAGTATTTCAGTTGTGTTTTAGTCTGTCTTAAGTCAGTTTTTGAAGTAAGTTTTTAGCCATTGATTCCATGCCCAATGGATAAGGCTACTAGGTCTACGGTGTTCTTGGCACCTCCAAGGAGCTACCATCCCCATTGGAGCCAATTTTAGTGTTATTATTTGCATACTTCCACCAGGGATCAAAACACATTTGCATGTGCATCTTAGGTGTCCCATTCTGAAGAAATTTTCAATCATTCCATTAGGTCATGATATAAAATTATTCCACCGGTGGTTGTCCTTGTTAGGTCTATGTTTCGAAAGTGTTTTCCATAGTATTCTCAGTATAAAATCATGTTGCAAATATGTTCATCAGAAAGAGCCCGGAAAGATATTTCCAACGATATATTATACTCTCAAAATTGACTCCTAGATTGGAAGATATGCCTAAATGAATAAAAGCCCCCAAAAGGCCTAACCTTACCCTTCTTTCTCATTTGGTCCCTTAAACTTTATAATTTATATCTTTTCATATGATTTTAAAGTTTTCATCACAAAGGCCCCTTTGAACTTTCATTTCCGTCTCCTACAAATCTCCGATGCGATTTATTGCATCGCAAAAGTTCATGGGTCGCAAATCGCAATACTTCGATTGAACGCTTTCGATGAAAACTTCCGATGTGATTTACCCACCTCTGATCGCATCACATCTCCTTCCTCTGATCTGATCACATCGCAACTTCGCAGCGTTCCCGCAAATTCATCACCCTACTCTTTCGATTCCCTGATGTGATTAATCGCATATTTCCCATCACAATCGGCGATTCCAGCAACGTTTAATTCTGAAACCCCTCCTCCGCTGATTTGTGATTGCGACTTTCCCTGGTCCCACCAGAAAAGCCTTCCACTCTTTTCAAAAGAAAAGGGTTTTTCCTTGTGTAAAGCAGAAATTTCCATTTTATGTTTGTTTTAAAAATAATTCCTTCCACTCTCTTATCTTTGGTCTATACTCCATCGCATCACGCGTTTTTCACTTCCCCATGTGTTATGACCACTCCTTTGCCAATTTGCGATTGTGATTCCTACCCGTCCCACCAAAGCTTTCTGCCCATCGCGTCACAAGTTTTTTGTCGCATCGCTTTATTTTAAAATACACCCTCCCCCCCTTTTCGATGCGATTTGTGATTGTGATAAATCGTATATCGCAATCGGAAAATCCCCACCAACACTTCGCTCCTGCTTCCCTTCGCTACGATTTGCGATTGCGATTGTGATTTTCCTTGGGCCCACCATCCTTTCCTTTCATTTTTTTTCAATGAAAAAGGGCCTTTCTTCATTAAAGCAGCAAATTCGATTTCCGGTGGTTTCAAAGGCATTTTTCGACAATGGGTTTTTCTTCAAAAGGTAAAGGCTAAGAGCTAAATACAGACACATAATCATTTTGGATTCTTCAGCAACGATTAAGAATGGATCTGTTAGACTTCTTCTTTTCATTCATTGGGTATGACAACAAATTTCTCTAGGCAGTCGAATGTGTTGCTCCTTCTTTCCAGGGGCATATTGTTGTCTTTTCCTATATTCAGACTTTAGTTTCTGGGCTATTGAAACAGCCCCTCCTTTTGTGGATCTACTCCCCTAAAATTCCATCTATTTAATGTAATTTATGAGTCATTTGTAAAGGGGGGTCATAGTGGAATAAGTTGGAAATCATTGAGGATGCTCTGCACTCCATTTGTAACAGTTTGGCAGGGAATTAATAAAGAAATGAAACACTGATTTATGGGATCCTTGTGGTATGGATTTTAGCACTGTTCTTTCCTTTGTGATCATTTGTTAATTGTTATGTTCGCCATTCATTCATTCATATCTCTGGTTGAATGTTTTCAATATAGATAGGTAGAATCCATTGTATAAGGCTCTGCCTTGGGAAAATCACTCAATACTCTATGTTTTCTTCTGTTTGAAGAGGATCCATCTCTTATGCCCTTTTTCAGCTTCTCATCTGTCTTGCACATTCCCCATTATTAAAACTAATTTGTTAAAATCCCTGCCTACCTTGCCCCATAGAATACCCTATATCTCTAATTTAATTCCCCAGTTTCAAACTGCCCAACCCCATCTGATCCATACAACCCTAAAAAAATTATGAAAACATTCTGATTTTATCATACCTAGCCTAAAATCAGTTTATAGTAATATTTCATTGAATATTTTTCACGGAGAGAGCCCTCTCCTGACCTTGTAGGGCTAGCTACATGGCTGAGCATGGTTTGAGGTTACCCTGATTTGCCTTCTTTCAGCCTAAGGTTCAAATTAGGTGCTAACAGATCCAGAATCTACAAGTGGAAGGATCCTTGAGTATTTCTGAACTCTTGGATCACATGCGAGCTACGACATCCTTAAGACAGTATCAGGATGGACAATTGCAGTAGAAGATGAAGAGACAATGCAGTGGCTAGTAGTACTAGAGCCTAATCAGCGGAGAAGAGGAGCAGCAACAACAATAGTTGAGCAACAACAGTGCAGTGCACAATGGTGCAATGCAATGCTCACGTAATGCAGAGCAACAACAACGCAAAATATTCAAAGAGCTAGTGCAGAAGTTAGAAATATTTTGTCTTATTATCCAAGATGCAGTTTTACTTATTCAATTTCAGATGTTTTTCTGTTGCAATTAGAAACGGTGCAGCAACAATAGTGGAGCAGCAACATCGTAGTGCACAGTGGTGTAGCACAATGCAGAGCAGTTTTCACGTAGTGCATCAACATGGTTGCAGAATTCACAGGGAGTTGCTACATAGTGGTAGTTGGCAGCAGCATGCAGAGTCAACTGTAGTACATATGCAACATTTTTGCAGTGTTGGTGAGCAGCATCAACAACACAAACAACAGATGTTACAGAATTCAAAACAGCACATATAGTTGTATTGTTAGAGCACTTTCCTCGCTAAGAGGGAGTGTTGATTTATGGTTGCATCAGATGTGATCTAGACTTGTAATTTTGTATATAGGCTAAGAAACATGTATGCCATAATACCCAGAAAGGATTTTGGAAAATTCCACTTAGAGGTGGTTTAATTAAATTAATCAATCATTTTTTAATGTTTTCCTAAGTCTAAACTTAGGGAATCTAATTAATTGAAGGGTATTAATTAAACTAAGTGTATATCTTCTAGAAAAATTCATGGATCATCTCCTAGTTAATCTTAGCCCTTGAGTTATGTTTTAATCTTGGTCGTTGAAGGGTCAACGAAATATTATAAGGAGGGTAAGGGGCCCATGGAAAACACATAGAGCATTTGGCATTTTCGAGCTTGTGAGAGAGAAACGGCTTCTTGATCAAGATCGAATCATTAGGTCATGGTTTGCTAAGTGATTTTGATTCAGTGATCAGTTCTAAAGAGGGGAAAATGTAGTAACTGGTCAAGAGGACCAAGAGTACATTTCAGAGAGAGAGGTAGTAGTGACGCAGTAGAGGCATCGCAATCATCTAGAGGGGTGATGCAGTTCCTGAAGGGAATCACGTAGAAGTGATTTAGTGCCTTCTAGATTCAGTCCAGAGATAGCTGGAAGCTGGATTTTCTGAGCTTGGAGGGCCAAAACTCAATTTCAGATCAGCTTGATCATTTGCAGAGGAGAGGTGACACATTTCTTCAGCTTTCCCATGCAGGCCTACGTAGTAGCAGTGTAGGCATCACACAGAGGGAGAGAGGAGAATCAACAACACTATACCAGATCAGCGGGAGACTACATAATGAGTTATATCTCACATTTATTTTGTTGCCGAGATTTTCTCTGAAGGGTGAGCCGGATATTGACACCCTAGTTGTACTGAAGATTCTGCTACTTAATAATACAAAACCCTCAGATTTGCTGCACTGGTTTTCCCAAGTTGGGTTTTTCCATGGAATTAGTCCAAAAATAACTGTGTCAAATGTGGATGTTTTTCATTGTATTTTGTTCAGTTTGTTTCAACACTTAGATTTATTCCGAAACATTATTTGTGTAGACTGCTTCAGTAATTGGTTCGATATTTCACTGTAATGAAATAATTATGAAAAATAATAGGAGAAGTAATTCATATTTTTTGTAGTAGGAATCCAGATTTAGGATTTTCACAAATCCAACCTCGTTTCATTCTTTAGAAATTGTCTTTATAGACAATACATCAACTAGCACATGATAATATTGTTCAAATTTAATTACAAATTGCTAACAATAAAAGAGATAAAGCATATCTCTCAAATACATGCATATAAAAATTTCCAAGCCTATATGAATCTAAAGATAATGTTGTTGTTGGAGTCATTGTTGTAGATAAGGAACAAAAATTCGAATTTGATGTGGTGGCATCCAAATCACCAAATATCCATGAGATTTTCCCTCACGAATTCTTGAAAAATAGGGTTCAGTGATCACTTTGAAACTCCAAAACCGTGATAGTTTTTAAAAACCTGAGAGAGGTTTTTTTAAATGGGTCCGTTTTGGACAAAAAATCCTTCAAATTTAGTAAATTTGTTTCCATCTATTCGGAAACCGATCCCAAATTTACTAACTTTTACAGGAAAAAATAAAATTTTAAATTGACCATTTTTTTTCTGACAATCGGCCTGTCAGCTATATCGGAAATGCTGATGATCCCGTTGTTAGCGAATTTCTTCCAAAAAAAATATCAAAACATTAAAACACTGATATCCCTGCTTTTGATGATTTCCTTATTTATTACAACTCAAATGATGACAGTGAAACTATCGGCATTTTCTGAAGAAAAAAAAAACAGAGTTAATGTGATAACAAATGGCTTCACGAGGATGTTTTAGATCAATGATTGCAGAAAGAACCCCATATACCAAAGGATTGATCCATTGGGTAGCTCCCAAGCTCTAAGACCAACAACCTATAACATGTACTTGATTCTATGATATTTTCATAGCCTATAATCAATCCCAAACTAGAAACTACTGCAAATTGAATGAAAATAAATATTTGAAAACTAAATGATGAAACCAAGTTGAACTATAATAAAAGTTATTCTCTACTCACTGAAAATAGTACTACTAAAAATATCATGTTGAAGATGATTACTGAAAACTAATTTTACTGCACTCCTTTTATTTCAATCCAAAAGCACACTGAAACTAAACAGATGCTTGATCCTCCAAGCTTATCACATGTAATCATACTCTAAACCATTAGCTTCTCTATTCAGGTAAAATCATGTTTCCAGTGAAACCATGAAAGTATTTAAATATGTGACAGCAGCCTGCTTTCACCTTCTTTAATTAACAAGAAAATTTTAAAACATGACAACTGAGCATAACTGTTGAAACTAATCCATGTATTCATAAATAAATAAAAACCATCCTTCACTGATGTCTTTAACAATTTTGCATAAGGATCCTCTAGAGCATGAACAAGTAGCTCTTATTGATTAACAAAATTAAGATGACATTTTTCCTTTTTAATGGCTACTCCTTGGTCTATGATATAGAGTTGGTCATTCTCAGATTAAAATGGATCAACAAAATCAATAGACTCTTCATTTATATCATCCTTATCAGAGAAAAAAATTGTGTATTCTTGACAAATTTCGAATAGAATAGTGGTAGCTTGACTGTTTAATTCTTCGTGAAAATTAACAAGGATATATTCTTGTATGTCTAAAAATGTCGAGTCTGTATTTCCAAGAGATGTGAAATTTTGCATGGAATTTTCCATTTTAAAAGAATCTATGATAATTCTTTCATTTCCAATGACTGGCTCATTGCGTTTAGTTTTAATGCATACAATTTCAAAACTCTAATTTTGATAAGATCCTTCTTGAAATATAAATTCAGAAAATGAGTAGGCTAAGGAACAACTTGAATGAATTTTCTCATCCCCTTTTCATTCAAAACATGCACAATTTCATCATTCTCAGGGGATGGAGGATAACTCTGAAGAAATTTGTCGTGCTGGAAATCCCGCTGAAAATAATCAACAAATTCAGGAGAAGGAACATAACTGTCTATATCAAGATGTTGATCGGTTTCATATTTAGCCAAAGAAGAAACTATTTTTTGTTGATAGTTTCCTTGAATATCATAACAGCTATGCTTTAATGTTTGTTCATAATGTTGGAGAGTAGTTTCATACAAAGCTTCAATAATCTCTTCATCCATAAAATCCTTGTTACCATGCACATCTTCTAGATGTTGAATGAAAATTTCATATTTTTCACAAAAATCTTCAAACAACAATAAGGGAGGTTAATTTTTTCTATAATGCTCAAATAATGTTATGTGGAAATCCTTTAGAGAATGAAAACTACCAAGTTGTAGTCTTTCGTACCATGATCTCGCATCTTCTTCTAGTGTAGCCATAAACATCTTAATGAGGCAGTCTTCAGGCAAGTAAACTCCTAACTTATGAATATGAAAATGAAATTCGACCAAATGTAAACCGACGTCATCCCTTTCTTGATCCTTAAAATTTGGAATACAAATCTACCAATATATGCAAGGGATGAGATTTAGAAAACCATGAATATGAGAACAATTATTAGGAGCATACCTTGCAGATCTGTAAGTCTCCATGGAATTCATATTTGAAGTGTGGAGTCACCAACGATGCTTTAATTTCTATATCTCATTGATATTGGAGTCGCTAGGTGAATGGTGCATAAACTCTTTGTGTCTGGTGTTCACCATCAGAAAACAGATCTGATCATTATCGTTCCTCCTAAGGATGATTTGACATGAAATTTCACCTTTGTTGCAACAAATCCAAGATGTTATCACTTAGGTAAAACCTTGGCTACAAGAAAAATCCCAAGGTAACCTCATGCCTCTTTTAGGTTGAAATTTTTCCCTTCAACCCGGAGATGGATCACTCCCTAAAACACAACTACCGAAAGGTCACTATAGTAGAAGGTTTCACTTTTAAGATCTCTGACCAGATTTAGTTCACAAGTTTAAATTGGTTGGGTTGTCTACAAAACATACCATTAGGCATGAATTCCAGTTCTAAACAAGTAAAGCTACAGATCTAATGAGAAAGTTATAAAAAGCATGATAGCATCAAATCCTTTGACTATTTGATAAATTGGAAGAAAGGGACTAAAATGAGACAAAATATATTGTAATATCCCAAATATCAGAATTCTAAATAAATCAACACATCACACAACACAACAAACATAAGGAATTTAAGCCCAATTGTGAATCATGAATGGATCCACCAAATAAACATTACCGCGGGGTTTTCGTCCCGGGATCAATAAAAGAACTGGCCAGGCCAGGTTCTCAACCCAAACATAATAAAGTAGATAATCCAGAATGCCCTAAATACCTAGCTCCTCTCCCCTTTTATAGGCTTGATGGGTCAATACCAACAAGAGATACCACGGGTCAATACAATGGGTCAATACCATGGGGAAAATACCATCAAGAAATACCACGGGGAAATATCGTGGGTTAAAACCATGGGTCAATTCTATCCCCTTTGACGGGATCAAAAAAGGGAATATTACAAATCCTCCTGCCCAAAGATTGCTTGTCCTCAAGCGATCCTCTTCTATCCACAACAGAAGCATTTGTACATTAATACCATGATCCCATACGATCTGATGTGCCCTCCATGTTGAACTATCCTGAATGGATCCTTCAATACCTGGATCCCAAACAATCCTTTGACCAATCCTGCCCGGAATAGATTTACCTGGATCCCAAACAATCCTTTGGCCAATCATTTCCCCAATGAATTCTCCTGGATCCCAATGCCACCTAAATCCTGGGACCTGTGGGTTATGGTACCCTCCATCGTTGTCCGCACCAAAGGGCCCAAGCTGCAATATGCCCTCAGTTGTGAGTATCCTCTCCTCAAAATGCATGATCCTCTCCTCATTTGATTCTCCTTGAGTGTATTCATCCTTAACCTCTTCACATGTGAGGATGCGTTGTCCATCCTTTCTGGTTGTCAAACATGGATGTACTGGCTGATTGTTGTCTATACCTGATTGCCCATACTCTTTATGGATGTCCTCCGTTGTATTTATAGATTCAACTACCACATCACCAGGAGGAATTGCATCCTTCCTTTCGTCATGTACTTTTTCAAGTTGACTGATCAGCTTGTCCTGCAAGTTTTTCTGAAGAGCATGGTGTTGTTGTTCACCATTTTTATTTGACTGCTCAAATCCTTCATAGGTCCTCTCCTGAAAACCAGCGAACCCATCAAGGGATGAATTCCCCTGATCTGAAGAAGTCTCTAATTTTGCTATCCTTGTTGCCTCCTTCTTATCTGGACATGAATGGTCAAGTGCCCAAACTCCCTTGCATACAAAGCATAGGCCTTTCCTCCTTAGTTCATTCTTGCTGTCTCCAAAAATCTTTGTTAGTTCCTCCTTGGTTAACTTATTTCTAAGTAGTTTGATGCTCTGTTTGATCAACCCCTCAACTAGTTCATAAGCAACAGGTGATGCAATTAGCTCCTTCCTCCAAATGGCCAACAATTTGGACCTCAATTGTTCGCAGATGGCCCTATCTTCTCCTAAGATCGGAGACATGATCTTTTCCATGTCTGTTTTGATGTAGTTTGGATGAGACATTGTAATTCCATTGCAGAAATATTGGAACATCAGAAGGATTAAATCATCACACTCTAGATCCAGCATAAGCATACCAAATCTGAATTTCGCCATTCGTTCCAAAATTGTGCGCTTCTGATAGAAAAGTAAGAATGGTGGTGTTGTGTTGTCCAACCCTTGGAGTGCTTCTACCATTACCCGAAAATTCCTCCTCATGATGTCATCATTGTAGGGCAATAGTGGTGCTATTAAGGCTATGATTTTACTGAGACAAGAAGCGACGGTGAGTCTAACATTTTCACAAGAATGCTCCAAGAACCTAGGTTGTATCAAAGCAAGCATGGATGGCTTCAAGGCCCAACTTGACCCTTCCCATTCTGATTTATCTATCAAGCTCAAAGTCGCATCTAATGTATCTAGCTGTTGGAGAACATCTTTTGACTTTGTACCCTGCAATTTGGATCCAAGTTCGAGGAGACACTTGCTTGTTACATCTTCCTTCCGGATATCTTTTGATTGCTGAAGGATAACATGGACCTTTCGAGAGAAAGGCCTGTCGCTCTGTTCTTGCTTCTGATTTTTATGTTGTAATTCAGACCCAAGTGTGAAGAGCTTAGCTCCTCTTCTTTGTCCTTCCTTCACCTCCCATGGTTGCTCTTGCTGCAGAACGACGTGGACCCTTTTTGAGAATGGTCTCCTTGGACTATCATTTTGGTCTATGGAGGTATGGCTCCTTAAAGAACCATATATCCTCACTAATTCATTAAGTTCTCTCTGATTGTTTTCCAAAATTTCTAGGAGACGATCCATTTTCTCAAAATTTGCATTAAAAACTCCTACATAAATAAATAATACATAAACAATCTCTTATATCTCCCCATATATATTCTTATAAACAACCCTTGAGTGCTCCTATCAATATCGAATAAACAACAAAGCCCTTCAAACTACAGCGATCACTTGGGAGCTATGCGTAGGGTGCCAAGGCTTGGTAGTGCTTCTGTGTCATGAACATTCTTCTCCTTTACACTCACTGCAACAGACTCATAATCTTTTTGTCGGCTGTTGTGCTGAGGGTGAACCAATTTGTTGAGCACTAGAAAATATTGAAAAGAAAGTTAGAAACTCATAACGGAGCTGATCAAATCTTGAGTTCCATTCTCTAATCTGTCTGGAAATTTTGGGCTTGGGGAAGATGCAATCCAGACACCATTGTTGTAGTTCGGGCCTATAGATCAGCCTTTTCGGCTCTCAATCGCATAGGCGTTTTCTCCAAGCAGTGTCAGAGAAACTCGGGCAGCGTTCTCTGCTGATATTGAAAGCCATTGCAAATATCTTGTAAAAGAATCTTCCTACTTAAATCGCAGAACCCCACGGTTTCTATCCATGGTTATACTTCATCTATTTGTCGAATAAGTGGAGAAACGAAAGGCCTGTTAAAGGCGTCCACTGCAACTGAGGTTCTTCTACAAGGCAAGTCACGTCGGTTTGACCAAATGGGTCAACTACGTTCAGCACAGGGAATAGCAATTCCAGCTCGGTGGATATACTGAAGGCAAGGGAATTTGTTGATCTGTCAGCCGGTACGATCTGCACGCCCAGTTTTATGTCAGATACCCATCCTCTGCGCTACAGAAAGGGTTATCTAGAACCTCGATCAATCAATCTTCTCCACCAAACTTCAATCTACTAGATCTCGTGGACTGAAAATAGGTTTGATTCCTTGATGGGGACAATAGATCTGGCTGCAAAATCTTCTAACGTTAAGCCACATAAACTAATTGATGGATATGGCAATATTTTTGCAAATATAAATTAGGGTGGATGTGAATAAACCACCGAAATTGATGGATTTCTAGCTAGGGTGATTTAAGGCGGATCACCGAAAACTAGTCTCAAAATTATTTTGTGATAAACCCTCAGGCTGGCAAGAAAAACTAGCTCTGATACCACTGTAATATCCCAAATATCAGAATTCTAAATAAATCAACACATCACACAACACAACAAACATAAGGAATTGAAGCCCAATTGTGAATCCTGAATGGATCCACCAAATAAACATTACCGCGGGGTTTTCGTCCCGGGATCAATAAAAGAACTGGCCAGGCCAGGTTCTCAACCCAAACATAATAAAGTAGATAATCCAGAATGCCCTAAATGCCTAGCTCCTCTCCCCTTTTATAGGCTTGATGGGTCAATACCAACAAGAGATACCACGGGTCAATACAATGGGTCAATACCATGGGGAAAATACCATCAAGAAATACCACGGGGAAATACCGTGGGTTAAAACCATGGGTCAATTCTATCCCCTTTGACGGGATCAAAAAAGGGAATATTACATATATAATTGACTGAGGAAAACAAAATACTAATGGTTATTAAATACTAGAAAGGATCATCAATGAATTCCATACTAACATTTTCAGTCATGAAAGAATTTTTTTATAACAGAGAAGAAACTGAGAAGGAGTTACAACACATGAATTTTCTATAAAATGCTCATTTAAAGCTGTAATATATTCAATATTGCTCAAATATACTAATATGAAAATGTTTGCAATAAAAAACAGCCTTGTTTCATTCTTTAGAAATTGTCTCTATAGACAATACATCAATTTATCACAGGATAATAGTCTTCAAATTTAATTACAAATTGCTAACAATAAAAGAGATAAATAATATCTCTCAAATACATCCCTATAAAACTTTCCAAGCCTATCTACATCTAAAGATAATGTTGTTGTTGGATTCATTGTTGGAGATAAGGAACAACAATTCAAATTTTATGAGGTGGCATCCAAGTCACCAACTATCCATGAGCTTTTCCCACACGAATTCTTGAAAAATAGGATCTAGTGATCCTTTCGAAAGTTCAAAACCGTGACAGTTGTTAGAAAACTGAGAGAGGTTTTTTTAAATGGGTCCGTTTTGGACAAAAAACTCCTTCATATTTAGGAAATTAGTTTCCATATATTCGTATACCGCTATTGAATTTACTAAATTTTACAGTTGACAGGTCGACTGTCAGCGCCAAAAATAGTCAGTTTAAAAATCTAAATGCTGATGGGCCCATTGTCAGTGAATTTCTTCAGAAAATTTTATCAAAATATTAAAAAGTTGATAACCCCACTATTGATGATTTCCCTGTTTATTACAACTAAAATGCTGACATTGAAACTATCAGCATTTTCTAAAAATATTTAAAAACAAATTTAATGTGATAACATGTATTATAATGACAATTCTTATCTAATTTTTATTATTATAAAAGGTATAGTTTATATGTTTGAAATAAAAAGCTATGATATAAATCATCTTAGCATTAATGTCAGAGATTTCGATTCAAATATACTGATTGAGGGGTTCTATCTTATGAGGTTGAGTGTGAGGAGAGAAACACATTTTTTATACAATATGTTATTACTCCAATTCCTCTGTGATATTATTTCTTGTTCCAGGTTTACCACAAAATGAATCCATCTATGTAAGGAACCTTAGACACATCATGTTCCCAAGTTTCAACTAAAAAAATAACATCAATTTCACTTGGGATCCAAATTAATATAGGACCTTTGATGTTATGGAAATACATAATAGTTCCAAAATGGGATTCAAAGTGTTCCAAAATCCTCTTCATTGCTCTCCTTTTGATATATATTCCTAATAATAGTTTTTATATTTTTAATGATTACCCATTTCTCTTCTTTGGCCTTTTGAACCTCCTTCCTTAATTCAACTTGGTTTGTTGGGATGAGGTGATCATCATTTATAAATATTCATGTCCCTTTTATGATTTAAGATTTAATGAGTATCCAAATTTATGGTCGCTGCAATTTACCCTAACATCGATCGCTAAATATTTATACTCAAATATTTTTGTTAAGAAGTGTAGCAAGAAAGGCTCAATTTGACTTAGCCTTGGTCAAATTCAGAAATTCAAAACTTTTACATCAGCAAACAACTTGGAGTAAATTAAATGAGGTGACATGGCTTTTGTCACTCAGTTAGCTCAATTAATTTGAGTTAGTGGGCTTGGAGTTCAGTTTTCATGTGTTGATTTCTAATTTATAGCAATCCAGTTTAGTTATTTTCAGTTGTACTCAGATAAACTAGTTCAAATAGTTAATAGAACTAACTGGATTTTAGTTGTGTAGTTGGAAAATAGTCTAACTTAGATGTCATCCAGTTAACTGATCAACCAACCAAAAATAGTTCATTCACGCAAGGAATTTGAATTTCTTAGCTATGGTGGAGACTCCAAGGAAGTGTAACATTAATTGTAAACTAGTGTTGAGTGTACAAGTGTTGCATGCAATCAGTGGTCAATCCTTTGGAATTGCGCAATAAATTTGGAGGAAATTTCTAAAGAATAGGGGTCAATTTCCTTAGGATTTACATAAGGAAATAGGAACCTGATGGAGGCATAAAGTGGCTAAGTGTTTGATCAGGAGATCAAGTCCTTTGTGGAAAAATGCTCAAAAATTTAATTGCTTGGAATTGGTTCAAAATAGATCGACTAGAAAGAGCTCAGAAAAACGATCTTGTAGATGCAAATGGCACTGAAAACCAACTCTGTATGAGAAAGTTATTCAGCTTTGAAGTTTGCCAATTTCAGTAAAAAAGATGGCCAATTTGACTTTATAAAAAAAAAATTATTAAAAAAAAGAATATTCCACAGAATATTTTGGGAATATTTTGTGGAATATTCTGTGAAATACTCCATGGAATATTCCATGGAATACTCTACAGAATATTTCGCAAGCGACCAATCACAGGGCGCCACATGGCCAGCCTAGAGGCCGCCACATGGCCCCAAGGTGGAACGAAATTGAGTTTTAAAATTTTATTGCACGCGGCATGATTCGAACCCGGGTGGGCATGGTCAAAGCCGGGCAGCCCAACCGTCAGGCCAACCATGGTGGTTATTAAAACATATGCACACGAAATTTTATTTAAAGTTGAATGTGTATGGGCGGCGCGCATAACCTTTGGACGTGGTCACATTATATGCCAGAAGGTGTGGAAAACTTCAGTTTTTTCAACTGATTTTCGAATGGTCACGGTCACGTGGCCCTACTTCTTAGCACCATGACTTGGCAGAGCTTATGGCGGAGTCCGCCTATTTTGGTTCTGACCCCAAATATAGCGGACTTATCTGGAGTTGCTCCACATTTAGTGGAGTTTTTTAAGGTGACACTGGGCAAACTTCAATTAGTCATCACTTTGGCTAGGAAAGGCCTTTTGAAGCGAATTTTTTTTTTGATTTGGGGATATTGAAGCATTCTGGAGCTGTTGGGACAGGTTGCAGAGCCATCAGGGCACTCTGTCAGTGATTTTATCAGTGAATTTGCTTGTGGAGCCACTAGGGCTTGGTGAAAGATCAGTTGTATTGGACTATACTCATCCATTTGAGGTGAATGAATAGTTGATTTTTACTGTTTTCAGTCCTCTGTTTCTGAATTTTGTAGCTATTTTAGCCTTTTGAGGCTTTCTTCACAGTGTAATACTTATTTTGAGCATTAATGAAAGAGGGAAATGCCTATTTGGAGGCTTTTGGACCCAGCAGAGGTAGCCCAAGAGAGGGGTGAACTGCTTGAACAAATGCTTATGCTGTGCATTTTTGCTGCTATATTCCAGATTTTACTTCATTAAATATTAATTTTTAATAAGTCCACTTTTCCCAATGAGACTTATACAGTGATCAAAACTCATTAGTTTCACTTCAAAGCACATTACTTCCATTGCAGAATACTTGAACTTGCTTATTGACACATAAAATTTGGTTAATGAGTACTTTTCAAACATAAACAAATACTTTCATTGCCAGATCGATTTTAGTGTTAACTTCATATTTCTTTAGGCAGAGCTGGTAACAGGGCCAGAAACTTCTGGTTTTATCCTTTCTAGTAAAGGTGAAATAACCAGTAAAAGGCCCTACTGTCTATCTCTGTATAAGAAATATTTTGTTCACACAATTTCAGATCAGTGTTGGTTAGAGTTCCTCAATCAGTAGTGAGAAAAGTTATTCTTTTGCAAGTTGAGCTCAGAGCTTGAGCTAGCAATTGTAATAATTTATCTATTCAACTAATTAATGAAAACTTGATGCTTGAGGGTTTCTTCCCAGTTGGGTTTCTCTAGAAATTATTGTGTATTTATTTTTTTTCTTATTGCATGTTTGTGTATGTTGTTCTAAATTGTGGGTTAATTTCTACATAACAATAGAGTAGAATTGTGTCTCTTAATCTAGATTAAATTTCTTGAGTGGCTACAAACATATCACTATATTTCTACATGGTATTAGAGCAAGATTCACATTGACAAAATAATTTTGAAGTTTTTCCTAAGGAAGTTCGAATTCGTAGCTTCAGTGTAGTAGGATTTCCTCAGAGTTGGGAGAATGGCCTTCAATGGACTCAAATTAGAGTATGCCTTGAAAGGCAGCTCGAATTTCATTTCCTGGAAGGATTGCATTGGGGCAGTGCTTGATGAAAATGGATTGTTGGAATATGTCAAGACTCAAACATTCCAAAAATAGGATCAATTGATGCCCCAAAACCTAACCCAATGGAAGAAATATGTAGCCAAGGTGAGGAGAATAATATTGGAGGGAGTGATAGACCACATTGTCTGAAATATCCATGGAAAATAAACTACTTTCGTAATGCGAAAGGCACTGACTAAACTATTCGAGAACGGTAGTGACCATAGTGTAGGTGTTAACCTTGTACAAATATTATCTGCAAAAGAAGTCTGAAAATAGAAAATAAACAATAGCGAGAGCATAAACATAAAACAAATATAAACAGATATTTTCCCATAGATCCCAAAACTGGGACTACCAAATTGATTTTTCATTATGTTTCTTTCAATGTTACAATACATATATATACATGTTGAAGCATTCATAAGCCCCAATCCATTAACCCTGGATTAGAACATAACCATAGTTCCCTTGACTGGATCTACAAAATACCATGAACTGAAAACAATCATGCCCAAAACAATGTGCTAAACCCATGCACAAAACCATAGGTAGGTCCACCCACCTAATATAGGGTCCAAAAAAAATTTCCCGGGCTGCTGCCCCTGACTCCGTGCAGGGGGTGATAGGGAGGGCTACGCTCGACCCCCAGACTTACCACCCTCTTTGCGTGTGCAACTAATCATGGAAATAATATAACACATATAAATTTTGGCCTGAAAGACAAACTTCAAAACAATGTTAAGATGCAAAAGAATGGTACTACTTCGCAGTATCTATCCATATTTGCACAAGTTCGGGATGAGCATGGAGGGGTTGGTGTGAATTTTGTAGAAGATGACCTAGTGAACCTAGCTCTTCTAGGCCTTCTAAAATCCTAGCACAACTACCATGAATTTTTCAATGGAAGGGAGAAATTACTGAATTGGGAACGATTGTAGTCTTCTTTGGTACAAGAATAAATCAAGAGAAATACCAGAGATGGTGTAGCATCCACAAAAGAGGAATATGATTTTTCTCTAGTTTTAAAAGGATTGAAGGCCAAAGGAAAAAATCCCTAAGGTGAGGTTGAATCCAGCTAAGGGGGAAAGAAGAAATCTTTTCCAAAATAAAATGCTTCAATTATTATGAATTTGGGCACTATGCTACAAAGTGTCCACACATAAAGTCTAGAAAGAAGGAGCCAGTAGTAGGACCAGCAGGTGCTAACATTATGATGGGGAGTTTTGGGTACTCGAACACAGGTACCTCGTTCCACATGACAATGTGTAGAGAGATTTTCAGTGACCTAGATGAGAAATATCAACAGATGCATATTGAATTTTGGGAAGAATAAAGGTACAATGATACCGGGATTGGTACCATAACCTTTAAGAGGGAGTCGGGATCCCCTGTTTTCCTCAAAGATGTTATTTTGTACCAAGACTGGAGAAGAACCTCATCTTTGTAGCAGTTTTCGAAGACTGTGGCTATGATGTGATCTTTAGTAAAGGGAAATCCTTTCTAAGACACATAACTACCAAACGGGCGAAGTAAGTAGGTGTTCAAGTAAAGAACATGTATAAAATTGAGATGGGAGAATGTGCATACAAGTGTTCGAGTCAAGAACCTGTATAAAATTGAGGTGTGAGAATGTGTAGCGTTGAGGATCAAGGAAAATATTAAAGATGTGATGGTAAAGAGGGAGCAGGATAGACCTCTCAAAATGGAGCCTCATCCTGTTGGAAATTGGGCTGAATAGGAGGATGATGATGATGAGGAACAACCATAGCCCTCTATTAGAGGGAAATTTCAAGCCAAGTGGACAGAGGGAGAAATTGTAGAATTACCTCTAGGAGTGAGGTGGACTGATATTGATCCTTAGTCCTAGAGTTATGGAAATTTGGGAAGGGTCCATTTTGGAATTCTCCTCATGGATCATTACCTTGCTACAAGGGACCATAGTATTTAGTAGCATTAGGATCAATGTCAGTCAAATACTGAGGAGTGCAGAGGTGTGTTTACAACATAACAAGAGGCTCGGTAGTAGAGTCAACAGTAGCACAATTTTCCCAGTGGAAATTTGTAGACACAGTTGATTCAATGTTTTTTTTTTTATTCTTCTCAGTTGAAATTGTTGCAGTGCAACAACAAAAATGAGAGGTAGTGCTACAACACATTCCAAAGGTGTAGAATAGGGGTGGTCGAAAATCCATTTCTTGCTAAGAGGGAGTGTTGAGAAGTGTAGCAAGAAAGCCTCCATTTGACTTAGCCTTGGTCAAGTTGAGAAAATTCAAAATTTCCACATCAGTAAACAACCTGCAGGTATTTGACTGAGGTGACATGGATTTTTTCACTCATTTATCTCAATAAATTTGATTTAGAGGGCTTGGAGTTCAATTTGCATGTGTTGATTGCTAATTTATAGCAATCCAATTTAGTTATTTTATGTTTTACTCAGTTAAACTAGTTATAACAGTTAATAGAACTAGTTGGAGGTTAGTTGTGTAGTGAGAAAACTATCTAAATTAGAGATCTTCTATTTAACAGATCAATCAAACAAAAATATCTCATGCATGCAAGGAATTCAAATTTCTAAGCAGTGGTGGAGATTCCAAGGTAGTGTAACATCAATTGTAAACTAGTGTTGAGTGTATAGGTGTTGCATGCAATCAATGATCAATCCTTGGGAATTATGCAATCAATTTGTAGGAAGTTCCTAAATAATAGGATCCGATTTCCTCAGTATTTGCGCAAGGAAATGAGAGGTTGATGGAGGTATAAATTTGCTAAGTGTTGGCTAGAGGTCCTTAGTTAGTAGTGAGAACAACTATTCTTTTTCAAGTTGAGATCAGAGATGAAGCTAACAATTGTTGGGTATGTGTTATATTCTTTCCATGATTAGTCGAACGCACAAATGCCGGTATTTTCCGGCTGGAAGAAAGCCCATCGGGAGAAAATGGGTATTTAAGAAGAAGATGAATGAAGAAGGAAAGGAGGAGAAATACAAAGCTTGTTTGGTAGAAAAAGGTTATTATTAGGTGTTGGGAATTGATTTTGGTGATATTTTTTCTCCTATTGCCAAGGTTACTTCTATTAGATTAATTTTATCTATTGATGTTGCATTTGATTTTGAGGTAGAATAGATGGATGTGAAGAGAAAATTTCTTCACTGAGATCTGGAAGAGGAGATCTACATGAAGCAACCTGAAGGATTTATGTTGAGGGTAATAAAGAACTTGTATGCAGGTTAAAAAAGTATCTGTATGGGTTAAAACAATCACCAAGGATGTGGTATCAGAAATTTGATACCTATATATGGGGACTTGGCTTCACTAGAAGCAAAGAGGATCACTGTGTTTATTTAAATTAATTGGTGACCGTGTTATTTATTTGGTCTTTTATCTAGATGATATGTTACTGATTGGAAATGACAAAGAAATTGTACAAGATTTGAAGACCCAATTTCTCTCCAAATTTGACATGAAGGATATTGGTGCTACAAACTATATTTTGGGCATGGAATTAAGAGAGATTGGGCAAAGAGAAAGCTTTGATTAAACCAGAGGAAGTATGTTGAGACAATATTGCAGAGGTTAAATATGCAAAATAGTAAACTAGTGAAGGTTCCTATTCCTGTAGGTGTAAATCTATCTACTGAATAGTGTCCCAAGACACAAGAAGAAGAGGAGGATATGTCCAGTGTTCCATAGGAAAGTGCACTGGGTAGCTTGATGTGTGCAATGGTATGTACTAGACTAGAGATTGCACATGCAGTGGGAGTATTGAGCAGGTTTATGTCAAAACCAGGGAAGGAGCATTAGACAGCAGTGAAGCAAGTTTTCAGATATTTGCGTGGCACTAGTGATTATGGTTTGTGCTATCATAGAAGACCATGATTGGACAAATTTTTGGACATCCATGGTTTTGTTGATGCAGAATGGGCTGGAGATATGGACCAAAGAAGATCTACAAGTGGGTATGTGTTTAGCCTATTTGGAGGTGCATTCAATTGGATGAGTAAAAGACATTCTGTAGTGGCTCTTTCAACTACAAAGTCAGAATACATGGCAGACACTCATGCAAGCAAGGAAGAAGTTTGATTGCAGAGATTGTGTTCAAGTATGGGGTTGGTGCAGCGAGCTATAACGATAGACAGTGATAGAAAAAGTGCAATTTTCTTGGCTAAGAACCCTGCTTATCATTCAAAGACAAAGAACATTGATGTTTAATATCACTTTGTGAGAGATATGGTTGAGGATAAAAGGGTGTTGCTCGTAAAGGTGGAAACTTTAAAGATTATTACAGATGCATTGACAAAGTTTGTGAGCACTCAAAAGTTCTCTTGGTGTAGAGAAACCATGGGTGTTGCAGAGCTGGACTAATGACTAAGCTCTCCTGTGGCCCCCTACGGAAAGAAAATAACAAATGGGAGAATGTTGGGTATGTGTTATATTCTTTCCACGATTAGTCGCATGCATGGGGGGGTTATAGGGGGGGCGATAGCCCCCCATGTACGTTTCTCTGGGCGCAACAGGGGGGTCAAAGGGGAAGCGTCAGCCCCCCTGTTCGGGGTCTGCGGCAGCACCCCGAGAAATTTTTTTGGAACCTATTTTTCGGTGGACGGACCCACCCATGGTTTTGTGCATGGGTTTGCACATGGTTTTTGGGCATGATGGTTTTCAGCCCCTGGTATTTTCTAGATCTAGTCAAAGGAACTACGGTTATGTTCTAATCCAGGGTTAATGGATTGGGGTTTATGAATGCTTCGGCATGTATATATGTGTTGTAACACTAAAAGGAATATAATGAAAAATCAAGCTAGTAGTATCGATTTGGGATCCAGGGGAAAATCTTTGTGTATATATGTTTTATGTTTCATTCTCTCGCTATTGTCTATTTTTTGTTTTTAAGATTCGTTTGCAGATAATTTTTGTACAGGGTTAAAACCTACAACAATTGTAATAGTTTCTCTATTCCACTGATTAATGTGAAAACATTTGAGGGTTTTTTCCCATTTGGGTTCCCCTAGAAATCACTGTGTATTTGTGGTTTTTCTTATTGCATGTTGTTGAAAATTGTGAACTAATTTCCACAGATAAGTAGAGTAGAATTATGTCTCTTGATCTAGATTAAATATCTTGGGTAGTTGCAAATCTATCACCATATTTATACACGTGGAATGATTAACCTGAGTCAAAGTACCACACACTCCCCATCGCAGTGTTGGAAATGAATGTTCTGATACCATGTAGAAATTTGATATAATTGCAATTGCTCAATAAATTAAACTAAAATCAAGAGATACAATTCCACTCTATTGATCTATGGAATGGAAATCATAGTTTAGAACAACATGCATAGACATGAAATAAGAAAAACCACAAAGTGATTTCTAGGGGAACCCAACTGGGAAAAACCTGTTGAGATTCGACAAGAAGATCCTAGTGACAATGAAGCACCTACACTAGGATGGAGCCTCAGGCTATTTTTAGGTGTATGTCTATTTATAGATGTATGTGAAAATTCTGTTTATATATTGCATGTCTATTTATAGATGCATGTCTACTATTATTATCCCTTAATATTAGTTGGACAATAAACTATATTCTATTCTTAATGAGCACTTGGAAATAGTTAACTGAAGTGGAAAATCAGTTAGCTAAATGAATTTCGAGTTAAGTGGTTGGTTGGTGGGACATGCAGGTTGACTTAGTTGTAACTAAGTGATTCGAAGTTGTAACAGAGTTGGAAGTGCAGTTATGCAAGTTGTAAAGTATTTTAACTCGGTTAAGTGAGTTAAACTCAGTTATGCTAGTTGTAATTAAAGATACACTAGTGAGAGATCAAGTGAATTAATTATTAATTAATTCACAATCAGTGGTCTCACATGCAACTGAAGATTTACTAATATTAATTGCATGCGTGTCAGATCCAGTGGAGACCCAGTTGAGTTCTAGGTGAAAGGGAAGTAAAATATCAATTGTGAAATTATCCAGTTGCACACATGCAACCACACACACATTGGATGTGCCTACGAGGATTGCGCAATCAAGGCAGACAATATTTCATTCATTCATGTATTTATATCAGCAAGGATTGCACAAAGGAGGCAGGTTGTCTGGAGACAGTAAAGTGGCTAAGAAACTTTCCAATTTTTGTATGACAATGTGAGACAATTAGCTCATGTACAGAGAGCTCTTAGATTGGAGCTTTGTATGCAATTGTTTCATGAACCATGATATAATATACAATAGAATACAGTGGGGTTTTTAGCTATAATATTTCCTCAGTAAATTATCTGTGTTGTGTGTGATTGATATTTCTTCATGGTATTGTAATTGGGGATTGTGTTTTAAATTTCTGAAAATATTAGTAGAAGCGATTTAGTATTTAATAGTAGCATATTGTTAGATCAGGAGAATCTAGGACATACATGTATCTTGTATAATTTCTACATGGTATCAGAGCACACTAAATTACAGTAGTCAAGCAAGAGCTGATTTTGTTGGTGGAAAGAATTCGAATTTGCAGAAAGACTTTCTTGGTGCTACAGATGATTCAAGATCAAACTGGCTTTCGATGGCTTTAGGTTAGATTATGCACTCGAGGGCAACTCGAACTACATTTCTTGGAAGGAAAGGATGGAGGCAGTACTTGAAGACAATGGCTTGAAGGAATTCATTGACAATGATGTTCCTAAGCCTGCTTCGTCAGATGCTTCCAATATTGATGCATGGAAAAAGAAAGTGGCAAAGGCAAGGAGGATCTTGTTGGAGGGAGTACAAGATCACGTCGTCTCAAGCCTCCATGGGAAAGCTACACCATATGCTATGTGGAAGTCTTTGACGGATCTATTCCAAAGCAGCAACGACCATAGGAAATTGGCGATTAAAGATAAACTCAGGAAGATCAAGATGGAAAAGGGTCACAACATTCTAAACTATCTCATGAAGTTTTTACAATGTCGGGATGAATTGGGGAGTGTGGGAATAGTTTTTGCTGATGATGATTTGGTGAGCTTAGCTCTCTTGGGGCTTCCTAAGAATTTTCACAATTATGAAGAATATGTCAACAGATGGGAAAAATTGTCGGATTGGGAACGACTGTGGTCAGATCTGGTGCCGGAGGAGTTCAGGCGGAACACCAGAGATGGCTCTTCATCAAAGCATGATGATGAAGAGGATTGTGCTTTGGCTTACAAGGTGAAGAAGGGGATGGGGAAGAAATTCCATTCTAAATCCGGGTCTAAAGGCAAGAAGATGGATATGTCCAAGGTGAAGTGTTTTCATTGTCACGAACATGGCCATCTTGCTACTAACTGTCCATAAAATAAGAAGAACAAGAAGGTTGTTGGAGCCGCAGCTGGTGAGGCCCTTGCCTCGCAATTTGAGCTTGACTTCTCTTTGACTGCATGCATGGTGTCAAGTGCATTGGGATTGGTGTGGTATTTGGATAGTGGCGCTTCCTTTCACATGATGGGAGATAAGGAACTTTTCAGTGACTTGGAGGAGAAATATCTCCAAATGCATATAGAGATGGGCAACAACAAATGGTACAGTGCTACCAGGATTGGTACCATTACCTTTCAAAGGGAGCCAGGTAAACCATTTCAATTGAAATATGTTTTGCATGTTCCAGGTCTGAAGAAAAATTTGGTCTCGGTCGCGTTAGAGGATAGAGGCTATGACGTTGTTTTTAGCAATGGAAAAAATTTCCTGCTACATAAAACAACGGGTCAAGCCAAGAGGATAGGGATTCGAGTTAAGAATCTCTACAGGCTAGAGGTATATGGATGCACTGCCATGATGGGTAAGGAAAAAAATGGTGAGTAGGGATGAGGGCGAATTATGGCACAGGCGATTGGGCCATCTTCATCATGGAGCCTTGAAAGTCATGCAACAAATATCTACTAGAATTCCAATGGGAACACTTGTTCAGTTAGATTAGTGCAAGGGTTGTACCATGGGGAAGTATGTAACGTCCACCTTTCATGAGAAGGAGAACCATGCTTCGGGGATCCTTGAGAGAGTTCACACAGACGTGTGTGGGCCATTCTCGATTGCTTCAACAACAAAACATAAGTACTATGTAATATTTGTTGATGACTTTTCTTGTAAATGTTGAATCTTCTTCATGCAGAAGAGGGATCAAAAATTCTCAAATTTCTATGAGTTTAAGGCATTGGTGGAGAAAAAGTCGGGGAAGCAAGTGAAGGCTCTTAGCAATGATAATGGTGGAGAATACATCTCTAACAAATTTAAGAACTTCTACAGCAAATAAGGAATTTGAAGAGAACTCATAGCACCTCATAACCCACAACAAAATGGGGTTGTGGAGAGGAAGAACAAAACGATCATGGGTACAGCACAAGCGATGTTGCATGATTAGGGCCTACCAATTAATTTGTGGGTTGAAGCATGAAACACTGCGGTTTATGTGAAAAATCATTGTCCTAATAAAGTGCTTGGCATGAGTACACCTGAAGAAGCTTTCACTCGTAAGAAACCGGATGTTTCACACTTTAATATTTTTGGCTCATCTATTTATGTGCATGTGACCATGGACGTCAGGAAGAAGCTGGAGCCAACTGGTGAAGTTGGGATTTTTTTGGGGTACACAAAAACACCCATAATTATCGTGTGTATTTTCCTAACAACAGAATGACTGTTGTGTGAGTGGATACAAAATTCGCTGAGGGGAAAGCCATGCGGTTGTCTCTTGAGAAGGATTTGGACTTGCATGTGGAGGAGGAACTGCTAGTTCCCAGAGATGAGTCTCTAAATGTGGATCAACCACAGGAGGAGATTCATGGAGTGGAGGAGTCCACTCACACAGAGTCATCCATCAGAAATGGCAAAAGGCATACCACGGAAGCTAATAGGTTGAGACTTGTGCTGCACAGAATGTAGGAGCCCCTACTTCACAGTGAAGACAAAGACATTCTCTTGACTGATTTACTGGATACATGGCTCTCATGAGCAAATGTATTGTTACTGGACCATCTTCCTTTCAGGAAGCAGTGCAAGAGCCCACATGGGTAGATGAAATGGTGGAGGAGTATGACTCCATTGTGAAAAACAGTGCTTGGGAAACTGTTCCAAGGCCGGTTGATAAATCAGCGGTAGGTTTGATATGAATCTACAAGGTAAAGAAAGTTACTGATGGGGGTGTGGAGAAATACAAGGCCATATTTGTGGCCTAGGGCTTCTCACAAATCAAGGGGATATATTATGAAGAGACCTTTGCACCTATCACAAGGTATTCTTCCATAAGCTCCATCCTTGCTCTCTCAACGCATATGGGCTGGCGCATTCATCAAATGGATGTGAAAATTGTGTTTCTCAATGGGATCATTGAGGAAGACATGTACATAGAGTGGCTTGAAGGTTTCGAGATCTTCAACAACGAGTCACATGTGTGCCAAATCAAAAGAGTGTTGTATGGGCTGAAGCAAGCACCTCGTGCTTGGTACACTCAAATAGACAGTTGTTTCTCTAGACTAGGCTTCATCAAAAGTGAAGCAGATGCAAACCTATACCAAATTGTGGTGGAGCGTAAGATTTTAATCATTGTTATTTATGTTGATGATTTAATATTGACTGGTGATGAGCAGCTAATACACTCATGCAAGGAGGATCTTGCAAGGGAGTTATAGATGAAGGATAAGGGCCTCCTTCGTTATTTCCTTGGATTGGAAATATGTCAGTGAGATGGTGAAATTTTTGTGTCTCAAGGCAAGTATGTAAGGGAGATACTGGGTAAGTTTCACATGGAGGGCTACAAACCCATGTATACTCCTCTTCCAGTAAACTAGAGGAAAGAGGATGCTACTTCTGGAGAGGTAGTGGATGGTACTGTCTATCGACAATTAGTGGGTTCACTAATGTATCTAGTGAACACGAGGCCAGACATTTGCTATGCGGTTAAATAGTTGAGTCAAGCTATGGTTAAGCCTAACAAACTCTTTTAGAAGGCAGGTAAGGATTCCTGAGGGGCACATCAGAGTATGTTTTATGGTACAGATAAAAGGATGGAGTGAAGTTGCATGGCTTCATAGATGCATATTGGGAGGGCGGTCCTTCTGATAGAAAGAGCACATCAGAGTGGGTCTTTAGTATCAGGTCTACAACTTTTTCTTGGTATAGCAGGAAGCAGAGATCCATGGCACTCAGTTTAGCAGAAGCGGAATACATGGAGGTGAGTCAATATGCATGTGAGGCTATCTGGATGATAAATATCTTGGTTGGTTTGTTTGGTTCTCATATGGATCCGACATTGATTCATGGCAATAATCCGAGTTGCATTAAACTCTCGATTAATCATGTGTTTCATGATAGATACAAGAATATAGATATCTGGTACCATCATCTCAGAGATTTTGTGTAGAGGAGAATCATGTTGCTTTAGTACATTCCTACAGAGGACCAGGATGCAGATATTTTGACGAAGGCGCTCACCAAGAGAAAATTCGAATACCATAGAGATAGGATCGGGGTGAAGGATAATCCCTTTCTTGTTGAGATGGAGTGTTGAGATTCAACAAGAAGATCCTAGTGAAAATGAAGCACCTACACTAGGATGGAACCTCAGGCTATTTTTAGGTGTATGTCTATTTATAGATATATGTACAAATTCTATTTATAGATTGCATGTTTATTTATAGATGCATGTCTACTATTATTATCCCTTAATATTAATTGGACAATAAACTATATTCTATTCTCAATGAGCAATTGGAAAGAGTTAACTGAAGTGGAAAATTAGTTAGATAAAGGAATTTTGAGATAAGTGGTTGGTTTGTGGGACATGCAGGTTGACTTAGTTGTAACTAATTGATTCGAAGTTGTAACAGAGTTGGAAGTTCAGTTATGCAAGTTGTAAAGTAGTTTAACTCAGTTAAGTGAGTTAAACTTCGTTGTGCTAGTTGTAGCTGAAGATACACTTGTGAGATATCAAGTGAATTAATTATTAATTAATTCACAATCAGTGGTCTCACATGCAGCTGAAGATTTACTATTATTAACTGCATCCATGTCAGATCTAGTGGAGACCCAGTTGAGTTCTAGGTGAAAGGGAAGTAAACTATCAGTTGTGACATTATCCGGTTGCACACATGCAACCACACACACATTAGATGTGCCCATGAGGATTGTGTAGTCAAGGCCGACAAGATTGAATTCATTCAGGGATTGCTATCAAAGGGATTTCTCAATGGAGGTAGGTTGTTTGGAGACAGTAATTTGGCTAAGGAACTTGCCAATTTTTGTATGACAGTGTGAGACAATTAGCTCATGTACTGAGATCTCTTGGATTGGGGCTTTGTATGTAATTGTTTCATGATCCATGATATAATATAAAATAGAATATAGTGGGGTTTTTAGCTATAAGCTTTCCCAGGTAAATTATCTGTGTTGTGTGTGATTAATCTTTCTTCATGATATTGTAATTGGCGATTGTGTTTTAAATTTCCGCAAAGATTAGTAGAAGAGATTCTGTATTTAACAGTATCATATTTTTAGATCAGGAGAATCTAGGGCATACATGTATTTTGTATAATTTGTACAAAACCCCTCAAGCCTCTTTGCATTAAACAGATGAATAAAGAATCTATTACATTTGCTAGCTCTAGCTCTAAGCTCAACTTGCAAAAGAATAATGTTTCTCTCTACTGATTGAGGACCTCTGGCCAACACTTGGCCACTTTATACCTCTATCAAAATCCTATTTCCTCACAAAAATCCTTAGGAAATTGGCCCTTGTTCTTTATGAATTTCCTCCAAATTGATTGCATAATTCCCAAGGATTGATCACTTATTCCATGCAACACCTGTACACTCAACACTAGTTTACAACTGATGTTACACTGCCTTGGAATCTCCACCACATCTAATAAATTCAAATCCATTGCATGCATGAGCTATTTTTGGTTGATTGATAAGTTAATTGGATGATCTCTAAGTTAGACTGTTGTCCCACAACACAACTAACCTCCAACTAGTTCTATTAATTGTTAAAACTAGTTTAATTGAGTACAATTGTAAATAACTGAATTGAATTATTATAAATTAGCAATAAACACATTCAAACTCAACTCCAAGCCCACTAACTTTAATTCACTAAGCTAACTAAGTGAAAAAATCCATGTCACCTCAATTAACTCCCTCTAAGTTGTTTACTAATGTGAAAATTTTGAATTTTCTCAATTTTACCAAGGCTAAGTCAAATTGAACCTTTCTTGCTACACTTCTCAAAACTCCCTATTAGAAAGAAAGGTATTTTCAACCACCCCTATTATGCACCTATGGAATGGGTTGTATCACTAACTCTCACTATTATTGTTGCAATGCAACAACTGCAACTGAGAAGCATAAAAAAAAACATTGAATCAAGTGTGGATGCAACTATCTACTAGGAAAATTGTGTTTCTTTTGACTCTGCTACCTAGCCTCCTGCTCTATTGTCAACGCTCCTTTGCACTCCTCAATATATGATTGGTACTTATCATGTTGGTCAAAAAACCTTCCAATTGGTTGAGGCTCCATTTTGAGATGTCTATCGTTCTCCCTCTCAACTACCACATCTCTAATCTCTTCCTTGCTCCTCAAGGCTTCACATTCTCCCACCTCAAGTTTATACATGTTCTTGAATTGAACACCTCTTTGCTTCCCCTTTGCATTAGATATGTGTCTCAGAAAGAATTTCCCTTTACTGAAGATCACATCATAGCCATGGTCTTCCAAAACTGCTACAAAGATGAAGTTCTTCTTTAGGCCTAGTACAAACTTACATCTTTAAAGGTTACTGTACCAATCTCGGTAGCACTATACCTTTCGTCGTCCCCAAATTCAATATGCATATGGAGATCTTTCTCCTCCATGTCATTGAAAAACTCTCTACACCTTGTCATGTCGAATGAGGCACCTGAGTCCAAGTACCACACAATCCTCATCACAGTGTTGGCCATGCAGGCAATGAGGGTGAAGTCTAACTCGAACTTGGTTTGGTTGGATTAGGTCATCATTTATAAATATTCGTGTTCCTTTTAGGATTTAAGATTTACTAAGTATGTCAAATTTATGGTCACTGCAATTTATCCTAACATGGATCAATAAATATTTATGCTTAAATATTTTTCCCAACCTTCTTACTTCTATGAGATAAGTTGTATCAATTTGTGACTTATTTTTAGATCTTCCTTTACTATTTCTAACGTGTTCTCATATTTATGTTCTTTTATACCAATAGTTATAAGATTTGAGGCTCTTTTATTGTGCTCATGATCCAGCTTAATTAGGTTGTTCATTTCCTTTTTGATGAGTTTGATGTCTAATATATTACCTACAACTTAGGGCCATATTGTTACTTGGTTTCTTTAATCTCATCTCTCAGGCTACAATTTTCTTCAGTGGTTTACTATTTCTAATTTTTGATTTCTTGTATCACATCTTTCACGATTTTTAACTTAGTCTCTAACCCTTATATTTTATTTTCTAAAGAATTGATTTTTTTTTTCACCCATTTTAACTAATTATATTTTGTGTTATATTTGTTTTACTTATCTCATTTTTTCTACTAAATGAACACTATCATAAAGAATTTCTAAGGTGACTTTTCTCAGCCTCCCCTTGCTACTTTGAGGTTTTGACATATGTGGTGAAGTACTTATAATTAATAATAATAATAATAATAATAAAAGGAAGAAGGAAGAAAATAGATAAAGGAACTTTTGTATTTGGGTAATGAGTAGCAAACCATTGAGGATGTAGATATATGCTTGAGACAACAAAGAGAAGGTTCAAAAGAGTTGTAGACTTGAGACATCAGAGATCAATCCTTCAATCAATATTTCAATCTATCAAACAACAAAGATTATATGAATCCCAATCAATATTTCAATCTATCAAACAACAAAGATTATATGAATCCCCTAGAGGAATCATGAGCCCAAAGCTTGTATGATATATTTCAATCCAATGTAGAGCTCATGTATTCACCACATAGCTTTGTATGATATATTTGTATCCATAGTAAAGCTTTGTATGATATAATTCTATCCATCACCAAGCTTGTGTATAACACTGTATGAAAATCCACCACAAAAGTGTATTACAAGCACCCACCATAAACTTACTTTAAAAAAATCCAGTAAAGAGTACTACAAACATCCATTGCAAAGTATCTATATTATTTATCTCAATAACTTATAAGTTTATTTATGTATATTTTCATGCTCCAACTTTGAATTTGGCATACTCTAAACTAATTCCTTCACTTTAACATTCTTATAATAAAAAATATATATTATAATAAGTTTTAAAGAAAATATATAATTAAATATGATATTATATTAATATTAATATTATGGGTTATAAGGAAAAGCTACTTATAAGTAATTTGAAAGTTACATATTAGGTTATCACACTTCAATTTAGTATCTATAACTATACTTCAATCTATTATGCATGATACTTAGTAAAACATATAAAAATGAGACTTTAATTTAAAATATTGAACAATATTAAAATAAAATAGTATAGATATTCAATTTAAATTAAATAAGTATTCTTATTATTCTCATTTTATTACATAATACATCAATATATTTCACATATAAATTCATTTTATGATAACATAATTAACTTAAAATAATAAATTACTATTTTAAAATATTAAGATATTTTGATGAAATTTAATTTTAATATCAAGTTGTACATATTAAAACCATTAATTAAATATTATAAATAGTAATCAATATATTTAAATATATTAAATCCACATACACCACCGTCATCGAAATCCATAATTCCAATTGTTTTAACTTTAATGGAGAGTACAGTCCCAAAGAAAAATGGAAAAAAAACCTAATCGTTGACTTTTATACTCTACTTTCTCATATTAAAAATACCATACATAATCTCAATCACTTTCCCTCGATCGGGAAATAATGATCCCCGCCTGTACCCACAACTCAAAATCAATTATTTTCACGCAACACCTTCCTTGCCCTTAATTCTTGTCATTTCCCGTTGACAACTGGAAAACACAGTCCTATTGGGGAAGCCCTGAATCAAAATAATATTTAGTTAGTTATAGGTGAAGTAAACTTCACGCAAAATATAAAATATAATATATATAGTTGAAGGAGAGGAGAGGGGAGAAGCCCTGAATCAAAATAATATTTAGTTAGTTATAGGTGAAGTAAACTTCACGCAAAATATAAAATATAATATATATAGTTGAAGGAGAGGAGAGGGGAGAAGCCCTGAATCAAAATAATATTTAGTTAGTTATAGGTGAAGTAAACTTCACGCAAAATATAATATAGTTGAAGGAGAGGAGAGGAGAGGGTTATGGTGTGGTGATGTCACATTAGTTTCAATGTACATCCATCCGGTAGATACCCAACACATTGTACCGTACCCAACACAACTAGCTACCAGGGGATCATGTGCATCCGCCTGTTCGCAGTGATTTCAAAAAATCCGCGACTGCTCCGTCCATGCTTGAGGACGATTGGCAAATATTGACCGTCCACGTGTATTTCTGAAGCCGTTCCTCAATCCAAACTTTCATTTTTCTTTCGTTTCCATGCCAATCATATCTTGCTCTTGCTGCTGCTGCTTCTTTCCGCTGCCTTCGATCTCTGCTTAAGAATACCAAAAACCTGAATGCCCAGTGCCAGGTCGGCGGGTCGAATCCTGCTGTTAATTGAATTGCAAAATCCTTCCAGGCTGCCAAGTACGAGGTCGGCGGGTCGAATCCTGCTGTTAATTGTTAATTGATTTGCAAAATCCTTGTGTGTGTCAGAAGCTGAACATAAATAGGTAATTATAGTGGAACATTGCTCCAAATAGGCGGACAATCTGCTGCCACCTTTTCCGCTCCTAAACGAAAGCTCTCCACTCTGTACAGAGTGCAGTGCAGGGACTGTGGTTTCATGTTCGAATCTGGGGCAGATAATACCTTTTCTCATTGAAGTTAATGGTTGTGGAGAGTTCCTTCCATTGCAGGTTTTCAGGGCATAAGATTCCAATTTTCCTTAATAGGGAGAAGGGATATTATGTGTCACACTCAAATGAGAAAAGTTAATGGCTGTGGAGAGTTCCTTCCACTACAGGTTTTCAGGGCATAAATAGGGAAAAGGGATATGTGTTTTTAAGTCACATTCAATAATATCTATTGAGGTCTTTCTTTCCTCCGCAAATCAATCCTCTGCTTGCTGGGCCATATCATATCAGAATAGACCATCATTGCTAAGTTCCAGATGAATCAGTTGTTTTTAAGAAAGAAACATATAAAGATGAATTATATCAGCTGTTTTGTCAAAGGCCATTACAGAAAGAACAAGATGTCACACCACCTGTGCAGTGCATGGGTAGGAGTAATTCCTACAAGCTCTATTAATTTTCCAACCCGAATACCAATATTTTACCATTTTACAACTACGCCTCCGTTTGTTTTATCTCCGTTGAATGAACACTCTTCTCCAGATGCGGGCGTCCTCCTTCACTTTACTAAAAATAAATAAATTAAATTTTGGAGAATATCTTCTTCCTCTTTTTTTTTTTTTTTTTTTGTGTGTTTTTTAAGCGTTCTATCAAATAAATATTTGTTGCGGGGGTGAATTTGGGCTATTTTTGGTTTTTGTTTAAAACTTAAATGGTATAATTTGTAAAGATAAAGTGGTTTATTGGTTTTATAGGATATTATGTATTTTATATAACAGGAAATCACAATCTCTTACCAATTGTAATCGTCAATATTTTTTTAAGAAAGATACAATCTATATATATATTTTTTTACAAAATTTGAGAAAACCAGAAATATATTGGAATAGATTTAATAATTAAGCTTTTTATTTTATTAAAAGTCATAAATTCACACCAAGAAAAAAAAAACTATATACCTAAATATATTTTAGAAATCAATTAATTACATCAAAACAGATCCCTTCTGCGAGCAAAGAATTTTATATCCATTTTATTATATACGATTCAATCCAAATTTGAATTAAATTTTTGTTTTAATTAAATTGTTATTTTCATTAAAAATCAAATTGTTATTTTCATTAATAATTTTATGCGTTTGGTAAATCTCTAGTTAAGATGGATTTAGGCTAGTCTGATTATTAACTTTTAAATATATTAAGAAAATTATAAATTAAGAACACTATGGAAAAAACCATAGATTGAAATTACATCAATGCTACCATACTAAACTTAACATAATATTTTATTTAACATATTTTAATTTAGAAATTTAAATATATTTATTATGTTTTTGTTAGAAAATTGGAGAAAACTAATGCATATTTGTTTGTGTTTAAGATATTTTTTTTAATATCAATTTTTAAATCATAATTTGATATTTATAATTAAAAATATATATATATATATATATATATATATATATATATATATATATATATATATATATATATATATATATATATATATATATATGATTTATTTTATTTTATTTTGATTATTTTTTTGAAAGATAATTAAAATATATGTCATGATTTTTTATTATAAAATATTTTTTTACACTCATTAAAGTAACAACTAATTCACTAACTTTAGTATGTAACAACTTATAATATATTATCTATCAAAATTATAATATAATATCTATATAGAAAGTGGTTCAAGCATATCCCATGAACTCTTCCCTTGAAACATTAACCCACTAACTATAATGAAGAGAAGAGAATATAAGTTGAAACATTACCTATTTAATATTTTAATAAAAATAAATTTGTAAATATTTTTTTATAAATTATTTAACATAATAGTTAATAATAATAATAATTTGAATGTGAGTTTATATTTGATCTTTTTGGTTCCAACGTAAGGGTTTTGGCAACAATGTCATCCTTAAACAATGATTAGTCAACAAAGGTGGTGGGTGGCAAAATCTAGGTCTCTATTGAATTTTCTAGTTTTGTCTCTAGCATACCCATGGATGGTCTTTGGATCTATAGATTATGGCAACATAGCAGGGTTGCAACCATGTATTTTTTTGGGATGGATATGTTTTTCTCCTTCCATCTCTAGTGTTTCCTTTCTTATATGTTGTTTGATGCACAAGGTGGGATATGGGTGTTGGAAATTTTTGGGGTTGGTCTACTTTTTTTCAGGTTGGCGTTGGTGGTTTCCTCTTTAGTGGGCCGATGATTTTAGCAGTGGCATTCTGGGCTCTTCAGTCACGACTCATTGGATGGTTTCTATGTATTTTGAGGAGTTTGTTTCGTGTGGGAATTTGTTTTGAAGCTTTTGTGTGGTCTTTTACTTTGGCTTTGGTGTATAATTTGTATGGCAATGAGACCAAGGCCCCTTGTAAGGTCCCGATGTATTGGTATTTTGTTTACAAATTTCTCAGTGGCTCATCCAGGAGACAAGGGTTGAGACGCGGCCTGTCGGCGCTCCCTTTGTGCGTCTAGTGTTATCTATGTAATCCAATTTTCATGAGTAATATAAAGTTTCTTAATTTACAAAACAAAAAATGTGAGTTTATTTTTAAATATAGTCTTAATTAATAAGAAAAAGGCTGTCATTCAAATTTGTTACCATTGATGAACTTATGACTATCCAATGTGTCCCTTCTAGCTACCAACCTCTTGCTTCCAATCATTAATCATATCCACTTCCAATTGTACCCATTGTTCTCTATTATCAGCCATATACATCCCCACATCACAATCAATGATACCATCACTTAGGCAGCTTAAAGTCCTTGACCGCAATATTCATTCTCATTGGGTAATGTTTACTAATGGTACTATTGGTAACTTGCAAGAAAAGATGACTTCAAAAATTAACTAAATGCACACTCCAAAATTTCACAATACAAAATGTCTCATTTGCAATGTCTAATAACATGGAAATATTCTATTAGGTATTCATTACAAACCCTATGTTGCACTTTTCCTAAATTTAGTGCAATATGCCTTGTGTCACACCTCTTTTAAATATTTGTGAAATATATCTCAAGCCTTGAAAACCTTTATGTATCACATGAAACCAAGCTTTGTTGTGACATGTTGTTGGAAACATATTTCATGTATATTACATGGAATAAGACTTTGGTGTGGTGGGGTATGATGTGTCATAGAGATCAAATGTTTGAGAAAATGTCATGGATCTTTTTCCTGAATATGAACCACGGTGGTTTGGTTCGAAACATCGAAATGAAAAACATGGATGCGACATACCCGGAAAACACTACAACACAAAGTACTGATCGCAAAAGTCTAAAATCTACAAAATGCAATATGTCAAATGGGTGAATGCATGAAGATGGGTTACACTTTTAGGCCAAATGTGGTGATGGAATCTCAATTTTTTCTTCTTTTATCATATTGAAACCCTAAAAATTAATATAAGCACCGTGAATTTTGATTCAGACTAAAAAGATAAATTGTGTAGAACTAGAAATTGCCCCAAAAGGTGCAAATTAAGGCCGATAGGATTGTTAGATTGGAATTGTTGAATTGGAAAAGTTGTACTTTCTTTTGAAATAATAATTGGTGTATTAGATTTACGTTGTTTAGTGTATTTGTGTTAAGTTAGTAATACACAATTAAAATAATAATTAAAATATTGAGATGATAAAAGTTGACTAAGATATAATTTATTACTTATTTTACCAATGAAATATGTAAAACCATTGTGAAGAAATATTTATTTTTTAGAATGGACAATTTCTACTAAGAGGAAACATTAGGTACTTATTACTTTTTCCTCATTTTAAGTTATTATTCTTTTTTTTTTCCGTGTGTGAAATGGTGCCATTCAAAATGCGTGTTTTATTCTTATTCTCATTTATATCCCCTATTATTGGTGATTATCTCATTTAGGAAATTATCTATAACTTCTGTAATTCAAGACAATATATTATTACTTTGCATAAAAAAACATAAATCTAGAAAGAAAAAAAACAAATTAAATATTTTTAGGATTCAACCAAAATATTCCAGCCCATAACCCATTTTTTTTAAATCCAAATTAAATACTTTTGAAAGATCATTTTCACAAATCAAAGAGTGCTTTTATTGGAGTTAGGATTTGAAAAACATTTGATTTATTAGAAATATAATAATATTATAATTATATGTTTTACAATTTGTAAAACAGACTATCTCATTACCAACATTTTTCCTTCCAAAATTTAGGAAATAAAATAAAATATTAAGTGATAGAAAAAAAACATATTCTGCAATAAAAAGATGTGAGTAAACGAGTGTTATTCTATGTGAATTGCATGGTTTCACCAATGTTAGTGCCCCCTACGAACAATACGAGTACCCTGATGGCTTGTCCTTGAATACGAGTACCATGATGGCTTGCCCTTCACCTTTGCTTCCCCACTCTCACATTGTAACCCATGACTTACTTGGTCCTCTTGTAGCTTGTCCTTCACATTCACTTTGTCCACTCTTACATCCCTTTACAGATCTTGCAGGTCTGGTAATGTGTCGACTATCCATGGACACAAAGCTTCTGATTCCCCCCCCCCCTTATGATGATTATGCGTGTGCTCATGATTCACACTATTACTTTTCCCAGAAACATCTATATTGCCTTTTATTCTTGTTTTTTTCCTTATGCACAGACTTAAATTATGATGAGAAGTAATTGATAGAAAATATATTATTTACCTAAGTATCGAATATTTTTAGATATTTTAATTTTGAATGATTTCCTTACCAAGCTTAAGAATAAAAAAATCACTACACCTATTTAAAACTCATGCATGAATATAGCAACAATATCTAGAAATAAAGACATAAGATATATGACATTTTTATTTTTTTCCTTATGCAAAGGTTTAAATTATAATGGGAAGTAATTGATAGAAAATATATTATTTACAAGTATAAAATATTTTTAAAGATTTTAATTTTGAATGATTTTATTGCAAAGCTTAATCTTAAAAAATCACTACACCTATTTAAAAATCACGCACTCATATAACAACAATATCTAGAAATAAAAACATAAAATATATGAGGTAGTTGCCTATATTGAAATATTTATTTTTTCAATATTAAATATTATAAATTACATTGGTCAATGTTATGAAAACGTTGTTTTATCAACATTTAATGAAATGATTGATTTAATCAATAATGTCCTCCCAATCAGGGTGAGAGAGGGTATAACAATCCACTTTGGGATTTGGGTGATGGGAGGGACGTCTGGAGATAAGTCTGGGAGGCGTCCAAATGTCACCCCGAGCATGCAAAAGCACAGGCGAATACCAACTTCATTTTTTCTTGCAAGAATTAGACAGGGAATTAGCTTAATTTTCAAAGGCAGGAAAAAAATTTAGATTGAAAGAAGTCATAGAAACAAAAAGTAAACAGAGAAATGAGAAATAAGTGTGCAAAATCAGAATTGCTACATGTTTTAAACTTGTTTTCAAAACATATGAAAGTTGAATTAAGGTGGTTGTATATGAAAATTAATGGAATATAGTGGAAGAGTTTAAAATCTCAAGCACAAAGCATCAATTTGTGAATAATATCTTTATCAGTGAATTAAGGTGGTTGTATATGAAAATTAAAAGAGTTTAAAATTCATGTTATTTTGAATTTGTGAAAGTATGTAAGAAAGGGAAATGTAACATGAAAGGATGTGAGAAAGTTCAAGTACTTGCCTTGTCCCTTCATTGCCTACAAAAGGAATGTATAACACACTTTTACAATCCCATTAACCACTTTTGGTACTGTTGAACATTATTGTGATACTTCTTTCTTTCTTTCTTTCTATTATATTTAAAGCACTATTACAATAGACTTGGGTTCCCTGGAAATCACACTAAGTTTACCAAACTTGAAATGAAAATTTTTAGTAACACCATTACAATTAACTTGGGTTTTTGAAAACTTGACCATTACGGCACCATTGACTTGGGTGATGCAGGAGCATCAAGCTCAATTTTCATTATTCATTTGTATGAAATAGGGGGTGCGGTTTTTTTAATTATTTTTCTCTTTTTAATAAATTAAGAGAGAAAAATGTAAAGGCGAGGATTATTGTATATATTCTTTTAATAATGATTGGAATGGATTAGGTAGATAATCTAGGGAGTAGGAATTCCATATACGGGACTTTGTTGAGCCCAAAACTAGAATAAATCTAATTTAGATCTTAGTTGAGATTTGTGTGGAGGATTTTATGGAATGGAATAAATTCATACTTTTTGTATAAATGGGAGGGTTGCATGAGGATGTGAAGGGTGGAGAAGTGAGGAATACAGAGAGTGTGAGAATGATTTGAGAGCTTTTGTAAAGGGCCAAGAGCTGGGAGAGGCTCTCCATTGTAATATTTGGCTGAGGATTTCTTATGTTATTATATATCTATAATTTTTTTGTAGAAGCACTCTTTCGGTTATGTGTATTTTAAGTTGAAGCAAATGGAGTTTTAATGAGGTTTCTTAAGTATTTAAGAAAAGAAGGAAGTGCTCATTGTTTTATATGCAAGGATCTGATTTAACCCAGAATCCCTGCATCATTTGGTATCAGAGCTGGAAACGATTTCCTACGAGAGCTTGGGAGAGAGTTGATTGATATATTATACTGTTCATTTAAGTCTGCAATTTATTCATGCACTGTGAAAAAAACTTGAATGCAGGTGATCGATTGGAAAATCTGTAGTAGTTCTTCGTGCAGCTGGACATCGCGTGGGATGGTGTATTAGTCTACTAGCTTGCAAGTAGAGTTGTAGCATCGAGAAATCGAAGGTGGAGTGAATTGGTTTATGGAGCTGTGTCCACGCAATAAAGAGGAGGAATCCGCTTGAGTCCATGGAGAAGAGCAACTGAGAGCGTTGCAACGGTGGCTTAATGCACCGTGATTAAATTTGTATTACTAATGGTGGTAATGCATCAATGTGACTAAGCATCGTAGCACGGAGGTTGCCAATAGGTGGCTCGACGCTTTCGTGGACATTCGAGGGTGTAGACGTAGGTTTAAAATACATTGCAGTGATATTAAAGTATACGTGCCAGTCATGGAACGTGGTCAAATTGCACAGTGTTGAAGCACCCTTGTGTTGATTGCAATGTATCATACCATTTCCCAAAACTATAACGCAACCTTGGTAAAGCATTTGCGTAAGTGTTGAATGGTAATGGTGTCAACGGTGGCGGATTAATGTTGATTGTGTTGTATAATATGAAACTTTCAATTTTCCAAATGAGAATGTGGTTTTAAACGCAATGCTAATGGTATCATATAATCACAACGATCCCTTGCAGATCCAACGAACATAGCAGTGGAGTTTTCTTGCGTAAGGAAATGTTTATAATGGAATTGCATGGTAATTTGACAAATTAATCAACTTCATGTTGTATGTTGATAAGCCTGGGCCTTAATAGAAGCGAACAATTTTGTGTAAAGAACTATTGTAGATATGCATAATTGTCGGAGCCTGCAACAATGTGGATGAGTAGATAGAATTGAGAGGCATCCCTCTTGAGCTGGTGTTAGTACTATGGAGCAGTAAAATTGAAATTGTAAATTTACAATTCGCATGGACATAAATGTTGGAAGTACATTTGGAGATCTTGCTTGTGAAGAGACTAGTCAATGAGTTGAGATTGGATTCACTCGGACAAATTAGAAGGATGCAAAAAATTGGAAAGGTATGTTAAGTAAAATTATGGGTGAACATATCCTATGTTGACATTTTGAGGTTTTCTTAACCAAAATCAATTTTATAGACAAGTATTTTTGCGGAAATGATATGTCAACATGTGGTCCAACATTAAAGTGAAAGTTTTGCAAATGCGGAGGTATAAATGAATGGAAAATGAAAATGCGCTATCTTGGGTGATATAAAGAGAAACATGCATTTTTATGTGAGCAGGTTTATTATGCATAATGTGGGTTCTCGTAGTTTTGGTTAAGTCATTTTTGGACCAAAGATTGTAGTTGGAAGTGGGAGAATTCTTTTGGTTTGTGTTTTGAGATTGTAAGACACAATTACTTGATGTTGTAGAATCTTTATTTTACCATCATGTGGTGGCATTCAGGATGGACACGATGTATGAGTTGTACATTATTCATCAAAGAAACTGAAAACATGAATAGCTTGTTATCTGTACATAGGTGAAGATATGTAAGTTGATGTACCATTTATAATGTGCAGTTGTATGGTGCATGAAAGTACAGGTGAGAGGTGGAACAAGATCACACAGAGATCT
Organism: Pinus albicaulis; assembly: GCA_034641835.2. NCBI lineage: Eukaryota > Viridiplantae > Streptophyta > Pinopsida > Pinales > Pinaceae > Pinus > Pinus albicaulis. The sequence continues at coordinate 882,450,139 of CM076580.1, forward strand.
TGAAGGTGAGATGATATGTTTTATTCTAACTCTGGTTTGAAGATGATGTTTGCAGAATTCAGGTTGCAGACAGTTGAAGGAAATCTCAGCAAAAGAAGATCACAGTTTTAAAAGTACTGATGAAAGAGACTAGTAATAGTTTCTAAATGAAAGCAAAGTGTGGAGTAGAACCTTGAAGAATTCCAACAGAGATTGAATAAAAAGGACAGTTGTGTTATTAAAAAGTGCAGATGAGTTGAAGCCTAGGAGGAGCAGAGAGGATGCTCAAGAGGTTCCAGGGAACAGAGAACCAGTGCTTGCCAAAAGACCAAGTCTAGAGAGGGGATTGGTGAGGTAAGAGGCAGTAGGGAGGACTTGCTGTTGCAGAGGCTTTAAGTATAGCTCATGGTGAGTGAGTGAAGAACTCATGAAGATAGAGACAAAGATGACTACTGAAGGTCATCGCAGAGGTTCTGAAGAAGACCATAGTAGAAGAAAGGAGAAGGAATATGCCAAGTCAAATGGCATGAGAATGAGTCAAGAGCAGGTTGACAGAGAGAGAGATGAGATAAATTTTCGTCTTGAGTTGTTGATGGAAATGTTACAGAGAAGTAAAGTAGACCAGAGATATGGATGGAGTATGAAGAGGAAAGTCACATGGCAAGGATTGCAAGTGAAGTGGGAGCATAGGGTGAATGTTCAATTGAAGGAAGAGTTACTCATTTTAAAGGAAGATTTGATATGTGAGCCAGAATATGGTCCATTAATTTCTGAAAGTAATGATGTGACAGAAGAAAAATCTACAGAAGAACTAAATCAAATGAAGGATTCAGAGCAGTAAGGAGATATGATGACTAAAGCATCAAGTGAGACCACAAGGTCTTGTGTTTTTAAAACTAATGATTTGTGTGTGATTGCAGGTACATCACAAGATGTTGAAAAAACTTTAAATTTTGTTAAGGAGAAGAATTTGAATATTGAATCTGTTCAAAATGATGCGATAGCAAGATCTCAGAAAGAAATGAGGAAAGAGGGGTCTCATAGAAATATTCAGGAGAATATTGAAGCAGAGGAAGAAGGGCCATCTGATGATTGGCCAACAGTAAGTGAAGGTATGGAAATCTATGTAAAGTTTCGAAGTTATACCCTAATTGAGATTGTTGAGTTATATAGAAAGTTAGATATTCAAAGAAGAAAGTTGGAAAAGCAGAGGAACTATACTCAAGGTGAGTTGCTGAAAGAGAAAGACGAAGAAATTGTCCTGAATAATAATAAGGAAACAGAGGATAAGGATGTAGGAATGATTAAGAAAATCAAAGAAGTTCATTATTGTGAACCAGAACAGGGAGACATTCTTGAAACAAATGATATGGAGGAGGGACTAGCTGATAGTCTCATGGAGGATTTAAATTAGCATACTGATGTGATGATGGAAGAAGAAATTTTAGAGCAGCATACTGAAATGTTGCCATAGGAGAAAGAGGCACTGAGGCCTTATGTTTTTTATTTTAATATTTTTTTTGTAAATACAGGTTTTATTGCAGATGCTGGAGAAGATCTATTGGACAAAGAAATTGAACTGATAAGGAGGATAATGATGAAATTATCCTAGAAGCAGACAGCGGCAGTAAAACAAAGAAGACGCAACAAGAGGAAGATAACAGAATATTGTGAAAGCATAGCCAGTGGGGCAATGCAACATAAAGTGTGGAGACTTGGAGAAAAACAACAAACAAAAGCAACAACTAATGGAGAATTGCAACACAAGATATGGGATCCAGGAAGACAAATATCCGAAACACATGATCAGGCGATCATGGTTAATTTCAACCTTGGGAGTCTGATGCAGGAGCATCAAGCTCAATTTTCATTATTCATTTGTATGAAATAGGGGGTGAGGTTTTTTTAATTATTTTATTAATTAATTTGCACTTTTTAATAAATTAAGAGAGAAAAATGTAAAGGTGAGGATTATTGTATATATTCTTTTAATAATGAGTGGAATGGATTAGGTAGATAATCTAGGGAGTAGGAATTCGATATACAAGACTTTGTTGAGCCCAAAACTAGAATAAATCTAATTTATATCTTAGTTGAGATTTGTGTGGAGGATTTTACGGAATGGAATAAATTCATATTTTTTGTATAAATAGGAGGGTTGCATGAGGATGTAAAGGGTAGAGAAGTGAGGAATACAGAGAGTGTGAGAATGATTTGAGAGCTTTTGTAAAGGACCAAAAGCTGGGAGAGGCTCTCCATTGTAATATTTGGCTGAGGATTTCTTATGTTATTATATATCTGTAATTTTTTTCTAGAAGCTCTCTTTCTGTTATGTATATTTTAAGTTGAAGAAAATGGAGTTTTAATGAGGTTTCTTAAGTATTTAAGAAAAGAAGGAAGTGTTCATTGTTTTATATGAAAGGATCTGATTTAACCCAGAATCCCTGCATCATTGGGTGTTTCATAACCTGAATCAAAATTTCTAAGAAACAAGAAAGCATATTTGTTAAACAAGTCATTCAAAAAACAAATGTAGCAAATACCACGACTAAACCAGTAATTAATCTATCAATTGTTGTTGAAGTGAAAAAAACAAACAACCAATTTATTAAGTCCCTCTTGATGTTCTTATTACTTATCATGGCATCCAGGTGAATACCAAATGAGTTTTTCATTCCAATTTTGACAGAATGAAAAAGCCTTAATGATTTTACAATGCATAAATTGAAACTTCTATTAAAAAATTGTTGTTTGTTTAATTAACAATTAATTTTTCTAATTAATCATAGAAAATAGTCATTTTAAAGTTAAGCCCATCCATTTTTCACAAAGTTGGGCCAAAAAATATGTTTTTTTAAAAGCAATGTATTTCTACTTCTTAATTTGATTTTTAGAAAAACAATGCTTTTGTTTTAAATATTGAAAAATACTGGCCAAATAATGCAACTAAAAAGACAAAAAGAGGAATAAAAAAATAGACAGATTTCAGTGTTATTTTTTTTCAAATTGCAAATTATTGCATGCATCATCGAAAAAAAAAACTGACTTTGTAGCTATCAAAAACTTCCTGGAAATCACATGCCCTTGCTAGAAGTTCATGTGCTAAAGCTGGAAAATCGGGTCTAAGTCAATGACTGTTATTGTTAATGGGAAATGACATGCCATAGATGGAAAATTATGTGCACTAAATGGAAAATTATGTCCCATGAATTGCAAACACTCAGAGGAAATTTTGAGTTTGTAACTGGTAAAAACTCCCTAGAAATCACATGCCCTTGCTAGAAAATTATGCGCCTTGGCTGGAAAATCGAGGCCAACTCAAAAATTGTTATTCCGATAGGAAATCATATGACCTAGATGGAAAATCATGTGCATTAGCTAGAAAATTTTGTCCAAGCTTGTGACCATCAAACACTCGCATGAAATTGTGTCCACAATGCAGTAAGAGAAAATCACATTTATTCTCTTAAAAAAAATACTGGTAATCTCTCGTATTATTCTTGCAAAAATCCATGTCTAGATTCATAAATTTTGGAGGTTAAACGAGTCATGGGGCTGCAAAAATTATTCCTGGAGCTGCATAAACCATATCAATAATATTTTACGGCAGAAAAACATTAAATTTGAGGTTGCAAAACACTAAACCCATAAATTTAGTTACAGATTTCTTTATTGCTTTAAATTAAGGAAATTTGAGTATTTTGCCTTCCCAAATATCCTTTTTGGCACCCTTGCTGATTTATTTCCATGAAAAATTTTGTTGACCAATTATCATTCATAATAGGCCTGAAAGAAAATTCAATTTGGAAAAAAAATCTTGGAATCATATAACATAGCACCATGTAAGTGGGACAACCAACAACGCTAAGTTTTTTAAAGTGATTTTGACCCCACCAAGATAATTACTTACTTGCACCTTGTCCCACAAATTTCCCCATGTATGAAAACCATACTTCACTAGCCACTTTACTGTAAATGAAAGAGGCAACCCTAGCTGGTCACTGTCCATCAAAAGACCTAAATCAAACATGCAGTCAAATCCTAGCTGGTCACTATTCGTCAAAAGACCTAGATCAAACATGTAGTCAAATCCCAGCTTTGGAAATAGACTAGACTTGAAACAATCCCAATTCATTTGTTTGGTGATGCTTTCCATATCCTCTTAAAAACACACAGCCAAAAATTTCAAAAAGCATCAACACTAACAATACCAATGAGACTAAATAGACCAGAAATACAAATCTATAGTTGTAGTTCATTGGTTTTGGTACCACATACAAAATTTCCAGAGTGCAACATAACATTGCCTGAACAACCCATTTTTCATATAGCACAAATTCCTACGAAATGGGAGACAAAACCAAAGAGGTACTCTTGTTGAAATCTTATATTTTGGGTCAAAGTATAGTGATTGAGGTACCACCCATTAGGACATAAAAATCGTGGACCTCATCTAAAAGTTGTCCATGCTCCTTGTGCTAAATGAGGAATGAGTAAAATCCTTTTCCATAATAAAAGTGATTTAAAGAGCTTTGAATTGATAGTGCCTTGTGAATCTTTATCCACACATCCAGGGCCAAGTCCCATTAAATTTCCTAATGAGTATGTTGATTGCAAAAATCAGGGCTTTGTTAATAGGGATCCCATCATAATCGATCTATCCAACCTCTTGACAACAACTTGAGAAAATAGGCAAGAAAGGAGGCCATTTGAAGAATAAGGGAACAAGACAAGGGTTTCAGAAGTAATTTCCATCATTTATAGCCAATATAAAGCAAAAATAGATAGCAGCCCCAAAGAGTAGGCATTAATAATATTGTAATACTACGACCCCATACAAGAACAACTCTATATATTCACACTCAGTAAATTGATCATAAATTCTTGAGCGAGTTTAGTAGTTATCTATAATTTAAAAGTATGGCTAAAATATTGAAATCTGTAATTGAAAATTAAATCATGAATATCAAAAATTTTGTCCCAGCCCGTGACTATCAAACATGCATGAAATTGTTTCCACAATGCAGTCAGAGAAAATCACATTTTTTCTCTTAAAAAAAAATACTAGTAATCACTTGTAATATTCTTGCAAAAATCCATGGCCAGATTCATAAATTTTGGAGGTTCAACAAGTCATGGGGCTGCAAACATTGTTCCTAGAGCTGCATAAACCATCTCAATAACATTTTACGGAAGAAAAAAAATTAAATTTGAGGCTGCAAAACATTAAACCCATAAATACAGTTGTAGATTGCTTTATTGCTTTAAATTTAGGAATTTTGAGTATTTTGCCTTCCCAAATATCCTTTTTGGCACCCTTGCTGATTGATTGCCATGAAAATTTTTGTTGACCAATTATGATTCACAATAGGCCTGAAAGAAAATTCAATTTGGAAACAAATTCCTGGAATAATCTAACATAGCACCATGTAAGCGAGACAACCAACAACGCAAAGTTTTTGAAAGTGATTTTGACCCCAACAATATAATTACTTACTTGCACCTTGTCCCACAAATTGACCCATGTATGAAAACCTTACTTCACCAGCCACTTTACTGTAAATGCAAGAAGCAACCCCAACTGGTCACTGTTAGTCAAAGGCCTAGATCGAACATGCAGTCAAATCCTAGCTTTGGAAATAGCCCAGACTCAAAAAAATCCCAATTAAGTTGTTTGGATACAAACATGCAGTCAAATCCTAGCTTTAGAAATAGCCCAGACTCGAAAAAATCCCAATTCAGTTGTTTGGATACAATTTTGATGCTCTCGGTCGAATTAGTTTTTTTGCCCAAACCAGTCGGTGAAGGCGGGACGATATAGGGAACCCGAGGCACGATTTTGGGAACTGACAACAAACTAACCGGAGGAATCTTAATGCCGTAATCTGCAACAGGCTGGTCATATGTGCACATATGTCATGTCCAGGTTAAAAAGGTCGACAAAAATTATAGGTTAACTAATTCAAAAGAAAGGCCTATCAGCCTAATTATGTTGTTGTCCTAATAATATTTTTTGCAAAAATATTTAGCATCATATAATATGTCAAATTTCCATTAAATAAAATGTTTATCTTTGCAAAATTTCACACATTTTAAGAGGCATGTGTGTGTTCACGTAGCATAACTTAGTACAAAATGTGTAATTATATATATATATATATATATATATATATATATATATATATATATATATATATATATATATATATATATATATATATATATATATATATATATATATATATATGACCATGATCTACACTGAGAGAGATTAGTTTTTCATATTAATTTTTTTTTTTTAATGTAAAATTATATTCTTGATTATTTTTAGAAGTTGGTGAAGTAATATTTCAATTACATTTTCCAGAAACATGTGTTCACATAATTTTTTTTCAACTATTTAAATAAATTGAAAAACCAAGAGTACCCTTCCGAAGAGGAATTGTAAACAAAGATAGTGGTATTTTTTGAAAAAATTTCCTCGTGTATATTTTATGATATTGAATTGTTATTCAACCTCTTTAAAATTGTTCAAAAAAAATTCAAACATTATGCTTAAAAAAAATTAGATAAAAAAATCCTATGAATTTGAAAATGTTAAACTCATATGCCATTAGATAGAGGGTTCCTTCTCGAATCCAACACGATCAACTTTGCCACTTAGAGACAAATTATACTTGGAGAACTCTAGGGTACAAAATGTTGTTGCAAAGAAATTTGCAGAAGAGGAGCTAAAACTTTGCTTTTTAGGCCCTCAACAGCTTGATCAAGTGTTTGAAATTAAAATTTGAAATAACTTGATTGAGGGTTTAAGAAACCCTCAATTGAGCCCTTAACATGGTGAAAAAGAGGCTCGATAGAACTATCGTAATTATCTAAAATAAAATAAAAACGAAGCCTCTCAATACTTGTCTATACGCCCCCCGATGGGGATGACCAACCCTTCGTTGAGGGGCCCTTGGGATCCCCACCTGCAACCACCTGTATCCCATGCAATTGTTAATACGAGTAGGTGTTGGGAACTCATCCCGACAAAGGACGCTTCTGTAGAATGTAATATTAATAAGTATTCTCTAGCTGACAAATGTTAGTGTTTGGATGTGGTGGGAAATGAGAAGAGACGTCCTTAAAGGTAGTGACGGTTACGCTTTTTGTTCTGGCATGCAGCATAAGCCAAAAGGCCAGGGTGGTTAGAGATTAAAAAATGAAGTCAACCCCTGTGTGTGGTATTTTTTTCAAGACTTCGTTTAGGACCCAGGAGTGTCTACGACTAGAGATTTTGCTTTGGTGGGTGGCTAGTTTTTTTTGGTTCGTTGCTCCTCCTTTTGCCGATCTCCCTCTTTCAGAGCTGGTGGAATCACATGGATCTGCATGTGTGGATAATGTTCTTCCTCTCATGCTGGTATTTTTTGGTTGTCTTTAGTTCTCTTTCTAGTAGTATTATTGTGGATATTTCTCTTGTGCAAGGGTGACATTTCTAGTTCAATTTAGTTGTCCTCATAGGCTGTAGGGCTAAGACCTATTTTAGTGTTACTATGGGGTTCTAGGTGTGTGATTTTGTTGTCGTTCTTAGCAAGATGCCTCAAGTCCATCTGAAGATTAATTTTGGATTTCATCTGCATAATTGTGGTCAATTGTGACCTCCCTTTTCCTTTGTGGCCTTTGCCTTGGGTTATATCTTGGGTGGGTAATTGGGTGGAACCAAGAGTCTATCTTCACGTTTCAGGAGGTCTTGACATATAGTTTGGTTTGAATCCAGTGGTCTAGGAGGGTCTCAATGTTGTTTTGTGGGTTGTGTTGTGTTAATTCTTAGGGATCACTTCCATTCTCAGGGTTGGTTCATCTTTATAGTGTTGGGGGGATTGGGAGAGTCTAGTCCTTGTGCGTTGGCTTAGTAAAAACAACTCCTTGTCGTTGTGTCGTATTTTGGTGGGAAATTTGGATATTGTTGTGTAGTGTAGATTTGGCAGGTCAGTTGGTCTGAGGTCTTGTTATGTCCAAGGAAATCCCTTTGCCTTAAGGTATGTCACATCAGAGAGGAATAACTCGCAGAGGGGGTGGACACCATCGTCATCCGATGCCTCATGTGGGGGGTGCCTCATCCTCCAGTGAGGAATGCTCAATTAGCCTAGACAGAGAATGGGAGATAACGCAGAACCTCACTCCTTCTCTTGGTCATGTGGTTCAGACCCCCTCCCTAGAATCAATTTCTCTGCTCAATTATGAGGGATCCATGCCAACCTAGACATCAGGGAGAATTTTAAGGATGGAAGTTTATCTTAAAGATTAGAAACCTTGGCGAATCTTACTAGTTTCTAATATCCAAATTTTAAAATGTTTGATGATAATTTTGTAAAAATGTTTGTATTTCTAATTATTATATATTAGAAAATATATAATGTTGGCGATTTTGAAGGTAAAATAATTTTATACTATAAAATTTGGGCGAATTCATTTTTAGAAAAATGGAAATTGGCGAATTTTTTTTTGGAAAAAGCATGGAATATTAGCCCACCTGCGAATATTAGCCCCTAAAATTTTCCCTTCTAGACATCCTCTGTGAGCATAGATATGAGGATAGAAATGAAATGGTGGCATATTGGAATGACATACAATTCTCTCAATATGAAATTCTAGAACGATTGGAGAACGTTCGTAAAAGCCAACGATGAACAAATGAACGCTTGCAAGAGATCGAGGCCCGCATGGAGCACATTGATTACCATATTATGCATGAGAATCAAGGTTAGCTAGCTGTTGCAACCATGCACCATCCATGTATTCAACCTTGATATGTGTTTGATAGGTTGTTTTCTTATTTTGTCAGTTGTTTTGCTAGTATGGCTTTGTAGCCCTCTGGAAATAAGATGTCAATTGCTAAATTTTCTGCTTCACATTCCAACTCTCCTTGCTAACAAATCCAGTTGGAATGAGGCAAGACAAGTTAATGAAAATTGAAATTTACTTTTTTTCCTTATGGTAATATAACTGAAATGTTTTGATTGACAAAATTTTTTTTTGTCTATAAGTGAATTATAAAATTTATTTGTTCCACAAAAATAGTTTTTAGAAATATTCAAATATATTCAAAATTCTAATTTTCCTTAATTATAAATTCAAATTTTATTTTATTTTACCAAGAAAATAATTATAATAATATAGATAACTTTCTACACAAGATTTTAAATTTATTTTTTCAACTTTGAAATTCTTAAAAATTATAATTTGTTTATTGTTTTGATTTTAAATATAACATATTTTTATACTTAATCATTTCATTTTTTTTATGTAGAAATTTTCAATAAAAATAAATCATATTATAATAAATAAACATCAAACTAAACTAAACTAAATTTTATAATATTACTATTTTAAAAATTTTCATACACACATTATGACCAGGGGAATCATGTTTATTAATTCTTCAATGCATTTTATAAAATATACATTTCTAGCAACATCAAATTCACATTTTTAAGTTACTCTTATTCATATAAAAAATTATAATACTTATTAAATCAAATTGATAAATTTTCTTATCTTTAATCAATTTACTATTTAAATTATATTTATAATAAATTTATTATTTAAATTAAACATTGAAAATTTAAATCATATTAAAAACTAGTTTTTAAGTTATGAGATTATTGATATAAGAATATTACAATTTCAATTGCAAGTGGGGTAGAATCCTTTTTCAATTTTATACACCAAAACACTAGAAATGCAATGAGAAATTAATCTACACCAATGTTAATTACCTTATAAAATGTAATTAGCAATTAAATTTCATTTTTTTTAAACTATCAAATACTTACAATTTTAAAGTTCGCATATCATTATTGATATTTACATAAATTTTAAAATTTCCAGCTTTAAGGCTCGATGGAGCTTTACGGCTCTATTGAGCCATAAAGCTCGATCAAGCTACTTTTGTAGTGCTCGAAGAGCTCGATCGAGTGCTTAAAATGGCTCGATCAAGCCATAAAGCTCAATCGAGATGCTTTTTTAGTGCTCGAGGAGCTTGATCGAACACTTAAAAATGGCTCGATCGAGCCATCTTTTTTTCACCTAAACGTGTCCTCTCTATAACCCAGCTCCATGCTTTGACCTAAATAGATAAATTTTGACAAAATGTGATGGGTCAAATGGAAGGAATGTTTGATAATTTCGTTAAGGGACACAGGAAATTTTGGAGTGATGTGATATATTATAGCCAAATAAATTTTAGGTGTGATGTATCACATGGAAAGGAAGTTCGACAATATGAAATATGTCACACAAAAGGAAAGTTTGGGAAAGTGAAATGTGTCACATTGAAAATTTTTTTGATGCAATGTGGCATGTTGCAATGAATGAAAGTTTGGAGCAATATGATCTATCACAGCCATTTGTTATGATGGAGGAAATTTTGAGAAAGTATGACGTGCCACACTAAAAGAAACTTTGATAAAGGAAAGTTTGAGGAAATGCAATATATCACATGAAGAAAAAAATTGTGGAATATATTGCAAAGGAAGAAAAATTCAAAAGTGCCATTTGCATCTGGAAATGTCTACTAATGTAGTAGCATTCTATTGGATAATGTGTATGAATGATACTGTTGCTTGGTTTGAAGAAAAGTTGAATTCAAAATTTAACTATGACGCCCTTCAAAGATTTAGAATTCAAAAGATGGCATTCTCATTAGCCAATTTTTAATAACATGGAAACATTTTGTTATGTATTTATTATACACTCTGTGTCACATATCTCCTAAAATTTAGTGTGTTATGCCTTGTGTCACACCTCACTTAAAGTTTACTGTGATATACCTACAACCTTGAAAACCTTTGTGTATTACATTAAGCCAAAATTTAGTGTGGCATGATATTGAAAACTAATTTCATGTGTATTGCATAAAACAAAACTTTGGTATGGTGTGTTGTTATGTTTCACAAAAAAAAAAATTACTGCGATGTGATATGTCACACAAGGAAATTTGAGAATGTGTGATGTGGGACACATGAAAATTGGAGCAATATGATATGTCATAGTCTAAGGCATTTTAGGTGTTATATGTTTTATGAAAATAAAGTTTGACATGATGCAATATATTGCATGGAAGGAAAGTTTATGAATGTGCAATGTGTCTCACAGAAAGAAGTTTTGGTGCAATGCAATATGTTGTGATGAATGAAAGTTAGAAGTAATATGATATGTCATAACCCTTTATCACGATGGAATTTTTTTTTAGAAAGTGCAATTTGTCACACAAAATGAAACTTTGATGTGATGTGAAATGTCGTGACGAAGGAAATTTTAAGGAGATGTAATATGTTGTCTGAAGAAAAAATTTGTGTGATATATCACTAGGAAAGAAGACCTCAACCTCTATGATATATCAAGAAAGTGGAAATTTTTCTTCCATGTAATGGATCAAAATTATAATTTTTCCAAAGTGAATCATGAACATAATCAACCATGGTCAAGCATAGAAAGCTAAAGTCAAAACAATGTAAACTTTGAAATGGGAACGGAAACGAGTACTAATTTTTTTTAGGTAGAAAAAAATGGTCTGATTTTGAAAAGTGTTGATTCATAATACTCTTATTTTTTTTAGCATGCTTTTAACACATTAAATTTTCTTATGTACCAAGTATAGACATTATTTTTAAAATGTTAGTGATTTTTATGTTAATTTTGAAAAGTGTTGATGCTAGCATCATCCCCTTTTTTAGAAGACTTATTTTTTACTTAAATTTTTCTAATCTAATAAATGCTAGTAATTATTTTCTAAATTTAACAATTTATGAGGTACTCATATTCTTCTTATTCATTTACATATTTTGTTTAAGTGTTTTTCAGGTATTTGTTTTTTCGTTTTTCTTTTAATTTTTTTTTTTTGTAGTGAGATATTTGATTTTTTGCAGTGTCAAAAAAACAAAAAAGTCAAAATTTTAAAGTTTCAATCTTCTATCTAATTATATATTGTTAAATAATATTTCATTGCACATGAAATAATTGTCACTAAAAAAGCAAGAATTTATAACAATTTACATTAAAAAAAAACACATTTTGAATATAGATATAACTGAAAAAATACACTGTTTCGAGTCTTTTTTGCTAGGAGTGACATGACAAATAAGCCATTTTATAGGAAAAAAATAACAAAAAAAGTGTAAAAATTAGCAATTTTTGTGAATTTTATGTCAAAAGTTAATAATAATTACATTTTTTTTCAAAACTTGAATGATTCACATAAAAATGAAGTGAAAATCACATTATACAAATACTAAACATATAATAACAATAATTGAATACTTGTTTATTCTCATAAAATGTCAAAGTCAAAACATTACAAGTATAACTTATTAATAGTTACAAAAAATGAGCTTCATTTGGAAGCTTAACTAAAACTTAATCAATAATATCACGTAACCCAAACTCTTCATCTTCAAGAGTTCCATATTGTCCTCTTCTACAATATTTTCATTATTGGCTTTAGTTTCATCATTTTCCTCTTCTGATGGATCTTTGATGTTTGTGAATGTCCCAATGTGTGCCTTTCCAATCATTCCATCTAATGCTGGTTGAGGTTCTTTTACTCTTTTTTTTCCACACAGGATTCATTTAAATCCCCTTTTCTCAAACCAACTTCTTGCATTGCATCTGGAAGAAATTGAAGAGCATTAATTTTTTGCTGAATAAATTTGCATTGTACTGGGTCTTTTTCAATGGAAATGGAATTTATTCCTTTTTGCAAGCAACATGCTATTGTTGTACCTAATCATCAAGTACAAAAGAAAAAAATTAGTAAATTAGTATAAACCCAAAAAAATTAAAAAATAAAATAGTGAAATTCATTTGTATATTAATAAAAATTATATGATCCTGAAAATAAATCCAAAACTCAATCTCCTTCACTTGAACATAAATCTAAAAGTTAGTTAAATAATGACTGCGGTTTTTGATATATGTTAACTATCTCTCCTTTTGCTTATTTATTTTCATATGTTAGTTTTTTTACAACAAAATCATGGACCAGTACTTGGCTCTGACTCTTTCCATCTACTTGATTGAAAAGAATAGGCTTATAGCTTTCATCCTTCGTCCAACTTTCAACATGAATGAACACACAATCCCTTATAATTGGTTGATCTCCACAAACAAAATGATTTTATATGTGTGTAACATGAAATAGTAAAATTTCATGATTAACTTGTACATAAATAAAATTCTTTAACATTAATCAAACATACAATTTCAATGTTTTACAATGTAAACTGCATCCTTGAGTTTTATTTTTCCTTGAAGCTTGATAATAACATTGCAAATTGTGTGTCTGAATGAAATGTCACAAATCTCCAAAATGGTGATGTTGTGATTTCTATAAATCCCGCAACCACTTTACTAAATTCTTGATAAGTATAAGGGTTACTATCATATTCAATGTTTGGGATATTGAAACCATGAGGAATATCTACAATAAATAGGGAATAATCCCTTTTAGGTATGAGTTTTGCAATGTCTTCACAATCACCAAATATTATTTGATATTGGATAGTGTGGAGCCCATTCCAAATGAAATGATTAAGACTAGGATCAAGTTCAACATCACTAAGACATTGTTTTCTCATCCTTTCCATTTTAATTTTTTCAATAAAGCTTCTGAAAGTATCTGATGCTCCTTTTGCATCCTTCTTCATCTTTAATAAAATAAACAAATATATTTATAAGTTATAAAATAAAATAATATGCATATAAATATAAATGAATGTATGAATGAACATACCTTTTTAAATGCAAGATAAAAATCTCTCAGCACTGATGTAGAACTTGAATCTAGGTAGTTGTGTACAACATCATCCAAACTATCTTCATTCAACAATTTAACCATTCGTTCTTATATTCTCATATAAACCTTGTGACTGAATAAATAAAGTAAACAATGTTAATATAGTGATATGTAGAACAAATACTACCAATAGAAATATATTATATTTAACAGAAACTTATAATCCAGAAATAAGTAAAAAAAACAAACTTACTTTAGAAATTCCTCAAACATTTCCTCCATTGATAATTCTCTTGACTTTACACGAGATAATATTTTTTTGATAAGTTTTTCATCCTTCACTCCTTGCATTGATATCCAAGGTGTGATAGTCATATCTTATGGAAGAAGCTTCATTTCAAGACTTGATTTATTGTTGGTATATATCAATGGTTTAGATCTTTTAACCTTCTGACTTTTGATGCCAATATTCTCCCACAACTCAAAAATCTGATCAATCGATTCCCGTATGTCTCTAGTTCTAAATGCCAACTAGAAAAGGTTATCCATACCTATGAATATTTCATAATTTACTTTGCCACCTTTTGAATTTATTTTTTCTTCGATTTGATAACCAATTTCCATACAAAATTCCTTCCAAAATCCATGATCAACCTTTGTCTTATCACCACCACATTTTTCTTCAAATTAACTATGAATAAATTTGACCCTTTGGATGAAAGTCATAAACATCCTATACTCATTATCTAAATTATGATCCCATGCCAATAAATTTCCTTCTGTATCTGTTAAAATAACATAAATGATACATTTCATTGTTTCAAAACACGGGTTATTGGGATATTCTTCTGTCAATTGTCTTTGAGCTTCTACATAATGGTTGCCCCAAGTACATAATATTTGTATTCCAAAAATTTTGACTTGTCAAATGATTTTTTGTTACGAACTTGACTTGGATCAACAAGAAGAACATAATCAACCACATGTGCAAAAAGGTTGTACCTCATCAATTTTTTCAAATTATGAACATGCAAGTGGTGTGGCTTTCTAATTTGATATTTTTGAATTTTCCTTCATGTTGCTTGTACACTTGAATGGCATTAAGTTGAAATTACCAACCACCCTCAATTAAATTTGTCTTCGCCAAATGATTTCGAATGACATTTTGTGTTTTTTTAATAATGCCATCCTATAAATCAGCTCTTGGTGTAATGATTTCCCTGCTTCCTTTTGAGTTTTCACTGGGCCCTTCACTGTTGTCCATGCTTTTTTCAGAATGAGAATTTTTTGTTTCTTCCTCCTATTGGTTATGATATTTTTTGAACTGAAACAATCTCCTCATCATCAACTAGAAGAGAGATATTCTTGGACATTTTTGTTTTTGTTTTTTTATGGCTCTTTTGCTTTCTAACATCAGTTCTAATCCAATCCTTAGATATGGCAACACATTCTTCATCTCTAGCTTCAGCTTCAACTTCCACATTTTGAAAAGTAACATGTATGTAGCATCATGAAGTATTTTTTTTTCTTCTTTCCCATATCTTCTTCTTCATGTTCATGGAAAATGGAGATAACATTCATAATATCTCGCTCTATATAATGGATTCCCCCCCAACATAATCGAAATTACCTCAAAAAAATCTTGTAAAAATATAAAATATAATGTGTCAATATTAACTAAGTTATTAAAAATAGAATGATACAGTTTGAATAACACAAAACAGATAAGTGTAAATAAAAATACTTACAATCTTCTGTGCAATATTTTGTATGATTTGTTTGTACATATTTGAAGAGTCTTTCCCCGTGTTATACATCAACAATGTAAAATGATATCTAAGTTTATCATGTGACTTGGGAGGTTTTTAAAGTATATAAAAATTTTAAGTATTTGGAAGAATATATAGGTCTAGTACTTTTCCCACCCAACCATAACTTTCAGCATCAAAATTCCTACTAGCATATAGATATAATTGCAGAGTTTCGTCTTCTATATCTTTCAGAAATGATGCATATTTTGAACGATTCACTTATGTTGATTTCTTCCAGTATGAAACCAAATTATTTTATTTTGTGGATGCATCTCCTACATTTTTAGTAATTAACTGATGTGCACTTCGTTCAACAGTGATTTCTGAAGACCCACCTATAGGTATAGATGATGCAAATGTTGACTTTGGTCCAGAAAGATTGACAAAAACCTTCCTTGATGCCATTTTCATGAAAATATATATATCTACATATAAATTAGTAAATAAAAAAAACAAATATCTTAATTACACAAAATATAAAGCTAGTTCTTTTAAATATATATATATATACATTTTTTCCTCAACAAAAATTGTAAAACAATATATATATATATATATATATATATATATATATATATCATCTCCCCAACCTCCCTTAAAAAAAAAAAAAATTGTTATAATTTGGGGATCGATTCTCAAAATTCCCCCCCCCCCTAAATTGAAAACAAGTTCCTTTAAAAAAAATTATTTTCTTACATTTTCTCCCCGACCCCACTAGGAAAAAAATTAAATTTTTTTTATATGCCCAAGGGGCCAATTCTGAGAATTGGGCCTGATTCTCAGAATCGACCTCCCTACCTTGGGTGGCCATGGGCTCAGACATACGTGCCTATGACTTGTGAATCGACCCCCCTCCCAGGTAGGGGGACTGACTCAAAGGCTCGAGCAGACGCCACCCCATGGGCACATCCACCCGCATCACCGGCGACGTGTGTGTCATGTTGCAGGTGGATGCACCCATGTGGAATCGACCCCCTTCAAATAGGGGGGCCGAATCAAAGGCTCGAGCAGAATCCACCCCGTGGGCGCCATACTGTGGGCGGACGTCATCTCGTGGGTGTGTTCGCCCTTAGCACAGGTGCCCAGGTCCGATTGGGCATTCCCACCGCCCCCCTGGGGAAGCAGGGGGGTTGAATCACCCCCACTGCTTTCCCAGGGGGCCGGTGGGCACGCCCACCTGAGCCAGAACGACCATGTGTTGCCACAGGCAGGCCCACACACAATGTCCATGTTAATTTTTTTTAAAATTTTAGATTTAAAAAAATAAATTTTTTTTCTATCGTTATATGGATGTGCCTACCAAAATAATGTAACAGTAAAAGCTGGTAAATTTGTAAGGGTTTAAAATATTTACTACGTGATACTTAAAGTTGACTCTCATTAATTTTAACAATTTACTAATTTTTAGAATAATAGAAGGAGAACTAACCTTTCAAAAGCGAGAATCACCCGTTGACAATGTTGCTGCTCTAGAAAATCATTCCAAGCTTTTAAACAAACCTTGAGAAATCTTGATGTGATGTGAGGAATAGTGACAATGAAATTTCTTATAAAGCGGAAACAACAGAATTGATTTTCGACAGGGTAAATGTGGGATAAAAACTATGATAAATGTTAGATCTAAGACTTTTGTGATCCATAATGTAGATAAAAGAACATTCGGATTAATCACATAATTAGGATTAGGTCAGTTCTTTTATCACTTAGTCCTAATCCTAATGATGTGATTAATCCAAAAGTTCTTTTATATACACTGATAAATATTAAAAAAATAAAATCTATAATGAAGTAAATGTTATATAATTTAATTAAAAATATTTTAGTTTGAAAAAAATTATTAAAAGAAAAATGTGTGAGGAATTTAATTCGAAATTAGGGTCCATATTAAGAGAATATTTTAGTAACTACTTTTCAAATAAATCATAGAAATAAAATTTGGAGGGACATACTTCAATCAAAACTTTTTGGCGAAAAATTTGGGAGGGAATTTTTGGAGGGAAAATTTCATTGTTTCAGCTATATATTATCATTGGGAGAGAGATCATTCACGTCATTCAACATCTCTTGTTTGAATGTTATGGATTCCTCTGATAATGAAGTTTTGTTTTATGAAGCATAAAAATCTTCATCACGTAACAAATCTATTCATATTGATGAATATAATGAGAGAAGTAGTGACAAAGGGCAAGATGAATATTTTCAAATGAATAGAGATTCAAATTTTCCACTTATTCCTAATCCTATGGACTATGAGAGCAACAATGAAGAACTGAAATATGAAGAATTTCCAAAATCTAGAGACTCATAATTTCCACTTAGTCCTAATCCTAAGGACTTTGAGAGCAACAGTGATGAATGGCAGGATGTAAAATTTTCAGTGGATAGAGAGTCACATTTTTCCACTTAGTCCTAATCCTAAGGACTATGAGAGCAATAGTGATGAATGGTCGGATGAAAAAATTTCAGTGGATAGAGAGTCACATTTTCCACTTAGACCTAATCCTAAAGACTATGAGAGCAATAGTGATGAATGGCAAGATGAAAAAATTTCAGTGGATACAGAGTCATATTTTCCACTTAGTCCTAATCCTAAGGACTATGAAATAAATAGTGATGAATGGTGGGATGAAAAAATTTTAGTGGATAGAGAGCCACATTTTCTAGTTACTCCTAATGCTAAGGATTATGAGAGCAATAATGATGAGTGGCAGGATGAAAAATATTCAGTAAATAAAGCATCACATTTTCCACTTACTCCTAACCCTATGGACTTTGAAAGCAATAGTGATGAAGGGAAGGATGAAGAATTTCCGATAAATCAAGAGTCTCAATTTCCACTTACTCCTAATCATATGGACTATGGGAGCAACAATGATGAAGGTCAGGATGAAGAATTTCCAATAAATCGAGAGTCACAATTTCCATAAAGTCCTAATCCTATGGACTATGAGAGTAACAGTGATGAAGGGAAAGATAAAGATGGTGGAGAATATCCTCCAATTCAGTATTTTAAAATCCTCCAATTCAGGATTTCAAAACCACAGATGATAGTATTCAAAAATTTCATGTTGCTAAAGATGGGAATGAATATTTTTCAAACAATGTTGGTGGTGAATTTCTTAACTATATTGAAAATGATCATAGTAAGAATAGTATTACTCATAATGATAATGAAAATTCTTGTTTATAGAGTGATTAAATGATAGAGATGTTGCCAGCAAATGTTGTTTCTAGGAGTAGGAGTATACCTTTTCGTATCAATCCAACATGTTCTAGCTATACAAGGGGTAGAGTAGTATATCTCACGAGAATAAGTTCTATCAATGAACTCGTTTCAAGTGACTGTTGTAAAAAGGATTGCTTGAAACATGTGGATTTCAAATTTTCTATGGAGAAAAGGAAGAACTATTTTTCAATGAATAAAAGCATGGAGAATTCATATTTAGTGGGGTGCATGAAATCTGCACTGGCAGGTTATGATTATCATATTGGGTCTTTATTGCTCTGTAGAAAGGCTTTCAAAATGATTCATTCAATTGGCAATTTTCGTCTATCAATAATCCAAGATAATTTGGAAAAGGAACCTACATATTATTCAGAAGTTCATCATAAACGAGAGTTTGGGCCACTAGAAAACACTACAATGTCATGGTTGCAAGACTTCTTTTCAAAACATGGAGGGTGTTTGCAAAATAGAGATACAATACATATTCCAGATAATTTCTCAAGACGAGAAATCTACAACTTATATAAGGAATATGTAGAAGATGTTGAAGTAAATGGTCGTTTGATTACATATCAATATTAAGTGCAGATATAGAGAAGAGAATTCAACAATGCTTGTATTCCTAAGAAGACAAGGATGGGGGTTTGCAGTACATGTACTTCTTAAAAATAAAAAAGGGATAAATGTCAAGGAGCAGAAAGAGGTAAGCATTCATAAAATTATTCTTTTAAATTGTATAGTGATCAACTATGAAAACATATTTATTAATACTTAATTTTATGTTATGTGTAGATTCCATTGTTAAAGCCCTTCAAGAGCATCACAAACAACAAACAAGTGAAAGGAAAAAGTTGTATAAGCATCGAAAGAAGTGTTATGATAATCCAAATAAATATTTGGGTTTGATAATTGATGATATGGACCAGAAGAAAACACTTCTACCACATTTTGTTCACACACCCTAAAATTTGCAAGAGGAAAATTTTATCCACTTTCACTTGGTTGGTTGTATATTATTCAATGGGAAAATGTTTTCAAGAGTTTATTTCACAACTCCAAATATTCATAATGATGGAAATCTGACAATAACCATAATTCATGATGTGCTTTCTCATTGGGGTGGCAATCTTCCTGAAATTTTGTATCTAGAATTAGACAACACTTGTTGTGAAAAAAAAATTCAGATTGTTTTTGGATATCTAAACATGCTTGTTGAATTGAGAAATTTTCATAAGGTAAAGTTTGGTTTCCTTCTTGTTGGACACACTCACGACCATATTGATCAGATGTTTAGTCGATTTTCAGTAACATTGAGGAGGAAATGGTGGGAGATTTCCATCATTAATTACATGTATTAAGAAATAATATATGCCAAAGCCTATTTTTCATGTGTTAGAAGAAACTGTTGACATGTGGAGGTTTATTCTCGGATCGCATGGTGAGAAGAAATGCATTGAACAACTTAATGACATTATCTTCCAACATCAATTTCATATCAAACAAATTGATGTGAAAACACTTATATGGGGCAAGAAGTATTCAACCACTGCAGAATGGGCGCCATCATCAGGTTTGGAATTTTTGAAGTTCATTCTAGATCATCGAATATTTGCATCAAATATATTGTTATTACAATCAGTTGGTGAATTTCATAATGCACGAAGGCTAAAGAGAGATATAGATTATTACATATGAGTACTTTAATGTTGCTAATTCAATTTGGTGGGAGTCCTTTTTCAATAATCGGGGTGATATCCTTTCAAGACCATCAAATGAAGATATGCGTTTGAAGACTCCATTTATTTGGCCACAAAATGTGTCAAATGAACATGAAGAAACAAACATTCTTGAACAACAAAAATCACACAGTATTACTAATTCTACACAGGTGGAGGAAAGAGATGTATATTGGTTCCAGAAGATCTTGTGCACAACGTGAAGCCATGGAAGACCTTTACATGTTTTCAGTACAAGATATTAAGGAGGGTTACATGATCAAAGTCTTAACACATGAAGATCCACATGGTCATCCATTCTGGGTTGCCAAGGTTATAAAGGTGATTATAGAAAATGAAGATGTTATAGGTGTTGAAGTACATTGGTATGCCACAAATACACATCCGTTCAATGGTGTGTACAAGCCAGAGATGGTAGTTGATAAAAAAATTGGAGGAAATAGAAAAAGAAGGGGCAAAAATATAAATCCTCACCGCACAAACCTCTTGAAATTAGAGGAAGATGACATACTTTTTTATGACTTTAGTTTAACAAAGAGAGGAACTCTTTGCTCCAGGATGATAGAGATCCTTAAGAGGTTGCTACCACAAGAAACAGTGTTGAGATGGTAGACTGTTGAACCTAGTCATAGATCTAGAAGAATTTTGAAACCTCAAGTGGTGGGCATGCATGTTGACTCATATGGGGCACTAGTTGATGAAAGAGAAGAATATGAAACATCCTCATCTACACCCAGTAATTCATCTGAGGATGTGAACTCTGGTGGTGTGCAAGAAGATATCAATGATTTTGAATAATTGTGTAAAACAATTGATATAAATGATGTTTGCATTGAGAACTAAAAATGATATTTTAACTTCCCTATGATCTTACATGAAGTTATGAGTCAGTTTTATGTTTTTTGGATTATATGTTTTAATTATGATGAATTAATTTGTCTAAAATATTCACAATGCAACAATAACTTGGAGAAATAATTTATGTTTTATTGGGTGATTTTAGTCATATAATTTGTTCATAATATCATAGTTGAAATATGTTGAAAAGTTAATATTTTTTTAGGGATTAACATTATGGTTAAAAACAATTAGAATTTTAGGGATTGTTAGTGTCATGATATTATATGTTAAATGACATGTATAAAAATTATTAGAATTTTAATGTGTTTAAAATCTCATTATTTTATATTTAACGTCGTTATTAAAAATATGTTGAAATTGTACCCGGAAAATAAAAATGGTATTCTAGCACCAACAATTGTGTGTTTTTTCCATTTATTTGGCACATGAAAATTGGTTTTACTACCATTTTTAAAAAATGTTGCAAATTAACCCTGAAAAAAAATAAAAGCTCGTTCCAGAATGCACACTTTTCATTTTTGGGTTGTTTTTCATGTTTTTTGGGTTTTTTTTGGCTAGAGTTCTCATTTTTAGTTTATAGTTCCCGTTTGAAAGTTTACATTGTTTCAACCATAATAAGGCTTAGCTAACCAAAATCAACCATTGATAGCCAATTCAACAACATGAACACACGGTTAACTATAGTCATTCATAATTAACCATGATCAATTAAATTTAACCACAGTCAATTATAGCTAACCATGTTCAACCATAGAAAACTATAGTAAAACCAAAATCAATCATGGTCATCCAATGACAACAATAATAAAGTTATCGATCAAATGAGAACTATTACCTTAAAACGAGAACTCTAGAAAAAAACCAAAAAAAACATGAAAAACAGTCTGAAAACGAAAAGTGTTGTTGCTGGAATAACAATTTTTTTTTTAATTCAGGTAAAATTTCAACAGTTTTTAAAAATGGAAGTAGAAGCCAATTTTTTAATGCAAAAACTCACTAAAAACGAAAAATTGTTGATGTAGGAATAATGTTAAATATAAAATATCACGTTTATGAAAATTCTTAAAATTCCAATAATTTTTAGCCATGGTGTTAAAGAAAAAATACTTATAACTATTTTCAACCATAGCATTAAAGATAAAATATCATGACTTAGAAAAACCTTAAACTTTTGACAAATTTTCAACCATGCAATTAAAACCAAAGATCATGACTACAAAAAACCTTAAGTTTTCACCATATTTCAACCATGGCATTATGGAAAAAATTTATGACTAAAAAAAACTTTAAAAATGAACACCTGAATGAAAGAGTCATTATACCAAGAGTAATTACTTTTTTAAATGTTAAAAGTATAATGATTTTAAAATATTAGCTGAGGACAACTTGACAGATTACAACAAAAAATTTAAAATCAACCATCAAATTGACACGCAGTGCAGACAAACTTGACCCATTATAATGAAAACTTAAAGATCAACCATGAAATTAACACGTTGTGGGGGCAGACTCGATTCATTATAACGAAAACTTTAAAATAAACTATCAAATTGACACATAATAAGATCATGTTGCAAATTGATAATTGACACAAACCTACAGAAAATAAAATAAAATAAAATAAAATAATAAATATATAAATAAATAAAAATGAAAATAAAAAACAAAAATTAAAACATTGAAAAAATGAAAACTAAAACGAAAAACAAAAAAATCACAAAAAGTAAAAAAAAATAACAACAATAAATAAAAATATACATTATAATACAAAAAAAAATTAAAAAGCATGAAAAAAAAATTCAATATAAAAAATATATCAAAAGGAAAAAAAAATATAATATAAAAAATGTATAAAAAGAAACAAAATTAATTTATAAAAGATATAAAAAAGAAAATAAAAAATTTAAAAATAAAAATATTAAAAAAAAACACAATTTCTTAAGTAAATTAAAAAAAAAAACAATATTAATTGTAATTAAAATAACAAAGAAAAGAACATTGAAAAAATCATAATAAAAAACATTTAAAATAACACAATAAAAAACAATTAAAGAAATTTAAATGAAATAATTAAAAAAAAGATGTTAAAAAAAACATAAACTTATAAAGAAAAAAAAAAGGCTCGCGAAACCTTGGCTTGTTGGGTTGACTCCTGGAGTCCACCTAGCTTGCTTAGGGCTTACGGGGCTTGGGGTCTAAGCGGGCGGGGCATGCAACACACCTCCAGCCTAGGTCCCAGGTCTTGTGGGCCTTAGGCGGGCTAGGTCGGAATCAACCTGGCCTGCCCAGGTCTCGCAAGGCCTCTGGCCTGAGTGGGCAGTCGATTTTTTAATTTTTTCTTTTTTAAATGGTTTTTTAATTAAATTTTTTTAATGGTTTTTAATTTGGTTTTTTTTAATGTTTTTTATTTATTTTTTATATTTATTATATATATATATTTTATTATTTATTATTTTTCTTTTTATTTTCAATGTGTTTTTTTTTTTTTTTTTAAATTTAGTTATATTTTTTACTTTCTAACTTTTATGTTTTTTTTTTTTTTTGGTTAAGCTTGGCAGGACTGCATCTTCATCATGTCCAATATATCACCCTGATCGGGGTAGAGAATTGAACCAGTGACTTCACATAAAGGAGTGTCTTAACGGAACACCTGATCACTGTCTATCCAAGACCCCATGGAGTTTATGTTTTTTATTTTTATTTATATATATATATATATATATATATATATATATATATATATATCTTTTTTTTTTTTTTTTATTTTGTATGTTTTTTTTTTTTTTTACTTTTTTTTTTGTTATTTTTACTTTGAACGTTATCTAAATTGTTTTTTTTTGGCTTAAAATGTCATAATATTTTAATATAAAATTTATAAAAATTTAATAAAATTTTGATTTTGAGAATTCAGAATATCTAGAGTATCCATTTTTGTGTTTACATTTTAAGTCTATAACAAGACTCATCTTCAGTACCTGAATTACATATCCTTTAAATAAAATTTTCAACTTTTTTTATTCAATTTTTCGTAGAAATATTTTATTTAACATGTATTTTTTAGCGAAAAGGTCCTGAAATACATATTTTTTAATTATATCTATATGAAAAATGCATATTTTTTGTCGAATGTTTAAAATTGTTATTTTTTAGTGACAATTATTTTTTTTTCCACAGAAAAAATCGGTAACCTTTTATTTATAAAAATGAAAAGTTACACATAGCATATGCATTGAAGCATTTTCAGAAATTTCCCATTGGGCTCGTGTGCTTTGGCACACAATGCGGCGTAGCGGGGCTACCGTGCATTTAGAAAGAATGAAAGAAAAAGAAAAAAGAAGGGAGGAAGGGATAGAAAAATTGGTTCCAGGGAGTGAGTAGAAGACTCACACCTCATGTTTTTCTCCCCTTCTTCTTTTCGACCTTGCGCCACTCTCCTTGGGTGGGCTCAATCGTTGCTAGAACTAACTGTGTTTCTGCTTTCTGTGGACCTATATCTTTGTCTGAGTCTGAAGTATCTGAGGGGTGATGCCGTTTGATCCCTCCCATACTCAAGTCCTCGCTTGTCTTCTCTGCCTGATTTGAATGGAGTTGTGAAACCTTGTTTGCTGATATGATTTCCTTTTGGGTCTCTTTTCCTTGGGTAGACTCAGTATTCTCTGTGGGAGTAGCTTCCTCCTCTGCTTCTGATTCATCGTCCTCTGAGTCGGGGGGGGGGGGGTATTGCCACCCTTTTCTTTGCTTCCCTTTCTGCTTCTTTTTGTTGTTTGCTTTCTTGGCTTCTGGGCATGTACTTTGCAAGTGTCCTGTCAGCCTACAGATTCTGCATCTAAAAGCAGTGTTTTCGTAGTCTAGTCCTTGCAGCCAGTTTTGTTGCTTGTATACCAGCCTTATACTTTCCGGCAGTACTTTACTTAGATCAACTTCCACACAAATGTGTGCAAAGGTGTAGATCCTCTCGTCAATCCTCTCCGTATCTGTTTTGATATATTTCCCTATGCTGTTCCCAATTCCTTCCAAAACTTGCTCACTCCAAAAGTGAAGAGGAAGGTTATATAGGCGGACCCAGACCGGTATTCTGGAGACAGTCATTTTGTTTGGGTCAAAATCTGGAAACCATGGGGTCATAAAAAGACCCGTTGTTCCCCAAAACCAAGGCCCTGCACTGATGATTGTATCTATGGCTTCCGTGGATGCGAACTTAACAATGAAAAACCCCTTGGAGCATAGATGTATATCACATTCCATGGTCCAACTAGTGTAGATCCAGTGAAATAGATCCATTGGCTTTGGCCAAAAACTGTTAAATCGACAGATTAGCGCCTGAGTTTCATATGACTTTACGTATTCTTCTAGTCCTGTAGAATCAATGTTGAGGGCTGGGGTTTGCCCAAGCTGATCTACTATGTATGGCCTAGGTGTATGTCCACCTTGATCTGGAGGGGACCCTGGATCTCTGTTGCCCTGTAATATGTTTTTGTAAGAGAAGCCTCCCTTGGGTTGTTGCTGGGATGTTGTCTGTTTCCCCTTGTCTCCTCCTATGGTGCTTGGATGTCCTTGGGGCAGAGCACCTCCTCTCAGCCTAAGGTTTAAAGCAATGGTTGTTTCTGGGTTAATATCGTAGTTTTTCAGGGTTCTGCTATCCTGAAGGGACCATCTACCACTGACCAGATGTTGGATCTGAACAGGGTATCCCATCAATGCCCAGATTTGTTGTTTCAACTGCATAATGGTGCTTTCTGCATGTACCCACACTAGACTGGTTTTCCCCACAGGGGGTTTAATAAAAATCTGAAAACAAGTTGATGTTACCTGTTGCCTGGGATCTGGCTGTTCTAGCTGCCCATGGCCTTGTGCTGCCTCTAGATGCAAGAAAGGGGGCTGCCCCCGTGGGATAGGGGAAGCTAGGGCATAGGGCGCTCCCTGTTGTTGCCAGCCTCTTCTACACTCTACCTCTCCTTTCTTCCGATTCCGCAAGAAATCCTGCGGATCAGGCCTGGTTGCCTCTCCTCTCACCTTTTGCTGAGGTAAGAGCATAGAGCTTGATCGGATCTCCCATCTCAAGGGTAAAAAGCTGATGATCGACGCTTGGAGCTTATCTACAGGAGTCTGCGGCTGCTTTTCTACCTCCGAAAGGACAGCGGGTTCTTCTCCGTCTACTGCTACTGCGGAGCGATCTGTGAAAGGCTCGATCCACCGGCTCTTCGATGGCAGTGGCGGCCCGTTTTCTCTGTTCAGATATTTCTCAAATAAAGCCTCATCATACAGCGGATCCGACCAAGATCTCAGCTCCGATCTTCTTAGAGACTAGAACCTCAGCATGAAATATAAAACCCCCTTTCTCAATGGCATATCGAGGGCCGTCAGGTGCCATGCATGTTCAAACTTCGGGGTTTGGAGACCTCCGCCAGTTTGCCGCATGCAGGGGAAGCAAAACTGGACCTGCACCGTCCAGATCTTCCAGCTTAGTTCCTCTGCGCCCTTTGTGGAAATCACCCACGCAGCAGTCAGATCTGGGTTCTTCATGAGGTAGAGAAGCCGCTCGTGGCCAGTATAGTCTCCATTCTCTGCGATTGAGGACTGGATCCCTTCTACGAGCGCCAAGAAAAACCTGCAGAAACCCTGTGCCATTGTTCCTCTCTCCCTCGGGAAACTTTTTCAATTTTCGTAACTAAATCCTAGTGACAATTATTTTATGTGCATTGAAGTATTAATTAAGTATATATAAATATATAAAAAATTCTAACCTCAAAATATTAATATGATAAATTTTGTAAAACTTTGCAAAAAAAATTAAAAATTCCATTATAAAAAACATTGCAAAGAAAAACAAAAAACACATGTTTGGAAAACCCTTAAAAAATAAACACCTAAGGATAAAAGAAAAGAAGAAGAATAAAACACCTTGAAAAATGGTTAAATAATCAACATTTAAAAAACAAAATCTGCATACTTAGGACATAAGAGTATTTCAAGTGTCAAAAATGTGCTTTAGAAAAAAAAAATAATGTTTCTCAAAATCCATATGAAAATCGCCAACATTTAAAAAAAATTATTCACACTTAATACATTAGAAAATTTAAAGTGTAAAAAATAAACCCTCTAAAAAGGGGGGTTGATGTTGCATCAAAACTTTTGAATATCAACATGAAAATCACTAACATTTTAAAAAAATGTTCATACTTTCAATACATAGGAAAAATTAATGTGTCGAAAATATGCTAAAACAATGTGTATTTTGAATAAAAAAATTTCAAAATCGAATGATTTTTTTGCTACCTGAAAAAACGAGTAATTGGTAAAATTCTTGTTTGATTGGTAACTATGTTCAATAATAAAACATGGTCAACGATGGTCATCCATAGTGGTGGAAAAATGGTCAACCTTATTTAACCATGATCAATGTCGTAGTATTAAAAAACCATTACGGAACATCAGAGTGTAACTTAAGCATCAAGGAACATTACTTTGGAACATATCTATTAAGGAACATGGTAATTTGACATAAGTAAACCAAGATGAATTTTACAACGCTACATAACCATTGAGGAACATTGTGTTCCAACATATCCTTTAAAAAAAATTGCAATGTGACATAATCCTTCAAGAACGTTGCAAGTCAACGTGAGTCCACCTACATGTATGTCACAATGTGACATATCCAATAAGGAACATCACAATTTTGGCATAACCCTTGTTGAATGTCACAGCTTTATAAAGTCATTTATTCCATAGAAATTCCATATAAGTTGACTAAGCTTAATAACACTATGGATTCTAAACATTTAAGAACATAGTAATTTGACATAGGTCAACTAAGATGAAAATTTCAATTCTGCATTACCTAACTATGGTTAATCATAATGAGCATGATCAACTATTGTCAACCATGGAAAATCGTGGCCAATCATGATCACCCAAAGTGAATCATAATGAACATATTGAAATGGGGATGAATTTTCCAAAGTGACACAACCATTGGGGTATGTCGCAATCAAACATAACCCTTGAGCCACATTGTATCAATCATAGCCAATCATAGTTTACTATAGAAAAAAATTATCAAACATGGCCAAACTATAATCTTCCATGGCCAATCAATGTCAATCACAGTGAAACTATTATACCAAAGATCACATTGAGAAGGGGATTGGTGAATTAGTGTAATGGAAAATTTATCATTATAAAACATTTCATTAATAAATAATTAATTATGTAACAATGCATGAGATAATAATGTGTATCATAACAAGGAAAGAAATTGTGCATCAAGAAACCATCATCAATTCAACACATGAGAACACTAGATTTTACGCGAAAACCCTTGCAGGATAAAACTACAAATTCTTTTTTTTCTTCTTCTTCAGTTCATTTACATATATTTGTAGGCACCAACCTATTGAACGTACCAACCTACTAGAGGCACCAAACTACTCGGGTCACCAAAACCCAAAATATGTAAGCACCCATTTTAAATAGGACACAACTTGATTGAGGCACATGTAGGAATTTACAAGGTAAGTTCCTTAGATCAAACACCAAAGGTCACTGCTCACAAACATATCACAGAACCCGCTGCATCCCGAGTAGAGCGGACCCATTTTGGAAGTTGTGGAGCTGAAGGAAGATCTTGAGGAGGTGGAGGAGGATTGTCATCCTCATTGTCATCATCCAAAGTAGAAGGAATGGTGTCCGATGTAGAAGAGATAGAGAGAGGTGGCACATATGCCGAATCAGGCTCATAGGCCAAAGGTGGCACACCCACCGAACTAGGCTCGCAAGCCGATATATTTTCATCAAATTTTACATCTCTTCTAATGATTACATTTTTGGATTTGGGTTCCATAAGTCTATATCATTTGATATCTTTAGAAATATCCAAAAAAATACATTTTTCACTCTTAGGTTCTCAGGCTTTATGCTTCTCATCTGGAATATGGGCCCAAAATTCACTTCCAAAAACATGAAAGTGACTTACATCTGGTTGATTGAGCTTCGGGCTTATTCTGGAGTGATATTCCTTAAAACCTTAGTAGGAGTGTGATTTACTATGTAATTTGCACAGTTAATTGCTTCTGCCCAAAAATTAAGGCTGAGTCCATTAGATTGAAGCATACAATTATCCATTTCTTTTAGAGTGTGATTCTTCCTTTCATCTACACCATTTTGTTGTGGAGTATATAGAATAATATGTTGCAATTGAATGGCATGCTTAGCGAAAAATTTGATAAATTTGTTGCTAACATATTCTCCTCCATTGTTAGATCTTAACTTAAGAATTTGATGTCCATATTGTTTCTCAACAAAGGCCTTAAAGGCCAAGAACATGTTAAAAATTTCACTCTTGATTTTTAAGAAGTAAGTGCGTCCGGAAAAATCATCAAATAAAGTTAAGAAGTACTTGTAGCCAGAGAAAGAAACAAATGGAATTGGCCCATATAAATCACTGTGCACAAGCTACAGAGGGGTCGAAGCGTGCCAAGAGGCACATTTGTCAAAACTAACCCAATGATGTTTTTCGAGTACACAATTGGAACAAACACCATCTTGGAAAGATACCATAGGAAGAGACATCACCATATTTTCTTTACATAGAGTTTGAAGAGAGCGATAGTTTAAGTGACCAAATCTCTCATGCCAAAGTTTGATCACTTCGTCATTATGAGCAACAAAAATGGAGGGAAGACTTGATGACCCAAATTTTTCAAACGTATACAACCTTGTGGAATCATCAACAATGCTAGTATCTAAAATATGTCTAGGGTCTCTTAGGTCCTTAATTACAACATCATGAGGTGAAAATTCTATGATTTTCCCTTCACTTGAATGAGTTATGTCATAAATAGATAGAAGGTTGCAACACAAGGTAGGAACACATAATACATCATTAAACTAACCATTATCTAGATGAATGGTTCCAGACCCTACAACACTAAGAGATATATCATCGCCAACATAAATATTGTTGGTGTTACACTCATTTAAAGAAGAAAACATGGTTTTATTTTTTTCCATGTGGTAAGAGGCTCCAGAAACAATGAGCCATTCATGATAATGAGAAGAAGAGGATACATTCAATGCACAACTAGATCTTGATGCTTGATAACCACATGCAGAAATTTCCATTCCCGAAGATGAAGTTGAGGAGTTCTCCAAATGGATGTTGTGCTTCTTCATTGCTGCTTCCAAGAATTTCATCTTCTTAAAACATTTTGACTCTACATGGCCATCAAAATTACAGAAGTTTCAATGCCTATTTTTCTTCTTCCCTTTGTTTTTATTTTTCTTATCAGTTTGTTGAGTTTCTTTTTCAGTTTGCGGCTGAGAGTGATTAAAATCCTTGTTTGGTTTAGGGCCATTCTTTTTAGGATGTTGCTTCTTATGATTCTTTGGATTTGGTTGCTGCTGGGCTGTTAAGGATTTTTTATAAGAGTTTCCAGTAATAATAAGACCAATGTGTAAGAATTTTTCTTGTTCTCTTATCAAAGAATCACAAAAGGCATACAAAGAGGGGCACTTGTAGGGTGTTCCTTGAGAAATGATGGTTTCTCTGGTGGAATGGAAGGTGGAAACAAATATAGGGTATATAGGGCCTAAGTTAGAAAGAATGGAAAAGATAAGACTACCATCTTCCTTTTTGACCTTACAACCTTCTAAGAGAAGTCTAAGGGTATTGAATTTAGAAAAAAAATATTCAATAGAGGAGAAATTATTGGGGTCCAAAGTAAGCAACTCAGTTTTAAGCTGGTGGGCTTTGATTTCATTTTGAATGCCAAAACAATATTTAGCTTTTTCATAGCTTCATTAGGGGGGTCAATTTCTTGGATATGAAATCTAAGATCATGAGCAATGGACATTCCTATCAACCCTCATGCTTGATCTTGTTTGTTTTCCCATTTAGCCTTTTTATCTTCATCAGTAGGTTTAGATTCTAGAACTGAGGATATTCTATAAAGGCTTTTACTTCTAAGTAAGTCTACCATGTAGGATAGCCATTGGAAATAATTAGTGTTGTTAAAAATAACCAAAAATTCACTTTCCATTTAAAAAAAATGAAGCTATAAAGGTTGAAACTAACTGCTCCAATGGAAAGATCTCAAAAAATTAGGCCGGTTAAAAAAAAAAATGCTCTGAAAATGGCTTCCGGATGAAGAAGTTATGCATTTTTGAAGAAAGGTTGTAGTATATGTCAAGTAGTCACATGATAGGTTGAAAGTTGATGATGAAGTTGTGCTTTTTTTAAAAATCCCCCCCCCCCCCACTCCCCTCGTCCTCCACCTTCTAAACTTAATACAATAAGCTCACCTTTTCTTTTCTTTTTTTTTATAAAAAAAATACTCCTTTATGTGACCCACTTTTATCTTGACAAAAAGACTTGAACCCAAGACCTCTATTCTCATAAAGTAACTTTAGACCAAGTGAGCTAGTTAAAAGATTTAGCAATTGTTGGAAATGAGGAAGGGTTTTTATTTTTATTTATTTTTTTCTCTTTGGGGCGTGTGTTCTTTTTCCTGCAAAAAAAAAACCATGCAAACAAAACAAAAAAAAAAAACTATGCAAACCTTGTAGCTTGATGTTTGATTTCTGGTTGGCCCGCCCGGAAACTAAATATTTTTCTCGCTATTTCTCATTTCCTGAGATTGCACAAAGTCACGAGGAGAGAACATACATAGGAGAAAAATACCATCCTACTGTTTATGGTTTTCCAGATCGCACAAATAGAAAATAAAAGAGCATAAACAGAGAAGAGGGTATAGATATGGTAATAACAAAAAAATGATTATAAACTGAAAAAAATAGAGGGATAAATAAATATAACTGCAAAAAATACTTATACCTGCATATGTGAAATGACATAGCTAGGGCAACCAGAAACCTTTTTGCATGAAACGAAAAGGGTTCCTCACTGGAACAGAGGCTTCAGACACAACATAGTAGTTCTCCGGGCCCGAAAGTGGGCTGAAACAGTGAATCTAAAAAACTGTAGTCGCATGTAGTCAAAGCCGACTTCGTATTTGGATCAACAATAAATGTGGTCCTCAAAAAGCTTTGATACCATGTAGAAATTTACAGGGTAAGTTCCTTAGATAAAACACCAAAGATCACTTCTCACAAACATATCACATATCAGTACACCAGTATTAGACATGGTTAAAACCCTCAAACAGGGAAACAATCCACGACCTGAGCCAACACGGCCACCTTAGGCAATTTATTAATGTAAAGAAATAAAATTTACATAAGCTTCTCTCATAAACGGTCTCCAGAAAAATGAGCCTCCATGTTTTTTGAATAGAGATCATGGACTAATCGGGTGTTAAGCCACGAGTCAAGTGTTGGTAATACTGAGGAGAGAATGAACCATTGGATCACTACATATCGTGACTGTCAAATTATAAGTTATAAAAGTACATACTAAAGAAACACAATTTACCTAACTTTACACTAGAACAGTTTACACTTAACTATTTCCCATGTGCCGAAATATCCTAACAACACCAACCTCAAAAATGTGCAAGATTTGACTTGATATAGCCTTCAACTTGATTGAAGCACCAAACTTGGTGGAGACACCCACCTCCTGCTTCAACCTAGTGTGGACCACTTTTCACAATATTTCAGATTATATCCACAAGCTCAAAACATAACCAAATCAACTTTCCCTCTCTTCATATGTCAAAAACATGTTCACATGCTAATATAGCTAAAAACCATGACTTCCCTATTCTTAAAAAATGTTTGTAGGTCCTATTTTTGAAATTGCAAAAGAATCCAACCAAATTCAATTTTCAAAAATAAATTTACACTTAATTTGACCCACAAAACATTTGAAAATATAAATGTTCAATATAATGGTTCTTTCTTATGTGCATTCTACAAAATTCCCAGAGTGTAGAAGTCATTCTATAGAATGGGTACCATCAGTTTTGTTAAATGTTTGACAATTAAGAACTTCGTTGGAACAAATAAGATACAAAACTAATCCACCTTCCCCTAAGCTCGAACCCTTGACCTCATGGGGGAAACGTTAACATTACATCAATTGTGCTATTGAGTTCCTCATTTTGAATTTAAATATTGTGATTTTAAAAACCATCCCCAAAGTCCTTTCCACATCATATTTCTCCACACTAGGACTTCTTTCTCCGTATCAGACCACGTCTAGACACATCAAATCCAAAATATGTTGTGTTTCCACAGCCAGGGCCATTCACACAAATATAACTTCCACGTTAGAGATGCACCCACACAATAAAACTAAAATATGTTTCATTGGCAAAAACAGGGCTAGTACCCACTCACACAAACAAGATTTCCACATTATAAATATGCTCATAAAAAATATGTTTCATTTCCACAACTAGGGCCAATCACATGGAAATAAATTCCATGTCACAACTGCAATCACCAAAATAGAGCCAAATTAAGTTTCATTTCCATGACCAAGGCCAATCACAATCACACAAACAAGAATTCCATGTCAGAACACAAATATGTTTCATTTCCACAACCAATGTTAATCACATAGAAATAAATTCAATGTCAGAGTTGAAATCACCACAATAGAGCCAAAGCATGTTTCATTGCCACGACCAGGACCAATCACAATCACATGAACAAGAATTCCATGTCAGAAAAAAACTATGTTTCGTTGCCACAACTCATGCAAACCACACAAATATGATTTCCATTCCATAACTGTGATCACCACAACATAACCAAGTATAGGCCACAAGGTTTAGACCATGTAACCTTCAGAACTAAATTTCAAGTTGTCTCCGCACTCAGCTGTAGACTCTTCTCTAGGCCTCTACACACTTAGCTGCAGAGAATCCCCTTACATTTCCTTAGACTAGACATGAAGGGCACACCTTTACATTATTCTCCACGATCATCCAATATTGTACTTAAGACTCAAGAAATACCTCTAATTTAGATGCAATGAGAGCCTTATTTCTAGGAATGGGTTGGTCCATGGGGTCATACAAAATGGCTGGAATCTAAGGGTTATTATTCATTCATGTGTTGATGTCACTATTACATCATACCCGCTACGTGGTGCATTTTAAGTGGGATACGTGTCACCTAAATATGTGTTATAAACACTGAGAGAGGGGGTGAATGAGTATTTTGTGATGATTCAATTTTTACCCAATTTTCACTCTTCTTTACTAGCAACACATTATGACAAAAAATATAAGCATAAGAAGAAAGAAAGTAAACTATCAAATGAGAACTATACCGATTTCTCATTTTTTAAGGTAGAAAAAAATCATCAAATTTTGAAAAGTGTTGATTTAGAATACAATTTTTTTTTAGCATATTTTTGACACTTTATATTTTCTTATGTCTTAGGTATGAACATTTCTTTTAAAATGTTAGTTATTTTTGTGCAAATTTCGAAAAGTGTTGATGCAACATCAACCCTTTTTTTAGAGGTATTATTTTTAGACTTTAAATTTTCTAATGTATTAAGTGTGTATAATTATTTTTAAATTTAACAAATTTTGAAGTAGTCTTATTCTTATTCTTATTCTTCTTCCCTTAGATATTTATTTTTAAGTGTTTTTCAGGTTTGTGTTTTTTTGCTTTAATTTTCATTTTTTTTGTTTGTAATGAAATCTTCGTTTTTTTGCATAGTTAAAAAAAAGTTCAATATTTTAAAGTTACGATTTCCTATATATTTATGTACCGTTAATTAATATTTCAAAGCACATCGAATAATTGTCACTAAAAAACAATCATTTTAAAAAGTTGACCAAAAATACACATTTTGAATATAGATATAACAAAAAAATACATATTTTGAGACTTTTTTGCTAAAAATGACATGTCAAATAATCGATTTTTATGAGAAAATTTTAACATTTTTTTTTTTTTTAAATAACATTATTTTTTTATGAATTTCATGTCAAAAAATAATAATAATCACATTTTGTTTTTCCAAAACTTATGATTCACATATAAATTAAAAGGGAAATCATATAATACAAATATTAAACATATAACAACAATAATTCAATACTTATTCCTCTCATAAACTCTCAAATTCAAAACATTATAAGTGTAGTTAATGAAGAGTTCTCAAAAGTGAGCTTGATGCGCAAGCATACCTTAAATTTAATCAATAATATCATATAATCCATGCTCATCATCTTCTATATTTTCATTATTGTCTTCTTCCATAGTATTTTTTCTTCATTTTTGTCATTTCCTCTTTTGATGGACCTTTCATGCCTACAAATCTCTCAAAGTATCATTGTCCAATCATTCCATCTAACGATGGTTGATGTTCCTTTGTTTTTTCTGCCACACGTGATTCATTAAAATCCTCTTTCCTCTACCAAATTCTTGCATTACATCTAGAAGAAATTGAATAACATTAATTCTTTGTTGAATAAAATTGCATTGTAGTAAGTCTTTTTCAAAGAGAATGCAATTTCTTCATTTTTGTAGGTAACATGCTAGTGTTGTACCTAATAATCAAGTACAAAAGAAATAAATAAGTAAATTAGTATAAACACATAAAAATAAAAAAGAAAATATTGAAATTCAACTTTAGATAATAAATATTACTTGAACCTGAGAATAAATCCAAAACCCAATCTACTCCATTTGAACAAAAATCTATAAGATGGTTAATCAATGTCTGTGGTTTTTTTATAAATGTTAACTATCTCTCCTTTTGCATCTTTATATTCATATGTTAGTTTTTTTACAATAACATCATGAACTGGTACTTGGCTATGACTCTTTCCATCTACTAGATTCAAAAGAATAGACTTATAGCTATCATATTTTGTCCAACATTCAACATGAATGAACTCAAAATCCCTTATAATTGGTTGATCTCCGCAAACAACATGATTTTACTTTTGTGTGTAACATGAAATAGTAAAAGTTAATGATTAAATTGTACATAAATAAAATTCTCTAACATTAATCAAACATAAAATTTCAATGTTTTACAATGTAAACTACATCCTTGAGTTTTATTTTCCCTTGAAGCTTGATAATAACATTGAAAATTATGTGTCTGAATGAAATGTCACAAATCTCCAAAATGGCGATGTTGTGACTTATTGAAATCTCTAACCAATTTACTAAAATTTTGAAAAATATAAGGCTCACTATCTGTTATAGGTCAATTTGGGCATCATTTCCAATAACCTGGTAAAACTGGACATCATCCCTAGAACTAATGAAATAGGGTCTATCATCCCCTATCATTTCAGCTCCTACATGCCCTGAGACAAGAAAAAATCATCCATTACTTCTATTGCAAGGTTTCCAAGGTTTGAAGTATATGTTATATCACCTATGAGCTCACCAACGTAGCCTCTCAAGGGACTAACTGCGTTTCATATGCAACTCCCTCCATTCAAGGGTGCTTTGCAAAGCACTTCCTGACATTCAAGAATGCGTTGGTCAAATGGGAGAAAACTTCTCATTGTTCTGGAATCTCCACATGGCCAGTGCCTTCTAGCAGAGACCATTTGTGTCAAAATTTGAATCCATTTGTCCATCTAACACCTCTGAGCTTGAGAACATGTCTTTCTTATTATTAGAAAGTCATTGATTGAGAAACTACCTTCAGTTTCCCTATAAATTGAGCACAGATCCTAGTGCTAGGGAAGGAAGAAATTTGATAAAGAAATGATGTTGGATTCTCAATTGAGATGTTTATTGTGATGAGGCTGGGATGATGCTGGAGCTGGTGACATCAAATCAATTGTTGGTTGTAACCTCCCCCTTATATCCATTAATAAAGATTGCTGCTCATTTTCCCATGTATGTATATTTTTATGTTTCTACTTTTCATACGATGGATTCTTAACTAATATATATGTTTAATGTTTAATAGATTTAACTAATTAAGATAAATAGCCATATGTATATTGCAATCTCTTTTTTCTTTATTGTTTATACTTGCAGGAACTAGTCTGGCAATCTATGTTGGATTGGAAGCTACAACAAGAGCGACAAAAGGATATTAGGAAGCGCTTGGATCACAAGTAAGTTCCTATATCTTTATGTGTGTCTATTTACTCTTAGAGAAAGTGTCTGCAAAATCTTTGATCTGTTTTTGTAAATGCATAGCACGACATTTAGGGAATGTGTTTTATTCGTAATTCATAATTCTGCATAACAAATTGGCGACTCCACTTGGGAGTTTTCCTTATCATTCCTGGTGTTTTTGCTTCTGCTTATCCACCCAGTAGCATATATTGTTAATTATTAGACTTTTGAATCAAATAATTGCATTAGAAGTGTGTTCAGTAGCTTGAATTTTGAATCTCTATTACGCCCAACGCATTGTTGGTAAAGACACAGTGCTTTGCATAACATTGTCTCCCACTTAGGGTTGCTTTGCAATGCACTATCTACCCTTAGAGACTGCATTGCCTCCTTAGCCAACCAAATACCCTTTGAATTTTTCATTGCCATCACACTCAACCTTTTGTTTGCTATGTTTTTAATTGTCTGATACCTCATAGAGACCAATGAATTTGCCTGATTATTTCTCCTTTGAAAAGTAAGTTTGTTCAATGTCTCTTTAAGTGTTCTTCTTTATAATTGACAAATAAAATTCAAAGTATTTTATTTCTGCATTAGATCCATTTATTTTCGTAAAGGAAATTGTCGTTAAATTCTTCGTTTCATGTAGGAAAAATTTTAGTTCCATTCTTCGTTTTTCCTGAAAGAGAAATTCTTGTTAAATTTATTGTTTCTCAAAGAAGAAAGCATTTGTTTTTTTTTTATTTGATGCATATAGTTTCATTTTTGCCTTCACATTAAGGGGACTGAAAACAAAAACCTACATTTTCATATAGTGAATTATGTTTTTTGCATAGGAACAAATTAGGAAAGCTGCATATTAGTTTGTGCTCTTTGTTGTTTGCTCTCAAAACTAATTGTTCTTTCCATTTAGTAGCTAGAATTTTCACTAAAAAAGCTAAAAATCAAAATTTTTCTTATCATTTTAGTAATTTCCATCACATCATCGCGGTGAACCTTGAAAGGAAAATTTATAAACAAGATCAACTTAAAATTTACATCAATTTACCTAAAAAAGAATTGGAACGATAAAATTTAGAAGGTCTAGGCTAGAGACGTGTTTCAGCATCGTAAAACATAGCAGCTGTCATTAATTGTCTACGATACATTCCGAGTGTGATACTTCACTCCATGTACGTAATTATATCGTAGCTCGTCCACAAACCTTTAGGTATATCGGGCGGTGTTATAGTACGAAAAGTATGAAGGGGTGCTCTCACTATGCGATTTCGCATTAGACAATGATAATATGGACTTGGGCCTCCACATACCTTTGAGTATATTTGGGAGGAAAAATTTAGGTTGCTATCCATCCATAGTGAACCGAGTCAGTCACCTTGTAAATTGTGGTACACTGAACACAGCATTTGAGGAGATTGCCTGCCCGTACTTCTTGGTCTGCTAGGAGGTATTATGCAGTTCACAGTTTCTTGGTAAACCTTTTGCCGAGCATTACCCTTTTATTTTGTTTTTTTTTTTTGGTAATAAAATAAATCAGTCATCGCGGAAGAAGAAAATCTCTTTCCCCATCATTCGCGTAGACTTTCATTGAAACCACCTTTACCACTTGAAGCCACTTCTGGTCGGTGAAGGCGACATCGCTCTACCGAAACCAGTACCATCAGTACCTCTGGTGAAGCATCATATTCACATATATCAGAGTTAGCACAAGTTGTTTCTACGAATCCTGGTTTTTCTACTGTTGTTGAGACAGAGTCCTGACAGCTACTCGTGGTCACGATCCATCCAATCAGTGGGACCATACCTCTCGAACCCAACATTGTTCAACTGGAAGTTGATCTAGATCTTGTCTCCTTTTTTCCAGAACATCTGCATCCCGAAGTCGAACGACTGGAATTTGTTCCTGTATCGGTCGCCCCACAATCTATTATAGCCATTGAGTCTCCCATATCATGTGATAAACCTCTTGAAATATAATTTTTTCCTGACAGCGAAATCCTTCCACTTGGTTTAATTTCGATTGAAGAAATACATAAGACGAAACACCTTTAACTCCAACTCATTTTGGGGCAGAGATTTACCTTTACGAGTCTTTTCCTCAATCACTTGCCTCTACTTTTGTTGATCCTGTGCCTATTCAATTTCCCATCGATCTAAAAGGGTATATAATTGTTCAAGTAACCATGCCTGAACCAACATCTTCGATTGGACCATCTGTTCCAATTGCATCAACACCTGGTCTCGCTATCCCGTCGATGTTTACAAATTCACTAGAGTCATATTTACATGGTGGCCCTATGGTCCCATCAGGTTATAAATGCCACAACCTTCATTTCAACAAGTAGCGTACCTATGTTTTGGTCAACAGAATCCTCAAGCGTTTTCCTATAAAAAAAACCCCTATCTGGGTTACCAGCCACAGATTCCTTATGCTAGTGCTCAAAGGCTTGTTTCCAAAGCAATTCCATCATACCCTGGCTATGCTCAACCTGAAATCAATTGATAGTTTCCCTTTGTTGCAACTTTAGAGTGATTGGATTTAAACCAGCTCACCAATGATCCAATAAACTATGCTCCTTGGTGGCCAGTGATACCTCATAAATTACCCTCGGATATTCCTAAGTTCAATGGAAACCCTGGAGAAGACCCATCGACTCATATTATGACTTATCATTTGTGGTGTTCATCTAACTCCCTGAATGATGACTATGCTCGACAACGTCTTTTCTAGTGTACGCTCACTAGTTTGGCTGCAAAATGGTACATCAAGTTACCTAGAGCTTCTTTTTATAATTTCACTGCCCTAGCTACTATATTTTTTACTCACTTCCAGTTACCTATAAAATATGAAACTGGAACAGAACTATTGACTAATTTTAAAAAGGCTAATGCTACTCACATTTCTGATTATATTCATGAGTGGCATCATCATCGTAGAATGGTTAAGACATTTTTTCCTGATTAGCCCCTTGCTGAGTGGTTCATTAATTCCATGTTACCATATATAACTAAGGATGTGGCTAAGGGTGGCGTCGTCACTAAAGAGCAGGTCATTTCTCATTACCAATATTTAGAATTGATTTATACTTAT
Source organism: Pinus albicaulis (assembly GCA_034641835.2). Classification (NCBI taxonomy): domain Eukaryota; kingdom Viridiplantae; phylum Streptophyta; class Pinopsida; order Pinales; family Pinaceae; genus Pinus; species Pinus albicaulis. The sequence continues at coordinate 882,490,637 of CM076580.1, forward strand.
TCTGGCATGCTCTATGAGAAAATTCCTAACAAGTAGCGATCTAATTTCATTGTTCCTCCTCCATCAAAGGACTCTCATTCTAGAGATAATATGATCGGTACTGCAAGCACACACCACAATACTACATATGATCCTGCACCTTCTTCTGAAATCCATGCCGTGTCATCTAACAAGGGCAAAAGTGACAAGCAACCCGGAAGTAAGAAAAAAGGGAAATCAAAGAAAAAGAAAACTTCTACCCTGCAAGAAAGATCATCTCATCAATCGTTTGGAAATAGGAAACCTCGTTATCCATGCATAATCTGTAATGAGGAACAATTTTTTCGGGATTTTCCTCACTGTTCTAAAGTCTCAAAAATGGGTAAGACCCCACATGCATCAGTTGTGTTGACAAATATGTTTCCTAATCCGGACACAAATTTGGTTGCTACGGATCCAGCTTCTAGTTTCCAAGTGTTTATGCTATCTATCACAAAGCCATTGATAGATGAATTGGTGTCAACACGTAATAAAGATTACAGTAGTCAGGGTACTGATCAAACTACTACCTCAACCACGAATCCATATACGGAATCGATACTGCCACCTGCTATTCCTGAATTGACAATCAAGCCAGAAAAGGGAGTCGTTCATAAATCGACATTTATTCCTTGAGCCAGAGCTTCTCAAAATTATAATATAGTTAAATATTTGGCTCAATCCCCTTAAGCTATGTCAATGCTTGAGGTGCTACAAAATTTTCCCTCCCAGAAACAGGCTTTGTTGTCGGCAATTGGTGGAATTTATCCAATAGATTTTAATCTCGTAGTCTTTAATCATATGTGCTATGTGCCGCAATTACTAGAAGAATTGGCATTCTCCATTCAAGTAAATTTTCTCAATCACTTTGTTCATCATACTATTATTGATGAGGGATCATCTACATGCATTATGTCTCTAAATTGTTGGAAGTCACTTGGCTTGCCGCTCCTATCTCAATGGCCAACGATGTTGAAAGCTTTCGACATACATACATATAAGCCTTGTGGTATTATTAATAACCTGAATGTTGAACTAGGGGGAAAAATATTAATGTTGAAGTTGAGGTTGTTGATGGACCCCTGGAATACAATAGTTTACTTGGAAGGCCATGGATATATGCTATGACTATTGTCATTTCTACATATTTTAGAATGATCGCCTTTCCACATAAAGGTGTTATCACAGTCATCAATCGACTATAATTCTTTGCCTCTAGTTCCCAGGTAACTGGAAGTGTTCCGTTAGTTCACGTACCCCAACATGCACTTTAGAACATTAGTGTAGGACTCTTAAAGGATTCCACTCTCATGAGAACCTTTTCATTATTGCCGCCTGCGACGTTGGTAGAAATTGAAAGTATAGAGACCTGCCACATGATCTCTTCCACTGCATCTGGCTTAAGGAAGAGTACGGGTGATTTTGAAATTGTTACGTTGGATGAGTTTCTGCCACCCAGGGCTATTGAGCTGGCGTAGCAATCAATCTATTTGGCTTGGGTGGCGAATCCGAAATCATCATCACCGGTCGTTTGGGTTGATCGTTCATTAGATTTTGGTACTCCATCTAATAATTTTTCCTCAACTTTCTTGATAGATGAGAATATTCTGGAAATCATGATGTCAGAAGGAGAACCATGGGAAGATTATCATCATCGTTCCCATCTTCCTGATTATGAATAAGATAATCTTAGTGAACTATATCATCCATCGATCAAACATTTCTTTTCAAATTATTTTCCTATTAATGCAATCGATTATGAGAAAAATTTGTCAAATATTAAAGAAACCATTTCTATCGATATTTCGACCAAACACGACGTTGTAGAAAACATTCATGTCAGCGTGCTTTTTTCTCCATCAGAACTTGAAACATATCACTCTCTCTTTCGTGAATTCTTTGATGTATTTTCTTGGTCTTACGAGGAAATTCTAGGCATAGATACTACTATCGTTGAACACACTACTAATATGTACCCTAATGTCAAGCTGGTACGTCAATGCCTTCATCTTGTTCATCCAAAGAAGGTTGTTGCCATTAAAGCATAAGTTGAAAATTTTTTGCGTGCTGGTTTCATTTACCCTGTTCCACTAATTGAGTGGGTTTCCAAAATTGTTCCTGTTATGAAAAAACAAGGATCCATCAGAGTGTTCGTCGATTATCGGGTTGTCAATCTTGCTTGTCCAAAAGACAACTATCCAACCCATTTTATCGACTAGATTATTGACGATTGTGTTGGATGTGTTAGCCCCCCTATAAATTTTTGACAAAGCAAAACAGGGGGCTAAAACTATTTTTGGGTCCTCAAGGAATGCATCTCCCCGAAGACACATCATCCTTGAGGTCTCCTATGCCTTTGCCTTTGATAAATTTCCCTCTACAGAACTCCCCATGTTGCCCCTCTTTTCCCCTTCGCAAAGTCCCCTTTCTATCCCAATTTCCTCCCAAATTCCCCTTTAAATCCTACCTTCACCCTTTGTTGTGCCATTTTCCCCTTCTACCCTTTATCGTTACCCTCTTTAGGCCTTAGAATGCATTAAAAAGGGTAAACAAACCACTTTCGGACCATATAACAAGCCTCAGCCCTTTCTCGCTAGCCCCACACCTTCCTTTCCACGTGATCATAGCGCTGGAACCTCCCGCCAGAGCAAAAGGTGCCTATCTCAGTAGGTTATCGGGAGTAGTTATAACCGTTGATCTAAGCAGGACGGATGGTGATCGCCGCTCCCACAGCAAACACCATTAAAACCATCCATCACCGATCCTCGCATCTTAACCGTTCGTTCCCCACAGATCTAATGGTTCAGAGTTTACCCGCCTCTTGACCCTGCCCGCGCGCACTATTCAGAAACAGCCCGGTTTTCATCGCACCGCTAATGGGTGTCGGGCGGTTTTTCCTCATTGCCTAGCGATTCCATACACCTTCTGCCATGTGTCCCCGCGTATGGCCCCGAAACCACCCTCCATCACACATTAAATTTTGACTCAGGATGCCGCGCGATATCGATGAGAGCCGTTGGATCTGGAGCAACCCATCTAACGGCTGTCGCTCCAACAAGATGCTCGTGATTTAACCCACGACCACCGTACCCCTGGCTCACTGTTCGTCGTCCTCCGCTCTGTTTTCCCACCGCCGATCTCCTTTGAGATCTGACGGTCCAAATTAGTCTTCTCCCCACTATTGACCATTCCGCTGTCAACTAGTTCCGCCACGTCACCTCCACGTGTCCACCGTACGGTCTCCCTCCAGTTTCGTATATTCATTCAAAGGTCGGAGATTCAAAGGTTTCTCATTCATTTTTCCTCCTCACCACCTTCTGACTTTAGTCTTCATCGTTTCCACCTCACTGCAGGTCATCCACGATAGTTTTGCCATCAACCAGTCTGCGTAGTCAGTCTAGCCACCCTGTTACATCCACCACTCCCATTGTTTTCTTAACATGTTTTCGTATTGTGCAGGGTTTCCAGAGAGGTGGAAAGCCGCCATAATTCATAGGAGTCATTGTGAGCGGCGCATTGAGCAGGAAGAATTAAAACTGAAGCTGGTACTGCAGGGAAATGTCAAAAAAGGTGGCAGCAGTATAAATTCCATCAAAGGACGAAGTTTGAAACTTCGTGGACTCTATCCTGCACCATTAAAGCCTAGATATTGCAGAATCGAGACATTTATGAAGCCGTGAAGAAAAGCCAGCTTCATGATCATGGATTCCAGCATTCAGAATTGAGTTTTTGAGTTTAATACAACAGTTTAGAGGCAAAGCAGCAGATCATTGAACCTAAGGATCATGCAGAAGGTACAACACGCAGAGATTCATGAAATCAGGGTTCAAATCAGAAGAATTTTTCTTCCAGAGCAAGGACACAGTACACATTATGGTTTCAGTTTATATGGTGTCCAAGCAGGTTTCTTCCCCTTTCGCAGCAATCCTACGCTATCAGAAGCATCCGTTTCACCAGCATGGCAGTCCATTCAATCATTTTGTTTATACGCCAAAGTACTGCACAGTACTGCGGTCAGATCACATCAGAGTCATATCAGAGTAATTCCCAGTCTGAAGAAGATCGTTCATGCACTCAAAGAACATCAGAGATTGATGCACATGAGTTATACAGGATGGGCTTCAACCCTCTTTCTTTTCAGAAGTTTAATACTGCATTTAGTTCTCCACCTACCTCCTCTGCTCCTTCGGGGCTATAAATTCATGAGGAACTCATTGTAATCGTTGTTGATCAGTTATCAGTGAACTGCAAGTATTTTCTTTTGAGACTCAGTCTCTGTGTAAAGATTGTAAGATAGGTTGAAGGATATGCTTTCAGACTGAGTATTCAGCTATTAGCAATATTGTACTTGATTGGTATTGTTACTTAATATGACAAGCACATTTCTTTGGATCCTGATCTGAAGCAGCGGTGATGTTTTCATATCTCTGTGTTTACATTCATTTCATTTCGTTTCTACTAGCTTGCATTAGAAGTTTGACATAGGATTTACCCTTGCTAGGTACCCTATGTTCCTGCTCTCCTTTCCATTTATGTTTCTCTTCTGAATGTATTATCTGAGAAGTGATTTCAGTTGGTTTAACCAGTGTAGTGGATGTTATTGCCTGCTCTCTGATGTATGAATTAAATAAATTCAGTTCTTAGATGTTTTCTTGTTATTGATTTAGTTGGAAGATTTGGGAACACTGGGGATTAGAGTCTAGGATACTTGTACGACCTACTGATCTATAACCTTGTGCTATGGAATTTGTGTTATCTCCTCCCTCCTACTTTCCATATCACACAATCATCTTGAAGATCCTAAGTTTCAGATGACTAGCCCAATTGAAAGCCTACCTATTGAGTAGCAAGAAAATCCTTTCCTGACTCCATTGCCCAATGGTTTTGAATATTTCCTGAAATTTTTCACCTCTGCCTTGTCCCTCTTTGCTCATCTTGGTCTTACATTGAACCCTTCTTTCCTGATAACCAACAACCAAAACAAACAATCAAACAAACAAACCTTGTTCTTATACTAGCCTAACATCTTAAACTTTGAGCTTCATAGATGTAAACCTTAGCTCAAATTAGAGAGATCCCTCTCTGGACCCAGGAGGGCTAGATCCTGAGGTCTGAAAGTGGTTCTGATGTTGTCTCATCTTTTGGTCTTGCAAATCTGGCCAAAACATGGGAACCCCAACAGGATGCAAAATATTTTCATTTATGGATGGACTTTCCGGCTACAATCAAATTAGTATCTACCCAGAGGACTAATATTAGACAACATTCATCTGTCCCTCGGGCACATTCGCTTATCAAAAACTCCCATTGGGTTTAAATAATGTTTGGGAAATTTTTAGAGAGTAATGAATTATGATTTCAATGACATCAAGCACATTTTTCAACCCTATCTAGACGATTTCCCCGCACATTCACGAAATCGGACTGATCACCCGATGCATTTGAGAGCTATCTTTTTATGCTACCGACACTACAAAATATGCCTCAATCCACATAAATGTGTGTTTTGTATTGGTTTTGGTCATTTTCTAGGATTCATCATCTCGAAAGAAGGAATTTGAATAGACCCATTGAAGGTCCAAGCCATTCTTGATTTGCCTACACCATCAAAATTGCTTCAGTTACAGAAACTTCAGGGAAAGGCTAACTTCCTAGGGAGGTTCATACCCAACTACGCCGAAATTGCTAAAGGATTTACTCAGCTCTTGAAAAAGGGTATGCCCTTCAATTTGGACCAAGTTGCACAAGCTTATTTTGGTGCTGTCAAGGAGACTCTTGTCTGGGCATCATTAATGTATCCCCCCAATTATCAAAGTGATTATTTCTTATATATCGATGTGGCTAATATGACCATTGCTATGGTATTGGTCCAAGTAGAAAATAAGATAAAACATTTGATCTATTATTTGAGTCGTAATCTAAATGATACGGAAGTGAAGTAATCGTACGTACAAAATCTTGCCTTGGCGGCTATTCAAGCTGTCCAAATATTTTGCCACTATATCTTGTTCCGGAAGACCATTGTCATTTCAGATTGCAACCCCATGACTTATATCTTATCACGTCAATTGATAGGGGGGAATATTCAAAATATATTGTCATTTTGCATGAATTTGATTTGGAATTCATCAAATACAAGTCAAAGAAGTATTAAGTTTTGGTTAAGCTTCTCTGTGACCTTCCCTTTGATAGTACTGCTACTACGTTGGAACCATCTATTCCTGACCAGTCTTTGTTTTTTATCGGATCATCTGATCCTTGGTATGGGGATTTTATCATTTATCTCCAAACCCAAACTTTTCGACCTAATACCTCTCACTCTGACCAGCGACGTATTCGATAACAAGCCAAATATTATCTGATCGTCGACGATACACTTTATCGTAGTGGTGTCAATACAATTTTAAGAAGGTGCCTCACTCATGAGGAGGTTGAAAAGGTTTTAAATGATTGTCATGCTGGGGCTTATGGTGGACACTTTTCTGGATACGCTACCACGCAAAAGATACTCTGCGCTGGTTATTTTTGGTCTACCATATTTCGTGACTGCATCATCACAGTCAAAATTTGTCATAAGTGCTAGATATTTGATCATAAAATCCACAAAACACCAGCGCCAATGCATCCTATTGTCTCTGTAGGACCATTTTCAAAATGGGGCATTGACTTCATGACCTGTAACCCTCGTTCATCTGGGGGGCATGGTTGTATTATTGTCGCAGTAGAATACTTTACGAAGTGGGCCGAAGCAATGCCTACATTCAACAACACATGACGAACAACTACATTGTTTTTCTTTAATCATGTCATTGCACGGTTTGGGGTCCCATAGGCTATAGTCACAGATCATGGTAAGCATTTTCGCAATCACATGATGACTAAATTGACTGCCAAGTTAGGACTATCACATGATAGTTATAATCCTTATTATCCACAATCAAATGGAAAAGTTGAGGGTATTAACAAGATTCTTAAAAAAATGCTTCAAAGAATTATAGGAGTTCATAAACGAAACTGTCATTTGATCTTGTACTTGGCCTTGTGGGCGTATCGAACCTCGGTGAGAAACAAAAACAGATTTACCCCCTTTCATTGGTGTATGGTCTGGAAGCTATCTTGCCAATCCAATGTGAAATACTGTCATTAAAAATCGCAATCGACTTGTTACCTGACACCTCAGATGAAGAAGTGTGTCTTTTTAACCTCATCTATCTTGATGAAATGCATTATGAATCCCAATTGGCCAACGAAGTGCATAAGAGACGTATAAAGGCGCAATACGACAAGCATGTCTAGCCTTGAATTTTCTCAGAGGGCGACTTGGTCCTTATTTATGATCATGAAGCTAATGTAATAGGTACAGGGAAATTTGAGCCATTATGGCATGGCCCCTATATTGTCAAAAGAGTTCTTGCTAAGGGTGCCTATGAGTTGGTGGATTACAATGGAATTCCATTGGCGCAGCTCGAAATGGGTTGTATCTAAAATGTTACTATGCTTAATCACGAGCGTAGTAATTTTTTGTATTATATTGTATATATATGTTGTTGATTTGAATTCACTATCTTAGTTTGTTTTTTAGATTTTTCTTGATGTTAGTAATATTCTCTACCTTTCATGATAGATGTCTGAATCTTTGGAACTATTTGTTGGGTATGCTGATGGTGCTAGTCGTAGCACGCAGAATCTATCCTCTGCAGCGTGGGCCGTTTTCACTTTGAACGACGAGTTAGTGAGTTTTCAAGGGATTTGTATCAGTAGATTGACAAAAAATATCGCGGAGTATAATGCGTTGATCGAAATTCTCTCTGATGCCATTTAATTTGGTATTAACCGCATAATCATAAGTTTAGACTCACAACTTGTGGTATTACAACTTACTAGTGTTTATACAATTAGAAATCCAACACTGCATCGTTTGTTCCTAAGAGTTCAAATTTTGGAAAGACAAAATGATTTTATTCAATATCAAAACATTTCCAGAAAATTGAACACATTGGATGATTCTTTAGATAATTATGTTATAAAAAGACATTTGAAACACATGTAAAGATACATTCACATAATTAAATAGGATTGCACAATAAACATAGGAAAACACTGAAATTAAATAGATATATAGTTATAAGTTTTTAAAAAATTTGTGCCCGAGACACATTGGTCATCTGACCTCAAATTGTATGCAACATGTGAAAAGTAAACTAGTGATGCTCATGGTAACATGCTATTGATCTAACTATCCTACGTAGTAACCGAATCCAGTGGCTAGGAACTCCACTAGTGTGGTGCTGCAGTAGCATGGGTAACTCTTCGATCCGACAATCTAGAATCTCGATGGCTTGCTGTCGAAGCTTAGTGAGAGTCTCATCCATGTCTAAATCCTAAAGGACTGCTCTCCCGATAGCCCTATCTGCTGGCTCATCCACTCCATGCTCTTGTTCCTGCACTAGTTGAACTCGACCCATATTTGCATTACATTAAAAATTTAGTTTAGTCTTGGGAAAAAATAAAAATAAAAAAACATGTATAAACCTTAGAAAAATAAAAAAACATGGTCAAAAAATTCTTACCGATTGCACCCCACTGAGCGCCTTCTGGTAAAGCTAAGTCTGGATCTCCTTGGAAATCGATGCCTGCATATGCATACTCATCGATAGTGATGAACTATCGCCTGAACCAGGCGAATCAAGAAATCGAGAACATGATGGACGATTCACCTGCATGTCTAGCCATCAGTTCTACCCATCTCTGCATCCTTGGATCTCTAGGGTTAGACACACCCAACGTCACATGCCGAGGCTGCATCAGTGGAATCCTTTGTAAGGAAAAAGAAATAAGGATCAAACCATAACTGAAGTTTTTCTTCCTTCCTCCCTTTGCCTTACTTAGTTGTACATTATTTGAGAAAGTATAGCTTCAGACCAGTTGAAAACAGTTGGTTCCATGCACTCTAGCTCATACTGCATATAAGATATGTTCGCTACATGTAGTGTCACGGTACTAGCAATCTTTACGATCATGAATATAATGGTTCTCAATGGAAAATCATGAAAGTCACAGATGTTTATTTTCCCATCCTTGCTTGGCTCTGCCCCTGGATAGAAATACTGCAAAATATAGTCTCTCACTGTCTCTCCTATGAGAGAAGACCCTGTGAGAGAAATGGGTAAGCCTCTCCTCAAAAATCCTGTCAGAAAATATATGTCCTCCACTATAATAGAAACCAGTTTGTTCCTAATGTGAAATGCCTCAATTTATGTATCCCATGCACGAACAAGGAACTCCAAAAGTTCTATTTTTTGCCTCATACTTGATAAGTAGAAGTACTTTAATAACCCACAATATCTTAGGTCTCTTACTGTACCTAGATCATTAAGGGAAATCCTATTTTTTTATTCATGCTCTGTTTCTCTCCAAGTAATCATCATTCTAGTTCGATGAATCCCTAAAACATAACTATAAGACTCATTTTCATGCAAAAAATTAGGCACAATTTGGGTACAATGTAAGAATAAGAAATGAGAGTTGCGCGCAAAGCAATCTTGGTCAATAGATAGTGTGTTGCATATTCACCTAGGCTTCATTTTGAGTGCTTTATAGCATAGTTTTCGATGCCCAAGGGTGTGTTTCCCTCTTTGGAAAAATAATTTACCCTAAGGGGTCCAAATCACTAAAAATATGCAATGAAATTACTACTAAAAGAAAGAGGGGGTTTATGGCACCAAACTAGATCAAACGACGATGAAAACCGTCCACAAAATCGATCACAATCAATGGTTGATGTTCGAGAGAAAAAACAGGGTTAGAGCTCTAAAATGCAAATGGTAACTTTCAAATGGTAAAAATGAATAGTAAAACTTTTTTAATTAGACATTTGATTATTTGCAAATAATATTTATTGTTGTGACGATGGTTTTATTCAATTTTCATCATGAAACAAGTATTTTTAATCCATTTGATGTTGTTCTGAACATGTTTGCAACTGATGAGCAGATTAGTCATGCACATTTATTTCAAGAATGATTTGATCACAAAGCATAATTTTATCCTTATTTTTCGAGCTTTGATAAAAATGAAAAAGGAATTGAAGTGCACTTTTATCTCTTTTTCGAGCTTCGATAACAACAAAAAAGGAACCCCTGTAGTCTTCTTTTAGCTCTTTTCCGACTTCGATAATGTGAAAATATTGTCGAGCACTTGTCTTTTCGAGCTCGTAAAAGTAAATGAATTGATATCTACTTAGTATAACTTTAACCCTTTTCTGGACTGAGATAGATTATTTACGAAAAAGGAATGCCTTAGTCGAACATGGCTAGGAGGTTCTCTCAGATATTATTTTACACTTTTTCAGATCTTAGTGACGACTTTACAAAAAAGTACCTATGGAGTTTTGTTTCATCATCTTTTTCAAACTCTCTAAATATGAAAAAGGAATAGGATGTCACTATCGTTAGGCTCGTTAAAACATAAAATAACAACGAGCTTGTCGATCATGGCAAGAATCGAGTTTCATTCATTGCTAGACTCATTAAATTATTAAATAGTGATACATTATTCACTCGAAGGGTTGAATTATAGATTAAGCATATGCTACCCTCCTCAAGCTTGTTAAAAAATAAAGAGGTATTGGTCGACAAATGACTAGTGAAAATTTGTGTAAGTGAACATAAATTTTACGGTAGCAGGTCGCTCTTGAACATGACACATCACTCCATCATCGTGACTGTTTGGGTTGGGTAATATACTTGATGGTTCATTCATACCTATGGATCATCACACCTTGAATTCAGTTTTGGGTCAATGCTACCAACTCATCTAAGTTTCGACGATATGTTCAAGAGAAGTCATCCATTGAATACTAATCCTTATGCAATACTCATAAACCTTCATTCTCATGACATTCATCCCTAAACATTGCTATATCAAGTCACATTTTATCTCTGAAATCAGTAACTCTCGTTTTGCAATAAAGTGGCTTCTTGTCGACATCAAATCATCATCCAGGAAGTTTACTTAGAAACATCATCTTCCAGTACCATGAGGCTTGTTACAGCATTGATAAGCTCCTCCCTTTTAGACTTTTGATCGAAATTTTTTGTTTAGCGTTCGACATCAAATCATATATTCATGCCTTACAAAATGTACTGCAACACCTTGAGAGCCATTAACATCAATGGTGGTTCTCTCGCATTTGTTATCAACTCAGATCATTGGCTGGTAATCAAATGATGTCTTACCATGTTCGACTATAAATCATATATTCGCATGGCTATACTTTTACCTGAATGATCGAGTGAACGAGATATGAAGACCCCAGATCTAGTTTCAACCATCCGGGCTGTGATTTCAGGATTGTTATACACATCATCTATACAGTGACCTTACATATAGATCATCATCCGAACATGGACCTATATCTGTAGGCATGTCTATATTGGGAAACAATACAATGTAGATGACTTCCTGCACTATGTACATGTTATTAGATAGTTTATGTGCTGATCATGGGAATTCCTTCCCTCTGCAATTTGTGATAAAGATGATATATCATTATGTAATGTATTTTAATATTGATGCAAGTCGCCACTCTGCTTCAGTTCCAGCCCATCACATCGTAAAGCATCTCATTCAAAAAATATTGTTATTATTCTTACTTCATGCTTTAGGGGGAAGATGTTATAGGTCAATTTGGGCATCATTCCCAATGACTTGGTTAAACTGGACATCATCCGCAAAACCAATGAAATATGGTCTATCATCCCTTATCATTTCAGCTACTACATGCCCTACGACAATAACAAATCATCCATGACTTCTATTGCAAGGTTTCCAAGGTTTGAAGTATATTTTATATCACCCATGAGCTCACAAACATAGCCTCTCAAAGGACTAACTGATTTTCATATGCAGCTCCCTCCATTCAAGGGTGATCTGCAAAGAAATTCCCGACATTCAAGAGTGTGTTGGTCAAATGGGAGTGAAATTCTCATTGTTCCGGAATCTCCACATGGCCAGTGCCTTCTAGCAGAGTCTATATGTGTCAAAATTCAAATCCATGTGTCCATCTAACACCTCTGAGCTTGGGAGCATGTATTTCCTATTATTAGAAAGTCATTTATTGAGAAACTACCTTTAGTTGCCCTATAAATTGAGCACATATCCTAGTGTTAGGGAAGGAAGAGATTTGGTAAAGAAATGCTATTGGATTCTCAATTGAGTGTGTGATAAGAGTGATATGTTGCTAGTGAGATGTTTATTGTGATGAGGCTGGGGTGATATTGGAGCCAGTGACATCAAATCGATTGCTGGTTGTAACCTCCCCCTTCTATCTATTAATAAAGATTGTTGCTCATTTTCCCATATATGTAGTTTTTTTTATGTTTCTACTTTTCATATGATGGATTCTTAACTAATATATATATTTCATGTTTAATCGATTTAACTGATTAAGATAAATAGCCATCTATATATTTCATTCTCTTTGATATTTAGTGTTTATACTTGCAGGAACTAGTGTGGCGATCTAAGTTGGATTGGGAGCTACAACAAGAGCGACAGAAGGAGATTAGGAAGCACTTGGATCACCAGTAAGTTCCTCTATCTTTCTATGTTTCTATTTACTCTTGGAGAAAGTGTCTACAAAGTATTTGACATTTTTTTCTAAATTCATAGCACCACATTTAGGGAATGTGTTTTATCTGTAATTCATAATTCCGCATAATACTATCATATCCAATGTTTGGGAAATTTAAACCATGAGGAATATATGCAATATATAGGGAATACTCCCTTTTAGGTATGAATTTTGCAATTTCTTCACAATCACCTTGTGTTATTTTATACTGGATAGTCTGGAGCATATTCCAAATGAAATGATTAAGATTAGGATCAAGTTCAACATTCCTAAGATGTTGCTTTATCAACCTTTCCAACTTATTTTTTTAAATAATTTTTTTGAAAATATCTGATACCCCATTTGCATCCTTTGATATATTGAATGAAATAAACAATTATATTTATAAGTAATAAAATAAAAATATTATACACATGAATAAAAATGAATATATAAATAAACATACATTTCTGAATGCAAAATAAAAATCTTTTTGTGTTGACGTAGAACTTGAATCTGGGTAGTTGTGTACAACATCATCCCAACTCTCTTCAATGTTGAAGGTCATCATTATTTTGATAGGTGTCAATGTCAAAGAAAAATCCAAAAATATCTCATGCATGAGTTAATCTGGTCATTTCAGTAAATTTGAAACTTTGACTAACTTCTGCAGCAAAATCAGTGTAAAAAGGTCAGGGTTTGATACGGAAGTTCCTAACACTTATGTAGAAAATTTGTTGGCAATATGATGCAGAGTGTTGTCCTTGATGGCAACCCACTGAATGAAGATGAAGACATGAGACAGTTGACATGTGTTGTCCTTGATGGAAAACCACCTGATGAAGTTTGTCTTGACCTGATGGACTTGGTAAATGATGTAAATCTGATATGAAATGATGTTTGTTAGCAATATGATGCTGAGTGTTTTCCTTGAATGGAAACCCACTTGATGAAGAAGATGAAAACTTACTTGATGAAGTTGTGCTTGATAGAATATGTCTTGATGAACTAAATCTGATGTATCTACAGTGAGTACAGAAGGCAATGAAGAAAGAAATTCAGCATGTGCTAAATCTATGGTGAAAAGAGTATGTCTCAAGGCATACGCGGATTTTCCTAGGAGAAGTCGCGTATGCACGCGGTAAAGTACGTGCCAAGTCGCGTATGGGCAAAAGTGCTCATAAAGTGCAAAACCAGGGGTAACCACCATGGTATTGACCCATTGTATTAGGTAATGATTCGTCTAAATGACCCCGTCCAGGAATACCATCAGAAGTAATGTAGTTTTGGGCTCATGGTATTGTTTTGGCTCATGGTATTGAAAAAGAGGCTCATGGTATTGAAAAAGGGTAAACCTATATAAAGAGAAGAAATTCATCGTGCAAATCATGAGAGTGGGTGCAAGATGTCTGAGCTTGAATAAATACTTCTCTCTGAAGGATATCTGAATGGAAAGGGTTACAGTTGAATGATAGATCTGAATGTATGATGCACCAATGATGAAGAAGGGGATCTAGATCTGAAATGTACTATTTGCTAGACTGCTATGAAATGATTAGATTGGTGATGAGGCGAACATCTCGTCCAGGTAAAGGGTAAAATCTGAAGTGATGTATCTCGTTGTGAAGAACCGCAATGACATAATAGTTGAAGATCTATACGCTAGTTCGCCACAGAGAAAGCGCGTACATACGCAGATTAGCTGAAGAGAAAGCGCGTATGCGCAATAAAAATTAGCTCTATAATTTGTACTGAGGTATACGCGGTTTTATGTGAACGGAAGAGCGTATATACGCGACATCAGAGAAAGGAAAGCGCGTATGCAAACTAGGGTTTGCTGAAGTCTGTGGTAAGAAATGTCTGATCTGTTCTGCTGGTTTACTGATATCTGTCAGTGAGTTATATGTATCTGTTTCATGGTTGACTGTGCTTAAAAGTATGGAGTGGGTCCAGTCTGAAAATATGATGAAACATGGCCTGCAAGTGGTGTCCTAAAGGAAGCTTTGGATCCAGTGTGAAAATTGATGAAACGTGGTCCATAGAGGTGCTGAGGGTTGTAGCCTTCAGTCAGGGGGTTGTAGCTCCCTTCCAGGTGAGGCCGGTAAACGAGAGCAGGGGGTCGTAGCTCCCTTCCAGGTGAGGCTGGTAAACGAGAGCAGGGGGTCGTAGCTCCCTTCCAGGAGAGGCTGGTAAACGAGCGCAGGTGGGTGCCTGCGTGCTGGTAGGAGTCTGCACCAACACATATTTTGTAAGATGTTTTCTCTATAATAAAATATTGAAGGCTGAGCAACTGCAGCGGTGGTTTTCTCCCGACTTGGGTTTCCACCTAAAAATCCTGGTGTTCATGTGTGATGCTTTGTGTGATGGTTTATTCTGTTGTTACTACACATGTTTACTGTTATCTTAACATCAGATGAATGAATATTGCAAAGAATTAAGTTAATAAATATCTGCATATTTAGATCTCTGCTAATACGCGAGTTGTATGAAGGATATCCGCGTGTATACGCGAGTTTAATAAAGGAAAGTAGCGTATGGGTTTTAGAGAGTGAAAAAGTAAAAAGTTTTGAATATGCAGTAAATACTGATTCACCCCCCCGCTCTAAGTATTTTTCCCAACAATTGGTATCAGAGCAGGTCCTTCTGCAGAAGCTTGATCGCTTGAAGGAGATCCGTCGCAATGGGAAAGAAGCAAAAGAAGAAGGTTACTCAAGGAAAGAAGATGCCTCAGAAATCATGTATAGCAGAAATTGAAGAAGATGAAACAGGTATTGATCGTTGTTCTTGTATTTCACTTACCTGTATATGCAAAGGTTATGATAGTGAAAGTGACAGTATGGATCTAGAAGAAGCTGTCAAGATTAAAGATGAAGAAGATTCTGACCAAGTGCTCATGGCAAAGAAGCAAAAGAAGAAGACTATTCGAAGCAAGGAGATGTCTCAGAAAACCTGTATAGCAGAAATTGACAAAGATGAATCAGATAGTGATTTGGGTCCTGATAAACTTCTTTGTGAAAACAATGGTGAAGATAGTGGAAATTATGCTATGGACCTAGAAAAAGTTATCAAAGATCAACAAAGAATATTTAATGAGAAGGAATCTGCCTCCAAAGATTCGATCTTTAGACTGAAAAGGATGTTCGATGATGTATCCAATCGAAGTAAAGGGCTTAAAGCAGATCTATAAAAATCAAATAAGAAGAATGAAAGACTTGAAGCTGAAATCATCTCTCTTAAGGAAGATCCGAAACTATTGAAAAAGAAGATTGCAGGATTTGAAGCAGAAATCATCTCTCTAAAAACAGCTCTCGAAATATCAAAAAGGGAGAATGAAGGTCTTGAAGATAGAATCATCTCTCTACAAGCAGATCTTGAAGCATCAAGTAAGAAGAATGAAGAACTTGAAGGTAAAATCATCTCTCTCAAAGAAGATCTGGAATTATCAAATAAGAAGAATGATGAACTTGAAGCAGAAATTATCTCTTTGAAAGCAGACCTCGAAGCATCGAATAAGAAGAATGAAGAACTCTTACGAACTTTTGAAGCACAAGAAAATGGGTTGAAAGAAGAGATTCTAAATCTGAATGATCAAGTAGAAGATGGAAGAAGGAAAGAAGAAAGCATGAAGAAGCAATACCAAGCCTTGGAGGTTGAGGTAAACATTCTCAAAGGTAAATTAGAAGAAAAGGTTAAACTTTTGAGGTTTCAAGATAGTAATAATATTTTGGACAATATTCTGAGTAATCAAAGGTCTCCTGCTATCAAACTTGGTATTGGTTTCCAGAAGCTGTTAAAGGAGAATCTAGCTCACAAGGAAGTGCAAAAAATTCAGAGGATGTCAATGCAAAACCTGAAGTGTTGAAAGAGACAAAAGGTCAACCAACAATGATTAAATCTCAAAGGAAATAAGTCAATAATGTTGAATGCTTTAAATGTCATAATTATGGGCATGTTGCAGCATATTGCAGGAGCAGATCATTTCAGCCTCAAACAAACAGTTCCTACATAGAAAGGTACTCTGGTTTCTTCAAGGGATATTTTTTTTCATGTAACAAGTATGGACATAAAGCAGCTGATTGTAAAAGGAGGAAGATTAGAAATACTCATTATGATTCTTATGCTTATTTCTCTGGACACATGAGATGTTATTCTTGTAACAAGTATGGACATGTAGAAAAAGAATGCAGTTTGAACAGATATGAGAAATTGGATAACTTCCAGCACACAAATAGAAAGTTCAAACAAATCTGGAAAAAGATGGAGGACCGATCAGAAACGTAGGGAATTTTGACCCTACTGCAGTCATCCGCTTCTGAAGCTTACTTCTCTGATTGACTGCAAGAATGATGTGGGATACATTATGAGATTTAGTAATGTATCGTCACAGGGGGAGCAATGTATGATGTCTCTCATGATTGATTTGATTATTCTGGTTATATGTATTTCTGACAGAGCATCTGATATGAAGAAGACAGGTATAGGAAGTACAAGTTCAGGGGGAGATGAAGGAATGTGAAAAATTTCTATGCTTCACTTTCCATACGCGGGTTCTATTAACAAAAGTTGCGTATACACGCGAGTTCCAGCAGACACAGTCGCGTATGCATTAATGATAAGAGAATTTATATGATAGCTGAAAATCTGGAGCAGAGGTTCAGGGGGAGCATCAGTCTGATTGTTAATAACTGTATTATTAACTTAGTATCAGCTTAGTTGCTCAGTTCTAAATTATGATGATGATGTTTGGTTTCTGATGTTGAAAATTATGGATGAGTCATGTTTACTTTTTGATGAAGAGTATTTGTTGCTGAGATGAAAGTCTTATAATTCGAAGATAAGGACAGTTCATGCAGAGATTGTTGCTGGTGAATTGCTGATGAATGTATTCAGGTTGCACAAGTTAAGGAGGAGCACTGGTTCAGGGGGAGCAGCAGGTTGAATACTAATAATTGCATTGTTGGCACTATGAGTGCTTATTCTGTGATACTCATGCTTAAATGATGATGACTTGGTACATGGTTTATTATGATGATATTTTGAGCCTTGTTTGCTGAAAAGTATCTTTTGTGCTCACGCATGGATGAATTGGAAGTCTTATGATTCAGAGATAAGAATAGATCATGTAGAGTTTGTTACTATGGTTGAGATCTTTTCCCTACATATGTTACTTCATGTTAAATCTTAAAGATCATGGTGATATTGGACCACATGGATGATTGAAACATATTTGAAGATGTTGTGCTGGTATGATAATCTCTCTTGGAAAGATTGTATTGATGCTACAAAAAATCTGAAGGCTTGGTTACTAATGTGCTTATGCTACAACCGTTGGATGACGCTTGAAGACTCAACTACACTGTTCTATCTATCTGTAGTCCAGGGAAGCATTCAAATATCTCAGAAAGAAGCTGAACAATGTCTTTTTCTCACAGAGGATCAGATCTGGCTAAATTTAGAAGATGGCATTGGATACGCGGATTTCCTGAAACACAGTCGCGTATATACGCGAGTTCATTCACAGAAAACCGCGTATGTCTGATAGCTGACAAATTTCTGTTTGGGGTCAGCTCTCTTCAGCACAGCTGCAGTGCTGTTTGGTATCTCTGATACTGTTTGGTATCTCTGGTGGTGTTCCAGTTCTCATAATTCTATTTCTAATGTTTTGATAAAGATGCCTTGATGATTGGTTGAAAGTGTTCAGGATGCGCAAACTAAGGGGGAACCTTAGTCATATGGAAAAAATGCTTGGATGCACAGATTCAGAGGGAGCACTAGCCTTGCTGAGTATAATGCATTGTTGGCATTATGATGGTTCTGAAATATGTTCTTTTTCTTGAAATCTTTCTGGTGTTGGTAATAAATGGTCATATTTGTAATTTGATGAAAAGGTCTTGTTGAGACCCATGATGTAAAATTGTAATATTTAGTCATGTAAGGACTTGTCAAATTTGTAAACCCACTTGGTTGGGTAGCTGAGTCAAATTTTGTAAACCCACTTGGTTGGGTAGCTGAGTTGAAATGTGTAAACCCACTTGGTTGGGTACTTAAGTCTCATATGTAAATCCACTTGGTTGGATATTTGATGTAAGTATGAGTCTTTGGTGATAGGAAGTTCATAGAGTCATGTACTTCATTGAAAAATATGTTTGAAGATTCAGCATGAACTCAGGGGGAGCTTCATCACTTCAGTATACATCAGATCTGCAGAACGCTTCTTCTACATGAGGAGAAAAGAGGGAGAGTGTGTTGGTTTTGATCCACCCTTTGCCCTTGATGTCAAAGGGGGAGAGTGACATGGTGTTTGAATGAAGAGAAAGAATATGAAGAGAAAGAATGGTGTCAAAAATGGAGGGAGTGACATGGTTTCATTGTATTATTAATGTACCTATCTGTTGTGGTAACCAAACACCATCGTGGTTGCCATCAAGTCCAAAGGGGGAGATTGTTGGCAATATGATGTAGAGTGTTGTCCTTGATGGCAACCCACTGAATGAAGATGAAGACATGAGACAGTTGACATGTGTTGTCCTTGATGGAAAACCACTTGATGAAGTTTTTCTTGACCTGATGGACTTGGTAAATGATGTAAATCTGATATGAAATGATGTTTGTTAGCAATATGATGCTGAGTGTTGTCCTTGAATGGCAACCCACTTGATGAAGAAGATGACAACTTACTTGATGAAGTTGTGCTTGATAGAATATGTCTTGATGAACTAAATCTGATGTATCTATAGTGAGTACAGAAGGCAATGAAGAAAGGAATTCAGCATGTGCTAAATCTATGGTGAAAAGAGTATGTCTCAAGGCATACGCGGATTTGCCTAGGAGAAGTCGCGTATGCACGCGGTAAAGTACGTGCCAAGTCGCGTATGGGCAAAAGCGCTCATAAAGTGCAAAACCTGGGGTAACCACCATGGTATTGACCCATTGTATTGGGTAATGATTTGTCTAAATGACCCCGTCCAGGAATACCATCGGAAGTAATGTAGTTTTGGGCTCATGGTATTGTTTTGGCTCATGGTATTGAAAAAGGGGCTCATGGTATTGAAAAAGGGTAAACCTATATAAAGAGAAGAAATTCATTGTGCATGTTGGGGCCCTTGTTTTGTTTAGTTTTGAAGTCTTGGCTAAGACATTTTGAACTTTGACCCTTTTTGAGTTGCGGAATAAATACACATGGCAACCGCGACTGCACCGCAACTACCAGGAGTCGCGGAGCTACCAAGGTGGCACGGAAGCACTCGATAGATGGAGATAGAACAGGGACAAGTGCAGATGAAGGAAACACAGCAGAAAACAGAAAGTGGAACACGCAGATAACAGGAGAGAAGCCAGGAGAAGTCGAAGTAAAGCCACAGAGGAACCGATAGTCGCGAGCGCGGGTGAATAAATAACAGTCACCCGGCTGAAAAGAGAAGGGTGAGAGGCTGAATGTTGAATAGATGCTGAAGAGGTTGCGAGGCTCGAGACATGAAAAGATGCACGGAACAGCTGCGGAGGATTCATGCATGTTCTTCATATGGTTTCTTATCTTCTCTATTCTACCTTTCTATTCCGAAGCCCATCTGTAACAGATTTGTGCGCTATCAGAGAGAATGCCATGTAATCATGTGTTTGGTCAAGAGGTTAATACAATGGAAGGTTGATGTCTCAATAAGATGTTCATGTGCTTGTAATGTGTTTACGCTGGTTTAAAATTTTATTTGTGAATGTCTGAATGCTTATTAAGTGATCTTGCGTATATAACTCGGTGTATGTAATGGATACACTGCCCTTCATTAGTTGCAGGTTTGTTCCTTGCCATTGATATCATCCCCTTCTGCATGTGGTTGCGGCACGCCTCGGGTGAGACGCACTGCTCCCCAGAGTAGGGTGAAAATGCCGGCGTGTTCCTAGACTACACCAGACCCCTTTGTTGGCCACAACTCTTGAACCTGGGTCTTGTCCGCGAGACCTGAATTCTCGCCAACAAATGGTTCCGTTGCTGGGACCTGCATGTTCTGAGGGGATCTAGATCATGGTATCGAGGATCTTTGAAGGAGCGATACGGCGATGGTGGGATGATCATCTTGACCAGTTCATTGCTCAGCAAGCAGAGCTGACCAAGAAAAAGGAGGCGGCGATCAAGGAACTTGTTCTTTTCTCTGATTCAGCCAGCGATATGTACGAAATTTTCTGGGGAAGGTTCCCTACGGACCTTTACAATTGGTTGCGGAGGTTACAAGCGACGCTGCCCCAGGAAGGCTTGCGGAAGATAAACCGCAGGTGGACGCACGAAGACCTGGTGGCACTGCATCGGGTAGATACTGACCTAACCCGCGCAGTGGATTTTTGGGTAAGGACCACGTTGGAAGGATACGCTGTGGAGTTTGCTGCTGAGTGCTACCAGTCCTTCTCGAAGGTCGAGGCTGTTTTCCACTCAGGGCTGAGAGGGAAGCTGTTGAAGGAGATTCCGCTGTGGATCAAAGCCCTGATGGTGGACGAAGGGTTGATTGAATTCCACAAAGCGGGTATGGAAGCGTAAACCACTTGTACTGGGGGAAGGGTTGAGGGGACCGATGCGGTGTAGAATGTGAAGGTGGGGAGCGGGGAATGGATGCTGAGGCCGCATGCAAGTTGCGGGAGCTATGTGCACATCGGCGGGCACAGATCGCCGATAGGTGGCGAAGAAGGGTAATGCGAGATTTGAAGAGAAGAGAGATCGAGAGGAAAAATCAGAAGGAGGCGCCTCAGAGAACGGGAGTTATGGGTTTGGATACCCGGAAAGAAGATGGGACAGCAGTAGAAGTGCAGTGGGTGCATGGGAGCCCAGCGACGCGAGAAAGAGAGATCGTGACTAGCGAAGATAACGGAAAGAAGCAGCCCGAAGAAAGTTCCGATGATGAATGGCACGGCGTGATGCAGCGGATGTTTCAAGATCAGATGGCACCCACCCCTCCAGGCAGCCCTACTTCTCACCTTCTGCATGGCCAGGATCCCGACCTTCCCCTGGTACTGTATCAACCTTTAAGTAATATTTTTATTCAGTTACAAGCATTGAGTCGGTCATACAATAGTGCATCAGTGTCGGTAACGCCCAGTAACAGCAGCGTTACTAGTAGTAGTATTTTTCCTAGTGGGACCGTTACGCAACCAGGACCGGGAGGCTTTATCCTGGTTAATTCTCCGCAAGTACCCATGGCTGGATCTTTCACCCAATATTCAGAGTTCTCTGGCCGGGGCAATGACGACGTAGAACAACACTGGTATCTGTGCGAAGCCATCTGGAGGGCTCGCCAGACGCCAGATGCAGGGAAGTTAATAGAATTCCAAACCACGCTCAGAAAGAGGGCTCTGTGATGGTTCATTAAGTGGTCCGAGGCACATCCTAACCCTGTAATTGCGGACATGAAGTGGGATTTTGTCCGCGAATTCAAGCTTCCCCAGACAGACCAGCAGGGCCTGTCAGAGCTGTGGGAAATTAAGCAGAAGGAAGGTGAGACCGCGTGGGAGTTGATGCGGCGATTCAAGGACGCGATCGGGAAACTCAGCTACCCGATCGTTCCAAACCACCAGAAGGACTGGTTCATCAAGGCTCTACTCCCCTTGACATGAACCCCTCTCACTCAGCAGAAGATTGATAATCTGCAGGACGCTTTGGAGCAGGCCATGAAGATTGAAGCTATGGCGGGCTACCCCCAGGAATATCGGGGGGGGGGCGGCCCCGCAAGATCCTTCTTTGATAGGGTTGCAACACCAGATCGCCAGCTTGACCGAAAAGCTCAAGGAACTTCAGCCAGTGAGACCAGCGCGACCGAATGTTTGGTGTACTCATTGCCTGGTCGAGGGCCACGTCGCAACCGAATGTCCTCGGTTGCGCGGCACAGGAGCAGGACCCTCGGGCGCAGCAATCCAGGGGGTCCACCACCAGCGGGTGGCGCCGCGATGAACCCACAGGGAGTCTACCAGCCGCAACAGATTTATGTGGGGTTCCCATCGCAACCGGGGCCCTCCACCACAGAGTACTGCGAGATTTGCCGGACGATGGGGCATCCTCCTCGGATGTGCCCGATATTACAGAAGTACTCCACGGTCCCGAATAATGTATACTGCGAATTTTGTGTGTCCACGACTCACAACACTGAGCAGTGCAGGGCGCTTGACGCACTTGTGGATCGACTGGATCGTCCCTCATACAGGGTGAACGAGGCTCCGAGGGGAAGAGGTGGCGGCATGCGGGGAGGCCGAACAGGCAGACGCGGTCCAGTAAAATGTTACAACTGTGACCAGGAGGGTCACGTGGCTCGAGAATGTCCCCTTCCGCGACGACCCTGGTGTTCCTAGTGCCGGGTCAACGCCCACGCTACAGAAGACTGTCCGGAGCTTATCAAGAAGTGGGAAGAACGGGCGAGGCAGAGGGGAGCGAATCTGATAAACTCAGAGCCGCGAGGGGCCACAAACCCCGACATGCAGAACGTCGCGATAGTAACGAGGGGCAGAAAGAAGACTGGAGAGGATGCCCACGAGAAGGAGCCAGCCCGAGTGGTTCGGCCGGCATCCCCGAAGAAGTTGATCAGGCCCGAGGTCCAAAAGAAGTATTTCCAGGAGGCAGTTGAGGCCTTCGCCCAGTTGCGGAACGAGGGAGGCTTGGAGGAGCCCATGCTGCCGGAATCTGGTACGCAGAACGTCGCAGGTACTGTGGTCGAGGATTGGCTTCGGCTATTCCTCAGGATTGTTGATAACGCTGCGCTGCGGCAGCAGCTCAAGCATGCTTTGGACGGAGCACTGCAGGGGCGCACAGAACTTAGAGACCCGGTGGACGCTGGGCCTCAATACGTGCAGCGCGTCAAGCGGAACAAGCAACGAACAGGCAAAGAATTCCGGCTTAACACGCAGGTCGCAGGGTTCCAAATCAGCGACACCATGTTGGACTTGGGGTCCGACGTCAACATACTGCCACGAAAGACATGGGAGGCTCTTGGAAGGCCACGGCTAGCCTACTCACCAATCCAAATCAGGATGGCGAACCAGTACTGCATTTTGCCAATCAGCCGGCTCGAGGGAGTCGAGGTCGACGTTGCGGGGGTGAAGACATACATCGATTTTGAGGTTATTGATATCATGGGCGACAAGGATCCTTATCCAGCCTTACTCGGCATTGATTGGGCTTTTGAAAATTACGCCATCATGGACCTTAAGAAGGAGCTGATGATCTTTGAGGATGGGGAGGTACGGGTCACCCAGCCTCTCGACCTGTATCAAGGCCCGCGATATACGGAAACAGTGGAAAATCGGGAGGATGCTCAAATGATGGACCATCTCTATCAGATGACTGCAGGAAAGCGAGACGATTATATTAACCCGACCGCGACTGGCTCCGTCAGTTGGCGGAGTGTGCAGAGCTCGGAGCTCAGATCCAAACTCGCTTGGGAAGACTGGCAGCAGGGGGGGTATGAGACTACCACGCGGAGATGTGCCTCCATTGCCCAAGTCCGGTGGGTAGGGACTGAGATCCGCGGATATCCCACATTGTCAAACATGCAAGTAGTCAATACTTTTATTGCCAAGGTAGAAGACCGGGTCCCAGCTGAAAGCCGGATACCACTTTTGGATGTGGCCTTGCAGTCAACGTCAGCACGGTGGTGGAAAAATCACTGCAACACTCTGTTGCGATGGGAGTGCGTGGCGGATGCTCTGCGGGCACGCTTCAAAGAGGATGAAGGGCCCTGCAGTACGCTTAAGTATCATGGAACTTCCGACCCGCGACACCATTTGCGGGCCTGTGAGGAACAGTGGCATAGCACCCGGTACCCTGAGGAGCTATGGGTCCACAGGTTTATCCACTCCCTAGGCACCATTCCCCAGGCCTGGTACCTGGAGGAAGAGCGGAAACGGGAACCCGCTCTTGGCAGGAAGTTGCGGACAAGTTCATTTTGAGCTTCTTGTTCGAAGGGGAGACGACGCAGGAGTCTCAGGCCCTACAAGCAATCAAGGAGGTCTTGTTTTTCCGCCAGCCCGAGCCCGACGAGGGCCCAGCTGTGTCACGACCTGAGGTCAGGCGCAAGTTGGTTTGTCACCGGATTGATGGGGATCCAGAGGACGATAGTTTGGAGGACCTCAGGCATCTCTACTTTGACGAAAAGGAAGGTGAGCGGAGAATCAGTGAAGAGCTGACGACTGAAGGAGTCCATTTACAGCCGCTAAAGACAAAAAAACTGAACATTGGAACGGACGAGAAACCTAAGCTCACAACGGTGGGAGATTACTGGGACGAGGAGACAACAAAAGAAATTTTCAACCTCCTCCGGGAATACGAAGATTTGTTTCCGTCCTCAGTTGTGGACCTGAAGGGGATCAAGGGGGATCTAGGCGAAATGCGCATCACGCTGAAACCGGGAGCAAGACCGGTGAAGCACCGACCCTACCGGTTGAATCCACGTATCAAAGAGAAGGTCAAGATGGAGATTGAAAAAATGCTGGCTGCAGGTCTTATTTTCCCGGTAGAAGAAGCAGAATGGGTGAGTCCCATTGTCATCCAGAACAAGAAGGACAAAGCAGAGATCCGGGTCTGTGTAGACTACCGGAGCCTGAACAATGCCTGCATCCACGACCCGTTTCCCACTCCTTTCAGCGATGAAGTTCTAGATCATGTCGCGGGGAACGAAGCTTATTCCTTCACTGATGGGTTCTCGGGCTTCCATCAGGTGCGCATCGCCGAGGAATACAAAGCAAAGATGACATTCACCACTGAGTGGGGATCATTCGCATACCACGTTATGCCGTTTGGTCTGAAGAACGCACCGGATGTGTTTTCCCGGATTGTCATTGCTGCTTTCCGGGAGTACATTCACAAGTTCCTGGAGGTCTACATGGACGACTGGACTGTCTACAGCCTGTTGAAGAATCACGCCTCCCTGTTGCGTGTTATGTTTGACCGGTGTCGTCAGCTGCAGATTTCCTTGAACTTGAAGAAATGTATTTTTGCAGTTCCATTCGGCACACTCTTGGGCCACGTGGTGTGCAAGCAAGGGGTCTGCGTTGATCCTGCCAAGGTCGCGGTCATCGTCCACATGGAGGCCCCCGAGACCGTGAAGCAGTTGCGGGCACTGCTCGGGCACACAGGATACTACAGGTGGTTTATCCGCAACTACGCCAAAATTACGGCCCCTCTGGAGAAACTGTTGCGGAAGTCAGAAGCGTTTGAGTGGACGGCGGAGTGCAGGAAGGCACTTGACACATTGAAGGAGAAGTTGGCGACGACACCCATACTTGTTCATCCCAACTGGGATAAGCAGTTCCATGTGCATATTGATGTGTCCGGAATTTCACTTGGAGCTGTATTGGCGCAACCCAGGGAGACGACAGTTGACCACCCCGTGCACTTCGCGAGCCGTCGGTTATCGAATGCGGAGAAGAATTACACCATGACCGAGCGGGAGGCATTGGCGATGGTGTACTCCCTCCAGAAATTCCGCCACTATCTTTTGGGCGGCAAATTTACATTCTTCACGAACCATTCTGCATTGAAATATCTAGTGAATAAGCCTGTGTTGGAAGGAAGAATCTGTCGTTGGCTACTACTTTTCCAGGAATTTACGTTTGAGGTGATTGTCAACCCCGGCAGGTTGAATGTTGGCCCCGATCATTTATCCAGGTTGGAGACGGGAGAGAATGAAGGCCCGTTGGACGATCAGCTACCGGATGCTGACCTTTTCCGAGTTGAAGCAATACCAGATTACCTGGCTGACATTGCCAATTATCTGACCATGGGACAGTGCCCTCAGGATTACACCCCGCTTCAGAAACACCACCTGGTTGTGCGGGCAGCCGACTACCAATTGATCGCGGGGCAGCTGTACAAACTGGGGCTTGATGAGGTGTTGCGCAGGTGTGTTCTCGACCATGAACGGGAAGCAGTGATGTGGGAATGTCACAGTGGTGTTGCGGGAGGGCATGTGGGTGCGAAACCCACCGCAAGGAAGGTGCTCCAAGCTGGCCTGTGGTGGCCGACGGTACATGAAGACTATAAGGCCTATGTGAAGCGTTGCGATGTTTGCCAGCGGACGGGAAGGCCTTCGCACCGGGACGAGCTTCCGTTACACCCAGTGCATGTGTTGCGGCCGTTTGAGAAGTGGGCTGTTGATTTCGTAGGTCCCATCGCACCAATCGCTCGACATTCCAAGACCCGGTACATCATTACCGCCACGGATTACCTCACACGGTGGGCTGAGGCGGCAGCGGTACGCGACTGCTCGGCAGAGACCGCTGCCCGGTTCATTTTTGAACACATCATCAGCCGCTTTGGCTGCCCACGGAGCTTAACCAGCGATCAGGGCATGCATTTCATTAATGCCACGGTCAAGTCACTACTGGACACATTTATGATTCAGCATCATAAAAGCAACCCATACCACCCGCAGGCCAACGGTACTGTGGAAGCTTTCAACAAGATTCTAGAGAAGGGCTTGACTAAAATTTGCAATGCTCAGCGCGATGATTGGGACGAGCGCCTCCCAGTGGCCTTATAGGCCTACCGGACCACAGTGAAACGTTTGACCATCCAGACACCATTCCAGTTGGTGTATGGCCGGGAAGCTGTGATTCCCGCCGAATTCACTGTACCCAGTCTTCTTATCGCAACGTCCCTCCAATTCTTAGAAGAGGAGTCACTTCGGGAACGCCTCCAGGAGCTATAGGAGCTGGATGAGGCCCGATTCCTCGCGGAATTCCACCAGAAGGTTCAGAAGGCCAGGAAGAAAGCGTGGCACGACTGCCACATCAAAACCAAAGCTTTCCAAGTTGGCAGAAAAGTTCTCCTATATGACAGCCGGTTCCAGAAATTTCCAGGCAAGCTCCGGATGCACTGGTTGGGACCGTACTTTGTCATCGAGATCCGTGACTCAGGAGCCATTCGGTTGGCACAGCTGGATGGTACAGTTCTTCCCGGATGGGTGAATGGCGCACGCCTGAAACCCTACCAGGAGTAGGTACCTTCCACTTTTCATCAATAACTCTCGCAACCGAGAGAGCCCGTAGAGTAGTTTAGTCTAATAACTCTCCCGCAACCGGGATGAGAGTAGGGAGTCTTTTTCATTCATAAGCAGTCTGTCAAATAATTGGTCAGTTGCGGGTACCTCACCGCAACCAACTGTGGTCGGGGCAGACCAGTCCAGCGTGTCGCAGCGCCAGTCCAGCGTGTCGCCGGACCAGTCCAGCGTGTCGCAGCGCCCGTCCAGCGTGTTGTTCGCGTAGGATCCATCCCCGTGCCAGTGTCAGTCCAGGTCATTTTCGTCAGTCCTTTTGTCAGTCCATAGGATCGCTCAGATTTGCTTCATAAATTACCATAAGTAGACAGTAATTGTACCGTAATCATTTGCCATCACCCGCAGTTCCCTCAGCCATCATGTCCGCCCATCTTCCCATGACGCCGTCAGCAACTGTCAGATTACATACAGGCACGCGATTGATCGCACGATTATCACAGCCTTGAAGGATAGCAAGAATTAATTGCCGTTATGGAGTCTCATCAGCTCCGCTCGTGCCAGCGGATGACATAATTTGCATGAAGGCTACCAGACCGAGAATGACGGACCAGTTCAATTTGGAAGTTGCAGCGACTCCAGAGCAATTACAGCCTTCAAACGCACCACACTCAGAAGGAAACTCCAGAA
This sequence comes from Pinus albicaulis, assembly GCA_034641835.2. Classification (NCBI taxonomy): domain Eukaryota; kingdom Viridiplantae; phylum Streptophyta; class Pinopsida; order Pinales; family Pinaceae; genus Pinus; species Pinus albicaulis. The sequence goes on from CM076580.1 coordinate 882,518,921, forward strand.
GAATCCTCTAAGTCTACCAGCGCCGCACCAAGATGCCAAGAGCTCTCATCTTCATCCCCGAGCCAGTGTTGGACAGCCGAATCCACCGCGTAGAGTCGCTAGTGGGCAAGTATGACAATGCAGCCTGTATGGATGCCAACTTGTCCGACCCAGCTGAATTTCCCCACCTCCATTGGAAGACCTACATGGAGCACCATTACACGCCAGGCAGCAGCTCCACCAGCCGGATGCGCTCAGAATTCAGGGGCTTACAACAGTCGTCCTTGATGAATTTGAGGACTCTTCTAGTTTTTGGCACCACGGGACCGGCCCTGCAATGCACCCGGTTCCTCCTCAGTCGGATACAGAATGGGTCCCTGTGGCTCAATGAAGAAATTCCAATTCATGCCGAACACATTCATCGGCTTACAGGGCTATCTCAGAATGGCGCGGATGTCTCCGCTGCTGGCCAGACTTCCTCCAAGCGCGCCCGAAAGTCGGGTGACTCAGACCTGTACACCAAGTATGGCACTCGCCGAGGGGGCAAAGGTGCCAAAATTGACTTGATCAACAAACCAGAAATCTGGTTCGCTTGCTACCTGATCGCTAGCAAGACGATGCGCCACTACACGAAGGGAGAATGCACCCTGGACACAATTTCCATTGCAGAGCACTTCACCCAGGGCGCCAAGTTGAATTGGTGCTCTTTCGTGCTGAAGGAAATCTTCGCGGCCTGCGAAGAAAACTACAAGCGTACCACCAGTTTCATTTACGGCTACTTGATCTTAGCCTTCGCCATGTGGAAATGGCACCTTCCTCCTATCCGGGTGCCGGCAGAGACGACCATAAGCCAGCCTCTTACGATGAAATACACCCCCTGGCAGGTGTCCATGGATCCCAACACCAAACAGGTGAACGCGGAGGTGTTTCGGGCATGGTATGGAATGATGACAGATGTGGTGACCAACCAGCAACGGGTGCCCAGGCACTTGTTGGACGAGTACAGTGAGCAGGTGTGGTTTGGGGTCAGCCACAGGCACACCTTCCTCCGACCAACTTGCGTGTCGGACACCACCTTTCACATGGCGCCCCTCTGGTTCCAGCTGAATGATGACACCTTTCACCGTGAGGTTTCTGCGTGGCTGGGGGTCGTCAAGCACATCCGCGATGGGATCACCCACTATAACTTTGATCGGATGCTGTCGGCACAGCGGCCTGCCGCGACCGGCGTAGCGGGGTCCTCACAGGTTGTGGCGGAACCTCCACAAGATGCAACTGAGACCGCACCGGACCTGGCTGAATCGCTGGTCCCGATCATCGAGCACCTCAATGACCAGGTACGACGACTTAACGTGGCCACCCAAGTTGCTTCAAGTGGTGCTCCTATATTTCCATCCTTTGCTGAATTTCATATCAGTCGGTCTCGTGTTCCCTCCAATACCGCCCCCCTCATTTCTCCCATTCCCACTAACCTGTTCACCTCTGCCACCCCTATCATCACACCAATGGGCAAACCGGGCCCCGAACCCGATTCATCAGACCCACCTCCATCCAAGAGGGCCCGCATTGCTGTCACAGATCCAGTGGTGGATCTTACTGACGATGATCCACCAGCCACTCCACCCACAACGACTTTGATTCCAGAGGAACCTCTGATCGATCCGTCAGAGTTCCTCAACCTTCGCCTCCCTCACACTTCTTTCACTCCGTCCACCGCTCCCACCGGCCGACCACATGCCACTTCCTCCAACCCCTCCAATTCATCAGCCACTGTGTCAGATTCTCTTATCCAGGAACTTTTCGGAGGCGACCACGGGGTGGAAGTCACCTCCAGTACTGCAGCCGTGGTACCACCGGTTGACCCCGTGGCCATGCCCCAGGATCCTCCCTCTGCTATATCTACCAGGTTAACCAACGGTGGGGCTGATTCGGCTGCCCCTCCCCAGAGCAGACCACGCAGCAAGACCGGCCGGAGTCCGAGATGGCCACTTCAGTGGAGCAGCAGACGCCGGTCCATCCTCCAGAGACTTCAAGCCGACCAGTGGCCAGCAGCCAACCTTCGCAGGAATGGGTGCCGGAGCAGGGCACACCCAGCACGACCAATGCAGAACCATGGAGTCCAGTGCAGCTATACCTACTCATTCAGCGGGCGGCCCTCAAGGCCGAGCAGATTCACACAGAGCTGCAGCAGCGGTGTGCCGAGCAGCGTAATCAGATCACGGCGCTTACTGAACAGCGCAATTAGCTGACTAGGGAGAAGACCAACCTCCAGGAGCAGGTCAACATTGCTGTTCAGGCGTTATCCAACGTATGGCCCACTGCAAGGGCTCATTATGTCCCACTTCCTGCCACTATAGCAGAGGACAGTATAGCACTCCAGGCTCACCACCTCAGGACTGTTTTCCATGTTGTTTGCAGAGAGAACGAGGAACTCCAAGCGGCGTTAGCCGCACGACCTACCCTTCCAGATCCACCCAGTGTCCATTCAGAACAGGTGACTACCAAGCAGACGCAGGTAGTTAATATGCAGGCAACTCTCCATTCCACTGCAGCCGCGGCTTCTGCCCTTCTGCGAAGTCTACAGGAGTGCTCACTCGCGCTAACTGTCAAGACGCAGCCTATCGCTGCCCAGCTGCAACAAATTTCCCGAGACATTCAGGCGACCGCGGACCTAGCAAGGTTAGATCAGCTCTACGCCCAGGCGGACGAGCTCGAACTTCAACTGCAACAGACTTAGGCCGACTCGGCTGCGGCCAAACACGTCCTCCGGGAAATTCATCCACCCCTTTGCGCCAATGCTGACGCCATGCACCAGCTGGATGCTAAGGCCGAAGCCCAGCTTTCCACGCTGTTCGGGGATGCCCCGACGACCATAGACGATGCCGCCGCCACCCGGATCTCTCAAGAAGCCGACTTGCTTATGCAAGAATGGCAGCAAGCGGTGGCGGCCTTCACCAAGCTTAGAGATACAGCGCTCCGCCGGGTCCCGGAGTTGGGGCCCTTGTTTGAACAACCAAGTGGCGGAGCACAGCAGGAAAGGGCGCAGGATGAAGGCATGGCAGAACAGAGCACGGAAGCCAGCGGGGCAATGGAAGTAGAAACTGTTATTTGTGATTGACTCGCGGACGAGTCAAGGAATTGTGGTCGGGGCCTGTTGGGGCCCTTGTTTTTGTTCAGTTTTGAAGTCTTGGCTAAGACATTTTGAACTTTGACCCTTTTTGAGTTGCGGAATAAATACACATGGAAACCGCGACTGCGCCGCAACTACCAGGAGTCGCAGAGCTACCAAGGTGGTGCGGAAGCACTCGATAGCTGGAGATAGAATAGGGACAAGTGAAGATGAAGGAAACACAGCAGAAAACAGAAAGTGGAACACGAAGATAACAGGAGAGAAGCCAGGAGAAGCCGAGCGCGGGTGAATAAATAACAGTCACCCAGCTGAAAAGAGAAGGGTGAGAGACTGAATGTTGAATAGATGCTGAAGAGGTTGCGAGGCTCGAGACAGGAAAAGATGCACGGAACAGCTGCGGAGGATTCATGCATGTTCTTCATATGGTTTCTTATCTTCTCTATTCTACCTTTCTGTTCCGAAACCCATCTATAACAGATTTGTGCACTATCAGAGAGAATGCCATGTAATCATGTGTTTGGTCAAGAGGTTAATACAATGGAAGGTTGCTGTCTCAATAAGATGTTCATGTGCTTTTAATGTGTTTAAACTGGTTTAAAATTTTATTTGTGAATGTCTGAATGCTTATTAAGTGATCTTGCGTATATAACTCGGTATATGTAATGGATACACTGCCCTTCATTAGTTGCGGGTTTGTTCCTTGCCATTGATCTCATCCCCTTTTGCATGTGGTTGCGGCACGCCTCGGGTGAGACGCACTGCTCCCTAGAGCAGGGTGAAAATGCCGGCGTGTTCCTAGACTACACCGGACCCCTTTGTTGGCCACAACTCTTGAACCTGGGTCTTGTCCGTGAGACCTAACTTCTCGCCAACAGTGCAAATCATGAGAGTGGGTGCAAGATGTCTGAGCTTGAATAAATACTTCTCTCTGAAGGATATCTGAATGGAAAGGGTTACAGTTGAATGATAGATCTGAATGTATGATGCACCAATGATGAAGAAGGGGATCTAGATCTAAAATGTACTTATATTTGCTAGATCTGTTTATGAAATGATTAGATCTGTGATGAGGCGAACATCTGTCTGAGGTAAAGGGTAAAATCTGAAGTGATGTATCTGTTGTGAAGAATTGCAATGACATAAAAGTCTGAAGAACCATACGCTAGTTTGCCGAAGAGGAAGCGCGTATATACGCGGCTTCACTGAAGAGAAAGCGCGTATGCGCAATAAAATTAGCTCTGTAATATGCACAGAAGTATACCCTGGTTTATGAGAACGGAAGCGCATATATACGCGACATCAGAGAAAGGAAAGCGCGTATGCAAACTAGGGTTTGCTGAAGTCTGTGGTAAGAAATTTCTGATCTGTTCTGCTGGTTTACTGATATCTGTCAGAGAGTTATATGTATCTGTTTCATGGTTGACTGTGCTTAAAAGTATGGAGTGGGTCCAGTCTAAAAATATGATGAAACGTGACCTGCAAGTGGTGTCCTAAAGGATGCTTTGGATCCAGTGTGAAAATTGATGAAACGTGGTCCATAGAGGTGCTGAGGGTTGTAGCCTTCAGTCAGGGGGTTGTAGCTCCCTTCCAGGTGAGGCTGGTAAACGAGAGTAGGGGGTCGTAGCTCCCTTCCAGGAGAGGCTGGTAAACGAGTCAGGGGGTTGGAGCTCCCTTCCAGGAGAGGCTGGTAAACGAGCGCAGGTGGGTGCCTGCGTGCTGGTCAAGTCTGCGCCAGCACATATGTTGTAAGATGTTTTCTCTATAATAAAATATTGAAGGCCGAGCAACTGCAGCGGTGGTTTTCTCCCGACTTGGGTTTCCACCTAAAAATCCTGGTGTTCATGTGTGATGCTTTGTGTGATGGTTTATTCTATTGTTACTACACATGTTTACTGTTAACATAACATCAGATGAATGAATAGTGCAAAGAACTAAGTTAATAAATATCTGCATATTTAGATCTCTGCTAATACGCGAGTTGTATGAAGGATATCCGCGTGTATACGCGAGTTTACTAAAGGAAAGTAGCGTATGGGTTTTAGAGAGTGAAAAATTAAAAAGTTTTGAATATGCAGTAAATTGATTCACCCCCCCCCCCCCTCTCAGTATTTTTCCCAACGAAATTCACCCTCCCAAACACAAGATTCGCTACGAAAATTGTTTTATTTTCTAATGGTGGGGAAAAGGCTACATATTTTCATAAAGGGTTGAATCAGTTGTTTGTCACAGCATATTGGCTCATCATCGCTCCATTTCATTATTTGTCATCACATGTATACACATGCTTGGTCATCATTTCCCTTTCCCACCTATTCATTCCGATTTTCCTATTTCAAAAAAAACACTTTACCCTCATCCTTGTAAGCTGCTTCAATTGTCTTGGCAGTGGTCTGGAGATCTAGGTTCTGTCTAGTAGTTGTCTCAGGCTAAGTTTTACGTGTGCAAATATTTTGTGTGTTGTCTCAAAAATATTTTACAGGTGTCAATGAAGGAGGTGATAAAAACATTTTGGATACATGGCATCACAAAAGAAATTTCATAAAAATGGAGTTTTTATATATGAACCCATGGATATGAGGCTACTCGAGGAAGACCCCACCTTCTCATAGGAATTTTCTAGTGTGGGGTGCCTTCAATTTTTCCAAAATTTATAGGGATACCATGATTAGGTTTCGAAGGATTTTTCTGTCAATTTTATAGGTACATGGTCGAAAGTAGGGATATTGAACTTTGTTGTGTCTCTTGACACAATTGCACAAGATAATGAGATCCCAAGATCATAAGAGTCATGGTTTAAGGTAATGAAATCCAAGCTACAGAACTGTGATGAATTTTTGATGAGGAGCATAGAGGCATGGATATGAGTTCAGGCATCCCTAGAACATGCCTTAAGGATAAATTTTCAAAGTTCTTAATGGTGATTCTAAAATATTTCACCTGTGAAGGTAGATTCCATAATATTATCAATACCTGTTAGGTCCCTATATTACTGGTGTAGTCCCTTATTGTTGTTAGTGTAACCCCCTTATTGTTATTATTGTACCCCTTTAGTCCCCGTATTGTTATTATTGTGCCTCATAAAACCCCACTATTGTTATTATTGTGCCCTTACATTATTACTGTTAGGTCGGTTAGGATTATATTATTACCCCATGGACTCCTACATATAGAAAGGAGGTTTTTCATTTGAATCATCCAAGAATTGCTCATTTATGTAATGTAAAAGAGGTTTCCCCCTTGAAGTGGTTGATTTCTACGACGTTGATCTCTCTTTTCTTCTATTTTTGGAGTTGGTTTCATAACATTTGAAATGAGAGCTTTAGATTCTATGGTCTCACTGCTTCAAATAGGTCATCATGGTATTTTCGCTATATATTTTTTCTATGAAGGTTCAGAAGCTAAAAAAAAAGCATTTTTGAAGAAATCCTTATGAACGTCGTGTAAAAATTTCAGATATTGTTTCACACTATTTTCTGAGATATGATCTGTGGAAGCTAGGGTTTTTGCAGGCTCCCAAATTTCATCTCAAAGAGGCGACCTTGGGAAATTAGTCATAACTCTCTCTTTGAGAATCAGATTGGAATTCTATAAACCGTTTTCAAAATCACACAGAATTTAGTTTAGTGTATATCAAATTCAGAGCCGAAGGAGGAAACAATCACACGTGGCACGCAGTACAAGTTCGCTCTTCTGAACCAGTCCATAATTAGGTCATTGCGGGAGATTAGGCATAACTTTTCCTTGAAGAATCCAAATCAGGTCAGACCCGTGGTATTGGAAAGAATATTTAGAGGGATATTAAAGGACCGAAGATAAAATATCGGGGATTTGAAATTCTAGATATACATCAGTTTCAATATCGATCTCCTTAAAGTAAAGAAAAAGGTGTGTGTTTTTTTTTTCAAATTTCATAAGTCTTGTTTGAAAAATTAGTTTGAACTGATTCCAAGGGCATATTGAAGCATATATATTAATATTGGGTTCTAAAATGACTCCTAAAAAGAATTCAACACCCATTAATCCATTAGAAGGCTCTATTATGACTCATGAATAGGAAGCAACGTAACATGATATATCAAAATTACAAGACCATGTGCACCAAATTTCGCTCTCGCAAAGAGCAACAAAAAATGAAATGGAAGGTTTGAAGAAAGGTGTGGAAGCTAATATGGATGGTTTGAAGAAAGGCGTGGAAGCTAATATGGATGGTCTGAAGAAATACGTGGAATCTAAGATGGATGGTTTAAAGAATGGCATGGAAGCTAAGATGGATGGCATGGAAGCTAAGATGGATGACATGGAAGCTAAAATAGATGTAAAAATGAAAGACAACATGGATTATTTGAAGGAAGGCTTGACAAAGTTGATACAAGAAATTATTCCTAATGGCGAAAAAGTAGTACAAGAAACTCATGATGAGAAAAAATAAATGTTAATCGTGATTTCATAAACTCTAATGTTGGATTCAAGACCCACCATATTCCAAAGATAGATATGAGGAAGTTTGATGGCAAGGATACTGTAACATGGATACTACATATGGAGCAATATTTTTATCTCTATCATGTGCAAAAAAAACAAAAGATATGCATTGCAACTTTACATTTAGAGCAAAATACATTTGTATGGTATCGATGGCTTTGCTGTCGTAAAAAAATTGTCACTAGGTCAATTTTTACGGAGGAAATGATGGCACATTATGAGGATACAAGGAGCGACACTTTCTTTAGCGAATTGATAAATCTTAAACAAAAGGGTTCAATGGTGGAGCACATTGAGGACGTCCAAAAATTGAATATAAAGGGTAACTGATATTCCAGCGGAACATAATTGATGTCTTCATAGGACTTTAAAGGATAACATCCAACATGAGGTTCACCTTTGGGAACCTGATTCATTGGAGAAGGCATTTAAGTTGGAAACAAAAATTGAAAGTAAATTTATGGTGACAATGAAGCCTACCACTCAAATCTATAAAGATGGAAGTGTTGCTACTCCTAGACTTCCACAACCTAAAAGGTTGACAACACAACAATTAGAAGAAAAGAGAGAAAAACGACTTTCCTACAATTGTGATAGAAAATACACTAAAGGTCATAAGTGTGATGAGAAGAAATTATTTTACATAGATTGTGAAGAGGAGGAATAAAATGAACAAGAAACTTTAAAAGAATAGGATATACACCAAGAACCAACCCTAGAGAAAGAAGAAACGAGTCCAACCATATCCTGTAATGCATTGGCATGAATTACCATTCCTCAAACTCTCAAGATAAACTCACATATGAAGAAGAAAAATATAATAGTGTTGATTGATTCAGATAGTACCCATAATTTTATTCATTATAAGGTATCCAAGGAATTGAATTGCTTCCTATACCCAGCACTAGAGTGTCAAGTGATGGTTTCAAATGGAGGGACTATAAATTGCTCTGGAAAATGCCATAATATCAATCTAGCCATGGGGGAATATGTAGTGAATAGTACAATGATTTCCATTCCAATGGGAGGTGTTGATGTTGTACTAAGAGTACAATGGTTACAATCTTTGGGGACGGTAGCTTTTAATTTTCAAGAATTTTTCTTGAATTTTTTTCAGAAGGAAAGGAAGTTGAATTATGGGGTATTGCAGGGAATCCGGGAAAGATAATAAGCTATAATGTCATGAAAAATCTTTTATATAAATAAAAATGAGGCGTAATTGCACAATTATGCTCACTAGAAGTTCCAACATCAAAATCATCTATTTCTCCATAACTCCAAAAAGTATTGGACAATCATTCCAAGGTGTTTGAAACTTCCAAAGGACTCCCACCTATTCGAGATCGTGATCATGCTATTCACTTGATTCCAGGAAGTGTTCCTCCAAACATCAGGCCTTACAGATATCCTTATGTCCAAAAGATTGAAATTGAACATATGATTGCAAAAATGTTAGAGGCTGGTATAATTCAACCTAGTCAAATTTCTTTCTATGCTCCAGTAGTATTGGTGCACAAGAAGGATGGATCATGGTGCATGTATCCGGAATATAGGGAGCTAGCTCACTATTAAAGATAAATTTACCATTCATATGATTGATGAATTATTGGATGAATTACATGGAGAAATTTATTTTACCAAGTTGGATCTTCGTTCAGGATATCATCAAATTAGAATGAATAATAAGGATATTCTGAAAAAAAAAAAAAAAAAAAAAAATAATAAATAAAAAATAAAATTAAAAAAAAATAAAAAAAAAAATAAATAAATAAATAAATAAATAAATAAATAAATAAATAAATAAATAAATAAAATAAAATAAAATAAAATAAAATAAAATAAAATAAAATAAAATAAAAATAAAAATAAAATAAAATCGAACTCATGAGGGTCATTATGAATTTTTGGTCATGGATTTTGGCCTTACCAATGCACCTGATACATTTAAAGGGTTGATGAATTCCATTTTTAAACCCTTCCTTAGAAAATTTGTGTTAATTTTTTTTGATGATATACTAATCTACAACAGGTCTTGGAAGGATCATTTTCAACATGTTGACAGGGTGCTCAAACTATTGGAGGAAAAAAAATTATATGAAAAAACCTCCAAATGTTTCTTTGGAGTATAAGAGGTGGAATATCTAGGTCATATTGTATCTCAGGAGGGTGTTAAGGTAGACCCTAACAAAATTAAAGCCATTAATGAGTGGAAAGTCCCACAAACATAACTCAGTTGTGAGGATTTCCCGGGTTAACATGGTATTATCCCAAGTTTGTTAAGAATTATGGGAGAATAGCAGCACCTCTAACAACATTATTGAAGAAAGATTTGTTTTCATGGACTCCTGAAGAAACTAATTCCTTTGAACATCTTAAAGAGGCAATGTGCGTAGCATTGGTCTTAGCTACGCCAGACTTCACAAAAACCTTTATTGTGGAATGTGATGCCTCGTGAAATGGAATTGGTGTTGTTTTAATGCAAGAAGGAAGACTCGTTGCTTTTGAAAGTCATCCAATCAAGGGAAAGTATTTACAACAATTATTTATGAGAAGGAAATGTTGGCAATACGACATGCACTAAAGAAATGGTGACCTTACCTAATGGGAAGACACTTCAAGGTAAAAAATGATCTTGATAGTATTAAATACTTTTTGGAACAAATAATATCTTCAGAAGAGTAGCAAAAATGGGTCACAAATATGTTGGGTTATGACTTTGAAATCATCTACAGAAAAGGGAAGCTAAATGTTGTTGTAGATGCACTCTCAAGAAAGGATGAGGAGGTGGAAGCATTGCTTTGTGCCATTTATATTATCCAACAAGATTGGATAACCGAAGCAAGGGAGGAATGGAAGAATGAAGAAGAAGTGTGGAAACTCATTCAAAAGTTGCAGCAAGATCCCAATACATCTAAAACATTTAGTTTAAAAAATGATTCCTTATGGTAAAATATTGCTTCTATATTTGTAAGAATTCCCAACTAAAACAAAATATTATTTTGGAATTGCACACCTCTCCTGTAGGAGGACACTGAACAATTTTTTAAACTTAACACAAGGTGAAGAAAGAATTTTTTTGGGATGGCCTTAAATATGATATTCAAATTTTGTGGTAGAATGTTTGGTTTTTCCAAAAAAATAAAGTTGAGACAATTAAGACCTCGGGTTTGCTACAACCTTTACCCATTCCAAGTCAACGTTGGGAGGAGTTTTCAATGGATTTTATCGCAGGTTTACCTAATTTCGAAGGAAAGAGTGTCATCATGGTGGTAGTTGATAGACTTACAAGTATGCACACTTTTGTGCATTATCTCATCCAATTAAAGCAAGTACAGTTGCTACTGCATTTATGGAAACAATTCAAAAGCTACATGGAAACCGAAATATTATTGTAAGCGATAGAAATCCCATTTTCACTGGAAATTTTTCGACAAAATTATTTTCTTGTTTGGGTACTCAACTAGCCCATAGCTCATCTTATCATCCTCAATCTGATGGGAAAACTAATACTGTGAAAAAATGTTTGGAAGGATATATTCGTTGTTTTGTATCTGATAAACAAACATAATGGGTCAAGTGGTTACCTCTAGATGAATGGTGGTATAACACTTCCTTCCATACAGTAGAAAAAATGACCCCATTTATGGCACTTTATGGATATCATCCACCATCCATCACATCATATTGAAGAGAAAAATATAAGGTTCAAGCAGTGGAATATCACATCGAGCATCAACAACAAGTTCTCCAACTCTTAAAGGATAACCTAAATTTGGGACAAAATCGAATGAAAAAACATGCAGATCAACATTGAATTGAGAGAAATTTTGATGTAGGAGATTGGGTATTTTTATGGCTACAACCATAAAAAAAAATTTCCCTCAAGCAAGCTAAGAAGGATAATAAATTATCGCCAAAGTACTATGGTCCTTACAAGGTGTTGCAAAATATTGGTACTATGGCATACAAATTGGAGCTTCCCACTTCTTCTCAAGTGCACCCAGTTTTCCATGTTTCATGCTTAAATAAGGTTATAGGTGACAAACTTCCAATTCAAACAATATTTCTAGAACTTGATGAAGAAGGAAAAATCATATGGGAACCTCAAGTAGTCATGCAAACAAGAACTCAACAGCTACGAAATTGATCAATTTCAGAGTATCTCACCAAGTGGAAGAACTTACCCACTGAAGATTCCACATGGGAGGATGAGAATTTTTCACAGAAGCATCTAGAGCTACTCAAGCATTGAGGACAACACATTTTTTAAGGAGAGGGGCATGTTGGGACCCTATATTACTAGTGTAGTCCCCTATTGTTGTTAGTGTAGCCCCATTATTGTTATTTTTGTACCCCTGTAGTCCCCATATTGTTATTATTGTGCCCCATAAAACCCCACTATTGTTATTTTTGTTCCCTTACATTATTATTTTTAGGTTGGCTAAGATTATATTGTGACCCCATGGACTCCTATATATAGAAAGGAGGTTTTCTCATTTGAATCATCCAATAATTTTTCATTTATGTAATCTAAAGGAGGTTTCCCCCTCGAAGTGGCTAATTTCTAAGGGATTGATCTCTCTTTTATTCTATTTTTGGAGCTGGTTTCATAACAGTACCACTTTAAACTAATACTACACTTCACAGGTAAGAAACCAATGGATATGCCTTTTTATTTTTTTAAGGGATTAGGAAAAATGGTAGATAAAGTTTAGGCAAAACCTAAAACCAATGATACCTCTATATTTCATCATGATTTGATCAAATTGCTGGTAGTGGAAGAATTGAATAAAAGGAAAATATATTGGTTTACATTCTTGTTTATGAGTTGATATGAAGTTGATGTCCTCACTCCTAAGAAGACACCAAAATCGAAGTACAATACACCAAGGAAAAACAAGGAGTGTGGAGATGAACCTGTAGTTGATCATGGGGAAGAAATACAACATATGGCATAACCTATGGAGCTGGAGGTTGAACAAGTGCAGGAGACTATGGTGCAAAAACATGCTTCTACTAGAAATCACGTAAAAACATAAAAAAGGACCCATAAGAGGCTTACTAGAAGTCAGACTGAGGGAAGAGGAAAGTTAGCAGACATCCCGGAGGCAATTAAAATTGAAGAGAATCCTGTTGTAAAGCTTGTTGAAACCAAGGGAGCAGAGACTAAAAAGAAGAACCTTAAGGCCAAGAAATTGGAACTTTCACAAGAATATTTAGGGTTTATCTTTAAACCTAGGAAGCCATTCACTAGGTCACAAATTTCTCAGGGAAAAATGCCAGAGAATATGCCTAAGAAACCAGAAAAGGAGAAGCTTCCATTAGGGGAGGAAATAGCAGAATTATCTCTAGCAGAGGCATAGTTAATCAAGGGAAGAAAGGGTATTGAGCAAGTTCAAGAAAATACTGAGATGGGTCTCTTACAAGAGCAACTGAGGGAAGCTAGAGAAGAGGTTCTAGAAACTAAGTTGGAGTTGGGAAATTTCAAAAAAGAAAGGCTGGAGATGGAAGATTTCAAAAAGGAAGTGAGCAAGCAATTAGATTTTTACAATGAAATGGAAAATAAGTCATGGAAGATGCTAAATAGGACACTGCCTCTACATAGGATGATGAAGAATATTTGCAGGAGGAATAGGTGGCTACAAGCATAAAGAAAGAAGCTACAAGATCAAGTCAAAGACTTGGAATTACAGATGGAGAAGGTACAAGAATTGAAGAAAAAGGGTCTTAAAATAATTCTGCAAGATGATGATGTTACTCCATGAAACATGGTAAGACAACACTTTTTTGGATCATATTTTGTATTATACTATCATACCAGGAATGTACATGCTTAAGTAGTGTTTGTGAGGTAAAAAAAAATAAGAAGGAGAAAAATATCAGTGAACTAGGTACTTTCATAGAGAGTTTGAGGCTTAAAGACGATATTTTTCTATGAAAGTGTTGTAGGTTTTTTTGAGGGTAAAATTCTGAAAAAATATCAGAATAAGGGTTATTTTGAGAATGTGTTTACTTCATTAGTCCTAAGGAATATCCTCCAACAGTAAAAAAGGTCAAAAATTTTCCAAAAAGTGGATTTTGGAAGCTGCTACGAAAGTGCGCTACGGAAGTTCCTGTACTCTGTTTTTCTTCCAGCGTTATGTGTTTTTGAGATTTTTGAGCAGTCAACGCAGTGAATAGGTGGTTGAAACATAAAATGAGATCATGAATATTATTGTGCCACTTGTTCAAAGGGGTATCTCATTAGTCAAATTCCACATAGATGATATGGCTGAAAACTCATAATGATGCCAACTCATCAAATAGACATGTCATCATCAACTTAGGTTTATAAAGATCTTAACTCCAGTGTAGTAGTTGGCCAACACCTTAGCATGGAAGTTTGGTTCAATATGGATGACAAGCATGGGTTGTTATAGGTATTGTTGAAGTTATTAATGGTCATTGAATCCTTTTTTATTACATAGTCAATTAAACCAAAAAATATTCCTATTAATCCTCAATATGATGTAATCCTATTTGAATTAGGTCTCTAAGTCAGTATCGAAGTCTAACCTAGGTGGTATACCATTGTAAAAGAGATATCACTCTGTAAATGAGGGGTTTCTTGAGTTTGAAATGGTTTATGAATGTAATGAGAAGGCTATTATGTAACTTTTCTCTACAAAGATAATATACAGTTGCAGTAGCTGTCTTTTAGACCTGAGATTTCTTTTGAGCTTATGTATTTGTGTCTTTCCATTTTTCATATTATCATCAGCTTCATCGTATCATTATTGCTTGGAATTCATAGTTTTATGCTCCAATTTCCTTCATGTATTATTTTTTTGCTGTAAAAAATTGTCTTTTAAGATTAATTACCTGAGTTTCCATGGATTACATTTGCTTGAAATTGATGTACCATAAATGACTCCATGCCGAATGGTAGCCTTCATACAATATTCCACCTGTAAAATCACTTAAAACACAAAAATATTTAGTCATATACAATAGATATCTTACCTTGAATATTCATTTTTTTTTACTTTGAGAGAGCCCTCTCTGATTAGAAGGGCTAACTTTCAGTCCATAGTGGTTTGAAATAGTTGCACTAGGTTGAAAATTAAACAACCCAATTGGTTCCATATTAGTGATAACATATGGAATAAATAAAGTAAAAAATGTTTATATAGTGATATATATAACAAATACTACCAAAAACGACATGTTATATTTAAAATAAAATTATAATCCAAAAATAAGTAAAAATAATTCAACAAACTTACTTTTGAAATTCCTCGCACATTTCGTCCAATGGTAATTCACCCAACTTCACACAAGATAATATTGATTTGACAAGTTTGTCATCCTTCATTCCTTGCATTTTTCTCCAATGTGTGATTGTCATATCATATGTAAAGTGCTTGATTTCATGACATGTTTACTGATAATACATACTAATTGTTTAGACTTTTTAACATTCTCATTTTTTATGGTAATATTCTCCCACATGTTGAAAATCTCATTAATTAATTCCCATATCTCTCGAGTTTTAAATGCCAATTGGAAAATGTTATCCATATCTCTGAATATATTTGAATTTACTTTTCCACATTTTGAATTAATTTTTTCCTCAATTTGATAACCTATTTCCATACAACATTTCTTTAGAAACTTAGACTAACCTTTTTCTTATCCCCACCACATTTTTCTTTAAATTCACTATGAATAAATCTAACCCTTTGGATGAAACTCAGATACATCCTATACCCATAATCTGCATTATGATTCTATGCCAATAAATTTGCTTTTGTTTATGTTTAACCAACATAAATGGTACATTTCATTGTTTCAAAAAGCAATTTATTGGGATATTCCTCCATTAATTGTCTTCTAGCCTCTATAGAATACTTCCCCCCAATTACAAAATATTTGTATCTATCCTTGTTCCACCTAACGATACCATATTCAGATACCTTATTTGCTCGCGGATAAATTATTTTCACAAATATTCAAAACATATTGACATATCAAATGCCTCTTTGTTGGGAAAATGAATTGGATTAACAAGAAGCACATAATCAACCACATGTGCATATGGATTGTGTTATCACTCCCCTCGTTTCCCAAGGGTGAGAATGGAACTGAAGGAGGTAAACTCAAACAAACCTTTAGGTCTAGTAGCTAGCCCTACCAAAACCAAAGAGGGTGCTCTCAATGTCACTTTAACATCCAATGAGATGACTGAATATGTAATGATATTAGGATAGCTATGATGCTCAGTAAATTAGGGTTTGTTTGTTTTGAGTTTTTGCTGGATAAGAATGACAGTCAAGGAACTAGGTCTAGGGTTTAGGTCTGAATTCAAAGGTTAAGTTTCAGAGACAAGGGTGAGGCCAGGTAGGTAAAATGAGGAGCATACTTAATTTGTCACTGTGTATAGGATTTGAAAATAGAGAGAGTCAGAATGAGCATGTTAAATAAATTCATCAGAAGAGTAGACACATTCATGAAAATATTATAAAACAAAGCATAGAAAGCAAGATATATGTTCATAGACTCATAATAATAACATAAAGAAGCACACATATGATGGAAAGATAACATAACATTGAAATTGATTAGTTAAAAAGGAAGGAACATTTCTCAAAAACATACCACTGGAGTCCCAAGATTATAGCTACAACATATCTTTGATTTCATTGAAAAAATTTTGTACAATAGCTCCACAATGCAAATAACAACTATCCAACCCTTCAAATGGTTTGAATTGGACTACATATAGCAAATAAGAGTCATGAAACCTCATAGGTTTGAAATCTAATCCAAAGAAATTCATAAATGCACCCTATGAGTCATTACCTAGAATCTAGGGAAGTTAGAAATAATTCCCTCAAATTTAGCTAATAACTAGGAGTGCGTGTCTCCATGATTGATTTCATTAATCCTCCACAAAGAGAGGAAAAAAATCCTCTCCTACCAAAAAGACACCTCATGGGAAAATTAAACCTTGAATTTTGGAGTTTTTCTGACTTAACAACTATCCAAAGGAATCCAATGATAGAAGCGTCACACCTTCTAGCAGAAGCATCGTGCCTCCCAGCAGAAGCATCTTGCTTCCTAGCAGAAGCGTCGCCCCAATTTAGAGCTAAATTTGATTGAATTTTAGGAATCCATTTGAAAATATGAAAGTTAGGTTAGGTAGCCTGTGTGTCCTCTTTCCATTCCATCCTTAAAATTGAGAAAATACCCCCTGAAAGGCCTTCAAAAACTGATTCTCCCAACCTCACTCCAGAAGTACTGCACAGAGGAAAAATAGGTGGCATAAGCATGAAAAAAGTGATGTTTTTTGGATATTTCTTCAAAACCAGAAGGTGACATCCAAACCTAAGGTCATATCTGTGATGTAGAGGTGAAAATAAATCCAACCATATAGAGTTTTCCTAATTTGGATTCTCTGAGGAAAATCTTCGTGCCGTTGCTCGACTACTCTGCAATGACCATTTTGTCAAAATTGCCAAAAATCTAGAATTTTCTAAGACTTTTCTGCATAAATAGTGCTCAAATATGGGTCAATATATATCAAAAAATAACGTTTTTTAAAAAACTGAGAGAATTTTTTGTTATTTTTCATGTTATGAACAAAAACCTCCTCCAGTTTTCAAAAATAGTTTCCCATTTTCTCAGAATCCAAGTTTGAAGTTGATCACAAAAAGTTTGCAGGAGCATAGTGCACTCTCAGCAAAAGTGTCATGCCATTTTGAGTGGGAGTTTGGATGCCTTCCTAGAATATTTTTGGGCTGGAATTAGTATTGCTATAAATATTAGGATTTATTCTAAAAAATGGATTAATCAAGCACTGCAAACCCCTGCTCCAAACTCGTGAGAAATTGACTTGAAGACAACCTATTAAAAAATGCAAAAAATTACCCAGAGCAATTGTATTTTTTGCATTTCTCTCAAATCATAACATCGGTGCATAAACTGAAGGGGGTTTTTGTTATTTGGTCTATGATTGAAAAAAAATCGTTCACTTTGGTCAAATTCATCTTCATTACTTCAGAGAGTAAATTTGAAGTAGGATTGTCCCTATGTGCAATGTAAACCCTAGCTTGATCACAAAACTCTGAAAATGATGCCATGGGTCTGAGTTGGCTCAAATCTAGAATGATGATATCCCTTATTATACTTTATCTTCTCACCTTCCATGATGTTTTTCAGAAAAAAGAAACCCTAGCTTGATATGAAGGAAAGGAAGGGTGAAAAGTAGGAAAATAGGGGAAAATGGGGCAACAAGTTTAGGGAGGGAAATGGAGGGGATAAGAATTAGGGAAAATTTTAAAAACATTAGGGGAGATAGGGTAGTATCTTAGGAATAGCATATAAGTGTAATTTTAGGAAATGGATAAGGGAAAGAGGGCACAAGGGCCTAAAAACGGAGTTGACCTAGTATCTCTGCAAAACCGTAGTGAGAACTGGGGTTTGAGTGAAAATGATAGTTATGAGAGGTATGCATTATATGTAGTGATTTGGTGAGGTATATGAGTTATTTTGGAAGGTTATTAGGTGATTAAACTAGGGTTTTTCTTGCTGAAGCAAGCTAAACATTAATGAAACAAAAAATGTAGTTGAAAACCCTAGAAGAGGGAATCCACCCTTCACTGCAGAAGCTGAGTTGAATGAAAGGTGAGGGATGATCACTTACTGATTTGGAAGCCTATGAAACTTGAGCAGCGATGAACCGATCCTTGTAATGGTTTCTTGGAGCTCAAAAGGAAGAAAATGTAGCAAATTAACAATCTTTGGATGGTTGTGGAGAGTTATGAGCATGAGAGAGGAGCTCTTTTGACCATGTAGTATACTTCTTGAAATGGGAAAAGTTGCCTTTGTTTTATTACCTATATTTGCTAACTCGTAAATAGGTGATTTGTATGGTGAAAATGACTCTTTTTTGCCTTTCTTTCATGAAATGATTGGACATTATGGTGGCGAAACAAATGAGACCTAGATTCTGACCTAGATGAAGGTGTGGTGAATGACCTATGACCCAAGGTGATTGATGGATGACATGAGATTGAAATGATTATGACCATGAATGGAGTGAAGGGAGTAGCATTTCATACCTACAAAACATTGAGTGAACAAAATTTGATTTGAAAATTGACTTGAAAGATGAAATTTTTCCTAGGATCACTACTAAGTAAATCTGAAAAGAGTATTTTTGATCACTGAACATTAAGACACTAACATTGGCTCCATCTAGGGATGGAAGCTCCTTCAGAAGGTGTCAAGAAAATCGTAGATCAGGTAGCCTCATCCATTGGGAAATGGAGTCAACACTAGAAACTGAAATAACTTGACAAACTGAAACAAAAACTGACTTTGACTCAAAAGCTTGACTACTGACTAAACTTACTTATGGTAGCATACCATCGAGATCTTGGGGCCTTCGCCTCAGGCTTAAAATCCTGATGATAACCGCCCACCTACTAAATATATATATATATATATATATATATATATATATATATATATATATATATATATATATATATAATCATGAGATATGATCCCTCCAGTGTAACCAATCCAGCAAATGGTTATTTACTTGAGTCTTGCACACACTTTCCTTGAGCAGAAAAAAGGAACAAAATATAGGCAACGCAAAGTTTCCACTGAACATGTGCTCATGATCCATAAATACAAGAAGATTCATCTTCCCAGATGGCTGCAACAAACTGACCAATGGATCATGAATAACATGCAACATAAGCCATTCTGTATGATTTAAAACATGAACACAAACCTCCTTCCAAATTTTTGTTTTATCTATGTGCTGAAACTGATCACCTTCATCAATGAATGCTACAACATCGACCTTCTTTAACTGTTATAAAAAAATGGCAATAGGGTCTTCAAAATCATGCAAAAGGCCTTTAAAATTTTCACCCATAACTTCATGATCATTATCAAAATGAATGAGTGCAACTTGGTTAACTAAATATTCCTTCATATCATTTCCAAAACAAGACTCTGAATGCTCATGTAAGGTTTCAATAGGATCAATCATATCATTATGCACAAAAATATATTTTTGAATCTTGATCATTCAAATCTATAGCGAGACATTTGGGACAATAGCTTGTGTAACAAAAAGTTGTTTGTCATTCTTTGTAAGCACATCCTCATGACAACCTTCAAGTATAATAGCCATATCATGTATATCAGGACCGTTCTTTTGTGGATAAAATAATTCTATTGTAGTCTCATTAGATAATTCTTTTTGAAGATTATCATCTTGATTTTTATGATGGAAAACAAACTCTGACACCTGATCCTCTTGCAACTTGTTATCACTCCGCCAGATTCCCAAGGTTGAAGAAGAAATCCCAATAGAGGTAACCACAGACTAAGATTTTAACTTGATAGCTAGCCCTATCAAGTCAAAGAGGGCTCTCTCCAAAAAAATCATAGCCAGGAGGGCTGGAGGAATTAGGGTTTTTAGCCTAGATATAGAGTGCAATGGTTTTTTTTATTTGATTTGGTTTGGTTATCACTGGATGAAGAAATTAGTTCAAGGGAGATATGTCAGGGAAAATGAGACAGAGTTGCAAGGATCAATGGGGCAAGGTAGTCATAAGGCTCACCACTTAAATATGACTATGATGGGATGGTTTTGAGACCGAGGAGAAGCTAGGAAGAGCATGGGAGATGTATTCTTCCTAAATAGAGGAAAATGGGAAAATTATGAAATATTTCCTAGAACAAAGCATGAGAAAGCATGTGTTCTGCCTATCAAACTTGAAAGAGATCATACCATATATATTTAATGAACATGAATACAATACTTTCAAACATATGAAACTGAAGTAAAAAAATGATAAACATCATACCACAAGTATCAACAAGATAACATCCAAGATGATTCCAACCCTTGATTAGTGTGAAGAAAGTGGCTAAATAGACATCAAACAACATTCACTCATTCTCAGGGGTTGAATCCATGAGGTGAGTAAGATATCCACTAATTTCTGAACTAAAAACTGAAGTGTAGGATGGCCCAAGTGACTCACTCCTCATTACACTCAAACTGATTCATCTTGACTAAAGGATAACTTTACCTAATGAATCTACATAAGTATAAATATGATTTTCTGAGATAAAATCAAAATTTGCAGTGAAAAAACAAAAATATCAGCGAACTTTCATATGTGTCATTTTCCTCTCATATGCTCAACACCTTAAGGTTGTGTGCCCTCCATGTTAAAGGAAACTTTTGACTGACCTATAGGTGTCCAAATCATGCCCAATATGACTTGTTGGAAATATTTTCAAGTCCTCCTCATAAATATGCATCCATCTCTCAAAATGATGCTGATTTGACCCTTCAAAATTGAAATCTCCCAAGACTTCTTTGTGCACGGCACCTAGGAAAAAATATGGGTAGAAACATGATTTTTCAGTTTTTTTTCCTTTTTGACTGACTAGTTTTCCTCAAAAACCTTAGAAGATGTACAGGGTGCATGCCTTCATCATTCAAAACCCAATGGTTGTGACCTTTTTCTCAAAATGTGTCCCTATCATTTGTACATATTTTCTGATATTTTCTTTGTTCAGAAAAACACATTCATACCTAGAATTTGCAAAAAAGTTTCAACATGCCTCAAAATTGGTAGATAAGTTGATGATGATGTGTCTAGGCTTGGAGGGAAGCCTCATCAAGAATGTCCAATTCCTTCTTCTCCTCCATGATCAACTCTTCAATTTTGGCATTGGCGCTTTTGAGCTTGGCCAATGCAATTTTCTCCTTTAGTGCATGATGTTTTACTTTCTTCCTCAATAAGTCATTATATTTGTTTGCCTTTTCTAGCAGCTTCTCCAAGTGATGATTGGATATATCAAGCCATGGCTCCTTGTTGTCATTGATTACTACAACAAGTTTCTCATTTAGGGATAGCTGATCAATAAGCTCAGACTCCCTTTGCCTCTCTAGAGCTAGAGCTCTTTTCAGCCCTCTATTTCTAGGTCTCTGTCTTGGTACTTGTTCCTCATGTTCATCAATTAAGCCATAATTCTCAAGTGTTTCATCTAGCATGGCTTTGGCCTTTTTAGCCTCCCTTTGAGCAGTGACATACTTGACCTCATCAATGACCTGTTTAGTCTTTAGCTGCTCATTCTCATACTCAAGGAAGTGTAAGACATATCTCACCCTGTAAATATTATTACGGAGATCACTAATCTTGGGATCCTTCCCTTTGATGGCTTCTTTGATGAATTTTTCATTTTCATCCTCATCTAGGTCAACAAGATGAAATTCCTGCTCTATTTCATGACTCCTCATCATGAATGAATTGCTCAATGACCTTCTCTTTTCCTTTGTCCACATGATTTTTTGAAGTAGAAGGCATGGCCCCTTCCACTATATGTGGAGAAAACATAGCCTATGACCTCTCTGGTAGGTTTTGGCAATGGCTCAACCTTGACCAAACTATCCCACTTAGGCTCATTGACCTCAATCATGTTGGGTGATCTCATGTCATGATGAGATGGAGATGAAGAAGGTGAAGGGGACTAATCGGATGATGATGAGTGTTTGGTCAATTTAGTGTGTCCTAAATTGCTACATTACTTTGTCAATCCGGGATTCGTAAGTTGACGAAGTGTGGCGCACTATATGTGCAAGATAACCTATCTCTTACTTTTTGTCGTTTTTGGTTTTTTTCTTTTTATCTTGATTGGTTTCCTAATGTGAGATGGAAATTCTAAAAGACAAGTATGGATATAAATGTTCAAGGCAATGATGTCCTTTATAATGATTTCCCAAAATTCAAACTTAAAAAGGATTTTAAAATATGCAATGACAAAATTAAAAGAAAATGAAAATGTACCACTATACTAGTCAAACAAACAGTGAACTATTGACCATGAAACCCATTACCCTTGCTGTTGTCTAACACAAAAGAAATTGTACTCAAAGAAATCCAAATATTTGCAAGTAAAGTAAAGCTAAAATCAAATTACATCAATTCATATTCTGACCCCTCACCATTAGTCTCGCTATGGCTTTCGGAGGTAATCATAAACAACTTGAGCAATCTGATATCTAATTTGCAGAAAAATAAACTAATATCAAATTACACACTCATACTTCAATCCCTCATCATTAGTCTCGCTATGGCTTTCGGAGGTAACTGATAATGACATGAGCAATTTAATATCTAACTTGCAGAAAAATAAACTAATATCAAACTACACACTCATACTTCAATCCCTCACCATTAGTTTCACTATGGCTTTCAGAGGTAACCGATAATGACATGAGCAATTTAATATCTAACTTGCAGAAAAATAAACTAATATCAAACTACACACTCATACTTCAATCCCTCACCATTAATCTCGCTATGGCTTTCGGAGGTAACCGATAATGACATGAGCAATTTAATATCTAACTTGCAGAAAAATAAACTAATATCAAACTACACACTCATACTTCAATCCCTCACCATTAGTCTCGCTATGGCTTTCGGAGGTAACTGATAATGACATGAGCAGTTTAATATCTAATCTAACTAGTAAAGCAAATGTACAAAACTGAAATGAATAAAAAAGTGTTGGAATTAAAAACTAAGAAAAAGAAATCAGTAGAAGGACAAGATTGATTCTATGTCATTAGTCATTATAAAATGATGTGCAAATGCCCGGGCTGCCTACTGTAATCTGGAACAAAGACACTGATCATTTAACAACAGTATAAAGCATGAAAAACTATGGACAGAAATGAAATGTTAATACCATAAGAAATGTAATATATACACATAAATAACTGTGGCATAACAAACATAAGGAAATGAAGCATGAAACTATACATCAATACACAAAACCTCGGCGTGTGCAGGGGCCCTCTGCATAATCCTCGAGAAGCAGCTATCAAACATGAATTGTGCTTATGAACAGAGTCTTTCTTATATATTCAAAATGCGGTCATAACAGAGAAATAATGTCACAGCACAGTGGCAACGCAATTACATTATAGAGCTAACTATTATGCGTATGAGAATGCATTATTTATAACAGAGAATAACATAACTAATTCCCTAAAGTCTGCGCTGATAGAAGACACGTGAACAACCACGTCCATAAATCTAGCATCATGGCTGCCGTGAAGAATAAATCTATGGAAAGTGGTTGTTGGATTCGGCTTATGGAGCCGTTTACAGGTGTTGATATGTCTCCCATGATTTAGAAATGGCCACGCAAGTCTTCACGTGATGAAAAACAGAGTTCTGTCACCGTGGGACTCTTTGGTTGACCACCACTTGGCTACCTTTGACCACAACCTTCTTAGGTGAATTCGACTGAGCCAATAGGACTCGATCCATGTCCATGTCATTTCCAACTTGCCCATGTGGCTCTATTTGCCTGAAGACACCTGCAATATAGACTTTAAAAAAATGGCTGCGGAAAGTTGCAGCAGCTGCGGAAAGTGACAAGATTCCGCAGCTTATTGAGAAAAAATATAATTCAAACAACAGACACAAAACGTAGTTAAAAACCACTTTAAATGCTCTTTTATAATTAATATGCAATGATATTGATGACTTAGAAGGTCCAGGTGAATGGAAAAGGTCTAGAAAGGTGTATAAGAAAGATGCAAGTTTGGGACTCAACATACCCCCACTGTGAAGGTGTTGCATGTCCTCATGCAACCAAAATTTTGATAATCCTTCTTCAATTCATATGCCTTGATACCTCTGCTAGTACATCTAGTCCTCTTCTCCTTTTCCTTGGTGCTGCTAACATCCTGGGCTTCTTCATTATGCATCTGAATTTAAGATTAATCAGTGCTCTACTTATCTTCTGGCATTTCTTCTTCAATTTCTTGTTCTTTTTCTGCCACAGTCCCAAATGTAGCATGGTATTGTCATGAATGATCTTGTCCAATTTTCTTTGTTCCTTTAATGCCTCATTTTCATTTTTAATGTGTCTATTTAAAACCTCCAACTCAAAGACTTCTTGTTTCAGTGATTGGACTAGAGCTTCTTGTGCTGTGTGAGGCTGAGTGGATGAAGTGTTGGGGCCCGTGGCTGTCCTTTCTAAGGATTCTATGTAATCGTACACCTTTTTCTGCTTTGGATCTATCTCAGGTGTCGTTTTCCTTGGGCTGTCCCCAAAATACTGTGGAGAAGAATTGTCTTCAAAATCTGGCTGAAAAGGACTCATGTCAACATCTTGAGGACTAGTTTTAACATTTGACTGAGAATGCAATGGACTATGTTCAACGTCTGGCTGAGAATGAGATGGAATATGTTCAATGTATGGCTGAGAATGAGATGGACTATGGCCAACTGGAGTTTGTTCAGGTGTTCCTTTTCCCAAATCAATAAAATGGGGTCCTTTTGTTTGTACTTTCCTCCACTTTCCTTTAACCCTGCTGCTTCTTCTTACATACTGTGGACTATTGTCTTTTTTCTTTTGTTTTTCTTTTCCTCTCTTTTTGGCCATAGCTGACTGTTCCTGAAGGTGAACTAGTCTCTCAAACAATATTTGATGGTCTTCTTCTGAAGAAGGGGTTTGATGCAGAGCCTCAATGCTTTTTCTCTCTTCAGTCTTTTCCTTCTTCCTTTTAGACAATATTTCCTCTCTACTAGTTCTTTCAACTGTGTTAGTAGGAGTACTTTGAGTTTTATCACTTGTTCTCCTTCTTTTTGGTGTACTGCCTTCAGGGGTTTCTTGGGGTTATTCAAAGAAATTCCTAATTAAAAACTGTTCCCATGTGTCCTTTTTCTCTTTTAACTGTTTTTAAATCAAAATTTTCACAAGACCATGGTGATACAAATGTGTTTCTACGTCCCCTAGATGCTTTTGGACGGCTACAGAATTTTTTTCAAACTATTTAATAAAAATTATGGCAGATTGAGGGTCTGGTTGTCTAGAAAATTCATCAACAATCGGGTAAGATACATATACATTGATCCAAAACGTCCCTCGCAGGTGATAAACTTTTGAATGACCAACAATAAACTGGCCCACTCCTCTTTTAAAGCATGAACAGGAATTCCCTTTTTAAAAATAGTTACATCCATACCTGGGTTACGTAGGATCACTCTCCAGGCTTCATCACTCACTAGTACATTTGGCGGAAATTCCGACGGCCAATTTGTCGGTTTTCCGACACCTAGTCGTCGTAAGAGCGACAGTTTGCGGCACTTCAAAGCGTGGTTTTTCATAACGTCGGTCTTCCGACACTTCCATAAAGCGTCGGTATTGCGACACTTGTTCCGACGTTTTTCAAAAGCGTCGCAATACTGACGCTTATGAAGTGTCGCACTAGCAATGCGGGTGAAGTGTCGCAATACCGACGTTATGGCTAACGACGCTTCTAAAGTGTCGCAATACCGACGCTCGTATAGTGTCGGAAGACCGACGTTATCGCTAACCATGCTTTGAAGTGTCGCAATACCGACATTGAGCAGAAGTCTCTCTTCCGACGCTAGTGGTGTCGCTCTTCCGACGTTTGGAAACGTCGCTTTTGGGAACGTCGCTCTTCCGACGTTGGTAAACGTCGCTTTTCTGACGGCATAGTAATTTTTTTTTTTAAATGTAACGTCGGTCTTCCGACGCTTATAGCGCGTCAGAAGAGTGACAGCGGGTTCAATTTTTAATAAAAAAAAAATGAAAATATTCTGAAAGCCCGATAGCAGATGTTGCTGGGAGGGCTTGTCTCGCATCATCAATAATTTTATTCCGATGAAAATCTTGAACGGGGCTCAGATCTACATTCGCAAACTACATCGTTCGAGCGACGGCAGGTTAAATTTCCTATTGAGCCAAAATCTGCACAATTTTGTTAAGGATCCCCCTGCCTAATATTCACAGATAAACAAAAACCAATACCCACAAATGAGAGAGTTAATTCTAACAGTTGATAGTCCTTGCATAGTTATTATTTATTAAACGCAAGTTATATTTTGAATGGATACCAGGAAATCTAAAAGCACACAGACTGCAGCATCCACAAGCCATGGCATATTTGGCTTTAGTTTTCTCCATTCCAAAGTCCTTACAACAATGCTGCATTGCATAAATCAAGAAGCAGATTACAGATATACATTTTAACTATTTCTCCAGGAATACTCTCAGCAATGAAATAATTTTGTTTTAAACAACAAGAGGGATAGTAGAATTAACACTGCTGCGTTGCATTCATCAACAAGCAGATTACAGAGATAAATTTCACCTATTTTTCCTTCGCAGAAAATTCTGGACTAAATAGTCAAGACGTCTTGGTTGGACTACAGGTGGAGCATGACAAAGGCAATATTGTTGGTTTAAAACATCATACAGGAGAACCGATGGACCCATAATTGGAGGGAATTTTCGACAAATACTCTGTCAAGCGCCATATTATAAATTATGGCCCTATAATTGCATCGCAACTACTTCTCGTGGATGAGTTCCTCCGTGCTGGAACAGCATAGCGTGGTCGATGCATGAATTGGACCAGCGTTGAGTACCACAATCCGAAACCAAGGAGGATTGTAAATTGGCGAGGGTTGTTTAACTGTGGAGCGATGGAACCCTGAACGCAAGGAGTGGAACTGCGATCATTGAACAGTAAAGGCAGTTTTTAAATCCAAACCCGGCTGTATCGCGTGAGGTCGAAGGTGGTGAGTTGTTTTTATAAAAACAACGCGATATACTCCGGCGATGGACACGTGTAATTGAGCGGTTTTGTGATACCATCTATATCGCACGCGTTTGGAGAATTAACCTCCGTGTAGCTGGGTCGCGCGACTACCGTCGGATGATGGAGTGGTAGTGCGATAGCCTTCCAGCCGTAGGATGGAGGCGACGATTGACTTTGCCCAGATTGTGAAATTGATTGGGCAATAAAGTTTTGAAAAACCAGGACTGTGGGTCCTACCTCCATCAGGTTCCAACAACCAAGAACCAAATTGTATGCATCATTCCACTACAAGCAACAATTATATCCAAGGGTATCTGGAGTGTATGGAAATTGGTCACAAGTGTTGAAATATATTTGTCTAGTCAGAGATCATGGTAATGGGCCTATGGTCGTCTCAATAGATGTAAATAATAAAACCAAACAATAATATTGTACCCCATAAGACAGGAAAAATAAAATAGTTTCCCCTGGTAAAAAATATTTGCAAATAAATTGAAGACGTGTAGTCCATCTAGATTGCTCTTCTAGAGAAACAGCCACCATCATGGTTAGTTATCCAGATGACTCATTGGATGGTAGCTATCCCACATGTGAACATAAAATCAAGTTTTGGATGAATGGTCTAGGGACTTATTGTTTTGGATGACTAGCACTTAAAAGATAGCCCCTTTGCTAGGCTTGTTAGAAGAAGGAACATTTGAGGGGATGCTCAATGAAGGTTGCTTATATGAGTTCATAGCCCCAGTACCCTGTTTTGTATTATACTTTCAAATGTATGAGAAATAGCGAACAGGTAAAGTGTAAACCAATAGTAAGTTCTAGAGATAGCAATCATGGTTGCCTAGATGAGTTCATTTCCCTAGTACCAAGTTGTGTGCTATACTTTCTAATACAAAATCAATGGCAAACAAAGAGTTAACACCAATGGTAAGTTCCAAAGATCACAGGAGGAGAGTAGTTTTCATCAATTCCAAGTTTGTCTCATTTGTGCTCAAGACGGATGATAAGAAATTTATTATTAAGAGTTTTAGCATTATTGGTTTAGCTCTTGTTTGAAGAGGGATGTAAAAGGAGCAAACAACAAGGTTCAACATTATGATAATGTATAACAATGTGTTAATTTTTGTAACATGTGACTACTATTAGTGCTAGTGGTTAGGTTGGATAAATGTTAGCAGTTTTCGTTCATTGGGCTATGCTCTAACAGCAACTTATGGCAGTTATTGTGACAATGACCCACATTCAAGCCTTAGAAGGGCATACTCCTGCCTTGCATGGGGTTTTCTGGATGTGGCTATTGATTATGTTGAATATTTATGATGTAATCTTCATGCAGATTATTGTATAGCATTGGAAAGGTACTAGTGAACCTTATTCTTCACTTAAGTATGTGAGGGTAGGTTGAGCTTAATTCTAGGTTAACTATCCATAAAAGGATGAGTTGCTGTTATAAAAAAAATGTTCGTGGTTTGTAACATGTGACCAATTAAAAAATAAATGAAAATTTTAGAGTTAGGGGGTCAAAACACCATAACTCCTTAAGGATGCTGTAAATATGTATCATGGGATCATGTACATGGGAGACTGGTAAACAGAGCACCTATATTTGGGAAAACCAAATCAGGATAGCCCTCTTATATTATCGTGGAAGCATTAATAAAAAATTTGGATGCAATACGACTAGACATGGGCAAATATAGCAATAGACAATGTATATATATAAAAAATCATTTTAAAATATCATAATGCTTCTAATCAGATTGCAAAGAAAAAGAAAGGTAGTTGTCAAAGTAATCCTACAAATTCTACAAAACTAGTTTCAGAAAAAAAAAATGCAATTTCCAAAAAGGTTTCAAGTATTCAAGTTGATAGAAATCAGAAAAGCCAATACCATATTCAAATACAATTTTATCAAGAAAGTAACTGAAAAAGGCTATAAAATAGATCACAGACAAAATTAAAAATGACAACCATGAATCCAAAGTAAAAACAGATCATAGAAGTTGAGATGGTCCAGATATTGAAGATGATAGAACACATCAGCAAAGACTCTTGTTATTCTGTTAACTTCAAAACACCAAACCAAGATTCTGTGGAAAATCACATGTAAAAGCACGAGTTACAACCCTCTTTTCTACAGTACCTTGTTTCTATTCATGCCACCAACTGTAAATATGCCAGCAGCATCCAACGCTGAAATAACCTTTTCCTCACTATCCATTGTGGTTTAGTTTTTGTAATATGAATCTGATAAAGACTAAGTTTTCAACATGTATAGGCATCAGTAAACACTGACCAGGAATAAAAATGAAAAAACTAAAAAGGTAACCACAGAAAGGAGTTAAATATTTCATTAACCTGATTGTTGAAGAATTTTTGGAGATTAACATATGGCATCATTAATAAACAAGTAAATGCCAATGAATAAGAAGATGTTGTGTTCATTGGTGAAGAGAAGGTTTGAGTTCAGTTTAGCCACACAAATGGGAACTAATCACGTCATTATATAAGAAATACAAGGATTTTCTATGACCTATTCTAATCAATGTCAGGGAAAAGGATTCAAGTAGGAAAATGTCTTCAAAATTTCTGGTAATAGACTCAAACATTCACTACAAAATAAGAGCAAAAAAACACAAAATTGGTCTCACATACCTGTTTGCTAGAATAAATTGACTATGCTAGCACCCTAAATTGATAGAGACTTTAGTGTGCTTATACTAAGACCTTAAAATGAGAAGCTAAACTTAACAACAGTTATGAGTCCAATCCCAAAAGAAGAACATGCTGCCAATTTGGGGATGAGACCAATTTCAAGTCCATGGTGAATTTGACAGAATAGATAACTTACAATGTCGGTTTCATAGCCAAAGGTGATCTAAACGAGTTTGACTCTCTGATGTCAAAATATGTAACCAAAAAAATGGTAAGTTGACAGAACATAACTCTCCAATAAATGTAGCCATCCACAATCGTCTGAATCCAAAATAGCTAGATATTCTATAAGCAAGTAAATGTTCCAACTTCAACCTGTTTAGGACCTGTGTATAACTCTGGCATGGCATTTTACGGTGCATCATCTCATATGTTTCAACCTGAGTGTAACTGTGACAAGGCATCCAAGGGTACAAGGGTTTGTCTCTTAATTAATGGCAAAAAAATATATAATTGTACAGCATTGTAGGATTTGATGCTAGGTATAATGATGTTTATTTATGCCAATAAGGGCTAGTCTGGGAGAGTAAGACTAGTAAGACTTGAGTATCCTGTATCAGTTGATAATCTCCTTTTAAGGATTGAAGTAGTCAAAGCCAGAACAATTTAACCTATTTCCCAAACATCTCCCAAACACACAAAACATTCTCTTACATAAAAAGAAAACTCTCAAACAAAAATTCATTTTTCTCCATTCAAAAACATTATCAGAATTACAAGTACATTTTTATTTATCAAATTCCATCCATGTTATGCCTTCAGCAAGTTCCATCTATTAGTTCTTCCCTAAAGAAATGTGGTGGGGTTCACTCATAACTTAAAATGAAGTTCCAGGTTAGCCATTGACTTGTTTGCTGAGAAATGAATAGTCTAAGGATTTAGATCTCCTAAAAAGTAAAAGGTTAAGGTAGAAAGACTTCACCAAAAAGAAACCAACCAAATATTATTTTACCCTCTTCCTGTAATAACCAACAAACCATGGTGGATACCTTCTATCCCAATTCATAGATAAAGAAAGTGTAAAAATGTTCGCACTTTCTGAATATTTTTAATTCCACTATTTAGTGTCTATATATCGTGATAACATAGGAGCATTTAAATAAGTCCCTTGAATGTGTTCAGTGTTTGTACAATTATAACATAGGAGCCTAATGTATTCAATGTTTTTACAATTATAACATAGGAGCCTAATGCATGTAGGCTTAGGGTCTAAAGCTCTATGTTAATTCACAATTAGCCGATGGCCTAAAGCTCTATGTTAATTCACAATTAGCCCATAGGCTTTAATGAGACCTTAATTCCAATAGAATACCACGATGTAGGTGAAATTCTGAAAACAAAAGCCACAATCTCGATCTGAAGATCTCAGTTCTCCAAATCTCATTTCTCAACACCACAACATCATTTTTCTCTTTGATTCAGTTTCACTCGCTATAATTTCTATCCCATTTTGGACAACACAAGAACACTTTACTATCTAGAATGAGCACAGGGATTCTCACTGTTTCGACAGATTAGTTGATTTCTACCAGCTAGCAATTTTGCTACTATTTGTCTTCAGTAAATTGTTGGATTCCTGAATATATCATTCACCAGGTCAGTTCACCCTGATATTCTTGTAGCTCAAATACTCCAGTTGACAGCTAGGTGACACTATTGTTATGCATATAGACAATGCTATTGTATGATAAGATGAAGTTACGTAGATCTAGGCTAGAGAAGTTATGACTAGAGAACTCCTTTTAATGTGCGTACATTTATGTAGGAGATGTTTTGTCCCACGTGAAATTGCTTGTGCAGCTCTAACTGCCTAGCCCTAAAATCAAACAGAAAGACAGACCAAAACATTGAAACAGAATTGGGGTCCTGTTGCACCTTGGTTTATTGATAATTTTGAAACCAAGATTTTTCTTTTTGAAAAAATGCATCTGACATTAACAAGTGAAGTTATTTACATTCTAGACCATGATTACATTTCAATAATGCTCCTAATGCACTACCAATACTATAACTTCAATAAAAGCAAAATAACACCTTATGCTTTGTTTTATATACTTCAATTCTGACTTGCACTCCCTTCTGCAGCACTCGGTTTGGGCATTCTTTATTACAGCTGCACATAGAGTTGCATTCATATACCAAGAACCCTTCCTGGAGAAAAATAGACATTAAAGTCAGAAAAGATAGGCTAACCACTAGAACTACGATGCTAAACCTTAGCAGTGAAGTCATTACATTACTAAAGTTCACTACACATACTGACAAGAACTAAAACACAGTGAGAAACAAGAAAATTCCGTGGCTTTTTCATGTTTCAGGCACTCTGATGTCAATGCCTAGTACAACACAATTGAAGGACAGCTACAGTGGCCAAATTATGGTAAAAAAATGACAACAGTATGCACAATTATTTGCATATCATCAGAGAGGCCCTCAAATAACCCATAAAGTTGTATACAAGAGGAACAGTACAGGAAAACTCATAATGAAGGAGGCCAACGTATGCCCTAGGAGATATATTCTTCACATCATTAAGCAACCAAAAATTGCTTAGCTCTAATTTCAGAAAATACCTTGTCAAAATCTAAGTTTTATAAGCTATCAATAGGACCAAGCAATGCATCTAAAACTTACTTATAATGAATCATCCAAAGTGAATACAATACTGAGTGTATATAATGCCAAAGGCTTACAAATGGCTCAAAACTAAATATTTGCAATCACTAAGCAATGATCTGTGACAAACAGGAAGGCCATGTTGGCTCCCATTTTGAGTGTATATTTTGTGTAAACTTGTAAAATCCACCATCAGTTCACCATTAAATTCACCAATCCTTGAGATTCAACAAAATTAGAATTCTTTCGAAATAACTGACGTCGAATGCAGTGACTAAACCTATATATAGTCCAAGCCTTCCCAAACAGGACACAACTGCCCCTCAAATTCTCAATCTAACCTAACTCCAAAAAGATACTTATATAATCCTGGCAGACTCTTCATCACAAATACCCCTTTATGCCCACATTCCTCATCAAATGGGAGGTAGATTCATAAACGAAATGTTTGTCCTAAAACTAAGGATTTTCAAAAAATAATAATAAACAGTGAAACAAGATTTTAAGAAGTCACGCTTAATCCAAAATATCGTTAATCCAACCACTAAAAACACTGAGAAAATCTACACACACACAAATTGACTTGCAGCTACAAATGCATAAAATAAAGACTAAAATACCAGTTGCTTAGCAATAGCCTGAGCTTGTGCTTCAGGAAGGTATTTGTCATCTTCAAGAATCTCAAATAGTTCACCCTATCATCAAAATCATTTATAAGTCTATGATCTATATCAAATGCTTTGGGAATAGAATTTTAATGCTGATATACTTCAAACTGGAAAGATAAAAGAGTACGCACATGCTATAATACAATCATAAATACCTGTGCAAATTCTGTCACAACACAAAACTCCTGTGGACTTTCAAATGCATCTAGCATCTCTATGATATTCTCATGCTTCAGCTGTCGTAATATCTGACAAAATTGTAAACATGAATCATTTCATGCACAATCCAAGTAATATAATCGTCGCATAAAAATGGTTTTCCACCAAATTAGGTTTTCAAACCAAATTTGTGTAATATATACAAAGATATTTCCCTGCAGATAGTAATTCAATAACTAGTCAATGCATAGATTCATCAAGTTTGCTTCACAAGGGAAAAACTCATATTCTAGCCATTGCATCTTCCTCGTTAGACTGCTAAAGGCAGGTGGTATTAACTACAAAATGAAACAACCAGTTAGCTACTCACATTCATTGTACTACTCTTACCACAACACATTCTTCAAATATACATATATGCATATATTTATATCTATATGAATGATTTGGTAATGTAATAGGAAAAGCTGACAACATGACTTTACATCTATACAAAATAAAATCAATAATCGAGACGAGAAATAAAAATGTTCTTGTTTCCCCTGCATAAGACATTAAGGAACTGATTTCGGCACCATGGTACAAAACCAGCACCGTGTTGATCAGATCAATATATACAAGGAAACTATAAACACTCAACCAAGATGCAACTCAAGGTATCATCATCAAGGTTTTCTTGTAAAAATATATGCCATATCTTTGCAACGGGTATAGAAGACATGTAAAAACTTATAGGGTTATCAAGCACAATTCATCTCCAAACAAATTCCAAGTAGAAAAAATAATTACCTTAGTATAATCACCTTGTTTATAAGGCTAGAGAATGATCATCTTCAAGAAACAATTATAAGGAAGAGATCAAACATCAATAATGATTTAATTCCAAATAAGCAAATCATCGTAGAAACATCAATTCTATCATGGCCATAAACATTCTATAACAACCAAAGCTAGACTCAACGATATTAATAAAATATTTTCCATACTCTTCCTGCAACAATAAACTATTATCAACAAGAATTCATGGTATCACATCAATCTTACTCAATACTCTGTCTCAGATCTGCACACACCATTAGGACTTTAGTAGGTCAAATTTTTGCCTTACACAAGATTACTTTCTGGATTCAATATCTTTTACAACATTCTTCTAGAAATGGAGTACTACATAAGACATTAAGGAACTGATTTCTGCACCATGGTACAAAACCAGGGGGAATTATGACCTTTGATAAAAAGTATTAAGAGCTTCAATTCTGCAACAACATGTTATACTAGAGTAGATAAATGTACTAATAACTTGAAAACAATGGGAAAATAAGTCCACAAGCATCAATAACATCATTATTTCTTCCAGAATGTAGGTCATCACATTTTACTGCACTCCAAGGTTGTTCAATCAATTTTTTTCCTCCATTTTCCTGTTAAGTTTGGCATGCATATCTAAATTTTTAATTTCAACACCAAAGCTATATTCATATGATCCAAATGACCCATATAAGAACGTTATGATGCCATAACAAATGGATTTAAATGATATGTTTGATGGAGGTTTGGATGAATCTCCTTATTGTGCAGTAAAGTCCACTCTAGCTCTCTTCCATTCCCAAAACAACTAACGGTTTATTAGTCTCTTTCTCATTATAGAAGTAAACTCTATCATGAACAAGATGCTTCAGCCACATTTTAAGATCTCATATGCACTAGTGTATACATGACTTCTTCAAATTGCATCATCACTCTGATATGAACAATAAAATATAACATATACAATCCTGATTACGCTACACGAGAACATACATGCTCTTCACACTATACTTCAATCCCACTACAAGATGCATTGCAAATAACCTCAATTCAAACCATGGTAAAGACCATTTAAACTTGTTTCCCATGCTCTGTCAAAAACCATAATTTATCCAAAATCATGGCATATATAAACTGAGGCTCAATACTCTATATCAGTCCATTCAACACCATTAAATCAATATTCGATGCGTTCACACTTGTTGTATTGACCACAAAGACTAAATAAAATGTTATTCGAATTAGCTTGGACCAAAACAAGAAATGCCTTGATGATGACCAAATTAAATAAATAATAAAAGGCACAGATCAACCACTAAGTCCATAATTAATTTCCACATCGACTAATAAGATAAAATCAAGTTTAATCTTGTTTCAATAATTTCTTAAATTTGACTGGATCTTTCAAGTGTTAATCACCACCATCAAAAAAATATTTTAAACTGGTTGAGTGCTTTCCAACTACCATATTGGAACGAACCACAAGACACAGTTGAATTTGTGTGACAAACATGATGTCCTCAAAAAATATTGTTGATGTCTACAATGTAAAACTATGAGACATAAAGGTTGACCCAATTGTTTTCCCACGAATCCAGTTGGAAATTAGTTAGGTCAAATGGAAATGACTACAAGTCTTTGTTCTCTGAATGGTAATGATAGTCAAGCAGTAGCATTACTACCAGTGTGCTTGCAGAAAGGACTTAACTATAAGGTTTTCACCCTCTAAAAGATAAGGACAATCCGACAATTGTTTTAATGCCCCATATCCACGATAAGTAAAATCGTTTATATTTACAGTATGAACCTCATGTTTATGCAAATGAGGTATCCAAATATGTCTTATGGCAAAACATATACAGGACGCTTATACAGCTAGATAAGGGAAATAACAGAAGAAAACATGTGCCCATATTGATCCATTCCATTCAAAAATAAACAATATAAGTCCATTGACCAGCAACGATTTATGTAGTATGCAGAGGGAAACCCACCGGTCATGTGAAAAACAGAAATGATCCTATTGGAGCGTTGTCAGGCTCGCTGTGCGGATAACAACATATTATAAAAGCGGGCCCCCAATAAAACAGCATTCCATGTGAGTAATTTACAGGCTCGCTTGAAAGTTTATCAGGCTCGCTTGATACCAATAACCATCTACAGTGTCCAAATATAAAGCATAGGGGAGACCATTCATATTGATTACTGTCAAGCTCGTTGAGTGAAATTTTGCAGCGATAATATTATCATTCCATGTGTTTAATTAAGAACAACAGGCTCGCTTGATAACCAAAATAAAAACACATTCAGCATCCGATCTGTATATAGAAACAGAGTACCTGGAGAGGGATATGAGGGTATGCAGCATATCAAATTGACAGAAGACCATCGAGGATGGTGCCTATAAATTGTATCTGAAAGAAGCCACCTCCCTGTTGTTCCTGTAGTATCTGGCAATTTTCGAGTTATAAAATTGCAATTTTTTTGAATCTGCACCTGTAATACGAATTATAAAGCTGTAGATTTTTTTGGATCTGCATCTGTAGTACATTTCAGAGTGTGAAACAGTTGATCTATCACATCTTCAATTGGATGAACTCATATCAATGTGTTTCTTATTTTACTCAGTACCTCAGCCTCAAATTTCTTGATACTCCAAACTTGTGCACTTGCATGAGTTTGTCCTCACCCACTGCTTGGTGACAGTAGATGAATGGACAGTCCCTAGTAGCTGTAGAGAGAATCTAACCCGACTTAAGAGCTCCCTCATCATATCATGGGTACCACGAGCTCCATTGACGAATTGCTTTGCCTAATGTTTATAGGAAGAAGAAATTGAGGTTACAGTCAAGACGTGATCAGTTCTTTCGAGCTGTTTATAAGGCACGCATCCATGATGCTACCAAGTTGTCCATTACCTCGACTGTTTATTACATAAACCATACCCTTTTCTATGGTAACTCTATTTCCACCGAGCAGGCACAATCATCAGGTACGTTGCAAAACACAACCCATGTCATTGAAGATATCCTTCCGACTCCTCCAGTCCCGGACAATGAAGTGACCTTGTGTTTGATTTCTACCTCAGACCTGTGCTTATTTCACCCCTTAGCTGAGCGAGACCAGGACCTTAGCTTTCGATGCTGATTCCTCGACTTGTCATCATAGCAAGTAATTTCATTCCTCAGTTACATTTGATTTTTTCATTTCAAATGACCGCGCATTTGATTTTTACATTTGATTTTTTCATTTCAAATGACCGCGCATTTGATTTTTGCAAGCCGTCGCAATAGCGACGCTTTGGGGCATAGTGTCGCAATTACAACGTTTGCCCAAACGTTGTAATTTCGAAACTATGCCCCAAAGCGTCGCTATTGCGACGGCGTCCTCCAAACGTCGCAATTGCGACACTTAGACTAAGTGTCGCAATTGCGACGTTTAGAGGAAGACGTCGCAATAGCGATGCTTTGGGGCATAATGTCGGTATTGCGATGGATTCCTCCAAACGTCGTAATTGCGACTCCTCGTCTAAGTGTCGGTATTGCGACACTTGTCTCTAAACGTCGGTATAGCGACGGTTTCGAGCGGGATTTGAAAAAGTTGAAAAAATTTGGGGAAATTTCCGACATTTGGTCAAAAGTGTCGGAACCAAGTGTCGGAATTTCCGCCAAATGTACTAGTGACTAATGCTCTTGTTCTTGAACCAGCGTTCACCTTCTTGAGGGAGTTCTGTAGCAGCTGCTATGGATGCCTCATTTACCGTAAATTTGAGGTCCCCAATTTCTACCTCTAGACCATTGAAAGACCTTGCAAAAGCTTTTGTTACTTCCTTATGGTAGCCTTTGAATTTTTGAATAAACCGAAGACATTTTACCTTTTTCAATTTGTTGTTGACTTGCGTGTATCCTTCCATGAATTTGGGTCCCTCTGGTTCTGTTCTCAACAACTGACCCATCCTTCCTTCTACTCTTTAAAACTCGTCTGCATGAGGAGGGTTTAACAGAGGTAAGACGGTTGAATGAGCGGAAATGAGCACGATTTATGAAGGAGACCAGTGACTGTAAGTGGATATCAGAGAATAGGTATACGAAATGTAGCGTAACAGAGAACAAAATGGGGTGAAGCGGAACAGAGAAGGGTTACGTGAGCACGGTGGAAATGCAGCTGTGAGATCAATAGAACAGTAGGAGGAGTAGAACACATCCGGCAGTATTTAAAATTGGGTGGCTGCAGAGTAAATGCAAACACGTTTATGAAATAGCTACGGATTTTATACGGCTGAAAGAAGCCGTAGTCAAATCAACCATGTTTCATCATTACAGGTGGAGTATCAAAGTACGAGTGAAGATCAGAGGCTTGATTATGGGACCGTTTGAAAATGAATGCAAGAATTGTGGGAGGATCATATAGAGATCGTGGAATGGTTACGGAGTTTGTCAAAACAATCATTGCATACAATGGAGCTATGGTTTATAACTATGTAAAAATGTGCTTGAATGCCATTTGAAATAAATTTTTACTCATACCTTGGAATTCTTGCCATTTTCATTAATCTTCAATCGCCTGCTCTCATCGATGTCTCTCGAATGCCCCATGTATTCAGTATTATGTCTTCATACTCCGTATTTGA
Source organism: Pinus albicaulis (assembly GCA_034641835.2). NCBI lineage: Eukaryota > Viridiplantae > Streptophyta > Pinopsida > Pinales > Pinaceae > Pinus > Pinus albicaulis. The sequence continues at coordinate 882,557,776 of CM076580.1, forward strand.
TTTCATGATTGTTGAACACATGGTCACATAATTTTTTTGAAAAACAGAGTGGTAGCTACGTAAACTACTTCGGTCGCGGGAACCGGTGTCGATCATGAAAACCGTCACAACCTATTATTTGGGTGTATGAAATAGATGGATGATAATTGACTCAATGAAAATGGTCATGAAAGAAAATTTTATTGGTGAAATGAAATGAAATAGATGAAATGAAGTGGATAAGTTGTCATAAAACTTATGAAATGAGAGAGAATTTTTTTTTTTTTTTTTTTTTTTTTTTGAAAAATATAGGGTGTCAGTGTTTTCTCGATTTTCACCCTACATTTTCTTCGAAAAAACATGCCAATCAAGAATTGGTTTTCGTGTTTATACAATTTTTTTTTAAGCTAAAAAGAACAAAGACTAGGCTGGTGGAGAAGAAGAATTCTTCTTTACCAGCCTTATTGTAGAATTTTCTTGAAACATTTTGACAAATTCCTCTTTGGAGAGTGGCTTATGATAGACTTTTAATCTGTGGCCATTCGTACAAGAGGAGTTTTAAATCTACATCAATGGTCTTGATTCTTACCGCTCCATTGCTAAAGATCGTCAATCTCATATGGCCCAAGCCAATGAGTTTGAAATTTTCCTTTAAAATCTTTAAACTTGGAATCAAATAGCAATGCCCAATCTCCTTCTTGAAACTTCTTCTCTTTGATATATTTGTCATGCCATTTAGCTCTTTGACATTGAACTAGATCAGTTCTTAGAATTTCCTCTTGTCTGATCTCATCTAGCTCATTCAACTGCTCCATTCTATGCTTTTGGGCTTTTGATAGATCCATCCCCAACTGAACTGCCATCTTGAAAGTTTTGACTTGGAACTCAATGGGGAACAGGACTTCTTTCCCATACTCATAGGGAGAATGTCCTGTTGTATTTCTCCATGTAGTTCTGTAGGCCCACAAGGCTTCAGGAAGCCTTTCTGCCCAATCTCTTATGTGTAGATGAACAGTTTTGGTGATGATACTTTCGAGAAATTTGTTTCAGAGACTCCACTTGACCATTTTCTTGCGGATGGTAAGGAGTAGATCTTCCGTGCTTTGATTTTGTATTCTTCCATCAGCTTCTCCACCATGTTGATGTGGAATTGGGATTTCGGACCGTCGCTACCCTCTTGGAACACCAAAGCGAGTAAATATCCTCATAAAGAAAATTAACAACCGAATTTTCAAGAGTGACACTCAATGCTTTGGCTTCTACCCATTTAGTAACACAATCATGACAAACCAATATATACTTATTTTTCTTAGATGGTGGGTTAATAGGTCCAATGAAATCTAAAGCCCATTTTTCAAAGGGTTCGATGAGTGCCTGTGTTTGCAATGGCATTTCATTTGAAAGGGTAGGTTTCCCTACTCTTTGGCAGCTGTCACACCTTTTGACATATTTTTTTGCATCTTTGAAGAGGGAAGGCCAATAATATCCTAAAGAGAGGATTTTATAGGCTGTCCTTTGGTCGGCAAAGTGTCCGCCGCATGGTTCATCATGACATGCCTTGAGGATATCAAGCATTTCATCTTCCCTGACACATCTTCTGATCACAAGATCTGGCCCTGTTTTAAACAATTCATTAGAAATCCATGAATATTTTGAACTCCCCCCCGAATAATCTTTCTTTTTTCACTCGAAATAGATGAGTGCGTATTCCTTGTAACCAAATAGTTAGCAACATCTCTGCAGACCAAGGAGTCTTACTAGTTACCGCAAATGTTATCTATCAGAAACTTATCCTCTTCACAGGAGAATCTTCTTTAGTATTCCGAATCATCCTAATTTTCCGAATCATAGAAAAGAAATCAGCTACCGTATTTTGTTTCCTTGGTCTATCCAACACAAGAATATTGAATTCCCGCAAAAGTAGGAGCCATCTTGTCACTCCGCCATTAGTAACAGTTTTTTCATTAGATATCTAATCGCAAAGAATGATCAGTATGAATAAAATTTTCATAGCCTGTTATATAATGTCTAAACTTATTGATTGCATGAACAACAACTAAAAATTCTTTTTCTTTCACAGTATAGTTCAACTCAGTGGGAGTCAAATTTTTACTGGTATAGTAAATGGCATAAGGGACTAAATATTTTAGACCCAACACAGCTCCTAGAGCTGTATCTGAAGCATCTGTAGAAATATGGAAAGGGAGTTTCCAATTTGGTCCTCTCAAGATAGGTGCTTCAGATATTCTTGTTTACAAAGTTTCAAAGGTTGATTGACAATCAGGATCCCATTTGAATCCACAGTCCTTTGTAAGCAGTTTGAAGAGTGGAGATGCTATTTTAGTAAATTTTTCTATAAATCTTCTATAGTATCTAGTAAATCTTAGAAAACTTCTAACATCTCTTTGAAAATTTGGAATAGGCAACTTGGAGATGACTTCAACTTTTGATCTATCAACCTTAATCCCATCTCCTGAAATATGATGTCCTAAAACAATCCCTTCAGAAAACATCATAAAGCATTTTTCATGGCTTAATGAAAGGTTTGTTTCTTTACATCTTATAAGAACTTTTTCCAAATTTTCTAATGCCTCTTCAAATGAATTACCATAGATTGTAAAATCATCCATATAAACCTCTACACAATCATGGATTAGATCAGAAAAAATTCCTAGTACCGCTCTTTGGAATGTTGCGGGTGCATTACATAACCCAAAAGGAAGCACCTTGTGAGGGCAAAAGTTCCTCATGGACAGTAAATGGTCTTATCTTGATCTTCGTGTGCCACTCGTATTTGATTATAGCCACTAAAACCATCCAAAAATGAAAAGTACTTTTTGCCTCGCTAACTTATCTAATACCTGATTGATAAAGGGCAAAGGAAAGTGATCCTTCAAATTCGTTTGTTCAACTCCCCGTAATCAATCCATTTGTCAACCCTCCATTTACCATTCTTTTTAGGTACTATAACCAAAGGAGAAACCTATCGGCTATCTGAAATTGGATAAATGAAGTTTACATTGAGTAGTTTTTGGAGCTCTTCTTTCACTATCTCCCTAAGGTTTGGATTCATCCTTCTTTGAGGTTGTCTGATTGGTCAACTATTTTCCTCAATATAGATATGATGGATGCAAGTCTTATGATCAATACCTTTCATATCAGTATACTCCCATGCAAATGCAGTAGAATTTTTTTGCAAGATTTTGGTTAGTTCTTCCTGTTGTGACTTTTCCAAATTTTTGTTGATATTCAATGTTTTTCCTGGAAAAATGGTAGAACTACCGAACTCTTCCATAGAGTAAAGAGATATTTTTCTTGATGATAAATATTCAATGTCAGATTCCAACTGAAATTGTGTGGGGTCATATTTTGAAGATGTCTCAAAATTTTCTAATGTGTTCAGAATTTGACTGTCCTCATTGATTTCAGAAATGGTAAAGATAGGTTGTATAGTGTCCTCATCATCGACCCATTCATTGTCTCCTACTTCTGTGATTGCTTTTGCTGGAGGATAAATTGAATTGTCAATTTACCATTAGAAATGTGACATATCCCGCATCTACAACTAATGAAAGTAGTCACCGTGGCTAGTCATACCTAAAATAAGTGTTTTTCTTCCCAGATTACTCTTGGTGTTCAAAATCATAAAATATAATTGATATTCCCAAGAATACATAGACTGGGCATTCTTCTAATACACCATCCGGTTTGACAATCCATCGATTCCGTGTTAAAAGAAAGTAGGTGTAAAAAGAAGATTAGGAAGTTTTAGCTATTCCATAGTCTCCGTTTGCATCGATAATGTTGATAGTTAAACTCTAAGTCAATCATTGTGTTTGGAATTTCTATCCCATTTATATGTGTCTTGACAATCGGACTTCCTGGATCTACATACTTCTACATGGTAATTTTCCCCATCATGATATCTGCAATTTTTCCTACCAGGTGGATTCTTCTTGTATCTTTTATTTTTCTTCCTGATCTTTTGAAACTCAACTCCTTTATTGTTTTTGCTAGAATAGGAATCTCTCGAATGGCTTGTAGCAAGGGAATCTTGATGGAAACATTTTTTAATTCATCTAGAAAATCATAGTTAGGCAACAAGATTTGTTTTTCCACCCGCTTATCAATTTGTACTCTTTCAGGAAAAGGAGGTGTGGATGAAGATGTAGGTTGCTCAACTATAGGAGTTGTGGGGGTTAATTTTTCTTTCTCGTTTTGAATGTTTGAGTTTTGAAGAGATGCTTCCTCAGAACCCTTATTGACTTTAAGAGAGTCCTCCTCAGAGGTATCTTGCTCTTGGATATCTATAGAAGGTTTTTCTAAAACTCTACCAGACCTGAGTTATACATCATTGAGAGGAACAATCATATAGGTAGGAAATTGTTGTCCTTCTATCATGTAAGTATTCTGAGGATTTTTTTTGTTAGGATTTGGCAATGGTGAAGTTTCCGTTGGTTGTTTTTGTTGGAATGGAAGCATGAGTTGAGGATTTGGATTTTTTGAGAGGTTGTTTGTTGTGGAAATGGCAATGAAAGTTGTGGATTTGGGTTTGGAAGTTGTGAAGCTTGTTTGATTTTGAAAAGATGGAGGATATTGATAAAATTGAGCAAATCTCCCATAAGGATTTTGCATACCTTGTGCCCATGGCTGATATGAATTTTGATGTTGGGGCCAAGGTTGTTGCCAAGGATTCCAATTTGGTGGGGTTTGAAAATTCATAGGGTTGTTAAACCCTTGAGTTTGTTGTCCCTGCCAAGGTCTTCTTGCAACAAAACAGAGAGATTCCACTGAATTTGGATCTTCTTGAAAGACAGCTTTGAGTCCAGGAATTGAAGGACAATCCTTGGTCTCATATTCTCTGACAAAACCACGCATGTTTCTACAACTTTGCATCCAAGGGACATTCCCTTAAAGCATGTTTCTTCCTACATTTCGGACAAAATATGGCTAGAGCATTTGTTTCTGCTTTCTGCTTGTTTTGAATTTTAAGGGTGTCTAGTTGTTCACTGAGGCTCCCTAGGATATCAATTTTGAATTCATCAAGCATATTGCCAATATATGCCCTACTTACTGATCCAGTTGCAGATTTGTTAGCTCTGATAAGAGAAGGATCTCTAGGCCCTTTTCCCGTTTTAGATTTTCCCCTTGAGAGATGGATACATAATTCTGTTATGTCATCAAGTGGAAGTTGAGAAATGTCTCCTTTCCCCATCATGTTTAAAATATCTATCCATTTGCTCTGCATGACACCCCAATAGAAGGAGAGACTGCTCAAAGTTTCTAATCTAAGTTGTTCATATTTTTCTCTTTTTAAATTGTATTGAAATCTTTCAAGTAAATCCTCCAAATTTTCATCTTCTTTTTTTGCACCATTTTGAATACCTCATCCTTGCAGTTGGTGGGCATACAATAGTCCGGTATCTATCAAAAATGTTTTATTTCATATCATTCGAAGTCCTAATAGATTGAGTGGCTAATCCATGAACCATTTCAAAGCGGCTCATGTTGGAACGGTTTGAGTTTTTGAGAGTCTTCCATATAGTCATAGGTTCGGCACACGACTTCAAACTCAAACAGAAATGTTTCAGGATCCTCACATCGCAATCCATAAAAGTTGGGGAGGACAGATGGTGAGATGTTTTTCATCGTTGTATGATTTTCCTCATCAACTATAGGGAATCCAAACAAGTTGTCTCCTTCCCTATTTCTTCCATTATTACCTTCACCTCCACCATTGTTGTCTCCATTGTTTCCTCCTCCTCTACCTCTACCTCTACCTCCGAATCCATCTATTGTTTCCTCTGCCATGATAGTTTCTTTAGAGTCCTTAGATTCCTTTGGTTCTTCTATCAAGGGAGGATGAGAATGAGTCTCTTCCTTTTCTTCTTCAGGTGATTCTACTTCTTTGATTACAATATACTCTCTTGTAGAAGTAAAGAAAGGGTCCTTTTCTAAATGAGATTTGGTAGGTGGTGTAGGAGAATCCTCTAATTCAGCTGCTCCTTGAATTCTAAGAATCTTAAGGCTAGGGGTAGATGGTGGTGAATCTTGTCTATGCCTTGAAGAAGATGGTGTTGTGAAAATCAAACTCTTAGCTCTAGCTATAAACCTTCCCCTAGAATCTCTTGCTCTATGCATGTCATTTTTATTATTATTTTTTTTAGTTGGGCTAATAATTCTCTTTCTGATCTTCCAGGTCACACTAGGTGCAAGAAGAGAGCATACTTAAGAAATTATCGAACCAATAACTCTTTTTTTTTTATCCTCCAAATCACACTAGGTGCAAGAGGAGAGCATACTTCAAGAAGTTATCAAGTTTTCCCTTCTTTTTATTGTTTTTTTTTTTAAGAAATTGGCTACCTAGTTACACTTCCTCGGCAACATCGCCAAAATGTTTGGTCAATTTAGTGTGTCCTAAATTGCTACATTAATTTGTCAATCCAGGATTCGTAAGCTAACGAAGTGTGGCGCACTATATATGAAAGATAACCTATCTCTTACTTTTTGTCGTTTTTGGTTTTTTTCTTTTTATCTTGATTGGTTTCCTAATGTGAGATGGAAATTCTAAAAGACAAGTATGGATATAAATTTTCAGTACAATGATGTCCTTTATAATGATTTCCCAAACTTGAACTTAAAAGGATTTTAAAATATGCAATGACACAATTAAAATAAAATGAAAATGTGTGTGCCACTATTCTAGTCAAACAAGCTTGTTGAACTATTGATCATGAAAACCATTACCCTTGCTACTGTCTAAACACAAAAGAAATTGTTACTCAAAGAAAAGATTGCAAGTAAAGTAAAACTAAAATCAAATTACATCAACTCATATTCTGGCCCCTCACCATTAGTCTCGCTATGGCTTTCGGAGGTAATCATAAACAACTTGAGAAATCTGATATCTAATTTGTAGAAAAGTAAACTAATATCAAATTACACACTCATACTTCAATCCCTCACCATTAGTCTCGCTATGGCTTTTGGAGGTAACTGAAAATGACATGAACAATTTAATATCTATCTTGCAGAAAAGTAAACTAATATCAAACTATACATTCATATTTCAATCCCTCACCATTAGTCTACTTCTGCTTCCGGAATGTTGATAATGAAATGAGCAATTTAATATCTAACTTGCAGAAAAATAAACTAACATCAAACTACACATTCATACTGCAATCCCTCACCATTAGTCTCGCTGTGGCTTTCGGAGGTAACTGATAATGAAATGAGCAGCTTAATATCTAATCTAACTAGTAAAGCAAATGTACAAAACTGAAATGAATAAAACAGTGCTGGAATTAAAAACTAAGAGAAAAAGATAAATCAACAGAAGGACAAGATTGATTCCATGTCATTAGTCATTATAAAATGATGTGAAAATGCCCGGGCTGCCTATTATAATCTGGAACAAAAACACTGATCAGTTAACAACAATATAAAGCATGAAAGATTATGGACAGAAGTAAAATGTTAATACCATAGAAATGTAATATATACACATAAATAACCGTAGCATAACATTCCATTGGAAATGAGGCATGAAACTATACAGTAATACACAAAACCTCGGCATGTGCAGGGGCCCTCTGCACAATCCTCGGGAAGCAACTATCAAACACGAATTGTGCTTATGAACAAAGTCTTCTTATATATTCAAAATGCGGTCATAACAGAGAAATAATGTCACAGCACAGCGACAACACAATTACATTACAGAGCTAACTATTATGCGTATGAGAACGCATTATTTATAACAGAGGGTGATATAACTAATTCCCTAAAGTCTGCGCTGATAGAAGACACGTGAACAACCACGTCCAGAAATGTAGCATCATGGCTGCCGTGAAGATTAAATCTATGGAATGTGGCTGTTGGATTCGGATTATGGAGCCGTTTACAGGTGTTGATATGTCTCCCGTGATTTAGAAATGGCCACGCAAGTCTTCACGTGATGAAAAATAGAGTTCTGTCACCGTGGGACTCTTCGGTTGACCACCACTTTGCTACCTTTGACCACAACCTTCTTAGGTGAATTCGACTGAGCCAATAGGACTCGATCCATGTCCATGTCATTTCCAACTTGCCCATGTGGCTCGATTTGCCTGAAGACACCTGCAATATAGACTTTAACAAAATGGTTGCGGAAAGTGACAAGATTCCGCAGCTTATTGAGCAAAAATCTAATTCAAACAGCAGACACAAAACGTAGTTGAAAACCACTTTAAATGCTCTTTTATAATTAATATGCAATGATATTGATGACTTAGAAGGTCCAGGTGAATGGAAAAGGTCTAGAAAGGTGTATAAGAAAGATGCAAGTTTGGGACTCAACAATGAGTGTGCTATGGGATGAGATGGAGGGATGGAAGTGGATGGCTAGGATTATGAAGGGACATTTTGTGCATGTTGAGTAGGAGGGTCTCTGAATATATAATGGGCTATGAAATTACTTTATGCAATATTTAGTTGAATAATATGGTGGAGGACTATGATCTTAATGAAGGAATGATGGAATAGACTTTTCATTTGATGTTCATATTCCCTTTTATGAACAATGAATGCCATCTTATCTATGCTTCAGAAAAGGTAGTAGGGTATGTTCAGCGTCTTTACCCTAGTGAAATGCATTAAGAGTCAGATGTGATAGGAATAGAGCCTTGAAAATATGCCTTCACATGAAAATTATTTCATGATTATCTTCATCATTAGTGCATATCTGTCCTAGAGGTGCGAAAAAGGAAATACTCTTTCTCTCATTCTTATACCTTGGTTTCAGGAAGGGATCAAAGTAGTTTTCCTCCAAATCACTCTTTTTGAACCACTTCTCCCCAACATTCGAGATCCCGGTGGCAGTTAAAATGATGGCAGTTGAGACAGTAAAGGTGACTCCAGCCAAAGTGACTTGGTTGTTTGGAGGTTGGATATGAAGAGCCTAGTCAACATGGGATGGTGTTGAACCCTTTGAATTTGTTCACAAAAATCATAACAACCAACATATTTGAAACACGTTACTGTCATTCGAGAAGCTAAAAGTTTCCTTGTGTTGGTAGGTTCAAGTCTGATTATCCTACCTCCTTTATGTGACCTCCTAGCTTTTGTTTCCTATTCCTCATTGTATGGCCTGTTATGCTCTTCTTCTGCTGCCATGGTGTTTTTTTCAAAACCCTAGGGATTAGGAAAGGGAAATGGAAAGGGAAAATGAGGGAGATATTTTATAGGGATGTGTGAAATTGGGAGGGGATAGGGAGTAGTAATATGATATATTTAGGATAGGGATTTAGGGATTGGGAGCCTAGGTATATGAAAATGAGGGATTTGGGAATGGGTTTTTATAAGTGTGGGAATGATGCAAAGGGTAAGGGAGTGAATTTCGAGAATTTTGAGCATTAAGGAGAAATGTTAGGGTTTTGAATGGTTAAAACAACAAATTGTTGGGAAAATTATTGAGAGGGGGGGGGGGGGGGGGGTGAATCAGTATTTAGGGCTGACTGAAAACTTTTTACTTTTTCTTTCTCTAAAACCCACACGCTACTTTACTAAACCCAAATAGCGTATACACACGGATATCCTTAATAAAAATTGCGTATGTCTAGAGATCTTATTATGCATTTAATTCTTTACTTAGATCATTGCATCATTCATTCATCAAATGTTTAGTAAGCAGTAAGCATGTGCAGTAATAACAGAATAAACCATCACACATAACCAACACACATGAACACCAATATTTAAGGTGGAAACCCAATTCGGGAGAAAACCACCGCTGCCGTCGTCTTTGTCTTCAATATTTATTATAAAGGAAACTTCTTACAACCATGTACTAGCGCAGACTCATACCAGCACCCAGGCACCCACCTGCAGAAGGCTACAACCTTCTCTCGTTTACCAGCCTCTCCTAGAAGGGAGCTACAACCCCCTGCTCTCATTTACCAGCCTCTCCTGGAAGGGAGCTACAACCCCCTGCTCTTGTTTACTAGCCTCTCCTGGAAGGGAGCTACAACCCCCTGCTCTCATTTACCAGCATCTCCTGGAAGGGAGCTACTACCCCTTGCTCTAGTTTACCAGCTACCACTGGAAGGGAGCTACAACCCCGTCACTGAAGGCTTCGACCCTCAGCACCATCATGGACCATGTTTCATCAATTTTCATACTGGATCCATCAGCTTCCATACAACATACCTTGTAGGCCACTTTTCATCAGATTTTCAGACTGGACCCACTCCACACATTTAAGCTCATCATACATCAAACTAAAACTTATAATCCCATCAATTCATTCATTGAATCATCAACCAACAACTTTATCTTTAATCAACATAATCAGCAACATAATCAACATTCAAACAACCCAGATCTGTATGAATACATCATTGACACTTAGCAATAAAACAACAAAACAGATCAGACATTTCATTCCACATACTTCAGCAAACCCTAGATTCCATACGCACTTTTACTTCACTGAACCTGCATATATACGCACTTTCACAGAGACAAACCTGCGTATACTTCAGTGCATTTTATTCTTCAGAAACCCTAACTTCCATATGGGCTTTTCTTTAAGCGGACCCGCGTATACACGTGCTTTTCATGAAACGAACATGCATATAGATCAGAAAGTTTTTAGGACTGTGAAGCTCTTCAGATCAGATAAAAAACTCAGATTTCATCCTTTACTTCAGCAAAGATTCGCCAGATCACAGATCTAAACATTCCATAAATAGATCTAGAAAATACATAGTCATTTCAAATCTAGAGATCCCTCTTCATCATTTTTTTCATAGGTGCATTATTAATTCAGATCAATCAATAAAATGTTACCCATTCCATGCAGATATACTTCAAAGTGAAGTATTCATTAAAGCCCCGACCTATGCTCTATCTTGCACTATGATCTTCTTCTCCTTGTATAGCTTTAGCCTTTATCAATACCATGAGTCCAAACCACTCAACCGTTAATGGTATTCCTGGACGGGATCAAATAGATAATCCAACGCTGAATACAGTGGGCCAATACCATGGTCATGTCCCCTGGTTTTATAAATTTAGAGCACAAATATGCATACGCTACTTGGCATGTACTTTTCCGCGTACATACGCTACTTCGCCTTTACAAACCTGCGTATTCTTTGTGACATACCATTTTCATCATTGCTCTGGCCCTTACAGGAATTCCTTTCTTCATTACATCTGAATTGCTCTGTAGATACATCAGATTTACATCATTAAAAAATAGATTTCTATCCAAAGACAACTCATCAAGTCAGTTTCCTTCAAGGACAACTTTATCAAGTAGGTTTCCATCAAGGAAAACACTCTGCATCATATTGCCAACAATCTCCCCCTTTGGACTTGATGGCAACCATGATGGTGTTTGATCACCACAATAGATTGATTATAACCATTATTCAAACACCATGATACTCTCCCCCTTTGACATCAAGGGAAAATGGCGAATCAAAACCAAAACAAGGTTTTTCTTCTCTTGTAGAAAGAAGAGCTCTGTAGATTTGATGTGCACTGAAGTTATCATGCTCCCCCTGAGTTCATGCTGAATCTTCAAACATATTTTTCAATGAAGTACATGACTCTATTACCTTTCCTATCACCAACGACTCATACTTATATCAATGATCCAACCAAGTGGATTTACATATGTGACTCAAGTACCCAACCAAGTGGGTTTACACATTTTGAATCAACTACCCAACCAAGTGGGTTTACAAATTTGAAGAAGTCCTTACATGACTGAATATTACAATTTACATCATAGGTCTCAACATAGCCTTTTCATCAAATTACAAATATGACTTTTTATAACCAATACCAAAAATACCTCAACAGAGAGATCATATTTCAGAACCATCATAATGCCAACAATGCATTACTCTCATCAAGGCTAATGCTCACCCTGAAACTATGCTCCTGTCCTTGAGCCATCTCACTATTTTCCTTAACAGAAAAACATACGCTTTTGTCTCCATTGGAACTCGTGTGTATACGCGGCATTAGTTCATGAAACCCGCGTATGGAAAGTGAAATACAAAAAAATTTCACAACTTCATCTCCCCCTGAATTTGTATCACCTGTACCTGTCTTCTCTTGTCACATCAGAGGCACTGTTAGAAATAAACATAACCAGAATTACCAAACCAACCATGGGAATCATCATACATTGCTCCCCTTGTGATGATACATTACTGATTCCTATAATGTATCTCACATTACTCCTGAAGTCATTATGAGAAGTAAGCTTTAGAAGTGGATGACTGCAGTAGGGTCAATATTCCCTACGTTTTTGACCGGTCCTCCTTCTTTTTCCAGCTTTGCTTGAAATTTCTTATTGTGTGTTCAGATCTATTCATCCTGCATTCTTTTTCTACATGTCCATACTTGTTACATGCATAACATCTTGTGTGACCAGAAAAGTAAGCATAGGGATCATAATGTGTTTTTCTATTCTTTCTTATATTGCAATCAGCTTCTTTATGACCAAACTTGCTGCATGAAAAACAATATCCCTTAAAGAAACCTGAGTACCTTTCTGTGTGGAATCCGTTTGTTTGTGACTGAAACAATCTGTTTCTGCAATTGGCTGCAACATGCCCATAATTATGACATTTAAGGCATTCAACATTATTGATCAAAGGAGAGAATCGATTGATGCTTCTATAGTTAGGAGGGAATGATTTCTTTTGAGAGTTCATGATTATCGGTTGACCTTTTGTTTCTTTCAACACTTCAGGTTTTGCATTGACATCCTTTGAATCTTTAGCACTTTCTTGTGAACTAGATTCTCCTTTAACAGTTTCATGAAAACCAAGACCAAATTCAATACACTGGGCCAATACCATGGTCATGTCCCCTGGTTTTATAAATTTAGAGCGCAAATAGGCATACACTACTTGGCACGTACTTTTCCACGTACATACGCTACTTCGCCTTTACAAACCCGCATATTATTTGTGACATACCATTTTCATCATTTCTCTGGCCCTTACAGGAATTCCTTTCTTCATTACATCTGAACTTCTCTGTAGATACATCAGATTTACATCATTAACAAATAGATTGCTATCCAAAGACACCTCATCAAGTCAGTTTCCATCAAGGAAAAATTTATCAAGTAGGTTGCCATTAAGGAAAACACTCTACATCATATTGCCAACACAAATTCTCAAGAAAATTACACAACACCAAACAAATAGACTTAAAGGAGGTAAACGATGATGGAAGACACCTTTACTCACTTGTTGGAGGGTCAAACAACTGTTTCAGAAGTTATGGAGGTGATTTGGTGCAATTTGGATAATTTTCTGGCTTGCTGGACATATGTGAAACTCCTTAAGGATATGTGCAACACCTTAAGGCTGTGTGTAGTGCCTTTAGGATATGCGAAGCGCCTTCAGGATATGCACAATGTCTTTAGCCTGTGCGCCCTCCGCTCAGAGTTTCTCCAATTTTTCCCAGAAATCGTAAAATCGCTCTCTTCAAGTGTTTTCTGGATTGAATATGAGGCAACTGAATTTCAAATTGATGTCTAAGAGTCTTCAATACTTGAGTGAATTTTGATTTAGATCAAAAACCCACTTTTCTAATGTATCATTTCACTTTTTTGAAAACTTTTGGTGATTACCCTTTCATTTCATTTTTCTTCTTTGTAGGATGATGTTGCTGAAGTTTGGCACTTTTCACTTTTATTTGGTGGTCTTCAGTTTGGCATATGAATTTGGAGTTGGCATCTTTTGGAGAGTAACCTATAACATATAGAAAGCAAAAAATGACATAAAAAATAAAATAAATTAAAACTCTATTTTTTTAATAAAATTACATTTGAGTATGAAAATCATGCTTTAAAACCAAAATTACAACTTTAAAAATGATATTTACATCTTGATAATCCTATGTTGATGAAAATGAAATGTTTATTGAGTCACTCTCACACATTTTTCTAACCTTATTGAGATGAAATGGTGCATTTTTTACCTTGAAAAATGAAACCTAATGACCTAATGGGACCTTGAATGACCTGACTCCATGGTTGATTTTGACTGACATAAGACATAATGATATTAGCTTTTCAAAAGTGTTTTAATGCTCAACAAGACATGAAGGTGGGCTATAAAATGTGAAATTTTGAGGGAGAGTGAGGTATTATGACTAGGGCTACCATCAGTGAATCAATGTTTTGTATGACCTAATGCACTGATAAAAACAATTCTGAGTAGGACCCCTAAAATGAATATGAAAAGAGTAATTTTGATCGCTGACGGAAGAATGCATATTCTGACACTAAAATTGGCCTTATTAGGGATGGCAGCTCATTGGACGTGTCAAGAACACTACATACCAAGTGCGTAACCATTGGGCCAATATGGTAAAAAAACTTCAAACTGAAATGCATGACTAAATACTAACAACTCAATGACACAAACTGACTGAAAACTAACTACTCGGAAAAATAGACTACCTCAATGCAAACTCAAATGTTTGAAACTTGACTCAATACTGACTAAAAAATAAAAAAATTTCTAAACTTATTGATGGCAACATATCATCGACACTTTAGGGCTTCAAATACTAATGACAACCACTTGCCTCCTGAATACATATGTGCAATCATGTGAAGAGATCCTTCCAGTGTAACCAATCCAAAATATGGTTACTTACTGAAATTCTGCTCTCATTTTCCTCGAGTAGGAAGAAAAAACAAAAAATAGGCCACTCCAAGTGTCTACTGAACATGTGCTTCTGGTCCATGAAAACAAGAAAATGCATCTTCCCTGCTAACTGTAGAAAATCAATAAAAGGATCTTCAAAAATATGAATTTTTACCTTATCTTGAGATTCAACAAAAGCACAACCACACCCTTCATTTTGATCTAAAAGAACACTTGGTTGTTGATCCATAGGAGAACATAGGGAAGTATGACTTTCTTCTATTTGAGTGTTGGCTAAAAATTCCTGAAGCACAAGAAAATATGACTCTATCACTTGCACATTGTCTCTCTTAGGCTCATACTCCTCAAATTCATATTCTAAATCATATTTGAATAGAAAACATTCTTCAAGATTGTTAAACATGACAACCCTATATTCTTCATGAAAGTAAACAATATCTGTTAGCTGGTCTCCTTGTAGAAAATCATCATCACAAATTGGTTTACTCACAACAACTTCTTAAATGGATTCTTCAATCTCATGACTATCATCATTCAGACCCAGAATTTCATTTTCAATAATGGAAGATGCTTCACTTACACATTCTTGACTGTGTGAACATTGTAAGAGTTGCAAGTCTACATTTTCTTGGGATGTAACATGATTTTTAGGAACTTATCTATTTCATATTCATAAAGGAGAAAACTGAGTTTTAAAGCAATTTACATTGATTTGGTGATTTTCATTTTCAGGATCAGGAATTGGCACTTCTCTTTCTTGGTCCCAGTATGTCTCATTTAAGGAAGGAGCTATTGATTCTTTTTGGTGATGAAAAGGGTTCTCATGCAAAGGCTCAAGGATCTCTTCATCCAAGGAGGAAACCGATGATTCTTTTTGGGAATAAAAATCATGAAGGGATTCTATGATCTCATCATCTAGACACTCTTCATATCCATACAATTTTTCAAGAAAATCAATGAAATTATCAGAGATCTCAAAACAACTATCAATCGTCGACAAGGAATAATTAGATCTTTGATAATGTGGAAATAAAACTGACTGAAAGTCCTTTAGAGAATATAAACTAGCAGATGGTAGACTATCATACCATGATCTTGATTTTTCCTCCAAGGTGGCCATAAACATATTCATCGGAAAATCTTCAAGAAACTCAATATTTAGTCTGTGAATATGAAAATGAAATTTGACCAAGTGCAAACTAGCATATTCACCATCTTGACCCTTAAACTTTGACATTCCTGATTGCCAATCTATATGAGGAATACGGTTCGAGAAACTAGGAATATGAGCTTGATTCATAGGAGCATACCTTCAAGCAATCAAATCCATTTTTACAATAGTGAGTTCACCAAGAATATATTTAGACTACTGGGTTTTGAAGAGTGGAGTCACCATGAGAATTCTGAACCTTGGGTTTCTTCGACATTGGAGTCGCCACATGAATGATGCATAGCCTTCTTATCCATGATCGTTGTTCACCATCAACAATCAGATATAAACTTTGTTGTTATTTCCTAGGGAAGATATTTTCCTTTTGATCCTTGGAAATGGTGCCAGAATTTTATCACTCTGCCAAATTTCCAAGGCTGAAGAAGGAATCCTAGCACAAGTAACCGAAAACCAATATTTTGACTTGATAGCTAGCCCTATCAAGTCAGAGAGGCCTCTCTCCAAAAAAATCATAGCCAAGAGGGTTGGAGGAATTAGGATTTTTAGGCCTAATATAGAGTGCAGGTGTTGTTTTGATTTGATTTGGTTGGGTTATCACTGGATGAAGAAATTAGGTCAAGGGAGCTAGGTCAGGTGCAAATCAGATAGGGTTGCAGGGATCAATGGGGCAAGTTAGGCATAAGTCTTACCACTTAAAGATGATTGTGATGGGATGGTTTTGAGACTGAGGAGAAGCTAGGAAGAGCATGGGAGATGTATTCTTCCTAAATAGAGGAAAATGGAAAAATTATGAAATCTTTCCAAAAACAGAGCATGAGAAAGTATGTGCTCTGCCTATCAAAATTGAAAGAGATCATACCATAGAGATGCAATGAACATGAATACAATACTTTCAAACATATGAAACTGAAGAAAAAACAATGATAAACATCATACCACAAGTATCCCAAAAAATAGCTGCAACACTTCTTTATTAACTGGCCAAAACTGAGTACAATTGTTCCTTGATCAACAAGTTATCATCCAAACTAATTCCAACCCTTTCTTAGTGTGAAAAAAGGGGATAAATAGACATCAAACAAGCTTCACCCATCCTCAGGGTTAACTTATCCTTGACATAATTACATTTACCACGATGAATTATATAAGTAAAAATATGATTTTCTGAGATAAAATCAAAATTTGCAGTGAAAAACCAAAAAGATCAGCAAATTGTCATATGCCCTTCATGTTCATAACAACTTTTGACTGACCAACGAGTGTCCAAATCAGGCCCAATATGGCTTGTTGGAAAGCTTGAAAAGTCCTCTTTCTGAATATGCCTCCATCTCTCAAAATGATACTGATTTGACCCTTCAAAATTGCATATGACAAATTTTCTCAAAGATAGAAGCTGCTTATATGATCCTCGGCCAAGGTGCCCTTCTCGGGATCAAACATGGGGAGATGCTTCTCAGGGTGCCTAGGAAAGTCGTGAAGGGGGCCCAAAAGATCTAACGGGGACTGGGCCATCCAGGCAAGTGGTTGCACTCTCCTAGCCTGCTGGTGGTGCCTGAACTCATGCTCAGATTCACTCCCCGTACCTGACACCGATGCTTCTCCTTCATGGCAAGAGTGTTCATCTGGATATCTCTCACAGTTGGAAATGTCTCTAAGAAATCCCCAAATGTGGATAGGCAACCTATTTGGGTTTGGGCAGCGGTGGTTGGCACGGTGTCCCTGGCCTCGACCTCTATCTCCTCTACCTCCAATCCCGCGGCCTCTATTCCCCTCACCTTCATTCCTGCGGGCTCTATTTCCCTCGCCTTCATTTCTGCGGGCTCTATTCCCCTCCCCTTCATTCCTACGGGCTCTATCTCCATCACCACCCCCAGGTGAGGGGTGTGCATGGTTGTTGTTTGGTTGGGCTTGGTTGGGCTGAGGGTTGGGGAAAGGTTTAGTGGTAGAAAATTCCTCCTCTCCGCCCCCTTGAAGCTCGGGGATCGGTTCATCACCCTGAATAGCGGTGGCGAGGTCTTCAACCATGAGATTCACCAACTGGGGTATGGTACTCACCAGGGCACCGTTGCGAGTGATATTTTCAGCAGGGGTCCTAGTATGGGTCAAGAAACTCATGATTGGGGCATATCGCAAATCCCTGATGAGATTGCGGGCAGCTGGGCGCAAGGCCCTCAACTGATCTCTGGTGATTTCATAATATGGAGCCTCCTCCCTTGGAATATCTTCCAACAGAGGAGGGATAGCATCATCTTTTATGACCTCCCCATGGGGATTTTGTGATGGAATGTTGGTTGTATGCTGGGAGGCTGCCATCAGGCCTTCCTTCTAGTGCCAATTCTGTTGACGGGAAAAATTGTTCGTCCAACAATAGGGGATCTCCCCGGTAGAAAGTCCCAATCAGAACTTAAACCGTTTGGAATAGGGATCCCGTCCAGGGTGTGGGTCCAGCTACCGCTTAAGTCACATTCCCTTTGGTCTCAAAAGAACTCGATCAAACCTGCGGACACACACTTATTCACATGATACAAGATACATGGTTGATGAATTAAACATGTATATAGCACTATGCGTAGCAAGGAAAATAATAAAGAATACACGCCGAAGGAGGTGTTGTCAACAACACATATTTGGGGTTATGCTTGTAGGTTATTCTGACCACAAAAGAAACAGTTCTTTATGGCGAGATGCCCCCTTTACTTCTTGAAAGATACAACGAAATGCTAATAAACAAAGTCATTAACATCCATTATGCAAGCAATCAATCTAAACATTATTAACACAAATACAGGAAACCATAATGTATGAATGATGCCATTAAAGAGTGCAGTTTCATTAATCAAAAGATGTTTTGAAACTGTATAGAAATACTCATAGTGTTCGCACAACAAAACACATCAGATCCAAAAGGAGTTTCAATAGGTATTTGTATTCATATGCAAAAAGGGTGTTATCTTTCAATACAATGTTATATATCTCTTGAGTCCAAAAAAAATAAGCTCCTTTACATTTTTCCCAGAGGGGGTTTTATAGATCAAAACTAACCCTTTGGGCTTCCTGACTCTTCGCTTGCCCACCGGTTGAGTTGCCCTGCGACCTGGGAGAAAACTGCGACCTGCGACCTACCGGGCAGTGCTACCTACGACCTACCGAGAAGTGCGACCTGCGACCTACTGGGCAGTGCGACGTGCGACCTACTGCCACTGAGTTATGAAGATGAGCGCGCAACTGAGAGGTCAGGGGCATCAATCTGCTTTCCTTTGAGGAAGTCTTGCCAGG
The DNA here is from genome assembly GCA_034641835.2 of Pinus albicaulis. Classification (NCBI taxonomy): domain Eukaryota; kingdom Viridiplantae; phylum Streptophyta; class Pinopsida; order Pinales; family Pinaceae; genus Pinus; species Pinus albicaulis. Next base: position 882,576,892 of record CM076580.1, read on the forward strand.
TCTGATACTCTGCTGCTATGGGGGAAACTATAGGAACCTCCTCTTTCAACCGATGCATGCACTCCAGGGCATTTGGGACTAGAGTTTCCTTCTTTTGGGAGATCTAGTTTGAAAGAGAGGCGAGCTTGGTGTAAATCCATACTGGCATGACAAGAAACTAGCCCAGGTTTTCTCAAGATGCTGCAAGATCAGGAGTGACAGCAACTTGCCTAATGGCCTATAGAAATGACTGGATCTCTTGATCTAACTGATCCCAGGTTTTTGCCTCATCCAGTGCCCCCAATGAAGGAATATGGTGAAGGGTGTGCATCGAGTCGATGCCGCTGATTAGGTGTTCGTAGGTAGCCATTACTTTGTCCAAATTCTTGGATAGCTTATCCTTGGACTGTATTTTCATTCGTATTCGGACTTTGGCATCCTGCGTATGAATCCAATCCTTCTTTGGCAAATTCTCAGGGGCCTGGGGATACTGTATTGTCCAATCCATCATTCGGTCCAAGGCAGTCGAGGCCTCTTTTAGCTGCTTGTGCTTTTTCTTAGTCTCTGCCTGTGCTCTTACCAATGGGGTGACTATTTTTTTTATGGTGAACATTTCCCCATACACCTGCCTCATGGTCACCTCTAATGTGTCTAACTCCTTTAGAATGGCAAGCGGAACTTCATTTACAGTGGGAGTTTTGCTTTGGAGTTGTTGAACTTCCTCTCTCAATGCCGCCCTTTCCTGCTTTGCCCTTTTTCCCTGCTGCTCTGCTTCTTGTAGTCTATTTTGTAGAGAAATGATTTCTCTACTCATTCTAGTCACATTTTCTTCCGTGGCCGCAGCGAAAGCTGTACTAGCTGATGCTATCATCACGGGATTAGTCCTGGTATGAAGGACTATGTCTTTTCCGGTTGCGACTGTGGATGCAGCGGAAGGATTTTGCGCTAGGAACCTTATCTTCTCTTGCCAAATTTTGAAAGAGAACTGATCAAATGTGAGTCTCGTGAGGTCGAAGACCTCCTCCTCTTGCCCCTGGGGGGAACTGACATCGGAGAGCGAGGCTCGTGTACCGCCCAGAGGTACGTCAAGGGGAGACAACTCGATATCATCCAGCATTTCATCCTCTTCTTGTTTCTTTTTATTTTCCTCTTCTTCGCTTTGTTGGCGTTCGGCTTCAGCCTTGTCATGTTATTTCCTTTGCCTGAGCTCTACTTCAGCCGCTGCTTCTAATTCGGCCTTCCTTTTCCTCTCAGCTGCTACGACTTGCTCAACTTTCACTTTGTCTAGCTCTTTATTGAGTTCCTGTTCAGCTGTCGCCTCCGCTTCTTTTTTCTCTTTCTCCTTCTTGGCCTCCTCGACCTGCTTCTTCTTCTATTCTGCATTTAAGATCTTCTTGTGCTTATCCTCGTCCTCTTTCATTTTCTTTTCTCTCTCTTGCTGGGGTTTGACCTCTATTTATTTTTGTTGGGTAGAGGTACTTTTCCCTGTAGTGGTCCGAGGCTTCTTAGCTAGAGAGGAAGAAGCACCTCCTAATTCATGACCCCTTGCTTCCAAAGTTTGGTCATCTAGGTCTTCTTCCCCAGGGTCCGCCCCCAGAGAAAATCGTCTATCTGAATTGTACCAGTTCCTTCTTTCATCCTCTCTCGGGCGTTCTGTATGCTGATAGTTCCATTTGAATTTAGCCTTCTTGCAATGTTCAGGAACTATCCTCTCCGGGTTGTATGTTTGGTATTCTAAAGCCCTAAAGTGATAGCTTTTCATTTCTTCTCCCTCTGCCTCTACCTCTCTGAAGTATTTAAATATGTATGCGCCGATAGTGAGGGGTAGAGTGGGCAACGACTTCTTCTTACCTCTGGACAGGACCCTGGAGAAACCTGACGACATTTGGAAACAGACCTCCTGCATGAGAACTTTGTCTGTAACAAAACGAGGCAGAGTATGTGGTGCCTTGAACGAGCCAAAGACTTGGACGATTGTATATTCGGCGAAGGGGAACCAATGCACCACTTTGCTAAGCGTCTCCATCACTCGCCAGGGCATGTAGGGAGCGTCTTGGCCGAACAGTTTTCTATATAGAGCAGGGATGGACACTTGGGAGATCGACTCTATGTCTGTTTTATACCGGGATTCCAAAAACACCTTGGTTTGTAGATGAATGGCATGGGTCTGTTTGGGATCCCAGTTATGTACCCATCCCTCAAAGTGCAATCTCGAATAGACGACATCAATTAGATAAGAGGACATATAAAACTCGGAAGGCATTCCTTCATCTAGCGCCAATGCCGAGGATAAATTTGTGTGAATGGAGGTCATCAATATGTTTTCCCAGTTGAAATGGGTGCCATACACTGTGACGTACTCCATGATAGTTGCCCATGAGCCGTTGAAGGTAGTGGCGTCTGGCCGCCCGTACAATCTGCAAAGCAGGGCAGCCACTAATTTATACACTTTCCTGAGGCTCGCCACTGGGTATTCTTGGTCTTTCTTGACCTAAAACTTCTGGGGCTCCTCCCACCATTTCCTTATAGTGTCGACTACATGAACTTCATGAGAAATGGCCCATTCTTCTGTGAAATCTTCTTCTCACTCTAGCAAAGAATAATAGACATGGGCGTTCGAGCCTTTTAGTGTTGCGAAAGCCTTGCCTTCACTATCCCTGATCACGAACTTCTTGGGATATGTTTTCTATATGATCCAATCCATCATCTTTGGGCATGGGAATATTTCCGGATGAGCACTTGCGAGATGGAGCTTGGACCTTTTAAATTTTAAGTATATCTCTCGATCGGGGAGGTCTTCCAGGAATTCCGTTTTGGCAAACTCCTGGTACACATGGTACCATCGCATGTTGTCCCCTTTGGAAAAGGTGCAAAGGGTATCTCTGTATATCGGCGGTGGGGACATTTGCATGTCCGTCTCCGTATCTTCCATTGCCACGTGCTTGTCTTTCTTCCAGGATGCTGGTGGTCCCATATCGCTGGAATCTGAGAGGACAGGTATACACTCCAAATCTGCTTCAAATTCACCTGTCATTTTCATGAAAGAATCCCAAGATAAGAAAGACGCCATGATGATACAAGAACAATTACATTTTATCAATTACTTCAATTGGGACAGAGGCAAAACTGAAAAAGTGGTCTACTGGGTCGCAGAGTCATAGGTTGTAAGAAAATGGCCAAGGTGTGACCTTGCGACTAGGTCACAGGGTCGTGGGGTCGCGGATTGTGCAAAAGGATGAAAATGTGACCTTGTGACCTTGCGATTGGGTCGCTGGGTCGCGGGGTGGAAAATTTCGGAAAAAATAGGAAATGCGACCTTGCGACCTTGCAACTTGGTCGCCGGTTCGCTAAGTCGCAAACTGCGAAAAATGGAAGGAATGCAACCTTGCGACCTTACGACTAGGTCGCTGGGTCGAGGGGTCGCAATTTTCGAAAACCGGAGAGAATGCGACCTTGCAACCTGGCGACTAGGTCGCGGGGTCGCAAGTCGCCCTAGGGCTTGCCGGGGGGTTTTGGGTGCGCATGGCGTGGAGTGGTTTACCCTTTACTAAAAAAAAAAAAAAGGCTAAATGGGTCCAGACAAAGCCAATGGATAGCTTTTGGAGTAGGGAAGAGGCCATGAGAAGCTGGGCAAGAAACTGTGATGAGTTGGGCAAGTGTGGTGAAAACTGGAATCAAAGGGAAACCCTAAGTAATAAATGCAAACAATGGCTGAGGCAAATGACAATTTAAAGGCTGAGGGATGCAGGGATTTGGCAAGAATAACCAAAAAGGAAACAACAGGAGGGAAAATGGAAACTTAACCCGGGAAAATCGCGCGCCAGTCGACCTGTCAGAGCTGTTTCCTTCTATTCGCTGCATATGAAAAATGCGACCTAGCGACCTCCTTTATATAAAAAGGTTGCACGTGCGAGCATTTAATGAGGTCGCGAGGTCAAAATTCATGTGATCTGAGAGATATGCGACCTCACGACCTTGCAACCTTGCGACCTCCGGGTCGCGGGGTATCAAGGTCGTGGGGTTGCGGTTTTCCAAAAAAGTGAAGTTTGCGACCTAGCGACTTAGCCTTCTCGACTCCTTACTTAGTTTTTCTTTAAGTTCAAGGGGCTCTAAAAAAATTTTGAAGTGGGGTTTTTTGGAGGGTGTTGTAGAGGCTACAACAAATGGCGATTCACTGGATGAACTCAGAGTCTCTGCCGATGGTTAGCCTTGGAGGGGGAGGGAGGAGTCTTCGCTAGTTGTTCCTTTTACCTTAAGGTCAACACTGCCTATCTTTTTGGCACCTTGCGAGGTTGCTCAGCCCGCTAGCTTGTTCGGGTGTTGGTTAACCAAATTTCATTTCTTCATGTCTCCAGACCGAAAGGGTTGGAGAACTCCAGGTAGCTACAGGGTCTGGTACAATTATTTTGTCCTCATTGTGTTGCTCCACTGCCAGCGAACCTCTCGGTCCCGGCAGAGTCACTGCCTAGGAATCGTGAACGTTGCTCCACTACCAGCGAGCCTGGTCAGTACCCTGGCGGAGTCGTTACATCACCTCTCTACGCAGGAAGAATTTCTCAATCCTTTACCCTTTATTAGTGTGCTATTGCACTTATTTTGAATGTGTGTGAGGCACTTATTTAGATGTGCTCGTGGCACTTTATTTGAGATGGGAAATTTTTTCCTGGGCGGATGAGGGATCCCGACTTATTTTTCTTGCAGAGAGGTTGTTCCTGGTCTGGTATGAGGACTTTGGTTTTTCCCAGATGCCCTGACGTAGCATGGAGTACCTCTTTTCCCTTTCGATCTAGTTACCACTACATTGCACTTTATTTTGCAGACACCCTCTCAAACTTGCTAGGTGGACTCCCTGCTTGATGGCTTGAGCTAGATCATATGCTGCCTTTAGGTGCCGGTAACAAGAAAAATTTTACCACCTTTGTGTCTATCGGAAAAAGGCCTTCCATCATCATAGAACCTGTTGTAGTGTGCCAATTGTGTGGCTCTGACAAGTCCTTCCATTTTTAAAATAATAATTTTTTTTTTTTTTTTGGACAGAAGGGACGAAAATGGAAACTATGGTACAATGATAAGATAGCTCTCTAAGGGCTATTAAGTGAAGTAATGTTTGAGGTCATGCCCGTTTAGTGGGAGGACCTCGACTCTTCCCTCAAGAGTTTGTAGTCTAAACGTGTGGGAACCTAATTTCTCCTTAACTTGGAAAGGTCCTGTCCACAGTGCTTGGAACTTGGAATGTTTTCCTTTTTCTTCGTGAGATTTATCCCATTTCAGGACCAGGTCTCCTACCTCAAATTTTTTATTCCCTGCGGATTTTCTATCAAACCATCTCTTGATTCGGCTTTGGTGGATGGCGAAATTTTCCCGGGTTTTTTGTCTTTCTTCCTCCAACTTTAGTAGGGTGTTAATCCGAGTCTGCAAGGTAGGGCATGGGGTACCATGACATTCTTGGGATAGCTGAAGGGTAGGGAGAGATAAATGGGGAGGAAGAATAGCTTATTTTCCATACACGAGAAAATATGGAGAGGTTCCTAGGGAGGACTTGGGCGTGACACGGTCAGCCCAAAGTGCATTGTGAAGGGCATTGTGCCAATTGCGTTGGTGGGACAGCAAAGTCTTCTTAATGATGCGGATAGTATTTTTATTGGTTGACTCAGCTAACTCGTTTCCCTGAGGATAATAATTCGCAAAATGTTTGAGAACAATACCGTTTTCCAGAGCAAAATCATACAATTTGAAAGATGAAAAGTAAGTTGCATTATCAAAAACCAAGGAAGTTGGAATGCCAAACCTGGTGATGATGGAATTAGTGATGAATTATATTACCTCTTGATCATTGATTTTTCATAAAGGTGCTGCTTCAACGTACCTGGTGAAATAGTCGGTAGCTGTGAGAATATACCGGTGTTGTTTGGAAGAGTGAGGTATGATTTCGCCAATCACGTCCAAGCCCCACTATTGAAAAGGTTCTTCCACTGCTACTGATAATAAGGGGGCAGCTGGCCGCGCTTCCCAGTTTGCGAATTTCTGGCACTGAATGCACTTCTAGAAATATGCATGCGCATCTATGAAAAGGGTTGGCCAATAGTATCCCGCGCACATTATCTTGTGGGCGGTGGTATTGCCTGCAAAATGACCTCCAGCTGGTCCATCGTGCAGCTCGGTTAAGATTTTCTGCGCTTCATCATGTTATAAATAGCGTAGCATGACTCCATCGTAATGTTTCTTGAAAATCTTGCCCTATATCAGCTGATAAGATGCAGCTTTGAGTCTTATCGCGCGTTTCTACCGAGTAGTTAGGGCAGTGTCGAGGATGCCCTGGGCTAAGTATCCTGAAATGTCAGAGTACCAAGAAGGGCTTGTCTGCTGAGGCACGTGGTCACTCTAATACATGTTGATTTCCTGTTCCAAACACTCTTCTTCAACTCCATGTGAACTTGCAGCCTCCACAGCCATCTGGCATAATCCTTGTCCTTTAATGGTGTGTGCTAGTTTGAATTCTAAATCATACTCTTGTAGGCACGCCACCGAGTTACCTCGCCTCTCGCCTAGCTCTTGCTGCACAAATAGTGAGCGGCCAGCCAGATGAGGGACGAAGACCGTTACGTGGTTTTTCAAAATGTATGGCCTGAAATGTTTGACCGCCTTGTAGACTGCATAAGGTTGCTTTTCGATTTTAGGGTAGTTCAACTCTTCTCCTTGTAAACCCGTACTCATGAAGGATATGGGCCGTTCATCATTGTTGTTGTCTTTTTGCGTGAGGAATGCTGTGAGAGATGAATCTGAAGCGAAAGTATACAGGATAAAGCCTCTGCTAAAGTCTGGACTTTGGAGGGAAGGAGCTTTAGCTATAGCGTGCTTGATTTTGTCAAAGGACTCCTTCTCTGGCAGATTCCATTTGAACACTGCATTCTTTTTTATCATTCCCTGCAACGACCTGACTATCTGGGCGAAATCCGATATGAATTTATGGAAAAAATTGATTTTCCCCAAGAAATATTGCATTTCTTTCTTACTGCTCGGGGGGGGGAATCTGGGCAATGGCTTTCGCCCGCTCTGGATCTACAACAATGCCTTGCTTATTTATAATGTGGCCCAACAAATTTCCTTCCGCCATAGCGAAAACACTCTTCTTCGGGTTAAGTGAAATCCCGTACTTCCTGCACCTCTCGAAGATTTGTTTGAGGTGGCGTAAATGATCGCCCTGGTGTTTTGAGAACATGGTGATGTCATCCAAATAGACTACCATGCTCTTCCCTATTAGACCATGAAAGGCTATATCCATGGCCCATTGGAAAGTTTCCCCCGCGTTTATCAATCAAAAAGGCATGCGCCTGAAAGCGAACGTCCCCCATTTGGTCAGAAAGGTAGTTTTCAGTCTGTCCGACTCAGCTACCAGCACCTGGTTGTAACCAGAGAACCCATCCAATAAGGATAACATCTCAGATCTAGATACAACTTGCAATATTTGTTTCATAGGTGGCACTGGGTAATTGTCTTTATTTGAGGCCCGATTCAAATTTCGGAAATCCACACATAAGCGAATCTCCCCAGACTTCTTTCGTACCGGGACCAAATTTGACACCCATGTGGAGTGACGAACCTTGAGGACGATGCGTGCATCCAAAAGCTTCTTAAGTTCTTTCAGAATCATCGGTTCCAAAGTAGGATGCACTTTTCTAAGCTTCTGTTGGAACGGTTTCACGTCTTCCTTAATTGGTATCACGTGTTGAATAATCCGAGTATCGTATGTACGTAAATCATTATACGTCCAAGAAAATACGTCTCGATACTTCCGAAATAGTTGGGTGAAGGCCTGCGTCTCTTCGTCAGTACAATATTTCCAAAGGTTAATGAATTTCGGGTTCTCATCTAATCCCAAGTTCACTTGCCGATGAGCCAAGATGGAACTTTGTACTTTGGTATTTGGGGGGACGCGGAATCGACTTTGTAGATCAAAGATATTTTCAAGTGACACTATCCCCTTGGGCATGGGGTTCTCCTTGCGTTGGTCATGCTATTCCTGTAAAGCTTGGTCATGATCCGCCTCATCAATTTCCGCGTCTTTGAATACTTCAGTGTTTAGCATAAATTCCAATATCTGTTGATCATCATAAAAAACGCGTAAGTTAGTAATATTATCTGGCACGGAGGGTCTATATATAACTTCAATAGAAAAGCCATCCCTCAAAGGGGTAAATCTAGCAGCAGAATTAGCTAGAGTATCAGCTGTTGCATTGTGCATTCTACGAACAGATTTAATTTCAGACGCATCAAAAGAAGAAATAAGACACCATACCTCTTGTTGATACACTTTTAAGTGTGGAGACAAACAATGAATGGTATTGCGTACCTGTCAAGTAATGATCTCAGAGTCTCCAATGACTTGTAAGCACCTTACCTTTAAATCCAATGCCTTCTTGAGTTCAAGGATTAGATCTTTGTATTCAGCGGTATTGTTGGTGCACTGGAACTCAAGCCAACATGATATCAAGAATTTGTTATTTTGAGGGTCTAACAAGATGCAGCCCGCACCAGCTCCATCATGAGTTTTGGAACCATCATAGTACAGGGTCCACACGTCATTTTCTAGCTCCTTTGGGGTTGTAGTTTGGGGCGGGACTTCAGTTTGGTGTGAGACGGGAGTGGCTTGGTTTTCCGCGACGAGTGTTAATTCAGACTGGATCTCAGGATCTATTGGAGACTGAGGAGGATGATAACATCCGAAAATGGCTTCCAAGAAGCACATGCCAAGCTCCTTCTAGGAAAAACTGATGGGTTCATTAGTAGAATCAAAATTAGTCACAGTATATTTCATATATGGCTCGCTTTCAACTTTGATTTGGTTATTCCGGCCCTTGTACGGAAGCCAAAGGTGGGACCAGTCGGTGGCAAAATATCCTTGCAGCTTGCTGGACCAGTCTCTGCTAAGTAATAGGCCGTAGGCTTCCGGAATGTCAACAACCACAATGTCAATACATTAGTGGACTCTAGAATCGGACGAGAGTCAGATGATGATGTTATTCAGTTCTCCTACAGCTGGCACCTGAGATCTGTCAAGTTGAATGATCTTTTCGTCATTTTTCTTCGGGCGGATGTTCAGCTTCTTACAAACAGATAGGGGCATGACGTTTGTGGACGCGCCAGAGTCAACTAGATAGTTATGGACGTTGAAGTTAAAAATCTCAAAAGATAATAGGAAGGGAGGAGTAGACCCCCTGGAATTTGCATTGATGGCGTTCACTATGGATTGAACACTCGGACTGGCTTGCGCGGACGTATTGCTCATAGGCTTAGTGGTTGGGGTATTGGAGAAGGCTTTAAGAATGAGTTCTCGTTGATTCGTGATGTGGGCAAGCTCGTAGAGGGAGATGTTAGCTCTGGTTTTCTTCATGTCCTCTACAATGTTATAAGTGGAATCAGATTGAAGACAGGGCTCGGTAGTGGTTTTGGGGGACCCCACCGGGAGCTTGCTCTTCTGATTTTCTCGGGTGTTGTCATTGGTGGGCTTCTTAGGGGCAGCTTGTTGTTCATTCCCTGGGGGGAGAATTTTCCTTAAGAAAGCCCTTTTCTTCTCCTCAAATGATGGCTCGGGGACCGGTCCTTTGCTCCTAAGGCTGTAGTTTCTTATGGGTGGGGCCTTAGGATTGTCTGCCATGTTGATATCAGTGACGGTAAGACTATTGTCCCCGCGGATAACATCAAATGCAAGAACCGAGGACCCTGGTTCTTCATCCGGGGGAAAATCATCATCGTGGTCCGAAACATCATCCTCCCCCGCATCCCCCAGAGTTTTATCATCTAGAAGCTGGTTTACTACTACAGTCATGCTGCCAATCCATTGTGGGCACATTTTCTCACAGTGGGCAGCCTGGTGGAAAGAACAGAAGTTATCTTTTCCTATCTCTTCCACGTTGAGAACAGTGTTCAGGTTAGACGGAGGTCAGCTGGTGTTGGGGTTTCTCTTTCTGAAAAAGGTCTTAGGTGCCTTGGCACTAGTCGTGGATTCTATACCCTTCCTCTTCAAGCCAGAGACTTCATTTGTCAATAGCTTGAGGGTCTTTGCTATACTCTCGAAGTCAAAAGCGTCTTTATCCTTATCTTTGGTTTTGTTCGTGGAGGACTGACCTTTTTTTCACGATTTGTTTGTGTTCATCTCTCCCCTCATGATCGATAGCTCCTATAGAAAGCATGTCTCTTTCTACAGTGAGGGCGACTATGTAGTTAGCTGCAAGGGTGGGCCGAGCTTCGCGTTTCATGAAGACAGTGATATCCCTGGGGAGAGATTTTGTATAGTAGTCAATGGTAATAGAGTCGTCCAACGCCAGGTTTGGGGGAAAATTTTGCAGTATGGTGGCAAAGCGCTGATTGAAGTCTCTAACTTTCTCTTTCTTATGGCACTTAATGGTACTTAACTTGGTGAGGAGCATGGAAGGGGTTTTGTCCTTTGAAAATTTCTGCAAGAATGCATGATGGAACTGGTCCCGTGATGTGATGGAGGCACTTGGGAGGGAGCGGTACCAGGTGGTCGCTTTGTTTTCAAGAGTGTGAGGAAACATGCAGCAGGCAACGTCATCTGTTTGGACCCTCATGATTTGCAGGGAAAGATAGAAGCTGCTTATATGATCCTCGGCCAAGGTGCCCTTCTCGGGATCAAACTTGGGGAGATGCTTCTCAGGGTGCCTAGGCAGGTCGTGAAGGGGGCCCAAAAGATCTAACAGGGACTGGGCCATCCAGGCAAGTGGTTGCACTCTCCTAGCCTGCTGGTGGTGCTTGAACTCATGCTCAGATTCACTCCCCGTACCTGACACCGATGCTTCTCCTTCATGGCGAGAGTGTTCATCTGGATATCTCTCACAGTTGGCAATGTCTCTAAGAAATCCCCAAATGTGGACAGGTGGCCTATTTGGGTTTGGGCGGCGGTGGTTGGCATGGTGTCCCTGGCCTTGGCCTCTATCTCCTCTACCTCCAGTCCTGCGACCTATATTCTCCTCACCTTCATTCCTGCGGGCTCTATTTCCCTCGCCTTCGTTTCTGCGGGCTCTATTCCCCTCCCCTTCAGTCCTATGGGCTCTATCTCCATCACCACCCCCAAGTGGGGGGTGTGCCTGGTTGTTTTTTGGTTGGGCTTGGTTGGGTTGAGGGTCGGGGAAAGGTTTAGTGGTACCAAATTCCTCCTCTTCGCCCCCTTGGAGCTCGGGGATCGGTTCATCACCTTGAACAGCGGTGGCGAGGTCTTCAACCATGAGATTCACCAACTTGGGTATGGTACTCACCAGGGCACCGTTGCGAGTGATATTTTCAGCAGGGGTCCTAGTATGGGTCAAGAAACTCATGATTGGGGCATATCGCAAATCCCTGATGAGATTGTAGGTAGCTGGGTGCAAGGCCCTCAACTGCTCTCTGGTGATTTCATAATATGGAGCCTCCTCCCTTGGAATATCTTCCAATGGAGGAGGGATAACATCGTCATTTATGACCTCCCCATGGGGAGTTTGTGATGGAATGTTGATTGTATGCTGGGAGGCTTTCATCAGGCCCTCCTTCTAGCGCCAATTCTGTTGACGGGAAAAATTGTCCAACCAACATTAGGGGATCTCCCCGGTAGAAAGTCCCAATCAGACCATAAACCATTTGGAATAGGGATCCCGTCCGGGGTGTGGGTCTGGCTACCGCTTAAGTCACGTTCCCTTTGGTCTCAAAAGAACTCGATCGAACCTGCGGACACACACTTATTCACATGATACAAGATACATGGTTGATGCATTAAACATGTCTATAACACTATGCGTAGCAAGGAAAATAATAAAGCATACATGTCGAAGGAGGTTTTGTCAACAACACATATTTGGGGTTATGCTTGTAGGCTATTATGACCACAAAAGAAACAATTATTTATGGCGAGATGCCCCCTTTACTTCCTGAAAGATACAACGAAATGCTAATAAACAAAGTCATTAACATCCATTATGCAAGAAATCAATCTAAACATCATTAACACAAATACAGGAAACCATAATGTATGAATGATGCCATTAAAGAGTGCAGTTTCATTAATCAAAAGATGTTTTGAAACTGTATAGAAATACTCATAGTGTTCGCACAGCAAAACACATCAGATCCAAAAGGAGTTTCAACAGGTATTTGTATTCATATGAAAAAAGGGTGTTATCTTTCAATACAATGATGTATAGCTCTTGAGTAAAAAAAAAAATAAGCTCCTTCACATTTTTCTCGAAGGGGGTTTTATAGATCAAAACTTTCCCTTTGGGCTTCCTGACTCTTCGCCTACCCGCCGGTTGAGTTGCCCTGCGACCTGGGAGAAAACTGCGACCTGCGACCTACCGGGCAGTGCAACCTGTGACTTACCGGGAAGTGCAACCTGCGACCTATTGGGCAGTGCGACCTGCGACCTACTGCCACTGAGTTATGAAGATGAGCGCGCAATTGAGAGGTCAGGGGCGTCAATCTTCTTTCCTTTGAGGAAGTCTTTCCAGGTCTGATACTTTGCTGCTATGGGGGAAACTAGAGGAACCTCCTCTTTCAACCGATGCATGCACTCCAGGACATTTGGGACTAGCGTTTCCTTCTTTTGGGAGATCTGGTTTGAAAGAGAGGCGAGCTTGGTGTAAATCCATACTGGCGTGACAAGAAGCTGGCCCAGGTTTTCTCGAGATGCTGCAAGATCAGGAGTGACAAAAGCTTGCCTAATGGGCTACAGAAATGACTGGATCTCTTGATCTAACTGATCCCAGGTTTTTTCCTCGTCCAGTGCCCCCAACGAAGGAATATGGTGAAGGGTGTGCATCGAGTCGATGCCACTGATTAGGTGTTCGTAGGCAGCCATTACTTTGTCCAAATCCCCTGATAGCTTATCCTTGGACTGTATTTTCATTCGTATTTGGACTTTGGCATCCTGCGTATGAATCCAATCCTTCTTTGGCAACTGCTTAGGGGCTTGGGGATACTGTGTTGTCCAATCCATCATTCAGTCCAAGGCAGTCAAGGCCTCTTTCAGCTGCTCGTGCTTTTTCTTAGTCTCTGCCTGCACTCTTACCAATGGGGTGACTGTTTGTTTTATGGTGATCATTTCCCCATACACCTACCTCATGGTCACCTCTAATGTGTCTAACTCCTTTAGAATGGAAAGCGGAACTTCATTGACAGTGGGAGTTTTGCTTTGGAGTTTTTTAACTTCCTCTCTCAATGTCGCCCTTTCCTGCTCTGCCCTTTTTCCCCACTACTCTGCTTCTTGTAGTCTATTTTTTAGAGAAATGATTTCTCTACTCATTCTAGTCACATTTTATTCCGTGGCTGCAGTGAAAGCTATACCAGCTGATGCTATCATCACGGGATTAGTCCTGGTATCAAGGAATATGTCTTTTCCAGTTACGACTGTGGATGCAGTGGAACGATTTTGTGCTAGGCGCCTTCTCTTCTCTTGCTGAATTTTGAAAGAGAACTGATCAAATGTGAGTTTGGTGAGGTCGAAGACATCCTCCTCTTGCCCCTGGGGGGAACTGACATCAGAGAGCGGGGCTCGTGTAACGCCCAGAGGTACGTCAAGGGGAGACACCTCGATATCATCCAATATTTCATCCTCTTCTTGTTTCTTTTTCTTTTCCTCTTCTTCCCTTTGTCAGAGTTCAGCTTCAGCCTTCTCATGTTCTTTCCTCTGCCTGAGATCTACTTCAGCCACTGCTTCTTATTCGGCCTTCTTTTTCCTCTCAGCTGTTGTGGCTTGCTTAGCTTCCACTTTGTCTAGCTCTTTCTTGAGTTCCTGTTCAGCTGCCGCCTCCACTTCTTTTTTCTCTTTCTCCTTCTTGGCCTCCTCGGCCTACTTCTTCTTCTGTTCTACCTTTAAGCTCTTCTTGGGCTTATCCTCATCCTCTTTCATTTTCTTTTCTCTCTCTTGCTGGGCTTTGGCCTCTATTTCTTTCTTTTCGGTAGAGGTACTTTTCCCTGTAGTGGTCTGAGGCTTCTTAGCTAGAGAGGAAAAAGAACCTCCTAATTCACGACCCCTTGCTTCCAAATTTTGGTCATCCGGGTCTTCTTGGCCAGGGTCCACCCCCGGATAAAATCATCTATCTTCATTGTACCAGTTACTTCTTTCATCCTCTCCCGGGCATTCTGTATGCTGATAGTTCCATTTGAATTTATCCTTCTTGCAATGTTAAGGAACTATCCTCTCCGGGTCGTATGTTTGGTATTCTAAAGCCCTAAAGTGATAGCTTTTCATTTCTTCTCTCTCTGCCTCTACCTCTCTAAAGTCTTTAACTATGTATGCACCGATAGTGAGGGGTAGAGCGGGCCACGGCTTCTTCTTACCTCTGGACAGGACCCTAGAGAAACCTGACGAAATTTGGAAACAAACCTCTTGCATGAGCACTTTCTCTGTAACAAAACGAGGCAGAGCATGTGGTACCTTGAACGAGCCAAAGACTCGGAAGATTGTATATTCGGCGAAGGGGAACCAATGTGCCACTTTTCTAAGCATCTCCATTGCTCGCCAGGACATGCAGGGAGTGTCTTGGCCGAACAATTTTTTCTATAGAGCAGGGATGAACACTTGGGAGATCGGCTCTATGTCTGTTTTATACCGGGATTCCAAAAACACCTTGGTTTGTAGATGAATGGCACGGGTCTGTTTGGGATCCCAGTTATGTACCCATCCCTCAAAGTGCAATCTCGAACGAACGACATCGAATAGATAAGAGGACATATAAAACTCGGAAGGCATTCCTTCATCTGGCACCAATGCCAAGGATAAATTTGTGCGAATGGAGGCCATCAATATGTTTGCCCAGTTGAAAAGGGTGCCATACACTGTGACATACTCCATGATAGTTTCCCATGAGCCGTTGAAGGTAGTGGTGTCTGGCCGCCCGTACAATCTGCAAAGCAGGGCAGCCACTAATTTACACACTTTCCTGAGGCTCGCCACTAGGTATTCTTGGTCTTTCTTGACCTTAAACTTCTTGGGCTCCTCCCACCATTGCCTTATAGTGTCAACTACAGGAACTGCATGAGCAATGGCCCATTCTTCTATGAAATCTTCTTCCTGCTCTGGAAAAGAATAATAGACATGGGTGTTTGAGCCTTTTAGCGTTGCGAAAGCCTTGCCTTTGCTATCCCTGATCACAAACTTCTTGGGATTTGTTTTCTGTATGATCCAATCCATCAGCTCTGGGCATGGGAATATTTCCAGATGAGCACCTGCGAGATGGAGCTTGGACCTTTTAACTTTTAAGTATATCTCTCGATCAGGGAGGTCTTCCGGGAATTCCGTTTTGGCGAACTCCTGGTACACGTGGTACCATCGCATGTTGTCCCCTTTGGCAAAGGTGCAAAGGGTATCTCTGTATATCGGCAGTGGGGAAATTTGCATGTCCGTCTCCGTATCTTCCACTGCCACATGCTTGTCTTTCTTCCGGGACGTTGGTGGTCCCATATCGCTGGAATCTGAGAGGATAGGTATACAGTCCAAATCTTCTTCAAATTCACCTGTCATTTTCATGAAAGAATCCCAAGATAAGAAAGACGCCATGATGATACAAGAACAATTACAGTTTATCAATTACTTCAACTGGGACACAGGAAAAACTGAAAAAGTGGTCTACTAGGTCGCGGGGTTGCAGGTTGTAAGAAAATGGCCAAGGTGCGACCTTGCGACTAGGTCGTAGGGTCGCTGATTATGCAAAAGGACGAAAATGCGACCTTGCGACTGGGTCACGGGGTCGCTAAGTCGCAAACTGCGAAAAATGGAAGGAATGCGACCTTGCAACTAGGTCGTTGGGTCGGGGGGTCGCAATTTTTGAAAACCGGAGAGAATGTGACCTTGCGACCTGGCGACTAGGTCGCGGGGTCGCAAGTCGTGCTAGGGCTTGCCGGGGGGTTTTGGGCGCGCGTGGCGTGGAGTGTTTTACCCTTTACTGAAAAAAAAAACAAGGCTAAATGGGTCCAGAAAGAGCCAAGGGATAGCTTTTGGAGTAGGGAAGAGGCCATGAGAAGCTAGGCAAGAAATTGTGATGAGTTGGGAAAGTGTGGTGAAAAATGGAATCAGAGGGAAACCCTAAGTAAGAAATGCAAACAATGGCTGAGGAAAATGACAATTTAAAGGCTGAGGGATGCAGGTATTTGGAAATAATAACCAAAAAGGAAACAACAGGAGGGAAAATGGCAACTTACCTGGGAAAATCGCGTGCCAGTTGACCCGTCAGAGCCGTTTCTTTCTATTCGTTGCATATGAAAAACGCGACCTAGCGACCTCCTTTATATAAAAGGGTCGCACGTGCGAGCACTTAATGAGGTCGTGAGGTCGCAATTCGTGTGATTCGAGAGATATGAGACCTTGCGACCTCCGGTCGTGGAGTCGCAAGGTCGCGGGGTCGCGGTTTTCCAAAAAAGTGAAGTTTGCGACCTAGCGACTTAGCCTTCTGGACTCCTTACTTAGTTTTTCTTTAAGTTCAAGCGGCTCCGAAATTTTTTTGAAGTGGGGTTTTTTGGAGGGTGTTGTAGAGGCTACAACAGCTCTATAAAGCCAAGGCTCCCTATTTTCAATGATCACTATAGCAAGCTTCTCATTTAGGGATAGCTGATTAGCAAGGTCAACCTTCCTTTTCCTCTCTATATCTAGAGCTCTTTTTAGCCCTCTAGTTCTAGGTCTCTGTCTTGGTACTTTTTCCTCATGTTCATCAAGTAAGCCATACTTCCCAAGTGTTTCATCTAGCATGGATTTGTCCTTTTTAGCCTCCCTTTGAGCAGTGACATACTTGACCTCATCAATGACCCGTTTAGTCTTTAGTTTCTCATTCTCCTGCTCAAGGAAGTGTATGACATATCTGGCCCTACCAAGATTAGTCTGAAGCTCACTAATCTTGGCATCCTTCCCTTTGAGGGTTGCTTTGGTGATTTTGTCATTTTCATCCTCATGTAGGTTAGCAAACTAAAATTACTTCTCTGTTTCATGAGTGTCCTCCTCATCATGAATGACTGCCTTAATGACCTTCTCTTTGCCTTTGTCCACCTACTTTGTTGATGTAGAAGGAATGTCCCCTTCCACTATATGTGGAGAAAACACATGCATATGACCTCTCTGGTAGCGTTTTGTCTATGGCTCAACCTCAACCAAACTAGCCCACTTAGGCTCATTGACCTCAATCCTGCTGGGTGATCCCATGTCAGGATGAGATGGAGATGAAGGAAGTGAAGGGGAGTGATCTGATGATGATGAGTGTGCTATGGGCTAGGATGGAGGGATGGAAGTGGATGGTTGTGATGATGAAGGGAAATTTTGTGCATGCTTAGTAGGAGGGTCTTTGAATATATCATGGGCTATGAAAGTACTCCATGCAATATTTAGTTAATTAAGATGGTGGAGGAATATGATCTTAATGAGGGAATGATGGAATAAAATTTGCATTTGATGTTCATATTCAATTTTTTGGACAATTAATGCCATCTCATCTATGCTTTGGAAAAGGTAGTAGGGTATGTTCAAAATATTACCCTAGTGAATTTCATTAAGATCTATATGTGATAGGAATAGAGCTTGGAAAATCTGCCTTCATATGAAAAGTATTTCATGATTATCTTCATCATCAGTGCATATCTATCCTGGAGGTGAGAAAAAGGAAAGAACCTCTTTCCCTCATTATTATACCTTGGTTTCAGGAAGGGCTCAAAGCAGTTTTCCTCCAAATAACTCTTTTTGAACCACTTCTCCCCAACATCCGTGATCTCGGTGGTAGCTGAAATAATGGTAGTTGAGACAGTAAAGGTGACTCCAGCCAAAGTGACTTGGTGGTTGTGGAGGTTGGATATGAAGATTCTGGTCAACATGGGATGGTGTTGAACTGTTGTGAAACCAGCTCCAAAAATAGAATAAAAGAGATATCAACGCCTTAGAAATAAGCCACTTTGAGGGGGCAACCTCCAATACATTACATGAATGAACAATTCTTAGATGATACAAATGACAAAACCTCCTTTCTATATATAGGAGTCCATGGGGCCATAATGTAATCCTAGTGGGGCCACAATGTAATCCTAGCCGACCTAACAATAATAATCTAAGGGCACAATAATAACAATATGGGCGTTACAGGGGTACAACAATAACAATAAGGGGGTCACACTAGCAACAATAAGGGACTATACTAGTAATATAGGGACCTAACATGCTCCTCTCCTTCAAAAAAGTGTTGTCCTCAATGCTTGAGTAGCTCTGGGTGCTTTTGTATAAAATTCTCATCCTCCCATGTAGAATCTTCAGTGGGTAACTTCTTCCATTTGATGAGATACTCTAAAATTGATCGATTTCATAGCTGTCAAGTTCTTGTTTCCATGACTACTTCAGGTTCCAATATGGTTTTTCCTTCCTCATCAAGTTCTGGAAATATTGTTTGAACTGGAAGTTTGTCCCCTATAACCTTTTTTAAGCATGAAACATGGAAAACAGAATGCACTTGCGAAGAAGCAGGAAGCTCCAATTTGTATGCCATAGTACCAATATTTTGCAACACCTTGTAAGGACCATATTACTTTGGCGATAATTTATTATCCTTTTTATCTTGCTTGAGGTACATTTTTTTGTATGTTTGTAACCGTAAAAATACCTAGTTTCCCACATCAAAACTTCTCTCATTGCAATGTTTATCTACTTGTTGTTTCATTCGATTTTGTGCCAAATTTAGGATATCCTTTAAGAGTTGGAGAACTTCTTGTTGATGCTCGATGTGATCCTTCACTGCTTGAACCCTAGAATTTTCCCTTAAAGAAAATGTGATGGACGGTGGATGATATCCATAAAGTGCCATAAATGGGGTCATTTTTGCTGCAGTATGTAAGGAAGTGTTATACCAACATTCAGCGAGAGGTAACCACTTGACCCATTGTGCTTTCTTATCAGATAAGAAACAACGAAGATATCCTTCCAAACATTTATTCACTATCTCTGTTTGACCATTGGATTTAGGATGATAAGTTGAGCTATGAGCTAGTTGAGTACCCAAACAAGAAAATAATTCCATCCAAAAATTTCCTGTAAAAATGGGATCTCTGTCACTTACAATAATCTTCGGGTTTCCATGTAGCTTTTGAATTGTTTCCATAAATTCTGTAGCAACTGTACTTTCTTTAAATGGATGAGATAATGCAAAAAAGTGTGTATAATTGGTAAGTCTATCAACTACCACCATGATGACACTCCTTCCTTTGGACTTAGGTAAACTTGTGACAAAATCCATTGAAATATCCTCCCAACGTTGACTTGGAATGGATAAAGGTTTTAGAAGACCCGAGGTCTTAATTGTCTCAACTTTATTTTGTTGGCAAACCAAACATTCCGCTAAAAAATTTTGAATATCAGATTTAAGGCTATCCCAAAAAAAATATTTCTTCACCCTATGGTAAGTTTTTAAAAATCTCGAGTGTCCTCCTAAAGGAGAAGTGTGCAATTCCAAAAGAATCTTTTGTTTTAGTTGGGAATACTTGCAAATATATAAGCGACCTTTGTACCATAAGGAATCATTTTTCCAACTAAATGTATTAGATGTACTATGATCTTGCTGCAACTTTTGAATGAGTGTCCACACTTCTTCGTCCTTCTTCCATTCATCCCTTGCTTCAGTTATCCAATATGGTTGGATAATAGAAATGGCACAAAGCAATGCTTCCACCTCTTCATCAGTTCTTGAGAGTGCATCTGCAACAACATTTAGCTTCCCTTTTTTGTAGATGATTTCAAAGTCGCAACCCAACATCTTTGTGACCCATTTTTCTACTCTTCTAAAGATAGTCTTTGCTTCGAAAAGTGTTTAAGACTATCATGATCATTTTTTACCTTGAAGTGTCTTCCCATTAGGTAACGTCTCCATTTCTTTAGTGCATGTAGTATTGCCAACATTTCCTTCTCATAAATAGCCTTTTGTAAATACTTTCCTTTGATTGAACGACTTTCAAAAGCAATGGGTCTTCCTTCTTGCATTAAAAAAACACCAATTCCATTTCCTGAGGCATCACATTCCACAATAAAGGTTTTTGTGAAGTCTAGTGTAGCTAAGACTGGTGCTAGGCACATTGCCTATTTAAGATGGTCAAAGGCCTTAGTTGCTTCAAGAGTCCATGAAAATGCATCTTTCTTCAATAATGTTGTTAGAGGTGCTACTATTCTCCCATAATTATTAGCAAAATTGCGATAATACCTTGTTAACCTGAGAAATCCGCGCAACTACTTGATGGTTGTGGGGACTTTTCATTCCTTGATGGCTTTAATTTTGTTAGGGTCTACCTTAACACCCTCGTGAGATACAATATGACCCAGATATTCCACCTCTTGTACTCCAAAGAAACATTTGGATGTTTTTGCATATAATTGTTTCTCCTTCAATAGTTTGAGCACCCTGTCAACATGTTGAACATGATCCTTCCAAGACCTGTTGTAGATTAGTATATCATCAAAAAATACTAGCACAAATTTTCTAAGGAAGGGTTTGAAAATGTTATTCATCAACCCTTGAAATGTAGAAGGTGCATTGGTAAGGCCAAAAGGCATGACCAAAAATTCATAATGACCCTCATGAGTTCGAAATGCTATTTTCGGAATATCTTCAGTCTTCATTCTAATTTGATGATATCCTAAACGAAGATCCAACTTGGTAAAATAAATTGCTCCATGTAATTCATCCAATAATTCATCATTCACACGAATGGGAAATTTATCTTTAATAGTGAGCTTATTGAGCTCCCTATAATCCGGACACATGCGCCATGATCCATCTTTTTTGTGCACCAATACTACCGGGGCAGAGAAAGAACTTTGACTAGGTTAAATTATACTAGTCTCTAACATTTCTGCAATCATACGTTCAATTTCTCTCTTTTGGACATAAGGATATATGTAAGGCCTGATTTTTGGAGGAACACTTCCTGGAATCAAATGAATAGCATGATCATGATCACAAATAGGTGGGATTCCTTTGGGAGTATCAAATACCTTGGAATGATTGTCCAATACTTTTTGGAGATATGGAGAAATAGATGATTTTGATGTTGGAAATTATAGTGAGAATAATTGTGCATTTACGCCTCATTGTTCTTTCTTCAAAAGCTTTTTCATGACATTATAGTTTATTATCTTTCTTGGCTTCCCTGTGATACCCTGTAATTCGATTTCCTTTCCTTCCGGAAAAAAATTCAAGAAAAGTTCTTTAAAATTAAAAGCTACCGTCCCCAAAGATTGTAACCATTGTACTCCTAGTACAACATCAGCACCTCCCATTGGGATGGAAAGCATTGGACTATTCAATATATATTCCCCCATGGATAGCTTGATATTATGGAATTTTCTTGAGAAATTTATAGTTCCTCCATTTGCAACCATCACTTGAAATTTTGGTGCTGGGTATAGGAAACAATTCAATTCCTTGGCTACCTTACAATGAATAAAATTATGGGTACTACCCGAATCAATCAACACTATTTCCTTTTTCTTCTTGATATGTCCTTCTATCTTGAGAGTTTGAGGAGTGGTAATTCCTACCAATGAATTACAAGATATGGTTGGACTCATTTCTTCTTCTTCTAGGGTTTCTTCCTGGTGTATATCCTCTTCTTTTGAAGTTTCTTGTTCATTTTCTCCCCCCTCCTCACAATCTATGTAAAATAATTTCTTCTCAGAACACTTATGACCTTTAGTGTATTTTATATCACAACTATAGCAAAGCCCTTTTGCTCTTTTTTCTTCCAATTGTTGTGGTGTCAACCTTGTAGGTTGTGGAAGTCTAGGAGTAGCAACACTTCCATCTTTATAGATGTGAGTGGTAGGCTTCCTTGTCGCCATAATTTTACATTCAATTTTTCTTGTCATCCTGAATGCCTTCTCCAATGAATCAGGTTCCCAAACACGAACTTCATGTTGGATGTTATCCTTTAAAGTCCTTATGAAGACATCAATCCTGTGTTCCTATGGAATATCAGTTACCCTTATATTCAATTTTTGGAAGTCCTCAATGTGCTCCACCACTGAACCCTTTTGTTTCATATTTATCAATTGGCTAAAGAAGGTGTTGCTCTTTGTATCTTCATAATGTGTTATCATTTCCTCTATAAAAATTGAGTAAGTGAAATTTTTTTACAGGAGCAAAGCCATCGATACCATACAAATGTATTTTTTTCTAAATGTAAAGTTGCAATGCGTACCTTTTGTGTATTTTGCACATTATTGAGATAAAAATATTGCTCCATCTGTAGTATCCATGTTACGACATCCTTGCCATAAAATTTCCTCATATCCATCTTTGGAATATGGTGGTTCTTCAATCCAAAATTAGATTTTACAAAATCAAGATTAACATTTGTTTTTTCCTCATCATGAGTTTCTTCTACTATCTTTTCTCCATTAGGAATCATTTCTTGTATCAACTTTGACAAACCTTCCTTCAAACATGTCATGTCTTCCTTCAAACCTTCCATTTTTTCTTCCATACCATCCTTCAAACCTTCCATCGTAGCTTCCATACCTTTCTTCAAACCATCCATCTTAGCTTCCATGCTTTTCTTCAAAACATCCATTTCATTTTTTGTTGCTCTTTGCGAGACCAAAATTTGGTGCATTTTCTCTTGTAATTTTGTTATGTCATGTTGCATTTCTTCATCTTCATGAGCCATAGTAGAGCCCTCTGAAGGCTTAATGGGCGTTGAATTATTTTTAGGGGGCATTTTAGAACCCAATACTAATATCTATTCTACAATATGCCCTTGGAATGAATTCAAATTGATTCTTCAAAAAAGACTTATGCAATTCGGAAAAAATACACACATTTTTCTTGCTTTTGAGGAGCTTGATATTGAAATTGAATTATATTTGTGATTATGGATCTTCAATATCTAAAATTTGGTCCTGGGGTAGTCCTCTGAATCCTCTTTTTAATTCCATAGGTCTAACATGATTTTGATTCTTCAAGGAAAAGATATGTCCAATCACCCACAATGACCTAATTACGGATTGGTTCAGTATAGCGAAATTGTACGAATTGCCACGTGTCACTGTTTGATCCTTCAGCTCTGGAATTTATAGACAGGAAACTACAGTCCGTGTAATTCTATCCACTATTTATAGAATTCCAATCCGATTCT
Source organism: Pinus albicaulis (assembly GCA_034641835.2). Taxonomy (NCBI): domain Eukaryota; kingdom Viridiplantae; phylum Streptophyta; class Pinopsida; order Pinales; family Pinaceae; genus Pinus; species Pinus albicaulis. The sequence continues at coordinate 882,600,004 of CM076580.1, forward strand.
CAGAGAGAGATTTATGAAGCTTTTCCCATGCTCACCTCTTTGAGATGAAATTCAGGAGCCTGGAAAAGACCTAACCTCCATAGATCATATCTCCGAAAATATTGCGAACCAAGCTATATAATTTTTCAAATATGTTCCTCAGGATTTTGGCTTCGCGCTCTAAAAATTTTAGCTTCTGAACCTTCGTATAAAAAACGTTATAGCGAAAATTCCACGATGATTTGTTTGGTGCAGCGAAACCCTAGAATCCAAAGCTCTGATACCAAATGTTGTGAAATCAGCTCCAAAAATAGAAGAAAAGAGATATCAACGCCTTAGAAATAAGCCACTTCAAGGGGGAAACCTCCAATACATTACATGAATGAACAATTCTTGGATGATACAAATGACAAAGCCTCCTTTCTATATATAGGAGTCCATGGGGCCACAATGTAATCCTAGTGGGGCCACAATGTAATCCTAGCTGACCTAACAATAATAATGTAAGGGCACAATAATAACAATATGGAGGTTACAAGGGTACAAAAATAACAATAAGGGGGTTACACTAGCAATAATAAGGGACTATACTAGTAATATAGGGACCTAATATGAACCCTCTGAATTTGTTCACAAAAAGCATAACAACCAACATATTTGAAACATGTTACTGTTATTGGAGAAGCTAAAAGTTCCCTTTTGTTGGTAGATTCAAGTCTGATTATCCTGCCTCCTTTATTTGACCTCCTAGCTTATGTTTCCTCTTCCTCACTGTATGGCCTCTTATGCCCTTCTTCTGCTGCCATGGTGTTTTTTTCAAAACCCTAGGGATTAGGAAAGGGAAATGGGAAAGGGAAAATGAGGGAGATATTTTCTAGGGATGTGTGAAATGGGGAGGGGATAGGGAGTAGTAATATGATAGATTTAGGATAGGGATGTAGGGATTGGGAGCCTAGGTAGATGCAACACCTAGGACTCAGGGTTTTTGGAGAAAGTTATATAAAAAGTGAAAATTTCAAATGAGGGGTTTGTGAATGGGTTCTTATAAGTGTGAGAATGATTCAAAGGGTAAGGGAGTGAATTTTGGGAATTTTGAGTGTTAGGGAGAAATGCTAGGGTTTTGAATGGTTAAAACACCAAATTCTCAAGAAAATTACACAACACCAAAAAAGTATACTTGAAGTAGGTAAATGATGATGGAAGACACATTTACTCACTTGATGGAGGCTCAAACAACTGTTACAGAAGTTCTTGAGGTGATTTGGTGCAATTTGGATGATTTTATGGTTTGTTGGAAATATGCGCAGCACCTTAAGGATATGTGTAGTGCCTTAAGTTTGTGTGTATCACCTTCAGGATATACAAAATTCCTTCAAGATATGCACAACGCCTTTAGCCTATGTGCCCTCTTCTCAGAATTTCTCCAAATTTGCCCAGAAAATCGATAAATCGCTCTCTTCAGGTGTTTTCTCGATGGAATAAGAGGCAAATGAATTTCAAATTGATGTCTAAGAGTCTTTAATACTTGATTGAATTTTGATTATATCAAAAACCCACCGAGTCTAATGTCTCATTTCACTTTTTTGAAAAATTTTGGTGATTACCCTTTCATTTGATTTTTCTTCTTTGCAGGATGATGTTGCTGAAGTTTGGCATTTTTTCACTTTGATTTTGGTGGTCTTAAGTTTTGCATATAATTTTGGAGTCGGCAGCTTTTGGAGAGTAAATTATTACATATAGAAAGCATAAAATTAGATAAAAAATAAAATAAATCAAAACTCTATTTTTGAATAAAATTACATTTGAGTATGAAAATCATACTTTAAAACCAAAATTACAGCTTAAAAAATGATATTTACATGTTGATAATCGTCTGCTGATGATAATGAAATGTTTATTGAGTCACTCTCACACCTTTTTCTGACCTTATTGAGATGAAATGGTGCATTTTTGACCTTTAACAATGAAACCTAATGACCTAATGGGACCTTGAATGACCTGACTCTATGTTGATTTTGACTGACATAAGACATAGTGAAATCAGATTTTCAAAAGTGTTTTAATGCTCAGCAAGACATGAAGGTGGGCCAACAAGTGTTAAATTTTGAGGGAGAGTGAGGTATTATGACTAGGGCTATCATCAGTGAATCAATTTTTTTCATGACCTAATGGAATGATAAAAAAAAATTCTGAGTGGGACCCCTAAAATGAATATGAAAAGAGTAATTTTGATCACTAATGGAAGACTGCATATTCCAACTCTAACACAACTATGAAATACTATCTACATGAATTATTTCACTACTTGAACCTTGATCACACAAAAACTGAGAAATGGGGTGAAAATTTTCACTTCTCTCTGGAGAAAGGACATGGATATCTACATCAAGTTCTTGATTGTTTTCATCTTTAGGTAAAATAAAAACTGTTAATGGTTGTTATTTTTATACATTTTGTAAATCCTCTTGATCATCGTGACAACTAACCTAAGAAGAGAATTCATAAAGTGCCTCTAACATATCTTCGTCATCCATAACTTCTAGATCCTGATCAATACTTTCAAGATACTAAATGAAACCGTCAAAATGATCACAACAATTATGTACCAACAACAAATATGGATAACACTGTTTATACTTTTGAAAAAAACTAAATGAAAATCCTTTAAAGAACATATACTAGCTAGTCTTAACCATTCATACCATGTTCTTTCTTTGACTTCTAGAGTAGCCATAAATATATTCATTAAGAAATCCTCAGGAAACTTAAATTTAAGTCTACGTATATGCATATGAAACTTGATGAAGTGCAAGGCAGGATCATCTTTATTTCCATATTTTAACATGGGAAGATAAGATAACTAATCAACAATAGGCATAGGATTTAGAAATCTAGGAATATGAGACCGATCCATAGGAGCATACTTGGCATTCCTTCTTGTAGTTGAATCCATCTTGAAAATAGTGAAGTCACCAAAAATTTCTTGAAGCTACCTATTTTTGAACAATGGAGTCGCCATGAAAAGTCTGAACTTTTGGATTCTTCGAAACTGGAGTTGACAGGTGAAAGATGCATAAATTTCTTATGCCTTACCACTGTTCACCATTAGCAATCAGAGCTAATCTTTTTCATTCTTTCCTGGGAAATATTAAACCTTCGCTCCCTGGAAATTGCACCAAAAATGTTATCACTCCCCCTATTTCTCAAGGATGAGAATGGCATTGAAGGAGGTAACCTCAAACCAAACTTTAGGTCTAGTATCTAGCCCTACCAAAACCATATAGGGCTCTCTCAATGTCACTTTAACAGCCAATGATATGACTGAATATGTAATGAACTTAGGCTAGCTATGATGCTCAGTAAATTAGGGTTTGTTTGTTTTGAGTTTTTGCTAGATAAGAATGACAGACAATGACCTAGGTATACGGTTTAGGTCTGATTTGAAGGTTAAGATGTAGAGACAAGGATGAAGCCAAGTAGGTATAATTAGGATCATAATTAATTTTTCATTGTGTATAGGGTTTTAAAAGAGAGAGAGAGTCAGAATGAGTAGACACATTCATGAAAATATTATAAAACAAAGCCTAGAAAGAAAAATTTCCGTTCATAGACTCATAATATTAACATACATAAGCATAAATGTGATGGAAATATAACATAACATTCAAATTGATGAGGTAATAGGGAAGAAACAATGCTCAAAATCATACCACTAGAGTCCCAAGATTATAGCTGCAACATATCTTTGATTTCACTGAAACAAGTTTGTACAATAGCTCCACACTACAAATAGCAACTATCCAACCCTTTAAATGTCTTGAGTTGGACTACATATAGGAAATAAGAGTCATGAAACCTCATAGGGTCGAAATCTGATCCAAAACACTTCATAAATGTAGCCTATGATTCATTACCTAGAATCTAGGGAAGTTAGAAACCGTTCCCTCAAATGTAGCTAATAACTAGGAGTGTCTCCCTGATTAATTACATTATTCCTCCACAAGGAGAGGAAAAAAAATTTATCCTACCTAAAAGACACCTCATGGGACAAATAAACCTCCAATTATGGATTTTTCTGGCTTTACAATTGTCCAAAGGAATCCAATGATAGAAGTGTCGTGCCTCCCTGCAGAAGTATCACGCCATTTTGGAGTTGAATTTGACTAAATTTTAGGCATCCATTTTCAAATATAAAATTTAGGCTAGGTATCCCTATGTTTCATCTTTCAATTCCATCCTTAAAACTGAGAAAATACCCCCTCGAAGGCCTTCAAAAATTGATTCTCCAAACCTCACTCCAGAAGCGCCGCACAGAGGAAAAATAAGTGCTAGAAGCATGAAAAAAATGATGTTTTTTTAATTTTTCTTCAAAACCATAAGGCGACATGCAAACATGAGGTCATATCTGTGATGTAGAGGTGAAACTAAATCCATCCATATATATTTTTCCTCAAAATTTCCAAAACTCCAGAATTTTCCAATCTTTTTTTGCAGAAATAGGGATCAAATATGGATCAATATCTATAAAAAAGATAATGTTTTTTGAAAAAATGAAAGAGGTTTTTGTTCTTTTGAATTTTATTAACAACAAACTCATCCCTTTTTCCAAAATAGTTTCCCATTTTCTCATAATCGAAGTTTGAAGTTGATCACTAAACATTTGCAGAAGCATAGCGCACTCTCAGTAGAAGCGTTGCACCACTTTGAGATGGAGTTTGGAGGCATTCCCAAAATAATTTTTTGCTGCACGTGGTATGGTGGGAAATATTAATATTTATGATACAAAATTGAGTCATCAAGCACTACAAATCCCTGCTTCAAACCCCAGAAAATTTGACTTTAAGACAACCTATTCAAAAGTGCATAAAATGACCTGGAGAAATTGTATTTTTGGCATTTCTCTCAAATCATAACACTTGTGAATAAAATTAACGAGGTTTTTTCTTTGATATATTATTGAAAAAAACCTCTTTCACATTTGTAAAAATAATCTTCATTACTTCATAAAGTAAATTTGAAGTAGGACTTTCCCTATGTGCAATGTAAACCCTAACTTGATCACAATAATCTAAAAATGATGCCATGGGTCTGAGTATGCTCAAACTTGGAATGATGAAATACCTTATTATACTTTCTCTTCTCACCTTCCATGCTTTTTGTCAGCAAAAATAAACCCTAGCTTGATATGAAGGAAAGGAAGGGTGAAAACTAGGAAAACAAGGGAAAGTGGGACATCGAGTTTAGGGAGGGAAATGGAGGGGATAGGAGTTAGGGAGAAATTTGAAAAATTTAGGGGAGATAGGGTAGTCTGTTAGGAACACATTATATGTGTAATTTTTGGAAATGGATAAGGGAAAGAGGGAAAAAGGTCCTAAACATAGAGTTGACCTAGTATCTCTGCAAAAGCATAGTGAGAACTAGGGTTTGAGTGAAAATGATAGCAATGAGAGGTATGACTGATATGTAGTGATTTGGTAAGGTATATAAGTTATGTTGGAAGGTTATTAGGTGATGAAACTAAGGCTTTTATTGTTGAAGCAAGCTAAACATCAATGAAACAAAAAATGTAGTTGAAAACCCTAGAAGAGGGAATCCACCCTTTGCTAAAGAAATTGAGTTGAATGAAAGGTGAGGGATGATCACTTACTGACTTGGAAGCCTATGAAACTTGAGCAATGATGAACTGAGCCTTCTTATGGTTTCTTGGAGTGTGAAAGGCAAAAAACATAGCAAATTGCCAACCTTTGGATGGTTGTGGAGAGTTGTGAGCATGAGAGAGAAGCTATTTAGACCATGTAGTATACTTCTTGAAAAAGTACAAGTTTCCTTTGTTTTATTACCTATATTTTCTAACTCCAAATAAAGGTGGTTTTTATGGTGGAAATGAATCTTGTTTTCCTTTCTTTCATGGCATGTTTGGACATTATGGTGACGAAATAAATTAGACCTACATTATGACCTAGATGAAGGTGTGGTGAATGACCTATGACCCAAGGTGATTGATGGATTACATGACCTTGAAATGATTATGAGCATGAATGGAGTGAATGGAGTAGCATTGCAGACCTAGAAAACATTCGGTGAACAAAATTTGATTTGAAAATTGACTTGAAACATGAAATTTTGACCTAAGGGCACTACAAAGTAAATCTGAAAAGAGTTTTTTTTTATCACTAAAAATTAAGACACTAACATTAGATAAAGTTGGGGATGGAAGCTCCTTCATGAGGTGTCAAGAACACTGTTGATCAGTAGCCTCATCCATTGGGAAATGGAGTCAAAAATAGAAACTAAAATAACTTGACAAACTGAAATGACTAACTAAAACAAAAACTGACTTTGACTCAAAAACTTAACTACTGACTAAACTTACTTATGGCAGCATACCATTAGGATCATAGGACCTTCTCATCGGGCTTAAAATATTGATGATAACCACCCACCTACTGAATATATATATACAATCATGTGATATGATCCCTCCAGTGTAACCAATCCAGCAAATGGTTACTTACTTGAGTCCTGCTCACACTTTCCTAGAGTAGGAAAAAGGAACAAAAGACACGCAACTCAAAGTGTCCACTAAACATGTGCTCATGATCCATAAATATAAGAATATTCATCTTCCCAGATGGCTACAAAAAACTAACCAAAGGATCATGAAGAACATGCAACATAAGCCTTTCTGTATCATTTTAAACATGAAAACAAAGCTCCTTCCAAACTATTGTTTTGTCTATGTGCTGAAACTAATCTCCTTTATCAATGAAGGCTGCAACGTCGACCTTCATTACTGGTTGTAACAAATTGGAAATAGGGTCTTCAAAATCATGCGAAAGGCCTTTAAAATTTTCACCCAGAACTTCATGATCATTATCAATATGAATGAGTGAAACTTGGTTAACAAAATCTTCCTTCATATCATTTCCAAAACAAGACTCTGAATATTCATGAAAGGTTTCAATAGGAGCAATCATATCATTATGAAAAAACAGTGATTTTTAATCATTCAAATTTGCAGCGGGACATTTTGGGACAAAAAATTGTGTAACAAAAAGTTGTTTCTCATTCTTTGTAAGCACATCCTCATGAAAACCTTCAAGTATAATAGCCATATCATGTGTACGAGGAAATTTCTTTTGTGGATCAAGAAATTCTTTTGTAGTATCATTAGATAATTCTTTTTGAAGATTATCATCTTTCTTTTTATGATGGAAAACAATCTCTGATACCTAATCCTCTTGCAACTGTGGAATACTATCTACATGAATTAGTTCACCACCTGCACCTTGATCACAAAAAAATTGAGAAACTGGCTGCAAATTTTCACTTATCTCTGGATAAAGGACATGGATATCTACATCAATTTCGCGATTGATTTCATCTTCAACTAAAAGAGAAATTGTTGATGGTTGTAATTTTTTATAAATTTTGTAAATCTCTTGATCATCATGACAACTAACCTGAGAATATAATTCATAAAGTGCCTCTAACATATCCTCGTCATCCAAAAATTCTAAATCCTCATCAATATTTTCAAGATACCGAATGAAATCCTCAAATGATCACAACAATTCTATACCAGCAGCAAAGATGGATAATACTCTTTATACTTTTCAAATAAAACTGAATGAAAATACTTTAAAGAACATATATTAGCTAGTATCAACCAGTCATACTATGTTCTTGCTTTGTCTTCCAGAGTAGCCATAAATATATTCATTAAGAAATCCTCAGGAAACTTAACTTTAATTCTACGTATATGCTTATGAAACTTGATCAAGTGAAAGGCAACATCATCTTTCTTTTCATATTTAAAAATGGGAACATAAGATAACCAATCAACACCAGGCATAGGATTTGGAAAGCCAGGAATATGAGACCAATCCATAGGAGCATACCTAGCATTCCTTCTTGCAGTTGAATCCATCTTGAAAATGGTGAAGTCACCAAAAATTTCTTGAAGATACCAGGTTTTGAACAATGGAGTCGCCATGAAAACTCTAAACTTTTGGATTCTTTGACACTGGAGTCACCAGGTGAAATATGCACAACCTTCTTGTTCTTGACCACTTTTCACCATCAGCAATCAGAGCTAATATTTTTCGTTCTTTCCTGGGAAATATTTAACCTTTGCCGCCCGGAAATGGTGCCAAAATTTTTATCACTCCCCCCATTTCCCAAGGCTGAGAATGGAACTGAAGGAGGTAATCTCAAACCAATCTTTAGGTTTGGTAGCTAGCCCTACCAAAATTGGAGAGGTCTCTCTCAATGTTATTTTAACAACCAATGATATGAATTAATATGTAATGATCTTAGGCTAGTTATGATGCTCAGTAAATTAGGATTTTTTTGTTTTGAGTTTTTGCTGGAAAAGAATGACAGTCAAGGAACTAGGTCTAGGGTCTAGGTATGATTTCAAAGGTTCAGTTGCAGAGACAAGGATGAGGCCAGGTAGGTAAAATTAGGAGCTAACTTAATTTTTCATTGTGTATAGGGTTTGACAAGAGAGAGAGTTATAATGAGCATGTTAAATGAATTCATTCATCAAAAGAGTAGACACATTCATGAAAATCTTATAAAACAAAGCATATAAAGAAATATTTTTGTTCATAGAATCATAAGGTTAACAAACATAAGCATATATGTGATGTAAATAGAATATAACATTCAAATTGATGAGGTAACAGGGAAGAAACAATGCTCAAAATAATACCACTGGAGTGCCAAGATTATAGCTACAACATATCTTTGATTTCACTGAGAAGTGTTTTTCCAATACCTCCACACTGCAAATAACAACTATCCAACCCTTAAAATGGCTTGAGTTGGACTACATATAGTAAATAAGGGTCATGACACCTCATAGGGTCAAAATATGATCCAAAAAACTTCATAAATGCACCATATGAGTCAATACCTAGAATTTGGGGAAGTTAGAAACCATTCCCACAAATTTAGCTAATAACTAGGAGTGTGTGTCTCCATGGTTAATTAAATTATTCCTCCACAACGAGAGGAAAAAAAACTTTCCTACCAAAAAGACACCTCAGTGGATAGCTAAACCTCGAATTATGGAGCTTTTCTAGCTTGGAAATTGTCCAAAGGAATCCAATGACAGAAGCGTCGTGCCTCCCAACAAAATCATCATTCCACTTTGGAACTGAATTTGACTAGTGTTTTGGCATCTATCTGAAAATCTAAAAGTTAAGATAGGTAGCCCTTCTTGTCCTCTTTCCATTCCATCCTTAAAACGAAGAAAATACCCCCTGGAAGGCCTTCAAAATTTGATTCTCCCAACCTCACTCCAGAAGCACTGCGTAGAGGTAAAACAGGTGGCAAAAGCATGAAAAAAGTGATGTTTTTTGGATTTTTCTTCAAAACAAGAAGGTGACATGAAAACTTGAGGTCATGTCTGCGATTTAGAGGTGAAAATAAATGCAACCATATATATTTTTTCTCGTTTTTATGCACTGAGGAAAAGTGTCGAGTCGCTACAGGACACTTCTGTAATGACTATTTTGTTAAAATTGCCAAAAGTCCAGAATTTTCCAAAAAATTTCTACAAAAATAGGACTCAAAGATGGATCAATATCTCTCAAACCATAATGTTTTTTGAAAAAATGAGAGAGGTTGTTTTTAATTGGCACGTTATGAACTACAATATCCTCCAGTTTTCCAAAATAGTTTCCCATTGGCTTAGAATCCAAGTTTGAATTTGATCACTAAAAATTTGCAGAAGCGTAGCGCACTCTCAGTAGAAGCGTCATGCCACTTTGAGATGGAGTATTGAGGCCTTCCCAAAATATTTTTTTGCTGAAAGTGGTATTTTTGGAAATATTAGGGTGTTTCTACAAAACTGAGTCATCAATAACTGCAAAACCCTGCTCGAAACCCCTGAAACATTGACTTGAAGACATCTTGGTCAAAAGTGCATAGAATGACCTCAAGCAACTGTATTTTTGGCATTTATCTCAAATAATAGCACCTATGAATAAACTAAAATATGTTTTTTTTTATTTTTTCTATTATTTACAAAAACCTCTTTTGCTTTTATCAAATTCATAGTCATTACTTCAGAAATAAAATTCGAAGTAGGCTTGTCCCTATGTGCAATGTAAACCCTACCTTGATCACAAAACTCTGAAAATGATGCCATGGGTCTGAGTTGGCTCAAACCTGGAATTATTACCTACCTTATTATACTTTCTCTTCTCACCTTCCATGATTTTTTTCAGCAAAAATAAACCCTAGCTTGATATGAAGGAAAGGAAGGGTGAAAACTAGGAAAACAGGGGAAAATGGGGCAGCGAGTTTAGGGAGAGAAATTGAGGGGATATGAGTTAGGGGAAAATCTGAAAATGTTAGGGGAGATAGGGTAGTGTTTTAGGAACACATTATTGGTGGAATTTTTGGAAATGGATAAGGAAAAGATGGAAAAATGGCATAAACACAGAGTTCACCTAACATCTTTGGAAAAGCGTAGTGAGAACTAGGGCTTGATTGAAAATGATAGTTATGAGAGGTATGAGTGATATGTAGTGATTTGTTAAGTTATATGAGTTATGTTGGAAGGTAATTAGGTGATTAAACTAGGGGTTTTCTTACTGAAGGAAGCTAAACATGAATGAAACCAAAAATGTAGTTTAAAAACCTAGAAGAGGGAATCCACTCTTTGCTGAAGAAATTGAGTTGAATGAAAGGTGAGGGATGATGATCACTTACTGACTTGGAAGCCTCTGAAACTTTAGAAGTGATGAAATTAACCTTCGGATTGTTTATTGGAGCTTTAATGCTAAAAAATGTAGAAAACTGCCAATCTTTGGATGGTTGTGGAGAGTTGTGAGCATGAGAGAGAATATCTTTTGACCATGTATTATACTTCTTGAAAAAGGACAAGTTGCATTTGTTTTATTACCTATATTTTATAACTCCCAATGAAAGTGATTTGTATGGTGAAAATGACTCTTTTTTTTCCTTTCTTTCATGACATGATTGGATATTATGGTGGCGAAACAAATGAGACCTAGATTCTGACCTAGATGCAGGTGTGGTGAATGAATTATGACCCTAGGTGATTGATGGATGACATGACCTTGAAATGATGATGACCATGAATTGAGTGAAGAGAGTAGCATTCAAGACCTAGAAAACATTCAATGAACAAAATTTGATTTGAAAATTGACTTGAAACATGAAATTTTGACCTAGGACCACTACCAAGTAAATTTGAAAAGAGTATTTTTGATCACTGAACATTAAGACACTAACAGATTGTACCTGATCAACGTTTTCAAGTTATGAACATGAAGGTGGTGTGACTTTATAATTTTATATTTATATTGTCCTTCATTTAGCTTATATAATTGGCTGACATTAAGTTGAAATGTATGATCGTCATTAATAAATTTTTTCTTCATCAACTAATTTTGAATGACATTTTGTTTTGTTTTAATAATATTATCCTCTAAATCAGCATCGAGTGTTATGACTTCCTTGTTGCCTTTTGAGATTTCACTATGATCTTCATTTTTTCCCATGATTTTTTCGAAATGACCAACTTTTGATTTCTTCCTCCTATCGGTACCTAACATATTTTCTTCTAGATAAGAAATCTCCTCATCATCAACTAGAAGAAATACATCCGTGAGCTTTTTTTTTGGTATTTTATGGCTGTTCTCCTTTTCAAAAACAATTCTAATCTCATTCTTAGTAATGACAACATATCCTTTAGCTTTGGCTTCCACATATTCAAAATTAACATGTCTAGCTTTACTATATTGATCCACTATAGGCATTCTTTGTTGATTCCCTGTAAGTACTTTTGTAGTTTCCTGATGTATTATTTTTTGTTTCTTTCTCCTATCTTCTTATGTATCTGTGTGGAAATTGTTGATCACATTCATAATATTTGGCTCTACATAGTAAATCCCCTCCAACATAATTGAAAGAGTCTTAGAAAAATCCTATCAAACAAAATATAATATGTCAATAATAAAGAAGTTATAAAAAATATAATGATGCTTACAATAATGAAAAACCATAAATATAAATAAGAAAACTTACAGTGTTATTTGCAATGTTGTTTACGATTTATTCACACATCTTTGTATAATATTCATCAGTGTCATACTTGATCATTAAGAAATAATATCTAACATTTTCACGTGACTTGTGCAGTTTTGTAAGAAAGTAAACTATGCTTGTATTCGGCACCAAACATATGTCTCGTACTTTTCCCATCACCTCATAACTTCCACCATTGTAAATCATACCACCATATAGATATATTTTCACACCTTCATCACTTTCTTTATCTTTAACACGCCATGTAATTATTTATTTATTTATTTCTCATGTCATCTTCCATTCTGAAATAATATTTAATTTGTTTGAGAGGTCAGGCTTGACTTTTACCATGTGTCTCAGTTCAGTTTTGTTTGACATTATTCATAGAGGGTCCAAATGTAATCTTAAATGATGTAATTACTGCCTAGAAACATTCATAAAGACCTTTTTTGATGGAATTTTCCTAAAAAAGCATTATATAAATAAATAAGTTATTTAAAAAAAACTCATATCTTAATTAAAAAAACAAAAAAACAAAAAATAAAAATAAATAAAAATATTCGTTATAATTTAATTAAAAAAAACATAAAATTAAAAACTCCATATATATATATATATATATATATATATATATATATATATATATAACAATTAAAATTAAATTTTTTTTATAAAAAATAAAAAAACAAGAAACCAATTAAAATTTAAGTTTAAACTTTTAAAATGAAAAAAAAAACAATAAAGAAAATTTTAAAAATAAAAAATTAAAAAAAATTGTGTTCAACAGAAGCGTCCACGGCCTGCCGACCCCTTGTTAGGTGAGGGGGTCAATTCCAGAAATCACCCCCTCGCCTAGTGGGAGGCCGACATGCCTTGGGCTCTCCTAGCTAAGTCGCCCATGGCCTTCTAGCTCCCTCGCCTAGGAGGAGGCTAGCAGGTAATCGGCAGGTCTGGTCCAAGCATGTCTGCATGCAAATAACTTTATATATATATTTTTTTGAAAAAAAAAACTATTTTTTAATAAATGTAATATATATATATATATATATATATATAAGGAATATTTTTTTTTGGTATTCCGAAAGAACTCAGCAGCCCGCCTCACACGTAACTACTAGTAAACCTTTAGGGGTTTATGACCTATCCTCCTTGTCGTAAAATGGTCATCTCAAGGGAATTTGAGCCTAGGTCTATCTTGTTTCAATGATTTCCTAAAATTCTAATTAATGAATTGAGCTTCCCCCGAATGACAAATAAAAGAAAATTAAAATGAATTAAAAAAAAAAAAAAATTGAACATTGGTTATTCCATTTCAAAACCCTAAAAAATATAAATGCCTTTTCAATGACAATGTAGCTCTTCCCCAAAATCACTTCAAGTTTCTTAACGAGACGAGACCTAGAGAAGACTTGATGTGACGTAAGGAGTAGAAATAATGAAAGTTATTACATAGTGAATATTATGGGATGACTTTATCGTTTCTTGAACGTGGGATTAAAATTAAAATTAATAAAAAATAATATATAGTTAATATTATAGGTTTACACAAACTTTGTTAAATGTGGGATAAAAAATAAAATATAAATTATAAAAAATAACGTAATTACCTAGTTAATGTTAGATAATTTAAGTAAAATATTTATTTTAATTTCGAACGAATGTATTAAGGAAAATTTGAATAGAAAGTAGGGTAAAAAATTTCAAGACAAAATTTTAGTAGAATCATTTCAAATAAATTTCAGAGGGAAATATTTCAAACGAAATTTTTGGAGGGAAAATTTTCAACGAATTTTTTTTTTTGGAGGGAAATTTTCATTCTCTAAGCTATAAATTGTCATTGGGAGAGAGTGCATTTGTATCATTCAACATCTTCTGCTTTAAAGTGATGGATTCTTCTGATAGTGAAGTTTTCTTTTTGGAGCACAACATATTCCTCACGTAACAACTCTATTCATATTGATGAATATAACAAGAATTATTCCACTATGAATAGAGATTCAAAATTTCCACTTAGTCCTAATCCAAAAGACTATGATAAAACCAGTGACGAAGGGTGGGATGAAGAATTTATTGTAAATAGAGTAAAATTCTCCACTTAGTCATAATCCTAAGGATTATGAGAGAAAACACCGAGGAAGGATAAGATGAATAATTTCCAGTAAATAGAGAGCCAATTTTTCGACTTAGTCCTAATCTTAAGGAATATGAGAGAAACAGTAACAAAGGGCAGGATGAAGAGTAAATAGAGAGTCAAATTTTCCACTTAGTCATAATCCTAAGGACAATGAGAGTAGCACTGACGTAGGACATGATGAAGAATTTCCAGTAAATAGCGAGTCAAATTTTCCACTTAGTCCTAATCCTAAGGATTAGGAGAGAACCATTGATGAAGGGGAGGCTGGAGATATTTTAGTAAATAGAGAGTCACATTTTCCACTTATTCATAATACTAAGGATTATGAAAGCACAACTGATGAAAGGGAGGATGAATAATTTTTTTCATATGTTAATTTTACTATGAATAGAGAGTCAAATATTCTACTTAGTCATAATCATAAGGAATATTAGAGCACCACTGACGAAGGGGAGGATGAAGAATTTATTCCAAATGATCATTTTAGAGGAACAAATGTGAATAATGTATTTTCTCTGAATCAGAATTTCAAAGACGCTCATGGTGATGATTATTTTCCTCCAAGCAAGGATTTAAAAAGAAAAGATGAGGATGGTGAAGAATTTTCTCCAAACAATTATTTGAAAGGCAGAAAAATGATGATGAAATTCCTCCAAGAGAGGATTTCAAAAGCATGGCTGAGGATAGTGAAGAATATCCTCCGAGTCAGTATTTCAAAAAAACAAATGATGGTAGTGAAGGATTTCCTAAAAGTAAGGATGTTAATGAATATTTTCCAAGCAATGATGGTGATGAATTTCCTAACTATGTTCATAATGATCTTAGTGACGATAATATTACTCCTAATTATGATGAAAATTAGAGAGGATGATGTAATGATGGAGAATTTTCCAATAAATAATATATTTAGGAGTAGGAGCATACATTTTCATATCAATCCAAGATATTTTAGTTATACAAGAGGTAGGGCAGAATATCCAAGAGAGGAAGTTCTATCACTAATATGATTTCAATTGAATGATATTAAAATGATTTCTTGAAACATATGGATTTCAGGTTTTCATTGGAGAAACTGAAGAGATATTTATCAATGAATAAAATCATGAAAAATTCATATTTAGTGAGGTGCATACAATCTACATTGGTAGGTTATGATTATCATATTGAGTTTTTATTGCTTTGTAGAAAGGATTTCAAAAATTTTCATTAATGAGTAATTTTAGTTTGTTAAACATCCAAGAAAAATTGGAAAAAGATCCCACATTTTATTCAGAAGTACGTCGTAGACGAGAGTTTGGGATATTAGAAAATACTGAAATGTCATGGATGCAAGACTTATTTTCAAATCATGGAGAGTGTATGCCAAATAAAAACACAATACATATTGGAGATAATTTCTCAAAATGAGAAATCTACAACTTATACAAAGAATATGCAAAATATGTTGAAGGAGATGGTAATTACATATCAATATCTTGTGAAGATATGGAGGAAATAACTCAACAATGTTTTTATTCCTAAGAAGACAAGGATGAGGGTTTGTAGTACATGTGCTTCTCTTAAATAAAAAAGGGATAAATGTGAAGGGGCTGAAAGAGGTATACATCCATAACATTTTGTTTTTAAATTGTATAGTTATCAACTATGAAAATGTATCTATTAATAGGTTTATTTTATGTTATGTGCAGATGTCATTGTCAAAGCACTTCAAGAGCATCATAATCAACAAACAAGTGAAAGGAAAAAGTTGTGTAAAAATCAAAAGAAGTGTTATGGTAATCCAAATAAATATTTGGGTTTGATAATTGATGGTATGGACCAAAAGAAAACACTTCTACCACATTTTGTCCGCACACCAAAAAATTTACAGAAAGATAATTTTATTGAGTTTCACTTGGTCAATTATATGGTCCTTAATGGGAAAATGTTTGCAAGGGTTTACTTCAAAAATATAAATATTCATAATGATGCAACTATGACCATAACCATAATTCATTATGTGATTTCTCATTGGTCTAGTAATATTCCTAAAGTTTTGTAACTGCAATTAGACAACACTAGTCATGAAAACAAAAATCAATTTGTCTTTGGATAACTAAATAGGATTATTGAATTGGGATTTTTTCAAAAGGTAAAGATTGGTTTCCTTCTTGTTCGACACACTCATGAAAATATTGATAAGATGTTCAGTCATTTTTCAGTAACATTGAGGAGGAAGGATGTTGGGATCTTGTCATCATTAATTGAATGTATTAAGAAACCATACATTCCAAAGCCTATTTTTCATTTGTTGGAAAAAACTATTGGCATGCAAAGGTTTATTATGGGATTGCATGGTGAGGATAAATTCATTAAACAAATTAATGGCAATAGCTTCCAAAATAAATTTCATATCAAAAAAATTGATGGGAAAACACTTATATGGGGCAAGAAGTATTCAACTACAGCAGAATGGGGGCCGTCATCAAGTTTGGCATTTTTGAAGTCAATTCCAGATAATCCAATATTTACATCAAATATATTGTTATTACAATAAGTTTTTGAAATCAATAATGCACAAATGCATAAGAGAGATATAAATTATTCTTAATGCTTGGAAGAACTTAAAAAATATATTAGGGATAGATATGAGTACTTTGATATTGGTGATTCTATTTGGTGGGAGTACTTTTTCAATAATCAAATTGATATCATTTCAAGGTCAAGAAATGACAATATACTTTTGAAGAATCCATTTATTTAGCTACAAAATGTGCCAAAAGAACATGAGGAAAGAAACATTATTGAACAACAGCAATCTCAAGGTATTATTAATTCTTCATAGGTAGAGGAAAGAGAAATTTAAAATGGTTCTAGAAGATCACATGCACAACATGAAGCCATGGAAGACCTTTATGGGGGTTTTGTACAAGATGTTAAGGAGGGCTACATGATCACAATGTTAGTAGATGGAGATCCACATGGCTATCCATTCTTGGTTTCCAAGCTTATAAAGGCCATTAAAGAAAATCAAGATTTTATAGTTGTTGAATTACATTGGTATGCCACAAATACACACCCATTCAATGGCGTGCACAAGTTAGAGATGGTAGTTGATAAATAAATTGGAAGAAAGAGAAAAATAAAGAGTACATATATAAATCGTCGCTGCATATACCTCTTAAAATTGGATGATGCTGACATACTTGTTTATGAATTCAATTTAACAAAGAGAGAAACTCTTAGCTTCAGGACCATAGATATTTTGAAGAGGTTGCTACCAAAAGAAACAATGTTAATATGGGAGTCTATTGAACCCGGTCGTAGATATATAATACTTTTGAAACCTAAATGGTGGGCATGCATGTTGACTGAGATGGGGCACAAGTTGATGAAAGAGGAATATGGGTCATATTCATATCCATCCAATCATTCATTTGAAGATATTGTAGATTTTGATGATGTGCCAAAACATATGATTGTATTTGAATAATTTTCTAAGACATTTTATGTAACTGATATTTGCATGGTAACTTGAAATAAATATTTTAATGTCCATATGATCTTACATTAAGTCATGAGTAATTTATATATTTTTTGGATTATATGTTTTATTTATCAAGAATTCATTTGTTAAGAATATCGACAATGCAACAATAACTTTGATAAATAATTTATGTTTCATTCAATCTACCAATATTGATATTTTGATTATAATTTTTCTTCTTTTTGTTGCTGCTAGCCCACGCTCTGTTGCTGCGGCTCCCTAGTTGTTGCTCTTCTACTGCCTGTTATGCACATGGCCCCTCCAGATTCCTCCCCGGAGGTAGCCTCTCCTCTGGATCAGACCCAGGCCTTTTCAGCCCTGATCATCTCCTTAGCTCCTCCTTTCCCTAGGCCGACGATCACTAAATTCGTAAAGAAGCTTGATGGCATTCAGGAGGTCGCCCTTCCTCCTTCTATTCTGCACATGGCTACCCGCTCTCTAGTAGAGAAGGGTCTCATAGGTCAATTTACCAGATTATGGCCCTCTCCGAAGATTGTTCAAAAATGGGTTGAGCGTAACTGGTCAGACAAAATCAATGGAAAAATCTCTATTTAGTTCTATGGAAGAGGTTACTTCACTTTTCATTTTGAAATAAAAGAGGACAAGGATCTGATCTTTAGGAACAAACCTTACTTTATGGACACCAGAGGTCTGTATCTTAACAAATGGACACCGAACTTTGACCCTGAACTTGATGTGCCAAACGTCATTCTAGTGTGGGTGTGCCTTCCTCACCTTCCCTTGCACTGCTGGGGTGATGAATCTGTTCGATCTATTGGAAAGTTCATAGATCAGAGGGAAACAAAAGACAAAATGTAAGCATGTGCCAGGATCTGCGTCGAGGTGGATTTGGGTAAAGGCCTCCCTGAGGCGGTCAAGCTAAAATTTGACGAATGGACTCACATCCAGTAGCTTGACTATGATAAAATCCCATTTAAATGTAAGTTATGTCACAAATATGGCCACTTTGCTAACAGATGTTCTAAAATTATTGATATTGAAAGCCTAGAGTCAAACACACAATGGGAAATTTTAAAAAAACAAAAAGACCTCTTCTAACCCAAAAAGCACCATCATCTTAGCGCCACCTCCCAAATCTAGCCCCTCCCTCCCCACCTCCTCCTCTTCACAAATCCCAGACTCTTCCCATCAGCTTTTTGATCCCCCCATTCCTCCCTCCAATGCCTCTCTAGCTTCCTCCATTCCATTTTCCTCCCTTGCCCCTACCAAAGATGATCCTCCTCTTCTTTTTATTCCCTCTCAACCTGCCTCTCCTCGCCCCTCCCCCATCAATCCTGATTCCCCATCGTCCTCTTCTGACCCCTCCTTAGCTTGAAACACAAGGAACCCAGTGAAATAACATGGTGCAACTCTGTAAAACTCGAAGAAAACTAGCCCTAGAAGGAAATCATCAAAAAAACATAGAGAAATTGCTCAAAAGGATATAGCCCTTGGAACTCATAATCCCATTGAAACCTATATCTTAGGGAAAAAGAGTAAAGACTCAGGTTAAAAGGAGCAAGGAGGGAAGCCAAGTTCTTTCTCTGCTTTTCAAAAATGATGAAATCCCTTTCATGGAACTGCAGGGGTTTAGGGCACCCCTCAAAAAATTCAGCCCTAAGAGATCTAATAAATTAGGAAAAGCCAGACATTATTCTTCTGCAGGAAAATAAGCAGGGAGATCTTGACATGGAATCAATAATAGATAGAATGAATAATCATGCGGATAACCAAAATGAATCTAGGGGTGCCTCAGGTGGACTGGCCACCATTTGGAATCAAGGTATTTGGAAGCAAAAGAATTAAAAATAAATGCAGAACTAGATCAAAGTGGTGTTGCAGAACACTAAAGAGAGCAATCAAATCATCATATACAATGTATATGGTCCCAATTATTATAGGGACAAATATATTTGTTGGAGCACTCTTAAAGCAGACAGAGATAATGAAGACAACAACAACATCATCATTAGAGGTGACTTTAACTTAATCATCCATGCAAATTAAAAAAGCGGTGGTTGTTTTAATTCAGACCCCTCTAGAAATCAGCTAGAAACCATCATGCAAGACCATGATCTAGTCGACATTGTCCCAAAAAATCGCAGATATAATTGGAGCAATCAAAGGATAGGAAAAGGGAATATCATGGAGAACCTTGACAGATTTCTTGTTGTTTTCCCTCTCCTTTCTTTTTATTCCATCACCTCTTCCAACGTTCTCTCCTTATCAGCCTCTGAACACTACCCCATCACCCTCTCTCTCGACAATCATCACTCTCGTGGCCCCATCCCTTTCAAATACAGTCCTCTATGGAACGATATTTCGGAATCAAGGCAATTGGTTCATAATATTTGGTTGCAGCATATAGAGGGATCCCCTTCCTACATTTGGGAAACCAAACTAAATAAGACCAAAATGGCCTTAAAGGATTGGGCCAAACTGCACTATAAGGAACCAGACAAAATCAAAATTGAAATCAAATCTAAGCTGGATGTTGTCCATAACAACATTGACTCCCAAGGGGCTAATCAGGAAAACTCCAAACATGAAAAAGATCTCTATTGGAAATTATATATAATCAATAGGAAAGAAGAGGAGAACTGGATAATCAAATCCAAGAATTTGTGGCTTCAAGCAGGTGACAAGAACACCTCCTTCTTCCACAAACAAGCTATTGCCTGCAAGTCTAGAAATAACATCTCCTCTATCATCGACACTGAAGGTAGAATTCAAATAGATCAAGATTTAATCAAAGCTGCTACCACCGTGCATTATAGAGATTTGCTAACTGAAACAAAAGTTTCAGAAGACTACTCTGATCTCTTAAGATATCTGCCAAATATGATCATAGAGGAGATGAAAAATACTTTAAATAAAGAGATAGATGAGGTAGAAATTTAGTGCGCAAGTTGGTCCTTGCACCCTGACAAAGCACCCGGTCCAGATGACTTCTCTATAAGTTTTTACAGGACTTATTGAGACTTAATAAAAAATGATTTGGTCAAAATGATACAATGGGCTCAAAGAAAGAAGAAAATTGGGGGTTACATCAATTCAACCTTCCTCACCCTTATCCCCAAAGAAAACCATCCCTCCTCCTTCTCTAGGTTTAGGCCAATGTCCCTCTACAATGCCTCTTACAAAATTATCATGAAAATCCTTGTCAGGCTCCTCAAGCCCTTCCTCCACAAACTCATCTCGGAAAATCAAGGAGGCTTTATCTCCCAAAGGAAAATTTCTGACTCGATCCTCCTTGTACAATAAGCTACCGAATCAAGTATGACTCCCAAAAACAAAAGGTTCTATCCTCAAACTCGACTTAGACAATGCCCTTGATAGGGTTAGACACTCCTTTCTTCTTTATGTCCTTCAGAAAATGGGCTTCGATTCAAATTTCATCGCCCTCATCAATTCTTGTATCTCAAACCGTTGGATCTTTCCCCTCATTAATGGCAGGCCAGCACCCTTCTTTCAATCTTCCCATGGCCTCAAACATGGTTTCCCTCTCTCTCCCTACCTCTTTATCCTCATGGAAAAATCCTTCAGCAGGGCCTTGGATCATATGCGATGAGTAAGCCTTATCACTGGAATTAAATTTGGCAACGGTGTGAAAAATATGAATCATTCACAATTTGCAGATGACACTCTCTTGATGGGTAGAGCAACTAGCATAATCGCTCACAGGTTTAAAACCATCCTTGATAAATTCATGCTTTACTCCGGAGGGCTGATCAATCTTCAAAAAAACTGCATTTATGTTTGGAATACAACCAGCCAGACCATTCACAACATTGCACAAATATTTGGAGTTTCCTACAAACTGAACTGGGATCACTTCAATTATTTAGGCATGCCTGTCAGTGTTGGCCCCTTAAAGTCAAAAGTATGGAACATTACCATAGACAAAATGAAGAGGAAAGTGCAGCAGTGGGGTTCTTCTTGGTTAAACCTTGTAGGGCACATTGTCTTACTCGAATCTACCCTCTCATCTCTGCCCCTGTACCATTTCACTCTCCTTCAATCTCCTGCTAGCATTCATCACAAATTTGAAGCAATCCTAAGGCACTTTCTCTGGCAGGGTGGAAAAAATGAGAAGAAAAAATATAATATTGTTAAGTGGAGGAAGGTCACTCAATATTATGAACATGGAGGGCTTGGAATTTTCTCACCCAAGCTTTTGGACAATGCTTTTGGTGGGAAGATCATGTGGAGGTTAATCAATAGACAACAAGTGTGGTGGTAAAGAGTCGTGGAATCCAAGTATCTCAACTCTCCGCGTCAGCATATTCTTGATTAAGACATCCCAAACAGACCTTGCTCTAAAATCTTGACCCTCTACAAGAAATACATCCCTTTTCTATTTCACAATCTCTCCAAAGTGCCAATTTTGGGCAGCAACATCAATATTGGGAAAGATAAAATCATGGGACAAAAACCTCTCTCGAACAGGCCTTGCACCCAACCCATTCTTTCCCATTTTCAAAGTCTTGGCCTAAATCTGTTAAGTGATTTTTCTAAGTGGGATGATCAAACACAAAATTGGATTGGATGGCTCTTTCTTGCATTCCCTACTTATTTGGAAGCAGATCTATCCAATCTCCAAATTCTGCTTCATGGTGTTTCTCCCTTGCGAAAAGACAGTATGGAAAAATTTCGTTGGGATCCCTTTGGCTCTGCATACTCCATTAAATTTTCTTATTCTAACTCTGCCATGATCACTACCACTCTCCTTCTTGGCCAACTGGGAAAATGGTGTGGAAATCGGAAGCCATCCCAAACATCAAGATATTCATATGGACGCTGCTCAAAGGAAAAATCCTCACTTCAGAAAATCTTAAAAAAAATGGGAGTGAATGGTCCATCCAGGTGCCCCAACTGCCAAGGGGCCAAAGAGACTGCGCATCATCTTTTCATCATGTGCCCATTCGTTTCTTTATGTTGGACATAACTTACCTCTTCCTATCAGCCTCACTGGGAGCATAACAACACCATTTTGGAATTGATTAAAATCTGGAGGAACAATTACCCATGGGGGAAAAAGAAAAGCAATATGGAAAGAAGGGTCTGGGACACCTTGCCTTACGTGCTTATGTGGAAAATTTGGCTCTCTAGAATATAAATATATTCAATGGGAAAGAGCCCTCCTGTAGGAATATTTGTAGCAAAACATGGAGCCTCACTCTCAAAACAATAGCCTCCAAAAACAACAAAAAAATCAATATTAGTGATCTTCAAGTGGAAGAAAGGAACTTCCTTGGAAATCTGTTGGACAACTCTAGCTTACACAAGCCTTCGGCTAATCAACCTCTCCAAAATGCCTCCAGTTGGAAGATTCGTCTAAAATACAAGGAATTTACAAAAATTTTGGGTAGTTTCTCAAGGCCCACTCTCTTCTTTGACGATGCATCTAAATCGAGTCCAGGCATTGCTGGTGCTAGAGGCATTATAAAAAAAAAAAGTGGCAGAAATATTCTCTCCTTTGAATGGGGTCTCAGCTCCCTCTCCAATAACAAAGACGAAGCTTACGCCTTCCTTCAAAGCCTTCAACGGTTAAAAATAAACAACATCTCAAATTCAATGGTGTTTGGGGACTCCTCTATCATCATCAACATGATGATCCATGGTCAACCGGTCAGCAACATAGACCTCCACAGAATATTTAGCAGATGTTGCAGCATTTCAAAAGATATGGAAGACATATCCTTTCAGCATATCCTCCGAAGGAACAATAAGGCCGCAGACTCTCTTGCTAACAAGGGTTGTGCCTGAACTTCTAGGAAAATATTTTGCAATGATGAACTATATATGATGCCCCTACCATAATCTCATCTCAGGTGGATAATATATTTCCTTAGATTCTCCCCTCCAAAATTTTTGAACTTTGCAAGCCCCCTTGTACCCCCTCCCTCCTCTATCCCGTGATCTTATCCTCTCGTGCCTACTCCCACGCTGCCTCCCTCATTTCTCGCTACATTATTTATTCCCACACTCTCCATGCCTTTATGCACCCCTTCGCTGCTACTCTCCCTGCAGCACATTCTATCTTCATTTTTGCTCGTCTTTTCCATACATCCCTCTCCCTTTGCTGGCCTCCTGCATTGCACTTTCACCTCCCCCTCATGCTACGCCCACCCTTCTGTTACATTCAAAATTTAGCTTTCCACTCCTTTAGTATGGCTCACAGCGAGGACTATTTTCACTGTGCGGATCTGTAGGAAGATTTGTAGCAAATCCGTGCTCATCAAAAAATTCTAGACGAAAAGCAACAAGCAGATGTGAAAATCCTTGACGAAAAGCAGCAAGTATATGTGAAAGTCTTTCTTCACAGGGTTACTTCTCTTCAGCAACAGTACAATGAACTCTCCAACCGATGTTCCCATGCAAAAGAATCAGTCCAAATCCTCAAATATATACTTGAAAAACATTCAGCTCCAAGCTCCAACTCCAATAATGTGAGAAATGATGGCAATGAGGACAACATGGATGCTTCAACTGGGTGCCCAATAAGCATTGACTGATCTATCATCTTCTCTTCTTAGCATGGCTTTTAAGTTTGTTTTTCTTCTTTCTCAGTTTGTTCGAGTCTACTCATTATCTATATTTCAGTATCTTCTGAACAACAGAAGCAAAGAAGGTGTAGCATTTTGTTGTAGCTACTTTCTTTGTTTCTCCTAAAGAAATCTTGCATGTAAAAAAGGAATTTCTCCTCTTCTTTTTTGGAATACAAACTAGCACCCAACACTGTTAAAAAAAAAATATTGATATTTTAATTAACAGTAAAAAAATATATTGGAAATTAATGTTAAATTTTGAAATTATACATTGATATTTCCATGATATTATTTATTATTATCATTTGATATACCATAGTTACAAAAATATGTTGAATTTTAATGTCTCATTAAAAGGATATATTTCATTTTGATGGTTGAATTTTAGTTTTTTGTTGTAATGGGATAAGTTTTCTTAGGCTAATATTTGAAAAAAGGTATACTTTTAACCTTTAAAATAAATATTACTCTTAGAATAATTACTCTTTCGTTCGCATGTTCATTTTTAATTTTTTTTTTATTCATATCATTTGTTCATAATGCCATGGTTGAAATATGTTGAAAAATCAAGGTTTCTAATTCCATGGTTGAAAATTTTTCAAAATTTTAAGGTTTTTTCTGAGTTATGATATTTTATATTTAATGTTATGGTTGAAAACAACTATAATTTTAAGGCTTTTTCGAGCCATGATATTTTACCTTTAATGACATGGATGAAAATTATTGGAATTTTAAGAATGTTCGAAGA
The DNA here is from genome assembly GCA_034641835.2 of Pinus albicaulis. Lineage (NCBI taxonomy): Eukaryota > Viridiplantae > Streptophyta > Pinopsida > Pinales > Pinaceae > Pinus > Pinus albicaulis. Next base: position 882,625,011 of record CM076580.1, read on the forward strand.
CGTGATATTTTATCTTTAACATCATGTACGGAAATTTTCGGGATTTTAAGGTTTTTTGGAGTCCCAATATTTTATCTTTAATGAAATTGCTAAAAATGTTGAAATTGTACCCCCCCCAAAAAAAAAAATTTCTAGCATCAACACTTTTCATTTTCAGTGTGTTTTTCATCCTTTTTGAACAAAAAAAATCATTTTTACAGATGTTGAAAATCTACCCTAAAAAAAAAAAACATTGTTATTTTATGCACACTTTTCATTCTTTAGTGGTTTTTTCATGTTTTTTGGGGTTTTTTTTGCTAGAGTTCTCGTTTTGAGTTTACAATTTCCATTTGATAGTTTACTTTATTAAGATAAAACATGTAAACCATGAGAATCATGTAATTATAAATGCATGTGAACCATAATAGCACAATGCATCAACAAGTCATCATACGCTTCATCACATAGAGACACCAAATATTAGGTGGAAAAGACAAGTGGGACAAACCACCTCTGTTGTTGTCTTTGGCTTCTTCTTATTGATATTAATAAAATAGTCTTTTACATCTTACACTGCTACAGGATTTCACCAGTGCATAGATCGTACCCTTTGGATGATATCACCTCCAATTGTTTCTCCAACTACCACTGAAAGGAAGTTAGCATTCCCTTATTGAAGGCTCCAACCCTTAAACTCATGTGGACATGTTTCACAATGTTTCATACTAAATCCATCTTTAACAAACATAAATATTGGAGGCCACATTTCATCCAATTTTAAAAGAGGACCCACATACAACATTATGCTCATCAAAATTTCTCATACAATCAGCAAGAAAAGTGCATCTACCAACAAACCTCTCTTTGCAATACAATTAATAAATTTTCTATCAATACTTCATTGCATACATAAAAAATCAATCTGATATAAATCCATTTATGAATTGAATTCACTATATCCAAAACATCTAATCTCTTATCTCATCAATAGAAAAACCTTATGGACATAATCAATGATCAATCTACCATAAACCCTAGTAGCATCAAATTCTTTGCACAAACAAGAACAACATTTATTCACAACCAATCTCAATATTTCTCAAAAAAATTATGTCATACATAATACTGTCAACCTCAAGGAATCAATCTCAAATCACTCTCAACAACAAAGTACCAAGCCCTCTCACACATCAAACACACATATCCAGGCATAGATCACTCAAAACCCAATAGCTTATATCAATACTTTGCTCATAAGCCAAGACTCTACATACTACACTCACAAATTAACAACAATACATAATACATCCTCTCATCAACACTCTAGCACCATCTCACTCTGACTCAAGCATTACAAGGAATCTCACTTATACAACACATGCTCTCTTCATGACAACACCAACATTGCATAGTCACAAGGCTAATACAAGCATCATACACTAGAACCTTGACAATTCAAGGTTGTGTACAATACATTTCCTTACTCACAACCATACCAAACATATATCAAGGCTAACTCCATATAACAAGACTTCATTATACCCCTACAACACAATCAATGTGAACTCAGTAGACATAGAAATCACCATGCAAAACATTTGTTATATATATAACTCAACAACATAAACTTTACTACAACTACTGAAGACAATACTCTGTTACCCATGTTTTGGCATCAATTATATCCCAAATACACTCCAATGTATATGAAAAAAATTCAACACACTCTTAGCAATCATACACTCTCTACAAACTTCCCATCACACTGCTTTTTATTTGTATCTTATGCACACGTTATTTGACCTCTGTCACATAGTCCATACACATTTTTCCTCTGCATTCCAATCACTATCCATTTCTTTGTCACTGCATTCACCACGCATGCACTCTATCCCACAACATCTCATCATTCTACCATTAATTTTATCTACAACTCTATCAATTACAACTATGCTCACAGGTACCGCCGTAAAAACATACAGTGGCCAATAGATCTATCAATGCATTCACAACTAGCTCCACCATAGACCAAAACAATCAAGTTATAGTGATGCATATAGGCTTAGGCTCCTTCGATTTACAAATAGTATGATGTTTCATCAGATTTACTAGCATCTATTCTCAATCCTTGTGCATAGGTCACTTGCTTATTCCAATGTTAGCTCTCCTTTCAAATATTTGAACAATATATTACACTACCCAAATTGCACGTAAACTTTCTTTGTCTTCTCATGCACCATAATATAATAAGCCTCTGATCCAAGCGTATACATTTATAGGTAATTTTAATTGATGTTTGAACGCATTGAACTCATAGTTTACATGACCATGGTAGGCTAGAAGGGAATTTAAAGACCATGGATCTTCATGTTCGATCTTGTTGAAGGAAAGTCAATATTTAAAAAGGGGTTTAGTTGTGAAGGCTTCAGGCCTATGTAAAACCAAGGAGAAATCCAGAATTTTTTTCTAAGTAAAAATCCTTACAAATAGGTCAACAATTGACCTATGGTACCCTCCAGGTCAGGGGTCGAGTTAGTCAGTCAGGCTAGGAAAGTCGAGAGGAAGTAAATTGGACCCATCGACTAGTCAGGTGGGATCCACTAGTCAGGGTTGGGACATTCGAGCCTGGGAGAAGGTTAGGTTGGTAACTTAGTTGAGCTCATGATCCAGTCAACCAAGTCAAGTTCCGGGCTCTGGCTAATGTCGCACCTTATGTTTAAGCAAAATGGATGACTATCGACTATACACAAGTGTGCATGTTCCACGTGGATCTATCTAAGGTGGCAGAGGAGTCACGTAGGTGCCACACACAATGCCACGAGAGTGATGTGTATGGGCCACTATTTATGTGGAAAGTTTAATGGGACTAACTTTAAATGGCTATATATTTATATCCATAAGTTGGATGGGGGAAAATTTGAATATTGTCGAAAAGGTCTCAACGAGATGAAAGTGATGGTAATTATGTTTATAGTTTTTAAGAAGTTGAAAAACAAGGAAATTTTACAGCCCCATTTCCATGATAGGACTATGGAGGTATTTTATATGATATTAATTCACCCTTCTACCCTTATTATGGGCCTTGGGTAGTGGAAGGAGTGTGTTACAAACTAGTATTAGAGAAAATGTTCAACACTAGATCTTTGGAGATCGGATGAGGCTTTGAAGCCTTGTGATAGGTGTTAAAACCTAGTTTTTGTATAAATTTAATGTGTATGTTGGTTGATGAGCTTGATTGTGTTAGGCACATGTAGCATGGTATTAATTACTTGACATGATTTATATTGTTATTGATGCACTAACGTTGTATATAATGTTTCATCTAGCCTTGCATCAATAGACTCCCAATACAAAAATAAGGTGATGATTTTTATTATGCAATTATGTATGTGAAATATAAAATTTGTGTGTGTATGAAAACACATAAGAAGACACTAAAGTCCAAAAGAAATGAGGATAGGAATGGTTAATATAGCATTGTCAGGTCACAACATTTATATGAAGAGGAAATATCAGTTGAGCAGTAACGAGAAGAAAATTTCCCTAACTAGATGGATATCTTGAGGAGATTAAGGGAAATAAGGAGCTACAAAGCTGAAAATGAAAGACATTTTAGGGCTCAATAGGAGCTTGTCAGGGCACAAGGGGATAAATTTGAAGTGAATGCAGTCATACTATAGAGCCTCTTATACTTAAAGAACAAAAAAAAATGAGTTGGAAGCCAATCACAAGGCCAGGAAGAGATCATTAGAACAACAAAACCAAGAAGAAAGAACAAATGGAGTAGATGAGAAAAAATACAAAAAGAGGCATAGGATTCCAAGTGAATATATAGTAAAAGGAGGTACTCTATTGGGTATTTCAAAGAAAAATACAAAACCGAAGCAATATAAAGATACCCACAGAAGACATCACCATTATCATCATCATCATGATAAAAGGAGGGAAAAAAATATGTGTAAAAGGAACTAAAGAAATATAAGCCTCCTACATTTGATGGCGAGATAAAGAAAGAAAAAGATGTTTAAGTATGGTTGTTGGGGGTGAAAATGTTCTTCAATGTTAATAACTACTTTGAGAATATGAAAGAAAATATGGCCACTTTCATCGTGAAATGTAAGTTTGATATCTGGTAGGGGGGTCTAAATAATGTACAAGGAATAAAAGAATAGGAGATGTCATGGAAAGAATTTGAGGAGTAATTTAGGGTCAAATACTTGTATAAAAGATATTTGAAAACAAGGCGAAGGAGTCATATGTGTTAGCACGGTTCTTTGCTAAGTCATGATTCCATTTTAAATTTTTTGTTTTTAGGATTAGACTTTGAAAAAAAAAACAAATTGGTCGCTACCGAAATTTCTGGTAGCGCCAGTTTTAGCCTTTTTGGACAGTGTGTTATATTCTTGTTTCTGTCTATTTTTCTTTTATTCTGATGCTACCGAAAATTCCGGTAACTTCCCCTGTTTAAAAATAAATAAAAAGAAAAAGCGCATCTAATTTGTGCCAAGCCACATGTTTTAGTTTAAAATACGTTTTAAATCATTTCATTATTATTTAAACCACGTGATAGGATAGGTTTGTGATCAGTCATGTTAAGTTAAGTCACGGTATACATGTAGAGTTTAGGTGTCAATCCGAAATAACCAAACCCAGTCATTGATCCTGTTTTGTCTGTCAGCCGAGTTGGTCCAGTTTCATGTCAAGTTACATGATTTTCGAAAGGAAATATTGTGGATCCACAAGTTTAATGCAGTGATCGTTTAGATGGTTACACATATACGCTGCCAGAAAATTAGGCCAATAAGCCAGCATGTAGTGGAGGTGACTGCCAGTCACAGATCCTCTTGTTTCAAGCCACCTATAGCATGATATCCGAAGTTACGAAACCAACTGAAGATTATGATGGCTATCACATGGTGCATACTACAGTCCAGGAGATTTTAAAAGCACCGAAAAAGAAGGAGTAGTACCAGTTGTGAGCCTAGTTATTGGAGAAAGAGTTTTCTAGAGTTACAGTTTGAGTAGTCTAGATTTCAGACAGGATTTCAAGGGAAGACACAAGCAATGCTTGTTAGGTGAGCTCTTCTAGCTCTGCCACCTATCATTTTTTAGAGATAGATTTAAATTTATGAAGATGAATAAAAGAGGAGGGAAGATAAAACAAATTGGACCATAGGGTGTTGACCTAGTGGATGCAAATTCGAAGGCGAGAAGTGTGTTTTTCCAAGCAGGGTGGTACTCTTTGTGCACCAAACTAGTAAGCTCTCACTTAGGATTAGTTCAAGAGTTTTCAAACTCATTCAATGGACAGGAAGCCACATTCTATGGTCTTACATTGTAGGTTTTAGAATATTTAATTGTTGAGGCATTCAATCTTCCACATGAAGGAGAAAGGTGGTTTAAAGGTCATATTATCATTAGAGGAGACCTCAACAGTTTCCTCAAGGATACACATAGAGATACCAGCTGGGCCAAAGGAATTCCAAGAAGCTACCTCAAAAATGAATGGGCAGAAACTATAAAACTCATCAAGATTTACCTCACCTGTGAAAGTAGGTATACAATAGTGTTTCTTTATCATATGAGGTTTCTTTTTCATGTTGTAGGTATGAAGACCCTCAATTTTCCATAATTTTTGCTGAAGATTCTGAAAAATATGTCAGGAAGGATCCAAACTCACATTGTTGCTTCATATTATAGCTTGTATCATGAAGCTCTCATCAAGATGTTAGTTGAAGAAGAGTTAAGAAAAAGAAATCAGACATTGGACCATTTCTTGTTTTACAAGGCATGCCAACCTGCACCTACACCTCCATCCTCACAAAAATACCCTTAGCCTACATAAAGAACCAAGATAAATGCTAAAAAGGAGAGCATACATAAAGCCAAGAGCATAAAAGAAGAGGTTTCTTCAGTCAAGGCTGAGAGAAAATTGGAGAATGGAGAGAGCTCCTCAGTTGATAAACCCAAGTCTATGAAAATTGTTCCTCTTGTTCCTCCTTTTCCTAATGTCTACACCAAAGCTCAAAGAGGAAGGCCTGCAACTACATAGAAATATAAAACATAGATGCTACCAGAAATTCCAGAAGCAGATATTCAACAGAAAATGTAGAAATATTATCACCCCACAAATTATGATGAAGAACTCCCCAAAGATGTATGGTATGAGATCGGTAGCAAGAAGAAGAAAGAAGAAGCCAAACCTGTTGTTGGTACCAGAAAAAGGCATACCAAAGACAACAACAAGTTCAGGCTCAAGTCTAAGGATCTGCACAATCCATATTTAATGACAGAGGTCATTGATATAGAAGGAAAATCTGAAGGGTCAAAGACAAAGGGATCTAAGAAGAAAGATAAAAAGAAAACCCCTTCAGAGTAGCACTCAGAACCCTCAAAAAGAAAAAAGATCCAAAAGGGTTCTAAGGAGGAGAAGGCCACTATCAAGGAAGTAGCCATAAGAAAAAACAAATCAAGATCAGCTGCTGACATCAATACAGACTTGGACAAGCTTGTTGAAGTTGTAGCACACATGGAAGGAAGGTAAAAAGTTTTTTTAATACAAACGCCTTTTTTCTTATCAATTGCAATTTTTAACAACAATTCAGATGTATAAGTCTGCACAGGTTTTTCAACATTTTTTGTGCATTTTTTAAAAAGAAACAGAGCACTACTAGAAATTTCTGTAGCATTCTAGTTTTTTCCCAGTTACAAGTTTTTACTAGAATTTCCGTTAGCGCCTGTTTTAACTGAATTTTGACACTTGTCAACAAAATTTCCGAGCCATTTCAGGAAGGATAAAGACTCATAACCAAATGGATATAACAAGTGATGGTTAAAAGTGGTTATGAGGTTATTGGAGGTCTTATTAAATTAAGATACATGGCTATTTAAGGATCAAAGATATAAGGAAACAAAACAACAGAAAAAGGGGCAGCATGACAGCAAACTTAGCAGTTTAGCCCATATTTCTTCTATTCTTTCTTTTACATCTATCTTTTCAGTTAGATTTCAATGGGATATGGTTGTAGTGTCCTATGACACCTATGTAATCTTAGGAGTAGTGTTTCCTTGTTTTTAGAAGAGATGGAGTTGGTGCCTCTCTTTTTATATGTTGGACACCTAATCCTCTATGGGTAGGGGTAGAAGGTGAGTGGACATATGAATTCCAAGAGACCTTGGAATTTGGAATCCAAGGGTCACTTAATGTACTATAAATGAAACATTTGTAAATAATAAATGTATCCAACGCTTATCTTTCTCATGTGTCTTGTGTATTTACTGTGTTCACCATGGTTGAGTTTAACATGGTATTAGACCAGGCGATTGTTGGCCCTGCTTAGATCAACTAAATGCTATTTTTTCTTTGTGATGTCTACAATATTGAAATAAAAAAACGTCCAGTGTTTAGTCATAAATCTCCCTCAGCATTATGTTTTCCTCAGACTCCCTTCCATGTGCGGGGCCTCCCTCCCCACAGCTGAAAGAAAAGCAGGAGATGTTGTAAATGGCGAGCATGTGTAAAGAATGACAAATGTTTTCCTTGAGTATACGTAAGAATATTGTGTTGAACATTAAGGTTTCAAAATACATGTTTGCACCTTTCAGTGGTCAGCATTTGCAGCTGATACCTTTTCGACTTCTCTGATTTTTACAATTAAATGTACTGCTTCATGGTGAACATTAAGGGATTTTTGAGGTCTAAAATGGGCCTCCTAAAAAAAATGTACAATCAAAATAAACTTTCTAAGAACCAATAGGATTTAAGATGATGATGTCTACCATGGGGGATGATTCACCATTTTTTAAGTAAAAGAGTAAAAGGATTAAAAAATAATAAAATAATAAAACTACTTTTTCAACTCGTATTTTCAACTTATCTCCCAAAGTTTTTACTCAAATAATAGGAGTACTCATTGGATGCAAAATTTAATTCTTCATCCAAGGAGTACCCATGTTGAATACTTTTGATGGACTCTGCTACACGAAAAATGTGAAATACATCAAAAAACGTGATTGCAATTACATTTTTCATGTATTTCTTCTTTTTCGTGTAGCAAGATCCATAGAAAGTATGAAACATGGGTACTCCTTGGATGAGGAATTAAATTTTGCATCCAATTAGTACTCTCGCTCAAAATTTGAGTAAAAACTTTGGGAGATAAGTTGAAAAAGTAGTTTTTTTCTTTTTTCCCTCTAAAATTTGATGATATAATCAAATCTTATTTTATTATTTCCACTATTATTTTATAATTTCCTTAGGAGGCCCATTTTACACCTCAAAGTTACCCTAATGGTAAGTCACATTTTGAGTGTGTGAATAGTCTTTGAAGTTTTACTCTATAGTTGGTGTTGGAATTGAATCAGAAGGAATTGGTTTTCGGAAAGGCTCCAAGATCAGAGCCGAGGCCGAAGTATCAGAGCCTCCTCCTCGCGCAGTCGGCTCTTCCCAAGGTGCGTTCCTCCACTCCCACATCGCAGTTGACCCTCCTGGAATCAAGCCTCCTCGCTCCGTCCATTGCCCCAACCTGTGTTTGAAAATTTGTGATCAATTTATTGTAGTGTTTACCCTCAAACGCTACCTCAACCCTCCATCACACCTATCGTGGCCTCCCTTCGATGGCTTTACCTCCACCAGCATCACATGGTTCGGATCACATAACACCACCAGCTCCTCACACCATTCATACCACTCGATATCCATTCCCTCCCACAGCGCTCTCCCATCGCTACTCCCTCTTACCCCCACACAACACTCACGTCGCTGCTACCTCTACACAACAATCCCCTCCACACGCTTCCTGCAGCCCCGAATCCCTCCCTCTCCCCCTCCCCAATACCCTCCTCCTGATCCCTGTAGTCTCCCACTCCCCGCAGCCCCGACTACCTCCTCTTCCCTCCTCCCTCCACTCATCCTCTCTGCCTGCTCCATGCTACTCCCTCTACTAACCTCCTTGCCTGCTCCACGCCGCTCCTTCCACTCACCTCCCTGCCTACTCCCTCCCCCCACTCCCACCTTCTCGGCTCTCCCTCCTCCACCCTTAATGCCCATAGCTCAGACCTCTACTCCCGCTCCCTCACACCTCCTTTCTGTGACTCCTCCTCTCCCTGCTGGCTCACCACCTCTACGCTGACATACCTCATCCATCCCCTCGATGCCTTCTCTTTACCTTACAATCTCTTTTGAAGGTTCAACAATCTCTTATCAGTTTCTTGAGAGAGATTAAAAGAAAATAGAGAGAAAGGGTTGTTTGTATTATAGATGGAACTATGAGAAGTGGGTTTACCTTAGAAATTTTTGGTGTGCATGGCAGATCTGAGTTGCTGATTTTTTATTTTTCTCCTTGATATTTTCTTTGCGCATGTAGTGCCATGTAATATTTAAATTTTTCCTTCCAAGACAAATCAGTGAATTCCATTGTCGGGCTTAAGTCTAAAAAAAAAGGATTGGTAAAGAGTTACAGATAGTGGTTGGTTTTAAATTGGGATTGAACAAACATTTCCCTTTTGCATGTATTAAGGTGTTTGGTTCTATTTTGAGTTACTTATTCTCTCTGCATATAATATCAATATTTTTTCATGAGTCACGCAACATATGAGCTTTGGAGTATCATGGTTGGATTTAGTGAGCAACGTATGTTATTTAAAGGTTCAAAATAGTATACTAGAGAACTTCCCTTCTATATTAAGCTTGTTGGGGGGGAATTTTGTTCATAGAGAAGTATTATTTGGTAGAGAAAATGACGAGAATTACTGAGGTATTAGAGTTACTCAAAACTCTAATACAGTCCATTGATTTTGATATAGTGAAAATAAGAAAGAATTCTCTATCTGAAATTAGAACTTGTCTGCAAAATGCACAAGAAAACATTGAATTTTTGCAGTTGGAGTCTTAGCTTCAGAAATATGAGCTTCAACAAAAGAGTTGTCATTCTGAACTTGTTTTTGTTCAGAAAATTGAGACAAACTCCCATCAACTACAAGATATTGGTTAGATCATTGAGCCCAATACAAGAGGAGATTTGGATGCAGATTCAGAAACTCATGCTTCACTTCCAAATCCCATCATCAAACCTTGGGAAGAGCTTGTCCACAACAAGAACAAAACAGGTCTTGGACATGACAAGGATTTTTTTTTTCATATTCCGAACTAATCCAAGCCCGTAAAATTTTAGAGTGCCACATTTCTTCATGATAGCTCACCTACAACTGTTCTAGATTTTGCTCCACTTCCACAGCAGCAACAACAGATTGTAAAATGCCAACATTGTGATCAAGTTGGCCATATGAAATATTTTTGTTTCGATCTTGACCCATGCAATAACTATGGTTGGCACAGTCATTATTCACATAGATGCTTCAGAAACAAGCCTCATGCAAGAACAAAGATTCATCTTGGATGGATCGCTTCTTGTCAATGGGCATCAACAGCCAAGAAGATGTTTAAGTCATATGTCAGAACTTGTTCTAGAATATTGAACAATATTTTGGTTGAGTTTTCACCATCATCTTACCTTGTATCTGACAAGGGGGTAAATGGTGGTCATATACAAGCTTCAAAGCCACTTCAAGCGAGCCTGAGCCACAACCTGTCATTCTAGATTCAAAGTTGTAGCCAAAGACAAGTTCAAGTGAGCTTGAGCCACAAAATGTCATTCCAGATTCATAGTTGTAGCCAGAGACACAAATTCCCATGAGCATGCCTTTGGTTGGTGGTCAGCGTTAAACCATCTATGTGACATTGATATTCTTCCTCTTCAAATAATTCGGGACACTTCCTCTAGCAGAATACTTCAAATTATTGCCATTTTTGGAAGAGTTCCAGGAAATGTATCAAGCATTCCAGAGTTGTTGATCATCCTTAAACCATCATAGGTTGTAGACCTCCCTTATTCTAGGTTGAAGGTCTCCCTCTTCAAAATATGAGGAGCACTTCCTCTAGCAGAAGACCTCAGCTTGTTTCCAGATTTGGAACAGTTCTAGGAACTACACTAAGCATTCCAGTGTTGGTGGTCATCCTTAAACCACCTCTTTATGCCAACATTTTAGAGAGCTCATTCTTCCTAAGTGTTTCCATGCATAATTTTCAGATTTGTATTACAACTCTCTTCTTGGACTCACACATACCCCTTCAGATTAATGGGGGGAATGTTGGACACCTAATCCTCTATCGATAGGTTTAGAAGGTGAATGGAAATAGGAGGTCCAGGAGACCTTGGAATGTGGAATCCAAGGGTCACCTAATGTACTATAAATGCACCATTTGTGAATAATAAATGCATCCAATGCTTATCTTTCTCATGTGTCTTGTGTATTTACCGTGTTCACCATAGCTGATTTTAACACTATATATACCATTTGTAAATACCATTTCCAGTTTGGCTGTTGGTCTACCTAAAGACTAAATATAATAAATAAAAGCATCTTTACTTCATGCTAGAAGATTTTGTGACTCAAGAACCATCTAATGTATGGTGTTTCTTCTTTCTTTGTTAATTTCTTCTAATTATGTGTTGCAACAACTATTAAGGTGTGAGTAAGAAACTATTAAAGGATTTAATAGTAAATTATCTACTTTAAGCTTTCTGCAAATCATATATGTGTTGTAGAACATGTTAGTGATATTTCATAAAGGATTTGTGAAATACTTTATGCATGAAATCTACTTTATGATTTTTTTTTCTTTGTATAAACAGAGTTTGTGTAAAGAACCATCATTATAGTTGTGTGACTGATTTAGGATATGAGTATTTCCTATAATATGTACTAGCGATCCATCTTCTTCATTTGTTACACTCTGCTCTCTATACTACCAATTATCCATACAATTTATACTTTCCACAGCTTGCCAAATGTATGAAAGTCTTAAAGGATATAAAATTATTTCAAAATCATTGAGAAGCCCTCCCACTAGTCAAAAAACCTTTTAAAAGTTGACATGAACGATGATGTGTAAGGCTTACTCCCTTTGCAGTCAAGGAGTGACTCCTTGCGCTAACATTTTTGGCGTCATTGTTGGGGAGGTGAATTGAAGTTCATCCCTGGGTGAATGAAAAATTTGTAAGTCTGGTTTTGAGGTGTACAGTTCCAATTGTATTTTTAGACTGATTTACACCTAATGACTCCATTGTCGAAGTTCTGGCTCCTAGAAGGACTAGAACCAGGGCTAACCCATATTCCACTTTGAGATTCTCAATCCCTAACCCTGAAAAGCTAATCAACAAAAATATTAAAGGAAAGTTTGTTGCCTCTACTACTATTTTCTCAAAGGTTGTCCCTAAAGAAGTCCTACAAACTATATCCCCTGATTTTGCAGAAAATCATGTACCTCCCTTGTTTTCCAACCGAAAAATAGTCTTTGCATCAAAATTTGGTGCTTCATCATCTATTGTTCACAATCCGCCAATTTTTGTTCCACAAATCCAAACAACTCACACCATGGCAGGTCCAAACCCACCCCCTAACTGAATGGATGCAATTGTTGCTGCAAGGTATGCCTCTTTGGTTTTACCTCAGCTTATGAATGAATTACCTATAGGATATTATCTCATGTACATGCCTAAGTTTAGTGGTGAGGGAGAGGTAACAAGTGAAGAACACATTGCTGATTTTTATGCCTATGCTAACAATCTGAGTATTGAGTATGAAGATGTATGGATGAGATTTTTTGTTCAGAGTCTTGAAGGTGATGTTAGGAAATGGTTTAGATCCTTGACAACTGGTAGAATCACTAGAATTGAAGCCCTAGATGATACTTTTTTAAGAAAATGGAGTGATAAGAAATATTTTCTATATTATATCACTGAATGTGGTTCAATAAAAATAAAAGGAGAATCATTTTCTGAATTTTCTAAGAGATTCAATAAGATGTATAGTAAAATACATGCTGAAATCAAGCCTACTAAAGCTTCAGAAAAAATTACTTATGTTGGTGCCTTTGATCCTAATTTTTTATTATTATTGAGAGAACGAACATCCACAACACTAACACAAGTTTAGGACAATGCACTAGAGGTAGAATCTAATGTGTTAGCAGTTGATAGACTCGAAGGAGGGATTGACAAAGAAAAAAGAAAGAAAAAAGCTGACATTTCAAATTCAAGAACTTCATACATAGATCCTAAATTAGATGAGCTAACCAAGATGGTCAATTCATTAAATACTGAGATGTCCAAGCTCAAGATGGAAGCAAGACCAGCTACTACTATAAATGTTTCATTTGATCAGCCTAATAAGCATCATTTTAGAAGACCCAATGTTCCTCAAATTTTGCAACGAGAAAGAAGAGATGTTGATGATTAAAAAGTACAACCCCCTTTGCAGAATGCTATATTTTAATATGAAGAGGAAGCTAAAACGTTGGAGAAGGATGTTGATATCAATTGTCTAAGGGATAAAGAAGGGTTGATTCATCTTACACAAGTAGAGTATGAAGATTTCATGTCACATACTCAGAATAATGAAGATATTCCTGATCATTCCATGATTGTTGTTGATCATCAAAGTAGATACAATATCATATCAAAAAATATTGATGATAATTCAAATCCTGTGGCACAACCCAAGAAAAATAAGGATGCAGTTAAAATTCCAGTAGAAAAGCAAGTTTTTGAACCACACAGACCATAAATTTCTGTAGAAATTAACCCTCCTTTACTTGAGGTAAAAATTTCTCACAAACTGCCCCATGTTTTCAATTTGGAGAATGAGAGAAAAAACATAAAAATTTATGTTCCTCTTGTTGAGCTCATGAAAAATGATGATTTCAAAAATAATTTTATGAAATCTCTTCAGCCTCCACCTACCAAAGTAACTTATAATTTTTCTAACCTTCAATATGACAAGCCCACCCTCATTTTAGGTCCATTGGTAGAAGATAGAGATGACTCTACCCCTCTCTTCTATCTATCTCTGAATATTCATGATAATATCTTGCATAATTTCCTAATGGACTCTGGAGCCTCACATAATTTAATGCCAAAGTTAGTCATGGATGAACTAGGTCTTGAAGTAACTAAAGAATACCAAGATATCTACTCCTTTGATTCCCAGAAAGTTCAATGCCTTGGTGTCATCAAAGACCTTTCAATAAGCCTTTTTCAGTTACCCATGAAAGGGATGGTGATGGATATTGTTGTAGCTGATATTCCTCCTAGGTTTGGCATTTTACTTTCTAGATCATGGATTAGAAGATTGGGAGGAACTTTGCAAATGAATTTCACTTATGCTACTATCCATGTTTTTGGAGGAGAACAAAGAAGAATTTATATAGAATCTCAACTGGCATATATCATTAGTGATAGCAAAGACGTTCAAGAATTTTACACATGGATAACGTTGTCCTATCTGCAGAAAGTTTTCAGATTTTGAAGCCCGCTGAAAAAAAGATCAGTCATGAGGGTTCCCAGCTATGGAAAATGTATTTTGATGGTTCATGTTCCAAAGAAGGAGCTGGTGTAGGGATAGTTCTCATTTCTCCTTTGAAAGAGAGCTCCATTTTTTCTTTCAAACTTGAATTTAAAAACATCAAAAGACATGAATATTTCATAAATTTCTGTTTTTGGAGTTGTTGAACTTACTATTCATCAAATTAGAAATGTTTATCAAGCTAAGTATCCCAAACTTAGAGATTACCAAAATGCAGTATGGAGCATTGTAGAAGACTCATTCATGGCCTTTAACATTTCTTTTGTTCCAAGGGAGAATAATATTTTGGCTAATTCACTTTCTATTTCAGCAAGCTCATTCAAGATTCCAATACCCATGAAGCTGAAATATGAAGTGGAAGTTAGGTTCACACCTATAATTCCTGATAATGTCAAGCATTGGAAGGTTTTTGAAGATGAACAGGAGATTAGAAGATTCATGGAAGCTGCTAAAGAGTTTTTTGTCCTAAACATTGATCAAGATGAATATTTCATGAAGGATGATGCTGATTTGCAACACCAAAAATCTGCAAAAACAGATTTCCGATCAGCCTATAATTCAGCTGCCTACCAATCACATTCCCAAGGGGCTAATCCCACTTGAGTAGCTCTTTTATCACAATGATGTCTCATTCAAACAACAATTAGCTGAAATAGAAGAAGAATTGGAAGATCTCAATTTGGGCACAAAAAAAGAACCGAGATATGTGATGTTGTCAAAAGCTTTATCAGAAGAAAGAAAGGTTGAATACCATAAGTTGTTTTGTGAATTTGTTGATGTTATTTCCTGGAAATATGAATTAGGGGAATTTTGAGGTCTAAAATGGGCCTCCTAAGAAAAATGTAAAACAAAAAAAAACTTTATAAGAACCAATAGGGTTCAATATGATGATTTCAACCATGGGTGATAATTCACCATTTTTTTATGTAAAAGGGTATAATTATTAAAAAATAATAAAATAATAAAACTACTTTTTCAACTCATATTTTCAACCTATCTCCCAAATTTTTTACTCAAATTTCAAGCGGGATTACTCATTAGATGAAAAATTTAATTCCTCATCCAATGAGTACCCATATTGAATACTTTTGATGAACCCTAATACACGAAAAATGAGAAATACATGAAAAAATGTGATTGCAATCATGTTTTTCATGTATTTCTCATTTTTCTTGTAGCATGATCCATTGAATGTATGAACACATGGGTACTCATTGGATGAGGAATTAAATTTTGCATCCAATGAGTACTCCCGCTTGAAATTTGAGTAAAATTTTTGGGAGATAAGTTGAAAATACAAGTTGAAAAGGTAGTTTTTTTCTTTTTTCCCTCTAAATTTGATAATGTAATCAAATCTTATTTTATTATTTCCACTATTATTTTATAATTTATTTAGGAGGCCCATTTTAGACCTTAAAATTCCCCTAATGAGGATTTTAAGTCATATGATAGAGCTATCATTAAGCATAGGATACCATTGAAAGATGGTACTAAGCCATTCAGGCAGAAATTAACACAAATACATCCACATCCACTATTATTACCAGTGATGGAGAAGGAAGTGAAGAAAATTTTGGATGCCAAAATCATCATTTGATTGAGATAATCAGATTGGGTTGCTAATATAGTTCTAGTAAGAAATAAGAGTGGTGAAGTCAGACTATGTGTATATTTTAGTAATCTTAGCAAATTCTCCAAGAAAGATAATTATCCATCACCAGAGATGGAGCATATTCTTTAAAATGTAACTGGTTCAGACAGAATTTCCATGTTAGATGGGTTCTCTGGTACAATCAATTTTCTATTTGTCCAAAAGATCGAGAGAAGACATATTTCACTACTCCTTAGGGAACATTCATGTAGACAAAGATTCCATTTGGGCTTATGAATTCCAAAGCTACTTTTCAATGTTCTATGCACTTTGCATTCATTAGAGAAAAGAAATTATTCTTGGTCATCTACTTGGATGATATTACTATTTTTTAACTTCAGATCAAGAACACCTTTAGCACTTGAGACAAGTATTTGTTAAATGCAGAAATATGGTATATCATTGAATCTAAATAAATCTCATTTTGCTTTCAAGGAAGGTAAGATGTTGGGTCACATAGTTTCTAAATATGGAGTGAGAATTGATCCTAAAATAGTGATTGCAATTCAGGATTTAACACTTCCAAGATCCAAGAAAAAGGTTCAATATTTCCTTGGTAAGATCAATTTCTTAAGAAGGTTCATTATAAATTTTGCTGAAGTGGTGAAGCATATTACTTTCATGTTGAAGAAGGATAAAGAAGTCAAGTGGACAATTGAATCCAAAAATTCATTTGAAATGATAAAAAAAGATATCATTGAATCACCTCAGCCGGTGAGCCCTGAATACTAAAAACAAGTTTTGATATTCTCATTTTCCTCCCAAGATACTATTTCTTTTGTTTTGTTACAAAAAGTTTCAGAAAATAAGGAAGCTCCCATATCATTTTTCAGCATAGCTCTTAGAGATGCAAAATTTAAGTATGAAATGTTGGAAAAGAATGTTTATGCCACGTTTATGCATTAGTGAAAGCTCTGAAATTTTTAAGAGTTTATATTCTACATGCTCAATTTATTGCATGTGTACCTTCATCTATTGTTAGAGAAATATTAGTTTAGCCTAATATTGATGGAAAAAGAAGTAAGTGGGTGACTAAAGTTCTTGAGTTTGATTTAGAGATAAAGCCTACTAAACAAATCAAAGGTCAAGGATTAGCTAAAATACTAGCTGAAGAAAAATTTAAAGTTTTGGGCTTGAATTTCATGGATGAAAACTTTGAAGGGAATATTTATAAACCTACTAACAACATGGCAGTGGATGAAATCTTTCTGAATGCAGCTAGCATAAGGATATCATTTATTTTTTGCAACATTTTAAACCTCCTCCAAATTATGAAAAAAGAAGAATATGATCTCTGAAGTTGAAAACTGTTAATTTTTGCATCAAAGATAATAGTTTATATTAGAAATATCCTACATGAGTTTTTTTGAGATGAATTGACCTAGATGATTCCAAGAAAGTTATCTTTGATATGCCTAGTAGTGTGTGTGGAGGTCATTACTATTGGAGAACTACTGCATAAAAAATACTGAGAGCTGGCTATTTTTGGCCTAGCTTATTTTCTGATGTATGTGTTGAGGTAAGAGCATGTGAGAAATGTCAGAAGTTCACCAGTAAGAAACATTTGAAATCTTTGCCTCTCAGGCCCATAGTTGTTTTTTCACCTTTTCAGCAATGGGGGTTATATTTCAATGGAGAAATTCATCCACCTTCAAGTGGACAACATCGTTGTGTTCTTGTTGCAACTGATTACTTCACCGGATGGATTGAAGTAATACCCACCAGGAATGCTACTCATAAATTTATCATTAACTTTCTGGAGGGAATCATAACCATATTTGGAAGTCCATTAAGGTTAGTAGTAGATAATGCAGCCGCTTTTAAAGTTACTCCATTGGCAAATTTTTGTGAAGATTATGGTATTCAGCTCACTCACTCTACAGCTTACTATCCCCAAGGGAATGGTATAGCTTAATCATAAAACAAAATTTTGGTAAGAATCATCACCAAGCTATTGGAGAAAAACAAGAAATCATGGGATTCAAAACTGAAGTTTTCTTTATGGGCTGATAGGGTGACAATCAAAAATTCTATTAATACATCACCTTTTCAAATGGTTTATTGGAATGATGTTGTTTTTCCAATCCAATTGGCCATTCCTGTAGCCAAATTTATGCAAGATCATGAAGTTGAGCCAAATGACATGACTAGGAGAATTTATCAGATCATAGAAGTGCAACAAAAGCGAGATTAGCAATATGATTTGGTGAGAAAATATCAGCAAGTTGTAAAGCAACTTTTTGATAGAGGAACTAAAAAAGAATATTTTTCATATTAGAGATCTGGTGTTGAAATGGGCTGCACAACATCAATATCCAGGTAAGCATTCCAAATTTGATGCATTAAGGCTTGGTCCTTTTAGAATCTCAAATATTCTGCAGAACAATACTTTTGATTTGCAACATCTTGATGGGACAAAACTCTTTGGAGGTCCACTCAATAGGCACTTTCTCAAAAAAATATTTTACTAAGGTTTTTGGTGGCCTAAGTTCACTGTAAATACCGGTGTGTTTCATAATAAGACTCCATAACCCAATGAAAAGGCACTGAAACTACAAAATATTCTTATAGCCTCGCAGGGAGAACTTTATCTCTTGTAGAGCCAATGTTAGTACATTTCTTTGTTAAGTCATGAGTCCATATTAATTTTTTTGGTTGCTACCTAAATTTCTGATAGCGCCTGTTTTAGAATTTTTGGGAAATCTGTTATATTCATGTTTCTAAATTTTTTTCTTTTATTCCGATGCTAACGAAAATTCTAGTAACTTCCCCTATTTTAAAAAAAATAAAAAGAAAAATTTCATCTGCTTTGTGTCAAGCCACTTGTTTTAGTTTAAAATGCATTTTAAATCGTTTGATTATGATTTAAACCACATAATAGGATAGGTTTTTGGTCAATCACGTTAAGTTAAGTCATGGTATACGTGTAGAGTCTAGGTTTCAATACCCAACAACCAAAACCAGTCGTTGATCCTGTCCTGCCTGTCAGTCGAGTTAGTCAAGTTTCATGTCAAGGTATGTGATTTTCGAAAGGAAATATCATGGATCCACAGGTTTAATGCAGTGAATGTTTAGATGGTTACGCATATACGCTGCTAGAAGTTTATGCCAATAAGCCAGCATACAGTGGAAGTGACTGCCAGTCACAGATCCGCTTGTTTCAAACCACCTGTAGCATGCTATCTGAAGTTACGCAGCCAACTGAAGATTATGATGGCTATCACATGGTTCATACTACGGTTAAGGAGATTTTTCCTCATGAAAATATATTGCATGGGATGGTGAACTAGCGTTGTTGTTTTAAAACCACCGAAAGAGAAGGAGCAATATCAGTTGTGAGCCTAGTTGTTGGAGAAGGAGTTTTCTAGAGTTGTATTTTGAGGCAGAGTCTAGATTTCAGACAGTATTTCAAAGGAAGACACAAGAAATACTTTTTAGGTGAGATTTTCTAGCTCTGCCACCTATTACTTTTCAAATACAGAGTTATTAGTTTCTGAAAATGACTAGAAGAGGAGGAAAGATAAAATGAATTGAACCACAAGGTGCTGACCTAGTGGATTCAAATTCAAAGGTGAGAATATTTTTTTTCCAAGTAGGGTGGTACTATTTGTGCACCAGACTAGGAATCTCTCACTTAGGAGTAGTTCAAGATTTTACAAACTCATTCAATGGAAAGGAAGCCACAGTCTATGGTCTTACATTGCAGGTTTTGGAAGATTCAATTGCTGAGGCATTCAACCTTCCACAAGAAGGAGAAATTTGGTTTAAAGGTCAGGTTATCACTAGAGGAGAACTCAACAATTTCCTCAAGGATGAACACAGAGATCCCAACTAGGCCAAAGGAATTCCAGGAAACTACCGCAAAAATAAATGGGCAGAATTTGTTAAACTCATCAAGATTTACCTCCCCTATGAAAGGAGGTATACAGTAGTGTTTATTTATCATATGAGATTTATTTTTCATGTTTCAGGTATGAAGACCCTTAATTTTCCATACTTTTTTATGAAGAGTCTGACAAAGATGTCAGTAAGGATCCAAATTCACACTGCTGCTTCAGATTACAACTTGTATCATCAAGCTCTCATCAAGGTGTTAGTTGAAGAAGTGTTAAGAAAAATAAATCAGACAAGGGACCATTTCTTGTTTTACATGGCAAGCCAACCTGCACCTACACCTCCATCCTCATAACAACACCTTCAGCCTGCAATAAGAACCAAGAGGAAGGCTGAAAAGGATAACATCCATAGAGTCGAGAGCAGAAAAGAAAATGTTTCTTTAGTCAAGGCTGAGAGAAAATTGGAGAAGGGAGAGATCTCATTAGTTGATAAACCCAAGTCTATGAAAATGGTTCCTCCCATTCCTCCTTTTCCTAATGTCTACACTAGAGCTCAAAGAGGAAGGTATGCAACTGTAGAGAAATCTAAAGCATAGATGCTATCGGAAATTCCAGAAGCAGATATTCATCAGAAAATGCAAAAATATTATCATCCCACAAAGTCTGATGAAGAAATCCTCAAAGATGCAGGTTATGATACCAGTAGCAAGAAGAAGAAAAAAGAAGTCAAATCAGTTGTTGGTACCAGAAAAAGACATACCAGAGACAATAACAAGTTCAGACTCAAGTCAAAGTCTCTGAACAATCGAAATATAATGACAGAGGTCATTTATATAGAAGAAAAATATGAAGGGTCAAAGACAAAGGAATCTAAGAAGAAATATAAAAACAAAACCCCTTTAGAGCAGCAATCAGAACCCTCAAAAAGAAGAAATATTCGAAAGGGTAGAAAAACCAGATCAAGATCAACTGCTAAAAATAAGACAGACTTGGACAAGATTGTTGAAGCGACAACCCACATGGAAGGAAGGTAAAAAGGTTTTTTGATACAAACACCTTTTTGCTTATCAATTGAAATTTTGAACATCAACTCAGATGTATAAGTTTGCACGTGTTTTTCAACATTTTCTGTGCATTTTTGAAAAATAAATAGGGTGCTACCATAAATTCTAGTCTGATTCCATTTTTTACACAGTTACAGGTTTGTACCGGAATATCCGGTATCACCTGTTTTAACTGAATTTTGACACCAGTCAACAAAATTTCCGAGCCAGTTCAGGAAGGATAAAGACTCATAACCAAATGGATATAAAAAGTGATGTTGAAAATTGGTTATGAGGTTGTTGGAGGTCTTATTAAATGAAGATACGTGGTTATTTAAAGACCAAAGACATAAATACAAATCAACATAAAAAGGGACAACATGACAACACACTCAATAGTTCAACCCAGATTTCTTCTCTTATTTCTTTTACATTTGTCCTTTCAGTTAGATTTCAATGTGATATGGTTGTAATTTCCTATGACACCTATATAATGTTAGGAGTATTTTTTCCTTCTTTTTAGAAGAGGAAAAATTTCAAGTTTTATATATTTCTTTTGCTAGTGTCTCCTCCATTGCTTATAGCCTTCTTTGGCTTCAAATCTTGACCTTCTAACACAAAATTTCATACCTACAGCTAGATCTGAAATCTCAGCCTTTGTAGCAGCAGAAGGCACCCCAAAACCTCACATGTGTGAGAGAATAGGCCCATTTTAGACTTGTATTCTTCTTCTTGATTTCTCCTTGCTTCCTAGACCTTTTCCTTTCCTTTCTTATTGTTCTGTGCTTCAAATCGAACTTGATTCTTTTGAATATCGAATTGGTGATGAAGCAGGTCAAATTTTATCTTTTATATAGCCTTTCCATGAGGTTGAATACCCATCAATGGGCTAATTTGTGCTTGGAGGTTCAAAAGGACTTTCTAGACTTAAAGTAAATTGTTTTACAAGTTACATGTTGCCCAATAGGGTCTTATACAAATGATATTTTTTTTTTTACTCATGAAAATAAATCTTATGACATGACAACCCTTAGAAGCATGAATTAGGGGAATTTTGAGGTCTAAAATGGGCCTCGTGAGGAAATTATAAAATAATAGTGGAAATAATAAAATAATATTAGATTACATCATCAAATCTTAGAGGGAAAAAATGAAAAACTATGTTTTCAACTCATATTTTCAACTTATCTCCCTATGGGTTTTCTCAAATTTCAAGCGCAAACACTCATTGGATGTATAATTTGATTTCTCATTCAAGGAGTACCCACGTTGCATACTTTTGATGGACCCCGCTACACGAAAAAAGAGATATACATGAAAAATGTGATTGCAATCACATTTTTTCATGTATTTATCATTTTTCATGTAGTAGGGTCCATCAAAAGCATGGAACATGGATACCCTTTGGATTAGGAATTAAATTTTGCATCCAACGAGTACTCCCACTCGAAATTTTGGTAAAACCTTAGGGAGATAAGTTAAAAATATGAGTTGAAAAAGTAGTTTTATTATTTTATTACTTTTTAATCTTTTTACTTTTTTACTTAAAAAATGGTGAATCATCCCCCATGTTTGACATTATCATCTTGAATCCTATTGGTTCTTATAAATTTTATTTTGGTTTTACATTTTTCGTAGGAGGCCCATTTTAGACCTCAAAATTCCCCCAATGAGAACATGTTTTTCCTAGATGAACCATCAAAAGAAGTATGAAACCCATGCTTGAAAATAATTGTTCTTTCTTCTTTTTCTTGTAGTATGAGATATACGTATTGATATGAGTACAATGAAAATTATGAAGATACAAACTAGTTACATTTTCCAACACTCCTTAATTAGGGAGGTATTCATAATTGCACAATCGATACAAGGATATTCTCAAACTGAAGAGTTCTCATAAGAAGAGTTAGATTGGTAATCCATCTTTAAGCATCAAACATCGTGACCAACATTATCAAAATAGTAATGCCTTAACTTGATAAGTTATTTCTTATACAATAAAATAATTTTGGGAGGCCTTACGTGGGATACCCCACTACCTCTACAAGGTACATACCCCATATAGATGTTCATAAGGTATGTCCTTTTAGGACTATTCTTACCTTGTATTCCTAATCCTCAAATAATATCAATCGCCTTCGATCAATCTTGTCTTGGATGCACGTCCAATCCTCAAAGATTCAATCCACTTCTTATCTTGCATTTTCTATCCTCAAGGAAATCACAGATGCTTATCCAATCCTCCATCCATCATTCTCTCTTCATGGCCTTCACTTAGACGTATGAATTTTATTCCTCACCTAGTGCATGAGACACAAAGAATAGAATACAAATGTGATTTTTATCATCACTCCCTCTCAACCAAATAGGATATCACTATTCCCACTTGTTTTAGGGAATAGATCCTTTCTCCTTCTCAAATATTTAGGATAATTCATACTCCTAAACCATAGAGAATATTTTTTCACTTCCTTTCAATTTGGAAGTCACAAGTTCTCTAGCTTATGTTTGTAAGTGTATCAACTACCAGTTCCTGATGGAGATAGTTGCATGGCTCCTTATTTCCTTCGTATCTCATCATATTAGCTTATTTATTTCTAGATGTTATGGAGCCATCTTCTTCCTTCAATTTTGTGAAAATATTCATGCCATCAATTTCCTCTATTCATCATCAATGAAGGCATTATATTGAGCCTTATCAAACTTCAAGTTATGCATATCTCCCCCTTAAACATGAAAGTAGTATTTATTGATGTAGGAACATGAACATCAGGTTATCTTCTTTCACTACTACCTTTGAATTCCAATATGATGATATAAACATGTTTAGTTCACAATCCTTAAAGGATTACCGAAAACAATCACTCAATTCATATGTTCTTTGAGTCGATTTTTAACACCAACAGTTGAACTTTCCTTAACTTTCATTATACATTTATGCAATATCATTCCAGGTAGAAAAACAATATGTCAACTGGATAATGAATACAAAAATATTAAATATCATATTTACCTTATTATTATGTCCCTTTCATCAAAGTGTTTTCTTACTCGATTCATTTGAGATCAACATCCTTTCGCATGATCCAAGAAGCATTCTCCATGCATCCTCTTTTAATCAGGGTTCCCATGGATCGAAATAGATTACCAAGCTTTACTATCTTCTTTGGATTTTTCATTTTTAACCCCATTTCTTTCTTCCGAAAGCTATACTTGATGTTGATTAATATTATTACATTTATGTTATGCAATCTTGTGAGAGAGTATTGATCTCTATCTATTCCAAAGCATGTGAAATTTATTCTTTCAAGCATTATGCAGCCATATGGAATAGTTACTGGGTATATTCTCACAACCAATTCTTCTTTAATGATTCTTTTAGATACAAACCTTACCTTAGATATGAGTTATTTAAAATATGTGCATATTTGCTTCCATACAACCCTCTAGCCATCCTTTTTTGAACGAGCCTAGTTCTTATACTTGTTCAATATAGGTTTATTTTCCCAGGAATAGAAATACTTTCATTTTGTCCTTCATAATGTAACTAAACCATCTGAATTCCTTCATCCTTCAAGAGTGTCATTTTCATACTATATGGAATATATACAAGTCATGTCATAATTATCCTTCCAAGAACCTTCTAAAATGATGGTTCTTATAGGATCCCATTGATCCCTCGTTGCGAAATGAAAACTTCTAACATTATGTTAGAAAAATTCTTAGATGAACAATAAAGTGAAATATGGTCCTAATCCTGTCATTCTTTGAAAGCTAGAAGACCCCCACCAAATAAAATTGATCATGTAGAATCTAATTCCTTTAGTATCATATGATTCTATCCATGATGTCATGCTTTTACAAAAATCAAGACTCTTCTAGAGAACAAAAAAATTCATGCTATTCTACTTTCTGCGTAATGAAAGAAAGACAAATTTTATAACAAGCCTGACATAAACGAGGCTTCCTTCAATAGTAGATATCTTTTGGCTCTTCTCCTTTCGCCTTCTTCTTAGGTTCTCTAGTTTCTTAAACTATGTGAGCTTCACTTCTTTCGTTTACTTTGTTATTCGCCTTGTTTTGAAAATCCCTCTTAAATTGTCCATACTCATTGCATCCAAAGAATTGAATCTTGGACATATTTTTCTTCTTCTTGGACTTTCGAAACTTCCCTTTCTTCAGCTTCTTGTACCTTGCAATAAATTCTTGTGACCTTTCATTTGATTGGATGTCATCTTTTGCCTTGATCCTATATTCTTCCAACAAGCATTGAGCCCATAATACATAAAAAGGTGTAGTATCCTTATTAGATTATATACTAGTTGATGTTGAGATTCAACAAGATGATGAGCTTAGTGAAAAAAGTCGCCTTCACTAAGTGGGCCCGCAGGCTATTTTTGGCGCAAAGTCTATTTTTAGACTATGTCTATTTTTAGACATGTCGATCATATTCTATGAGTTGCAGGATGCTATTTGTGGATGGTTGGTCAAGTTGGAAAAATAGATGAAATTATATTTTTAGACATATTGGGCGGATTCTATTTTTAGATTGCCAGTCTAAAAATAGATATGTCGAATATTATTAGCTCTTAATAATATTTGGACTCTAAACATTATCTTATTCTCTTGGAGCACTTTAGTTAAGTGCACATATGTGGCACAATAGCTGACAAAAGGAATTATGCTATTCCTGAGGGTTTACTAGAGCTATTGCATGGAGGATTTTAGTTAGAACTCATGTGACAGAGTTTGGTGGAGTTGGAGAAGTAGTTGGTGGAGTTGTATTTAGTTTAACTCAGTTAGACTCAGTTGAGCTAGTTGTATCTAGTCTAACTGATTGATACACTAGTGAGAGTGGAGTGAATTAATTACTTAATTAATTCAAAAATAATAAATCATTAATCAACTGAAGAATACATCAGTTAACTATAGTGCATGGCAGTTTCAATGGAGACCAGTGGAGAGATAGGTGAAAGAGCAAGTGTGACTATCAGTTGTGACTATAGTGATGAATTGATTGCATCCAACACTCAGTGGAGATGCCAATGAGGATTGCATGAGCAATACTGGAGTAATTTGAACTCATTCAGAGCCATTATTCAGCAGGGATTTCGCAGTAGAGGTAGGCTAGTAGGTGGCAAATATCAGTGCA
This sequence comes from Pinus albicaulis, assembly GCA_034641835.2. Lineage (NCBI taxonomy): Eukaryota > Viridiplantae > Streptophyta > Pinopsida > Pinales > Pinaceae > Pinus > Pinus albicaulis. Next base: position 882,651,096 of record CM076580.1, read on the forward strand.
TGGATTTGCAAGATTGGGCCTTATTAGTGTGTAGCGATTGTATTGTACTGAGAGCTTGATATGATCAGCTTTGTATGAGGATTGTTACATGATCTCTATGAAATATATTATATATAGATAGTTGGGGTTTTCAGCTTCAGGCTTTCCCATTAAAAAACTATGTTGATGTGTGTGAATTTTTTATTGTTTCATGTGTGCATTGCAATCTTGATTTAATTTCCGCAAATGATCAATGGTGGAATAGATTCTGTATTTTGCATGAAGTTAAAATAGTGTGAGATCAGGAGAATCTTGGACATATAACACATAAGTTATATAATTTCTACATGGTATCAGAGCAGTTGATCATTGGAGGAGATTGCAATTATTGAAGCGGTTGAGTTTTGTGTTGGTGGAATTCAAATTTGCTGCAGTGTTTTCTTAGTGTCGAAGTTGAGCATTCATTGAAATGTCTTTCAACGAATTGCGATTGGAGTATGCCCTTGATGTGAAATCGAATTACATATCATGGAAGGACAGGATGGAGGCAGTGCTGGATGATAATGGGTTGAAGGAGTTCATAGATGCTGATATTCTGAAGCATGCTTCTAGTGATGCAGCCGCACTTGACGCATGGAAAAAGAAGGTAGCAAAGTGTCGAAGGATTCTGTTGGAAGGTGTGAAGGACCACATTGTGTCCAGCCTTCATGGTAAAGGCACTCCATTCTTAATGTGGAAGGCTTTGACAAACTTTTTCCAAAGCAGAAGCAACCAGAGGAAGTTGGTGCTTAAAGACAAGCTTAGAAAAATAAAAATGGAGAAAGGCGACGGTATTCCAAAATACCTCACGAAGTTTTTCCACTACAAGGATGAGCTGGGAAGTGTGGGGGTTATTGTTGATGAAGAAGAATTGGCGAGCTTGGCTCTCCTTGGGCTTCCAAAGAGTTGGCATAGCTATGAAGACTTTGTCAATGGACAGGAGAAACTTCTAGGATGGGAGCAACTTTGGTTGGATCTTGTGCAGGAGGAGATAAGGTGGGGTACCAGGGATGGATCTTCATCAAAGAATGAAGATGAAGAAAATTTCACTTTCGCTGCCAAAGCTTAGAAAGGAAAAGGGAAGAAACCTTCCAAATCCGAAGCTAAAGGAAAGAAGCAGGATTTGTCCAAGGTGAAGTGTTTTCACTGTCACCAGCATGGGCATTTCGCCACTAATTTCCCACAGAAGAAGAAGAATAAGCAGGCTGCTGGATCTGCAGCTGGAGAGGCCTTAGCCTCGCAGTTTGAGATGGATTTTTATTTGATCGCATGCTTGGTTTCAAGTGTGATGGGATCGATGTGGTTTCTTGACAGTGGTGCATCTTTCCATATGACCGGAGACAAAGATTTGTTTAGTGATCTCGAGGAAAAGGATCTTGGAGTGCACATCGAGATGGGTGATGATGGTAGGTACAGTGCAACTGGTATCGGGACCATTTCCTTTGAGAGGGAGTCTGGTAATCATTTCATCTTGAAGGATGTCATACATGTTCCAGGATTGAAGAAGAATCTGATCTCTATGGTGATGTTGGAAGACAAGGGTTATGATGTTGTTTTTAGTGAGGGAAAAGCTTTCCTGCGCCACAAAACAACTGGTCAAACCAGGAGGATAGGGATTCGAGTTAAGAATCTTTATCAATTGCAGGTATATGACTGCGCAACAATGGCAGGCAAAGTAGAAGGAGTGGTGAGCCGGGATGAGGGTGAATTGTGGCACAGGAGATTGGGCCATCTTCACCATGGTGCTTTGAAAACTTTGCAGCAGATTTCTATCGGGCTTCCCAAGGGTACACTTGTGCAGTCATATCAGTGCAAGGGATGTGCTTTGGGAAAATTTGTGAAGACCACTTTTCATGAGAAGGATAGTCGTGCCTCGACGATCCTTGAGAGAATTCACACAGACGTGTGTGGACCTTTCTCGGTTGCTTCAACAGCAAAGCACAGATATTATGTGATATTTGTTGATGAATTTTCTCATAAGTGCTAGATCTTCTTCATGCAGAAGAAGAGCGAGACATACTCAAAGTTCTGTGAGTTCAAGGCACTGGTTGAGAAAGAGTCAAGGAAGCAAGTGAAAGCTCTCCGGAGTGATAATGGTGGTGAATACATCTCTGGTGAATTCAAATACTTCTGCAGCAAAGAAGGAATTCAAAGAGAACTCATAGCGCCTCATAACCCACAGCAAAATGGGGTCGCAGAGAGAAAGAACAGAACGATCATGGGTGCTGCATGGGCAATGTTGCATGATCAGGGCCTTCCCATACACTTGTGGGCTGAGGCATGCAACACTGTTGTTTATGTGCAAAATCATTGTCCTCATAGAGTACTTGGCATGAGTACACCCGTAGAGGCATTTTCTGGTAAGAAGCCTGATATTTCTCATTTCAAGATTTTTGGCTCACCTATTTACATTCATGTGACGAAGGATGCCAGGAAGAAGCTAGAGCCGACCGCAGAGGTTGGGATGTTTGTGGGGTACACAGAAACACCCCACAATTATCATGTGTATTTTCCAGACAGTCAGATGACTGTTGTGTGATGGGATATCAAATTTCATGAGGAGAAAGCCATGAAGTTGTCGCTTGAGAGGGAGCTACACTTGCATGCAGAGGAGGAGCTACTTGTTCCTAAAGATGAGCCTCAAAATGTGGATCCGCCACATGAGGAAGTTCATGGAGTGGAAGAAACCACTCATGCAGCACCAAAAATCAGAGAGCGGAAGCGCACTACAGAAGCTGAGTGACTAAATCTTGATGCAGTGTAGAATGTAGGAGTTCCTACATCATAGCATAGACTGAGACAGTCACCTGACTAATTTACTGGATACATGGCTCTGATGAGAAAGTGTATCATGATGGAGCCATCCTCTTTCGAGGAAGATGTGGAGGATCCCACATGGTTATATTCCATAGTGGAAGAGTATGATTCGATTGTCAGAAACAGTGCATGGGAGATTGTCCCAAGCCATTGGAGATTGTCCCAAGGCTGGAAGGGAAATCAGTGCTAGGTTCGAGATGGATCTACAAAGTGAAGCAAGCTGCTGATGGGACCATCGAGAAGTATAAGGAAAGATTTTTTGCCCAGGGCTTCTCACAGATTGAGGGGATCGACTATGAAGAAACCTTTGCACCTGTCGCAAGGTATTCTTTCATACGGACCATCCTTTCTCTCTCAGTGTAGATGGGTTGGCACATTCATCAGATGGATGTGAAGACTATATTCCTCAACGGAATCATTGAGGAGGAGGTGTACATTGAGTAGCCTGAAGGATTCTAAATCTTCAGCAGCGAGTCGCATGTGTGCAAGCTCAAAAGAGCGTTGTATGGGTTGAAACAAACACCTCGTGCTTGGTACACATGGATAGACAGTTATTTCACCAGACTTGGTTTCGCCAAGAGTGAGGTGGATCGTAACCTATACCAGATTGTGGTGGAGAGTAAGCTTTTGATCATTGTGCTTTATGTAGATGATTTAATACTAACAGGTGATGAACTGTTGATACACTCATGCAAGGTAGATCTTGCAAAGGAGTTCGAGATGAAGGACTTCGGCCTCCTTCATTATATCTTGGGATTGGAAATTTGGCAGCGGAAAAGTGAACTGTTTTTGTCTCAAGGAAAGTATGCCCGGGAGATACTAGAGAAGTTTCACATGCAAAGCTACAAGCCTATCGACACTCCTCTTCCTGGTGGTAGGAGGAAAGAGGATGCTACATCGGCAAAGGTAGTGGATGCCACTGTTTATCAACAGTTGGTTGGTTCACTCATGTATTTAGTCAATACACGACCGGACATATGCTATGTTGTGAACCAGCTTTCACAAGCGATGGTGCAGCCTACCAAGCTCTTTTGGAAGGCAGGCAAGCATGTCCTGAGGTATCTCAGGGGCACATCTGGGTATGGATTGTGGTACAGATAGTCGGATGAGGTGAAGCTGCATGGCTTCACAGATGCAGATTTGGCAGGAAGCCCAACGGACAGAAAGAGCACATCTGGAGGGATTTTCAGTATCAGATCTACAGCAGTTTCTTGGTACAGAAGGAAACAAATATCCGTGGCACTTAGTTCAGCGGAGGCCGAGTACATGGCAGCAACTTTTACTGCATGCGAGTCTATATGGATGAGGAAGATCCTGGTTGGTTTGTTGAGTTCTCATTTAGATCCTATTGTGATATATTGTGATAATCAGAGTTACATTAAACTCTCGGTTAATCTAGTATTTCATGATAGATCTAAACATATTGAAATTCGGTACCATCATATCAGAGATTGTGTGCAACGGAAGATCATGTTGCTTTCTTACATTCCTACAAAGCATCAGGATGCAGATATTCTAACGAAGGCGCTCACTAGGAGAAAATTCGAATACCATAGAGATAGGATCGGGGTGGCAGATAATCCCTATCTTGTTGAGAGGGAGTGTTGAGATTCAACAAGATGATGAGCTTAGTGAAAAGAGTCGCCTTCACTAAGTGGGCCCGTAGGCTATTTTTGGCGCAAAGTCTATTTTTAGACATGTCGATCATATTATATGAGTTGCAAGATTCTATTTGTGGATGGTTGGTAAAGTTGGAAAAATAGATGGACTTCTATTTTTAGACATATTGGGTGGAGTCTATTTTTAGATTGCCAGTCTAAAAATAGATATGTCGAATATTATTAGCTCTTAATAATATTTGGACTCTAAACATTATCTTATTCTCTTGGAGCACTTCAGTTAAGTGCACAGATGTGGCACAGCAACTGAAAAAAGGAATTACGCTATTCCTAAGGGTTTACTGGAGCTATTGCATGGAGGACTTCAGTTAGAACTCATGTGACAGAGTTTGGTGGAGTTGGAGAAGTAGTTGGTGGAGTTGTATTTAGTTTAACTCAGTTATACTTAGTTGAGCTAGTTGTATCTAGTATAAATGATTGATACACTAGTGAGAGTGGAGTGAATTAATTATTTAATTAATTCACAAATAATAACTCATTAATCAGCTGAAGAATACATGAGTTAACTACAGTGCATGGCAGTTAAAGAGCAAGTGTGACTATCAGTTGTGACTATAGTGATGCATTGATTGCATCCAACACTAAGTGGAGATGCCAATGAGGATTGCGTGAGAAAGGCTAGAGTAATTTGAACTCATTCAGAGCCATTCCTCAGTAGGGATTGCGCAGTAGAGGCAGGCTAGCAGGTGGCAAATATCGGTGCATGGATTTGCAAGATCAGGCCTGATTAGTGTGTAGTGATTGTATTGTATTGAGAGCTTGATATGATCAGCTTTGTATGAGGATTGTTACATGATCTCTATGACATATATTATATACAAATAGTTGGGGTTTTCACCTTCAGGCTTTTCCGTTAAAGAACTGTGTTAATGTGTGTTAATTTTTTATTGTTTCATGTGTGCATTGTAATCTTGATTTAATTTCCGCAAATGATCAATGGTGGAATAGATTCTGTATTTTTCATGAAGTTAAAATAGTGTGATATCAGGAGAATATTGGACATATAACACATCATTTATATAATTTATATAGTTGCAAAATTGCTCCAATCATCTCGCAAAGCATTTAATACACAAATGGTCATTTCAGAGTTAGAAACAATTTCCCCAATCCCTTGCAATTTATCCCTTATTTGTGAGATCTTCATGAGATAGGTGGCCATGTCTTCATCCTTTGACTTCCTTATTCTATATAGTTGATTCCTCAAAGATATATTTTCTCCTTATGTACTTATAGATTTCAACTTTACCAACTTATCATACATAGCTTTGGATGTCTTCAAATCAGCAACAAAAGGAACAAGATGATCCTTAATGAATACAACAATGATTATCTATGCCCTTACTTCTCCCTTATTTTATTTTTATAACTCTTGAGTCTTTTCTTTGTCTAGTACAACTACTTCACCTAGGACATATTCCATGACTTAATTGTCTGTGAGTTCCAAGTCAATCCTCTTCTTCCATGCTTTTATCACAATTTTAGTTTCAATCTAAAATCTTCAAAGTTAGTGATTTCTTACAAATTCATGCACGCTTCCATTTAATTTGGCAACACTAGTTTAATGAGTTCAAAACAAAAGCGTTGAAAATTTAAGTAGAAGTGAGTGGTTATTTGTTTAAAGTTGGTGCTGCCAAAATAATCATCAACAAAACCTTTCATCCAATGACAAATGGAGTTGTCAAATCAGTTTTCAGTGCAACTAGTTTTCAAATGGAAGGTGGTACTGAGTGATCAGTTAATATGATTTATTTCCCAATCACATCACCAAATGGACATGAATCGATATGATTTAGAGATAATGGTATCATTAAAGCATGAGGGAGTGATTTTTTATCATTTCACTGGATAATTAGAAAATTAAGTTCTCTATAATGAGAATAAAGGTCCATGCATAGTGTTTCATTCTAACGATTTCTTTGTTGTTTTCTAATATTAATGCCACAATTTTATTTGTTCTCCATAGTTTTTATTATTATTTTTTAACAGTTATGGGAAAGGGTGGTCCATTGTGCTGGGGAGAGCCTGAGGGCCTTGAGGTTTTTGAAGCCATCCCTAAATTCTAGGAGTATTTTCGACAGGCTAGGTGACTTGAGCTTTTTGTCAGGCATGACAGATTCCATGATAGAGTGGCTCACATGTTTGCAAAATGGTTTGATGGATAGAATGTCAACATTGTTGATCTCTCCTTCTCAGTTACAGAGGAGATTATTGTTGAAGCTATAGGTCTTCTAGTGGATAGAGACAATTGTTTCAAAAATAGAACCCTAGTGGGAATTGATATTCCCTTTTTATTAAAAGATGAATACAAGAACCAAGATTGGTGGCATGGAGTACAAATATCATGGCTTAAGATAGAATGGAATCAAATCCACAGGGTTATTTACTCTTACTTCACCTGTGAAGGCCAGTATAACAGAATTGGTATGTACCATTTCAACCCTCACACACACCTTTGGACAAGTCTAAATGAACATGACTTTTTACATGTTAATGAGTTTGAATAAAATGTCAGCTAGGATATGGGCCAAGCCCAACTCCTCTCCTCACTATCTCTTTCATAAGGGTTTACTTAATCTTTTAATTGTTAATCATTTGAGAAAACATAATTGAACATGGGAGCATTTCTATTATGAGGTGTTTTAATGGAGTCAATTTCTAAGTCTGGAAAGAGTAAAAAGGGGAAACAATGAAAGGATCATATCCAAGCATCTAAGGTACAGAACAAGGAACCTCCTGTGTCCAAACTAGAAGGAGGAAAAATACCTCCTTTAATAAACAAATACAAAGCCGTTTTTTGGTTCATGAGATAAAGAAGGTTTACACAAGGAAACACAAACCAATTAGGTAAAATAAAACCCCCTCCCCTCCTCAAGAGAAAATTCTAGAGCTGCCAAAAATCTCACTGATAAACCTTATGTAGATGAACTTGTTGAAACTACAGAAAATGAACCTAGCAAAATAGGGGAGGGTCAACTTGAAATAGTGTAGAGAAAAACTAAAAAGGAGGGCACCTTGGCTCAAATGTATGGGATCAGAAAACGCCATACCAAACCTATAAATAAGCTTAGGCTTAATTTTAAGTTGAAACAGAACCCTGCCTTAGAAAAATACGCAATTGATTTAGATAATACACCATTAAGGGATTTGATGATAAACATAGAGGAGGATTCTAGTTCCAAGAAGCATAAACCTTATAAAAAGGGAGAGCAGGGACCCAAGTCCAAAAATAATAATAAAGTGAAGCCAACCTAGACTATGGGGGCTTCACTCAATGAACCTCTAACATATCACATGCATTCATGGCATACTAAATAGTCCCCTTAATTTTACTACATATTGGAAAATACCTCTAAAAATCACATTACTTAACCCCCTACCAATACGAACCCAATACACCTTCCCAATTAAAAAAAAACCCTACTTTCACTAGATATTGTAGGTATCAATTTATTTTATTAACATTTTTTATGCCCCTTTATATTTTTTCATTATCTTTGAGCTCCATTTTTTATACATGTCAATTTTCAAACCCTTTACCCCCTAATATATTTTCAATATATTCTGCCATTTTTTCCTCAATATATATCTCCCAATATGAATGCACTTGGTATGGTATTGCTACCCCAGTGAAGCCCCCGTGACCTAGACTAGCAATGTAGACCTTTTGTTGGAGGTAGCAGAGAAGCTCAAGTAGGGTTTTCAGAACAATGATTCATGTTAATACGTCAGCATTCATTTTGAATATTTTTGAAAGAGCGCTAACAGTTAAATTTTCAACACCAATTTTTGTTTTATTTTTGGCAAGCACTACTAGCGTATTTGACATTGCACTCTGGATTTTTATCTTGATAAAGTATACCAGTTATTTTGTCAGCGACTCGAAAGTTTGTGTTTTTGAGGCAACAATAAGAAGATTGGTTATGATAAATATCATAAAAAGATGGATTCATGCACCAAGCTTTAGTTTGATTAATCAAGCCCCAGATCCATGGTGAACTTACTATTTTGAGCATGATGACAAAAACAAAACATATTTTAAGGGATAAAACAGGGAAATATTGCAGAATATTAGCAGACAATTTTGGTCCTTCGTTTCAACAACTTTTTTAGCTACAACTTGGTTTCCAGTTACAACATTTTACCACAATATGGTTCAAGACAATGCATCAAATAAATCTTCTGTAAATATATTTTATCATAGTTTTAGGAATTTATATATATATATGTCAAATATTTTGTAATTAAATTTTCTTAAAAGCATGGTTTTAATTTTTGTAAACTTTCTATAAAGTTGATCATGAAATGAAACAAAGGATTGTTTTTTTGGCACAAAAGACTATATTGCGTACATGTTATCTTGATATTAATAAAATATCCAAGGAAGAAGTTCTAGACTCACATATATAAGATTCCTTTGTTGTGTTTATCAATCAATTTTCTTGGTGATGTGTTCTTTATTAGTAATTCTCATGCTTTTTCTCTCTTCATGTTTGAAATGAAGTTTAAAAATTAGTGGAATTCATATTTGGATGCTATGCTAATTTAATTTCCAAATGTTTAATTTTTTCTTCTAAAGTTACACAAAATTCATACCTTCTTTGTGCAATCGGTTGTTTCTTTTTCTCCTTACCAGGTAAATATATTGAAGTCTAAATAGAAATTGTATATACCTTTGATCCTTCTCTATCTTACCCTTAGTTCTTGGAAATTTCAATAATACCAATTCTACTAATCCATACCCAATGGTTAAATTTACCATTCTCCAACCAAATTTTTTCCTATATTCGAAATTGGCCACTGATCATATGAGTGAGCTGATATTATAGTGACCCTAAGTAGTAGACTCAATGAGATATCCCTCTTGAGATTAGAAGGGCCAAATTCCAATTTTAAATTCTGGTTTGAGGTTTCATTTAGAGTTTTCTCCCACAACCAAGGAAAACTCCTGAGCGAAAGGAAGTTTGTTAATCAAATGATATTTTTTCTTTCCTTGTAAAAAGTAGCCATATATTTGTAGATTGAGACATAGAAAACAATATGATGCTTACCTGTCAACCAATATTTCTCCTTCTTGATGATGTCTCCAACTATCTTGATGTTTTCAAGAACTTCAAAGAGACTTCAAAAATTCCCTAGAATGATGACTTCTAGGTTGCTTTAAAAAATAGTATCTTCAATAAACTTCAAAGATTGGATGATGATACCAATATTATTTGATGATTCCTTTTATTCAAGATGATGGAGTGTACTAGAGAGCTTCCAACAAGAGCTTATCCTTCATTCCTTAAATGAGAGCTTGATGATGAGGTATTCTTCAACGAAATCTTGGTGTAGTAACCCTCCTTCTAGAGCAATGGGTCTTATTCTTCTTTTATTGTGTCAAATGATTCCCTTAACAAGCAAACCCTTCAATATAATCTTTCAATTGTCTTCTCTTGTTCATCTTAATTCTGATATCATGTTGGAGAATGCAGTAAGGAAGCTATTAATTCAATTTCTCCTTAACCTTAGAAATTGTTTGTGAAATTTATTTATCTTCTTATGTTTATTTATTAGATATTTTCATCAAAAAATTATCAAGAAAAAAAAAAGTAAAGATGATGGACACAAGTATTAGGCTCCAAGCTAGGGCAAAACCCCTCCAAAGGGAAAACCTAGAAATAATCTCTTCTCTTCTTATATAATTTTCTTCAAAATATGAGAAAACCAAGACCCAAAATCCTAGACCAAGTCTTCCTCCAAGAACCAAGTCAACCCTCCAAGAAGCCCTTCTAATTAGGTAAAAATATCCCAAATTCAATGTCCTTCAAATCATCCCTATTCCAACTCTCAACCCTACAACTTGGATCTGCAAATTGACCTGTAATACTTTGGCCATGTATCAACATAGAAACCCTAGTTCACTTCAAACATGCAAGCATAAAATTTCAAGTTTCATCTCTTTCTTGCACTAGGATCTCCTCCTTTACTTCTATTCTTCTTTGGCTTCAAATTTTTACCTTCTTGCACAAACTTTAGGACTTGCAACTATATTTTAAATCTCAGTATTTGTAGTAGCAAAAAAAACCCTAAAATCTCACATGTGTGAGAGAATAAGGCCCAAAATATAATTGTCTTGTTCTTATTTATTTATCCTTGCTTCCTATGAATTTTTTCTTCCTTTATTATTTTTCCTTGCTTCATATCAAACTTGATTCTTATGAAGATCAAATTGGTGATGAAGGAGGTTGAAGTTGCTTATATATAGAGAATTTCCATGAGGTTGGATACCCATCACTAAGTCGACTTGTTACTACCAGGGTGATTTTAAATTAAACAAGAACTTAACCGAATATAGATATAACCATAAATACAGAGATGCAGAAGAAATAACACTTCATTTCATTAATATCAAAGAATGGAAATATGCTTACACACAGTGTTGTCGACATAAATTTTCACTCATAGAGACAACCTAGAGTTTCCATAGACCAGTGCCTAGGACATCTTATCATAGCAAGGATCAAATAATATAACTTGGGTGTCAATCCAAAAGGCTCTCCTGCTATCTCTTGTAAAACAAGGAAATGAATTTAAATGGGACCAGAACTTACAGAAACTGCCACAGGGAAAGTAATGCTGCAGAGACAAGATGCAAAGCCCTAACACAAAGGCATCAGGCAGTTAAGAGATAATTTACTGTAAAGAGGGCCGATTCAAGTAATATGCCACAGAAATCAAATATCAGAAGGTGTATGCTGTGAAATAAATATGAGATACACAATAGAACCATATATGGGCTTATCATTCTAAGAATCCATACATGACAATGGCGTTTTAAAAGCACCCTCCCAGAGAAACTAATATATCAGAAAGATGGATGAAATGAATATGAAACAATATATCATGCCTGAGCCATATTTAAAGCGCTTGACTGATCCAAGTATGGGTATCAACTAGGATAAATCCTTACCTAAAATCAGTGAGACACTCGCATTCCAGTGCACGATACAAGAAGAAGGGTGAAATGAAATATTGTATTAAAAACATAAAGGAAGTTACATACTGTGGGATACCAAAGACCAGAATCCTCTAATACAGATAGAAATCCTCCTCACTGAGACCCTACGGCCTCTGAGCCTTCATACAAGAGCTTATACAAAATGTATACAAAAATGCCTTTCACTGCACAATTCTCTGATAAAAATCTGGAACCCTTACAATGTCTTTCTTCCTCCTTTTTATAGAGGAAGGAGAAGAGAAACTAATAAAAGAAGTAGGTGAGAGAAATTAATTGTTTCAGTAAAACAAAATGGCGGAAACATTTCGCACCCATATTGCTGAATGACTAGGTGATAATGTCTGTACTTGACAACCTGCTTGCAAAAATAAAAGCTCTGGGAAGAAAATCTCTTCAGGAACATGGTGCAAAGATAGATCCACATGAACATTTTGTACTTTCCTGAAGGAACTTCGGCTGAAATAACACCCAGAGGATATGATTTTATGCACTTTTACTCTTTGCCTTCTAATCTTTAAATTGGGGCCTGAAACATTGAATGTTGATTGTTGAATTTCTCCATTTTTCACTAATATTTTTTATCTGCACCATTAATACCTCATCTGCAAAAATCTGCCCTTTTGAATTACTCTGGGGGTTTTGACAGATTTCCATCCTGCTTCGTTAATGAATTCCATGTCACCGCAACTGTCTGAGGCCTTTCTTCATAAATTCTGACTCTGCAAGCTGATCCTTAGATGCATCTTCGATTTTTGTAATGGAGGCATATATTAATGGCCATTTTTCATCGTTGCAACCTGCAAAACCCACAAACATGTTAAAGAGAACTGGACACAAGGATGATGACATGACGGGATCCATGGGCATGGTGGTGCAAACTTGTCGAAGTGGTGGAATTAATGGAGATGATCGAGCAAGCTGGCGAAGTGGTGAGACGAGGCGGGGTGGTGGTGAAAACACAGTGACAGGGTGAAGGACGGACTGGTAACAACTTCCAACGCAAAACATTAAAATATGATATATGGGTGAAATATATGAATGATGGGGGGGAATGTGATTGACACATAGGATAATGACGTGGTGGGAAGCTGGGCCAAAGCCGTGTCATGGGCAGATGATCGAGACTGTTTGATCTCTAGGTGAGATCAACGGTTAAACACATATCGGGAGGCGAGGAGATGGTGGACCAGGGGATACAGAAGCTTTGGTTAATTCGCGCGCATCTTTAGAGTGCGATGGCTGTTGGATGAAGGCCTACGGATCTGATGGTTGACATTAATTCCGCTGCGCGACTATGAATGAATGATAACGCGCAAAATGGAGCAGTTTTGGGACCGTACAGAGGGACACGTGGAAATCAGCGTATGGAATCGCTAGCCGAAGGAGGAATACCACTTGCCCAACAATGGTGGTGCGGAAAAATCAGGCTGGTTTTAGGCGTAAGGTGTGGCGAGGACCACAAAGGTGAGTACGCTGTGAGACCATTGATTTACGATTGATCGAATGGCTGAGAATACGCCCGATAGTTGTATGCGGAAAGTGCCTTCGGATTTGGCGTTTGGTCTCAGGGCCAGGTCGTGTGGAAGGAATAGGTGCTGGGGCTAGGTCCGAAAGGTGCTAAGCCAAATATGTTTACAAATATGGATTTTTAGCCTTTTTCCAATGTATTTTGTGGGTGGGAATGGTAGCGATAGGTAGGATATGAAGATCTTAGGCCACAACAGAGGTTTTAAACAGATTCAAACAGGACAGCAGGCCAAAAACTTGAATGGAGGGGCTAATATAGTCAACACACAGAATGGAAATAAACTAGCACGGGTGATGGTAGATTATCTCTGAGAAGACATGCGGCAACTACATGCCTATGAACTGTGTTACAAAAAAGCTCAAAGGCCTTTTTATTATTGAACATTAAGAGAAAATCCTAAACAACCAAAACCTTGACCCCAAGAGATGGAACACCAAGAGTTTGTGGGCTCCGTTGGGGTTAGTTGGGTAGCCAACTTCTCGGGGTCGTAACTTTGTCATATTATCTCCTTTTGGTGTGTATGATACCTCATTGGAAAGATATCTCTGACTACTACAGTATTTTATATAAACCCATTCCCATTCCTATGGCTATGGGCCTACTGCAGATCTCAAAAAAACATCGTTTTGTGGTTAAAATTTCTCCAAAAGTTCATAACCCAAAAAACCGATAAAAATAGTAAATGTTGCTATAAACAAGGAAACTGATGAAACCAACTAGAGGTCTAGGTGGAATAGGTCGATGGCCACAAATATCCACCTGGATCAGTCATCCCTCCTTAGGAAGCAATGGTATCCATTTTTTTGTAGAGTCTCCATGAGGTGAGGAATTTTTTCTTAAACTTGATCCCTAATGAACCACCTATCCTGGTGAAGGAGTTGACCTGCTTTAACAACTCAATATAGTTGGATCCTCTATTGGAAAGTTTTATTGTTATATGTGTCCATGATTTGATCAGCTGTGGAATTTTTCATGTAGTTTGGGCTTAACTCTGTTGGTGTGAGTTGTTCTGCAATGTCAAATGTGTCCAGTAATGGTGGGCAGTAAGGAAGAAAGCGGTCAACATTGAACACTAGGTGTAGACCAAGGAATGGTGGAATGTTGAGATCGAAGGAATTGTCCCCTACAACCTTGGTGATGGTGTACAATCCATATCAGAGTGGAAAAAGCTTTCAGTGGGGCCCAACGAGGCACTCCTTTTGCAAATGCAGCCAGACTTTGTCGCCCACATGGAACTTGTGTGGCACTCGATGTTGATAATGTCGTTTCTTGTACTTAGTATTGGCTCTATCCAATATTTCATGGACCTGCTGGAGGATTTTTTGAATGCGCTCAATGAAGTTGTTAGCCCTATCATCTCAGGACTAGACATTAGTCAAATATTCTTGAGTAGCTGAAAATGGTATGGCCACATCAATGGGACATAATGGTTGAAATCCAAACCCCGCCTAAAGGGGTTGTGGATAGTTGAGCTATGGAAAGCTCTGTTGTATTTATGTTAGACATATGGGGGTATTTCATCCCACGTGCATGGATGCTTCAAGTTTTACACACACATAATATGTACAATCATCCTGTTGATAACCTTTTTTTGGCCATCAGTTTGGGGGTGGAAAGTCATGGACTTATTGAGCTTGGTATCCGGCATCGACCAAATATTTTACCAAAATTTACTTAGGAACTTGTTGTCCCAATTTGAGATAATGGACTATGGGATACCAAAGTGTACTGACACTCATTCAAAGAAGAGCTTAGAAGTGGCTTCTGATGTGATACTCCTCTTGCCTACCAAAATAGTCAAATTAGATAATATGTCAATGACCACGAAAAAATAGTTGGTTCGATGCTTTGTAGAAGGAAGGCACCATGTAATCCATGGAGATGGATTCCCAAGGTCAAATAGGAGTAGGCAGAGGATTATATAGACATTTTTTCTTGAAGGTCGATTTGGAAATGATAGAGGAAGTTTAGGATTTGATGTACTTCCTCACATCCTATCGAAGGTTTGGCCATTAAAAATACTTCTACAGTACTGCCACTATTTTCTCTACCCCTAAATGTCCAACGAACCGACTATAGTGTGCCTCCCAAATCATCTTTGCATGCTCGTTTCAAGGAACACAGAGGTATCCAAGGTGTAATAACAGTGCATCTTGGAGTTGATAGTTTGGAATTGTCTTGCCTTCTAGGAGAATCTCTTATGTGTTTCTGAATTCTAGATTTCTCTTGTAAAGAGTCTCGCACCTCAAAGTCTCGTCTCCACAAGAGTCGAACACAATGTTCAGTGCCATGACCAGCGGTCGGCGAAGGAAATGTGCAACATTGTTGGTGTTTCCCTTCTTGTACTTAATAATAAAATGGAATTGTTGTAGGTATGTGGACCATTTTTTATGGATATCATTCTGAAACTTCTCTTGTGTGTGTATTAACTACAGTGGTTGGTGTTCTGTATGGGTGAGAATTTCCTTCCCCATATTTTAATTCTTCCATTGTCGGCAAGCCTACACAATTGAATACATCTCTTTGTCATAGGTGGAATAATTTTAGACTTTTTCTGAAATTTTCTCACTATGATATGCCATTGGATGCCCCTACTAAGTAAGAAATGCACCAGTCGCATAGTCAGAGGCATTTGTCTCAATCTCAAATGGTTGTTGCAGGTCTATTAATGTGAGCACTAGTGCAGAGTAGAGGTGATGCTTCAACTCAACAAATTCCTTTTGTTGGGATTCAGACCAAAATAACTTTTCTTTTTCTCCTCCCTTGGTGACTTGAATCAAAGGCCAAGTGATAGGAGGGAATCCCAACACGAACTTGTGGTAGAAGTTGGTAAGACCCAAAAATATGTAGAGCTCTGTTAGACTGGTTAGGGCTAGCCAATCTTGAACGACTTGTACTTTGACTGGGTCCACATGCACACCCCAATCATCAATGATGTACCCCAGATATTGAACCTGGGTCATACTTGTTAGTGTCTAAATGTTAAGTGATCATATGTACTCTTTCAGGTTTACTTAGTAGTGGTGCTAGGTCAAAATTTAATGTTTCAAGTTAGTTTTCAAAAAAAAAATTGTTCACTGAATATGTCTAGGTATGAAAAGCTACTCCCTTCACTCCATTAAATCCTTATTTGCGCATAAATGGTTTTGGAAAATTCTGGATTTTTTGAAATTCAGTTGTTATGCTTCTAGGAAGTGTTGTTACTATTGGTGTCCAGATATGAACAAGATTCAATCCTTTTTCCACATAAATTATCAACCCAAGGGCGTTATTTATTTCAAGACTAACAACAAAGTATATGCAGATACAAGAACTGTGGTCTGTTGTGAATCATAGGTTTAATCTATAACACAAATACCATTGTAACAGCAATAAATAAACTGCAGAAATAAAAATCATCCACAAAAATTAACCTAACTGTAACAACAATTAAAGAGTCACACAAAACACAAAACTAAAAGAAAATAAATAAGAACGCAACACCTGATCACAAGAGTGGACCCAACCCTGGATCAGGGCTGCAGAAACTAAAGTATTACAAGAGAAATAGCAATCTGTTGTATATTTGATTAATAATAAGAAGATTAATTACAAGATCTGTATATGTGTAAAGGTCCCTCGATTCGCAGCCCGTAGGCTTATTTATACCATAGTCCTGATATCCCCTAATTTCTCCCAACAACTCCATTATTACAAAAATACACATTGTTACAACGGCAACCGAATTCCCCAACAAGAAACTATAAGAAACCCAAAGATAACATTGATACATCCATGGTAGTTACGTTGTAGCAAAAAATAAGGGAGGTGTTGTAAAATGATGGCATGTGCCCTATCTTGCGGCCATGACGTGCCTGTTATAGCCAAATCTGAAGAAATATAGGAGTTAATACATAAAAAGGTAAAACCTCCATGGCGAGTACATCACTAATCAAATATCCCATAAAACATAAGAAGAAGGGTTTTACCTCATGCTTTTAAGATGATTAATGGCACAAATATATAGAAAGGTAGGGTAAAAATGAGAGAATAAAATATACAAATCCGGTGTCCAACATCTCCCCCCAACTGATCTATCTGCATATCCACATGCAGCTCATCATCTCCTCAGGTCTGAAATGGACTGACTGTGATCAGCATGAAGCTCTGTGAGGTCATATTCTACTGCCATCTCTGTTCTTGGTGGCTTATATCCTTATGTCAAAACAACGTCTTTCCACCAGTCGGGTTCAACATTATAAGCAGGAGTATATTGTTCAACTGGCAGCCATAAAAGGGGAAATAAAAATCTCAATCTCATCCATCTAACCCCACAGGTATGAATACATGCCACATAACACGACATTCTTTCTAAGGCACGTGCAAAGTTAGGTGCCCAAAATGGTTCTCTTCCCCTGACAACTGAAGAGGACAACATCCATCTTTTCTGACAACTGTCCAGGGCTTCCTGGCGAAATGTCGTAATCTGGACGACACACAGGTTGACACACCACTTCTGATTTTCCGTCATATGTTCCTTTTGGCCCTCAATCTGTAGAAATGTGTAATGTTTATTGTAGATATTCGCGGACTGACCATGCTCCCTTCTTACCATTAACGACTTTTCGTCTTGATTTTCTTCAAATGTATCCCAGGCCTTTCTCCATTTAATCTGATTGATGGTATAGGAGGTAAAAGCCCTTAAATGGATGTCCCACACAAATGGAACGGGGTTAAAGGACTGATCATGCCTTAAATAATACCCATGCATGTAGAGCTCACACATTAAATGTTGTCCTATAACATCATGAATTTTTAAAATACAGAGAAATTGAATGGGGTCCTCAATTTCGTACCAAATCTCCTTATATATACTTTCAAGACAAAATAAAAGAAATTTTTCATGAAGGAATAAGGCATAGCTATGTGCAGGAGGTCTGCAGGCCATTACCTACTGTGCTAGGGAGAACATCTTCTCCTTATCTGTGTTTAGCAACTGAACCTGTTCTTTCAACTATTCTATCCTAGCCTTCTGTTTGGCCTGCTTCAGCTGAGCCTTGTATAATTGATCTATGTACCCTGTAAAAACTCCAGTAGCCTATTCTCGAGCCCTAGATGTTTCTTTCTTGTGGTCGCTCGCTGCAGACTACCATTTTTGAATTTTGGCAGCCAATACGAATTCCCGACCTTCAAAAAATTCTTCGATTGGGCCAGTCTGGGTAGCCATTGTGGAGACTTCAACCTTCGGCTTTATTGACCTCCATTTGTAGAATTTTACCTTCCTTTTTAAACGTGAAACTTTCTTCTTCAAACTCCAAAATTCTCTTTTCAGTCTCATGGTTTCACTGAATTGCAGCTGGTACCTCTTTTTGAGAGGTAACCTTCTTTTCTCACACTATTGGAATGGATAACAGGGAACAGACCCCTCATCATCATTCCTGGGTTGGACTGGGACTTCATGCATTACTACCTCAACCGGAGTCGATGTTGGTTCTTATGGAGCAGCATTGATTCCATGGCTTAATTCCCTTCTTTCCTCCTGTCCTTTTCTTATCACTTCTTCTTCATGGGTCGATATTGGTTCTTGTGGAAAAGTATCGACCACCCAACTCAATCCTTCTTTAGCCTCTTTTTCCCCGGAAATCGCCTTCGTTTTCACAGTTGGTACCAATTCTTGAGGTCCAACATTGATTCCACGAGTTGACTCCTCCTGTTCCAGCCGAATTGGGGGTGGTTTTTGTGTAGCACCCCCAACTGTATCAACATCCATTTTAATCGGAGCAAGAGATGTTGTTTCTTGTGAAACATCATCACTTGCCATTTCTATGTCCATAATTCCATCCCTTTGTTCTTCATTGGCGACAGTTGCTGAATTTATCACAATATCAATTTCCTACATAATTTCCATAATCCCTTCCTCTGTGGGTTCCTCGAGCGAAGCTGGTTCTTATGTGGCAGCCTCGTCTATGCCACTAATCAGCTCTTCCATTCGTATTTCCTCTTCAGTGGATTTTTCTAGTGAGGCTAGTTCTTGTGTGATAGCCTCATCTTCATTGCCGATTGCTTCCTCCATACTCATTTCTTCAGGTTCCTCCTGATCAATCATCATCTCCTCTTCCTCATGTTCTTCTTGATCAATCTCTGTTTCCATTTCCTCGGGTTCCTCTTGATTGATTTCCTCTAAAGGTTCTTCTTCCACCTGACCAGCCGGAGAGGCTGGCTCTTCTTCTCTAGCAGCAACCATAGCTGCTACCGCTTCTTTTGAGGATTCGCAAAGTTACACCCAAGAAACCTGTAGCCTGCCTATTGCATGCATGACCAATAATCACACCAGTCCATGGTTATAAAGTACTTCCATCATTCGGCGGGAGCGTTGAGCAGCCTATGCCATATGCTGTAGTTGTTTTAATAGAAAGAATGGCATGTTTAGGGCATGCTCCTAATTCTATGGAAATCAGAGGTGCATTAGAATTTAAAAGTGATAATTGAACAGAGCTAAGGCCCGACCCTTGCAGGTACTATATTCAATTACGAAACTTGCAACTTCATTCCAAGGATACGGTACAGTTCTACGCTAGTATCCCTTGCCAAATTGAACTACACTTTCTCCTTCCTGCAAAAAAAATTCAGGAAACTCTGGGAGAGAAACCTTTTGAGCAAACCATTTCTGCCCCTGCTCTCAGAGCCCACTAACCTATTCAATTACTTCCTCTGTAACAAGAATTTCCAAACCTCTAACCCATGAATGATTCTCCTCTAAATTGAGTGCGAATTCCATTATGATACCTCCATCGAATCCTTGCAATCTGTCAAAGTAGACATCCCAACTTAAGTCAACAAAAAAATTCCAAACCTCTGGATTGCTGCGAACTGAAATTGTGTTTTTAGGCTCATGCCACACAGCCAGCCCACCCATACTATGGAGACTTGTAGCAGCACTTCCTGTAGTAGCAGACCGTTGGGCAAGGTGGTGGGTACCAGATTTGGTGGAACATCATAGTGAAAGTGGATAGGTGGTAATGGTAAATACAATTGGTAATTCTCGAAAACTGAGAAAAAACATAAAGGAGTATGGTAAGTGTAATAAAATAGGAATAATAATTACTCGTACAAGATAGATGAGACATTTTGCGAATCCCAATAGGATTAAATGATGGTACCACATATTGATGTGATTCGTCAGGTGTACCATGAGTGAGATGTCATTATTTACTTATGGGGTAATTATTACATCGTCCTTGGCATGAAGACAACCCCGCCCCCCTCCCGACTTAAATTTTTTACGTTCGCAGCATTAAAATCTTCACATGGGATATTTAATTAAATCAGTACAAGTCACGTGGAGGTGTACCTGAAGGACTACCTGGATGATGGGATGGTGTAACAGCATTAGTGTAACAACATCTGAGTAATGGCATCAGTGTAACAACATTGGTGTAATAGCATCGATGTAACAACATCGGTGTAACAGCATTGGTGTAACAGCATCGGTGTAACAACATCGATGTAACACCATCGGTGTAACAGCATCGGTGTAACAACATCATGAGTAGTAGCACCCAAGTAATATCATCCGGTGTAGCAGCATCGGAGTAGCAGCAACCAAGTAACCGCAACATGAGTAGCAGAAACCAAGCAACAACATCCGGTGTAGCAGCATCAGAGTAGCAGCAACCAAGTAACTGCAACATGAGTAGCAGCAACCGAGTAACAGCATCTGGTGTAGTAGCATCGGAGTAGTAGAAACCAAGTAACAACAACATGAGTAACATTAACCGAGTAACAGCATCCGGTGTAGCAGAATCGGAGTGGCAGCGACCAAGTAATAGTAACATGAGTAGCAGCAACCAAGTAACAAAATCCAGTGTAGCAGCATTGGAGTAGCAACAACCAAGTAACAGCAACATGAGTAGCAAAAACCAAGTAACAGCATCCGGTGTAGCAGCATCAGAGTAGCAGCAACCAAGTAACAACAACTGAGTAACAGTAACATGAAAATTCCTCGATTTTTACTCCTTAGTCATAGCTCCTGTAAAAAGACAAGAAAATAGAACAAAATTCTTTATTATTATTATTATTATTATTTTTTAATTAATTTTTTTATTTTTTTTTTATTTTTACAAGGGTGTAGAGGAAATATTCTCTACATTGATAACCTTCAAACTAGATTTCTCAGAGAGTTGTTTAATAAAATCATCCTTAGAGGCCGGCCGATAGTATAGTCTCAAGCGATGTCCATTGACTATAAAGGAGGTACGTGTATCGTCAATTGTGACTAGCCTGACTGATCCATTATCAAATACAACATTCACCTCATAAGGTCCCATCCACCGAGTGCAAAGCTTTCCCTTAAAATCCTTAAAACGAGAGTCATAAAGTAGTGCCAAATCTCCTCTTTGAAACACCTTGTTTCTGATAAACTTATCGTGCCATTTCGTTCTCTTCTGCTAAATAGCAGTAGTTCGTTGGACAGCCATTGAACATATTTCATCAAGTTCATTAAGCTGAGTCAATCGGTGCTTCTGGGTATTTGATAAATCTAAAACAACTTCTAGGGTTGTTCTGAGTGTGCTTATTTCAAATTCAATTGGAAAAAACAGAGATTTCCCATAAACCAACTTGAATGGTGAAAACCCGGTTGTATTCTGCCATGTTGTTTTGTATGCCCATAGAGCCTCTGGAAGTTTCTGAGCCCAATCCCGATGATGGTATGCCACAGTTTTTGTCAAAATATTTTCTAATGTATTATTTGTGCTTTCCACTTGTCCATTCGCCTGGGGATGGTATGGAGATGTCACTCTGTGCTTGACCCCGTATTTTTGCATAAGCTTTGCTATCTTATGTGATGTGAATTGTGCTCCTCCATCTGAAACAACCTATCTTGGAGTACTGTACCGAGCAAAAATCTCTTCAAATAGAAAATCCGAGACTAACTGCTCTGTTGCATTCGCAACTACTTTGGCTTCCACCCACTTAGTAACATAATCAGTACAGACCAAGATGTGGAATTTCTGCTGGGAGAGTGGGTTAAAGGGTCCAACAAAGTCAATATCCCATTTCTCAAAAGGTTCAAGAGCTAGCTGTGCCTGCAAAGGCATTTCATCTACTTTACCGAGATGCCCCATATGTTGGCAACTATCACACCTCCTGACATAATTCTGAGCATCACGAAAAATGGAAGGCCACTAATATCCCATTTGTAGCACCTTATGGCCTGTTCTTTTGTCTACGAAATGCCCTCCACAAGGGCCATCATGGGCAGCTTTCAATATTTCATAGATATCATCTTCAGACACACAGCGCCGGATCTGCTTATCTTCTCCTGTATGAAAAAGGGACCCTGCCATCAAATAATATCAGGCACTATGATGAATAATCTTTCGTTTTTCCCTATATGACAAATGAGGAGGAACTTTCCTTGTAGCAAGATAGTTAGCAATATCTGCATACCATGGAGGTTTAGTAGAGACTACAAAAATATGTTCATCAGGGAAACTATCTTCTATTGGTGTGCATTCAACATTGTTATCCATTCTAGATAGGAAATCAGCTACTACATTATCTTTTCCTGGCTTATCTACTATTGTAATATCAAATTATTGAAGCAATAGTAACCATCTCGTAACACGGCCAGGAGTAATGGGTTTATTCATCAAATACCTGATTGTTGCGTGATCAGTATGGACAATAGTAGAATACTCGATGATGTAGTGTCAGAATTTATTGATGGCATAAATGACAGCTAAGAATCCTTTTTCTGTCACCATATAATTTAGTTCAGCAAGAATTAGATTCTTGCTGACGTAATAAATTACATACGGTGTTTTGTCTACCTGTTGTCCTAAAACATCCCCTACTACTGTTTGAGAAGCATCAGTATGTATGTGAAATGGTAATGCCCAATCAAGTCCTAGAAGGATTGGGGCCGTCCACACCAGCCCTCTAATCTTTGTGAAAGATGTCTTGCAATCTTTGGTCCACAAAAATTCTGCATCTTTTGTTAGCAATTGAAATAATGGATGTGCTAGTTTAGCAAAATTTTCTATAAAGCGCCTATAATAACCAACACAACCAAGAAAGCTACATACCTGTGTGGGTGTTTTGGGTACCGAAAAATGTAATATTACCTCTAATTTAGCTGGAACAACTTGAATTCCAGTGGCTGAAGAAAATGTCCCAGTACTACTCTTTCTTCCCTCATCATATGGCATTTACTCAATGATACATGGGTCTGTTTACATCTTTTGAGTACCTTCTCCAAATTTTCCAATCCCTCCTCAAATGAATTCCCATATGGAGTAAAATAATCCATATAGATTTCAACACTATCATCGACCAAATCAGAAAAAATTCCCAAGATTTCCCTCTGGAAGGTAGCAGGAGCATTACACAGGCCAAATGGAAGGACCTTATATGCAAAGGTTCCCCATGGGCATGTGAAAGTTGTCTTATCCTGGTCTTCCAGGGCTATATGGATTTGGTTAGATCCACTGAATCTGTCTAGGAAGGAAAAGAACTTCTTTCCAGCCAAGGTGTCCAAGACTTGGTCAATGAATGGCAAAGGAAAATGGTATTTTTGTGTTGCCTTATTTAATTCTCTGTAATCTACACAGATCCGACATTTATCATTCTTTTTTGGAACGATAACTAGTAGGGATACCCATTGGCTATCTGAGATGGGATAAATGAATCCTACATCCAACAATTTTTGTAATTATTCTTTAACAATATTTTTGAGAGCAGGATTCATCCTCCATTGAGGCTCTGTTACAGGGCGGAAATCTTCCTTAATGTAAATATGATGAGTGCATAGGCTAGCAGTGATACCCTTCATGTCGGTATAATCCTAGGAAAAAGCTTCCTGATGTTCTTGAAGGACTTTCAAAATTTGTTTGGTCTGGGATTCAGACAGGTTCAAGTTGATATTAAGTGTTTTCCCTGGTTCAATCTTGATTAGAGTACTATCATGGAATGGGGTCATAGGAATGTCTTCTATGTCATATTCTAGTTCAATGTTTTCCTATGTCTCACAACTCATAGCAGATTCTAGAATATATTGAGTTCATTCGAGAATAGAACTGGAATCATTAATAAATGTGTTAATGGCATCGTCTTCCATCTCTGTTTTAAATCGAAGGGTCTGGCCAATAGTGAGAACTGGTCTAACATCTTCATTTTTAGGTTCAAGCTCTTCTGCAGGTAGAGGTTTCTTACTGGTTAATTATTTTTTAGATGGGCTAGGCTTTGCAGGAGAATAAATCTTGAGGTCCTTCGTAACTGTCCCATTTGATATGATCATATGTCCAGATCGACATCCTATATAGGCATCTACAGTTTCCAACCAGGGTCTTCCTAGGATCAATGGGTGACCACCTACAGAAGAACGAGTTTGCAATATAAGGAGGTCCATAGGGTAATGCCATGAGTCTACTAAAATGATCACATCCTCTAATTTCCCTACTGGTTTAATTATGGATCTGTCTACAAGTTCCAGGATATTAGGGGTTGATTTAATGTTTCCAAGTCCTAATGTGTTCATTGTTTCAGCAATGATAATGTTAATGGCTACTCCCAAATCCACCAGTACATTTGGGATTTCAATCCCATTAATTTGTACTGTTAAATCGGGTTCCCAAGATCTCCGTATTTTATAGGCATGATATTTCCTAACATGATATCAGATAGTCTGCCCATTACATGCATAGTTAATGGATCCTTAGGTTTTCTACCTGGTTTCTTTGAGCAGTATTCTTTGAAAGGCTTCGCATAAATATGTGTGTCCCTCATAGCTTGTAAAAGAGGTATTTTAACAAAAAGATCCTATAGTTCCCCCAGAAAATCAAATTCTTCTTGAGGGTTTGGTTTTCTCAAGGTCAATCTTTCAGGATATGGGGGAAATGTTAAATGACCTTGATTAGGAACAACTTGGGGAGGTGTCTGGTTTATTATGTTTTGATCTACATTCTCCCTCACTGTTCTTTGTTCTGGTTATGTATCTTCACCGTCAAGTTGTTCTATGATAATGGGTGAAGTAGGTGCATTTACTACCTGGCCAGACTGTAGATTTATCTCATTGAGCCCTGTGGTATAAATTTTGTAGGATGGAAGGTTCATCGTGTCTGTTTTTTGAACCCCTTTTTTATTTGGATTTGGGTTGGGCTGGAGAGGAAGCCGAGGTCTAATGGCTGGGTTTCCTGGGGGCACATTGGAAGGCAACTGAAGTTGTTACTAAGGCATAGGACGAGGAAACTTTCCATTGGGAGGGGATCCATGCCAGGTCTGATTCCATGAAGGATTCAGACTGGCTTGAGGAACCCATTGCTACCAAGGGGGATACTGGTATTGAGGCCACCTAGCTGAAAATGGTGTAGATTTGGGGCCCATACTAAAATTATGAAAATACTGGGATGGGTCCTATAACATACCTGGATTCACCATCGGTGGTCAAGGTTGCCATGGCTTCTTCTGTCCCATGAAATATAGCTGGTCCATTGTGCTTTCCTCGCTTGCTCCTTGGAAAACCGCTTTCAGCCTGGCCAAGGAAGGACATGCACTGGTCATGTGAGTCTGTTCGCAGATTGCACAGGCTTCCACCGTGTTCAACAGACATTCCTTCAAAGGGTGTTTCTTCCTACACTGAGGGCAGAATGTGGCCATGGTTTTTTCCAGCTCTATCTGCTTCTGATTTTCCTGTAAAGTGTCCATTTGGGCTAATAGCGTACTTAGGATATCGGTCCTCATATTATCTAATAGATTCCCAATATCTGCTTTTGTGACCCCTCCACCGAAGGTCTTTAACGACTAAATACCCTGTCCACTTCTTGCAGCCCCCCTTGAACATTTGATACAATAATCATAGATAGTTTCAAAATTTTCTTTTGAAATATATCCTTTACCCACCATATTCAGGAGTTGCAGAGTCTTCTCTAAGTGCTCTGAGAAGAATTATCTTTAGAATGTCCTTATCCAAGTCACTATGTCAAGACCTCTGCAGTATGTATTTAAATAGTTCTACACAATCCTCCATATTTTCATCTTCCTTCTGTGAAAATTTAAATATTTCCTCCTTGATGTCAGGAGACTTACAATAGTCTTGGTATTTTTCCAAGAAGTCTTTCTTCATTTCGTCCCATGAAGTAATCGTGCTTCCCCCTAAACCCATAAACGATCTCAGGGCTGTCCCCTTTAGGGTATCAGGGAATATTTTCAACTTCTAAGCATCATTCATATATTCATATCCTCGACACATAATATCAAATTCAAAAAGGAACGTATCATGGTCCTCCGAAGAGAGCCCATGAAAACTAGGCAAGGCTGTCAAAGGTATGGGTCTCATTGGTGCATCGCCTGTAACATTTTCTATAGGAAAATCAATGGAGGAACTTTTTATGGCCTAAATCTACCTCAGGCTGAGGAAGGCAGAGTCTAGGATAACATCAAACGATGCTTAATCTGGTAGCTAGCCCTACTAGATCAGGAGAGGGCTCTCTCCTGGTCAATCTCAGCAAAAATAATCAGTGAGGCTTGATATGACTTGAATAAAGGCTGATTTTAGGCTAGGTATATATGTAAAATAGTTTGATTTGATTTTGAGGGTGTTTTTTGGATCAAAGGGAAGGGCAGATTTTGGGTCTGGGGAATGAGGCCAAGTTTTTGCAGAGATCTAAATGGGGCAAGGTAGGAAATTATTTTGACACTTCAATTTTGAATGAAATGGATAGCTCAGACCGGTGAGGAGTTGAAGAGGGCAAGAAAATTTCAGGAATCCTCTTCAAACCGTTTAAAACATAGAAAATTAAACAAACCCTAGGTAGAGCACTGCAATTTTTGATGAATTCCACCTTTATCCTTGTTTGTTTAACTTAAGAAGAAATAAGAGGGAAAATGATACACATGAAACACCAGTAAACTTAAATTAACGGAGAGAAACAAATCATCAAAACAAAAGAGCCACATGAATCCCAAGGAGTGCTGCAAACCCTGGTCTACTCCTTTTCCAAACTTTAGAGATGAATGTACAATGATGCTCAAAGCAATCCCAAGTGTCCAACCATGCTAATGATTGAAAAACTACAAGATATAGACAACACTAACTCATCCCCAGCCTCTAGGGGTCAAGCTCACAAGTTTAGTAGCTATTTCAACAAGATCTAAACTGAGAACTGGAAAATAGGTAGTGGAATAGCTTGCCTCTATAAGATAGGAAACTGATTCATTCAGTTGTAATTCACCTTTTGATGGATGAATCTACTTCCATGAGTAAAAATTTAAAAAAATTACATCAAGATCCATCAAAGTACATCAAATTAAATTATGAGTTTAAAATTTGGAACCAAGAAATTCAAAATGTCAAAAACTAGGCGAAAAACAGAGGTACTGAGTCCAAAATGAGCAAAAATCCCTAATGCGCCGCACCTAATTTCTCTATGTGTCACGCCAATTTGGAGCTGATTTTGAAGGCCTTCCCGGTGTCAAAATTAGCTCCAAGTGGGCTTGTTAGAAAGGTATGCCTGTCTACTTTCCAACACAAGTGGAATTTATGAATTTTTCTTCCATTTTCCCCTCCACAAATGAGTTCGCCCAACACTACTTCCTGTATGTCCAAAAGGGGCAGAAAGGTCATTTTTAGGGTGTATTTTACCCTTCTGGAAGCCCTAAACCTGTCAAAATATCTTGGCCATAAGTAAAAATGCATAATTTTCCATGAAAAATCCAAAAATGTAATTTTTTCTCCAAGAGGAGTCCCCCATCAAAAGCGCGTGCCAAATGGCGCGGCACATTGGGCAGAAAACTTTGTTTTGTTAAGGCAAAATTTCCAAAATTCATCTCAATGCGTAGCGCATTTTTGAAGGAGACTTTTGGAGGTCTTCCCGATGTCAAAATTGGGTGAAATATAGCTCATTGGAAATTTAATTGAGTCTACTTTCCAACCAAGCTTGAATTTTTCAATTTGGAGCTCATTTGTCTTGTAAAAAATCAAATCTCCCAAGACTGGTCAAAATGTGCAAAATGAGGCTGCCTCAAGGCAGAGTGCTGTTGTAGTCAACTTTTGAAGGTCTTCCGCAACTCCAAATTGAGCTCATGATATCTCATTGGAAATATATTTGTGTCTAGTTATCATTTGACTCATCAAACAAGTGATTATTCCAACCAAGCTTGGAGAAATCTTGATTTTCCCAAGGTCACTTCAGAGGTGCATCAATTCTCCTGAGGCAACTATATTTTTGAAATTTCTCTAAAGCCATGACACCTTTGTAAAACTTGAAGGAGGTTTTTCTTCCTTGGGCTATTTGAGACAAAATCCTCTCTCATTGTTCCTAAATTAATCTTTTATTGCTCAGAAACATCATTGGAGTAAAACCTATCTCGATGTGTGGAACAAGGAATTTGTCGAAATGAAGTGGAATGAAGGGGATAAGGGGCTTCTAAATTCTTGATAAAATTTTGGGAAGTAGGGAGGGATGTTAGGAAGCAGGGGAAAGTGGAATTTCATAGATTAAGTGAGGGGAAGGGGTCAAAAAGGGCAAAACACAGCCCTAGCCTAGAAAATTGCCAAGTTATAGCAAGAAACTAGGGTTTGTGTGAAAATAAGGAATTTGGGGGATCTCAATGATTGGAAGTGTTTAATAAGGTACATTAAGGATAGGGGATGGTGTATGAACATTAGAATACAAATTTTGCTGATGATTTTACCATCCAAGAGAAATTACCTTCAAAAACCTAGGAGAGGGAAATGAACCTTACCTAGGCACAACTGAAGCATGAACAAGGTGTAAAATGACCCTTTGGAATCTCGCATGATGATGAAAATCCTATGAATGATGGTACACTCAGCTGAATGGTGACATGGACGGACATTTGGAAAACTTTTAAAGGATTGAAAACAAACCCTAGACCTAATACCTAGTGACCAAATTTTACTTGAAGACTCACTGAAATGACAAAATTTGACCTTGACATCTTAAAATCACTTTGTAAGAGCATGTTTGATCACTGGGGGAAGGTTGAAAAGACCAAACCTAACATTGGATCCAATGGGGATGGTAGCTCCTTGGAGGTCCCAAGAACTACAAATCTCTGGGAAAGCAGGCAGTGCCTTTCGTCCATTGGGCTATGGAGTCAATAACTTCGACAAACCAAAACTAGACTTTTGACTCAATTTCAGGACTGAAGTCTGACTCAAGTCTGACTCAATTTTCAAGACTGAAATCAATTGAAAGACTTGACATCAAACAAACCAAACCAAAACTGAAATCAACCTTTAGTTTTATAGCCTTCACCTTGGGCCCCAAACTGAAACTATGTTGAAACTGACTAAAACAAAAATGACTCAAGACCTACTTAACTGAAACAAGTACTTACAAATATTTTTGAATGGCAGTAGACCATCGAGATTTGAGGGTTTCAAATCATGATGACAAACAACTGCCTACTGATGGAATATGTACAATCATGTGTACTGAGCCTTCCAATGTAACCAATCCAGCAGATGGCTACATACCAAAATTCTGCTCTCACTTTTCTCGAGCAGGTAGAACGATGTACATGTAGGCAACTCAAAATAACCACTAAAACCAAGGCTTATGATATTGAACCAGGCAACATTTATCTTTTCTAATGCTTGCAAAAGAATGCCGAAGGGATCTTGAAAATCCTGAAGCACTAGCTTGTTTTGAGATCCAACAGCAAAAATAAAAGTACTCCCTTCATTCTGATCTGAAAGAACAATTGATTGCCAAGTGATAGGAAGGCACACAGAGGTATAAGCTTCTTCCATATGAGTGTTAGCTGTAAATTCCTTGACCATGAGAAATTCTAGCATATTGTCTCTCTTAAGCTCATATTCCTAAACTTCATGTTCTAGGTCATTCTTAAACAGAAAACAATATTCAAGATTATCAAACATGACAGCCTCATCATCTTCATGAAAGAAAATATTATCTATTTGCTGATCTATAAAGCTAATTACAAGATTGTCATAATTTTCAAAAGAGGAAGAAGTTTCACCAACACTTTCTTGACCATGTGGGCACTGCAAATCTGCTTTAGCTTGGGCTGTAACATGACCTTTCAGGAGTTGATCTATCTCATCTTCAGACAAAGGAGATAATAATTTTTGTTTTCTTTTGCTCAAATAGTGATTGTCTTCATGAAATAACATTTTAAAACATGAAAAACCTGAATGACTTTCCTTAATTCCCTGATCTTTTAAAATTTGAAAACATTATTGGTCATCTTCATATGACATGGAAATCAAATTATCATTTATCACTGAGTTATTGAAAGAATATTTTTCACTTACTTGAACAAATATCTCATATTTTTTTTCATGAACTGACTAGATTACCTCCTCATGAAGGCTTTGTTCTAGTGAAATGAGAACATTTGGATCAATAACTTTGTCTTCTTCATTCCAGATGATCTCAACAGCAAATTTCTTCTTCATGGGATTTAGCACAAGGTATTCTTGATCATCACGATTTGAATCTAGATCTGAAATAGCTGACGTGACTTTATCACATTCTGAAATTGAAACTTGACTTTCCTACATATTATCTTCTTCTATGGACAGATCTGAAATAAAACCTTCTCTTTCATCATTTTCCATTGTACTAAGATCTTGATCCTGCTGCAAAGTTTCCTGAGCATCTTGATGAGTATCCTCTAAGTTCTCTTTATGTTGCTGAAATGGATTTTCATATAGAGCCTCCATGATCTCATCCTCCATGAAGTCATCATCTTCATAAACTTTTTCAAGATTTTCAATAAAACTATGAACATGGATACAACATTTCTGAACTAAAGTTAAGGATGGATACGACTCTTTATACCTTTCAAAGAACATGGTATGAAAATCCTTTAAACAGTAAATACAAGCAGGCGGCAAAAATTTCATACCAAGATCGGGCTTCATCTTCCAGAGTAGCCATAAACATCTTCATCAAACAGTCTTCAGGAAAGTCGATATTTAATTTACACACATGGATGTGAAATTTCACCAGATGAAGAGTAGCATCATTACCTTCCACATTTCTAAACATAGGCAAACTCCGAAGCCAATCCACCTTAGGCATTTTATTTGGAAAACCTAGAATGTGATCTCAGCTCATGGGAGCGTATCTTCTTGCAACCCTTGCGATCTTGAAAATCTTAAAGCTACTGATCTTCCTACAGTGGAGTCACCATGAAGCATTGATGTCTGGATTTTTCAGTGAATGGAGTCGCCAGGTGAATGATTTCAGCCTTCCGATGTCTGATAGTTGTCCACCATCAACGATCATATTTGAACTTGATTAGATCTTACTGAGGAAACCAGATGTTTAGTTCATAAACTAGACCGGAGATTGACTGAAGCAGCATTCATCTACTTTTTCTAATGCAAAGCAAGAGCGTTTCGAAGGCTAGGTATATATGTAAAAGATTTTGATTTGATTTTGAGGATGTTTTTTGGATCAAAGGGAAGGGAAAATTTTGGGTCTGGGGAATGAGGCCTAGTTTTTGCAGAGATCTAAATGGGGCAAGGTAAGCAATTGTTTTGACACTTCAATTTTGAATGAAATGGATAGCTCATACCGGTGAGGAGTTGAAGAGGGCAAGAAACTTTCAGGAATCCTCTTCAAACAGTTGAAAACATAGAAAATTAAACAAACCCTAGGTAGAGCACTACAAATTTTGATGAATTCCACCTTTATCCTTGTTTGTTTAACTGAAGAAGAAATAAGAGGGAAAATGATACACATGAAACACTAGTAAAATTACATTAATAGAGAGAAACACATCATCGAAACAAAGAGCCACATGAATCCCAAGGAGTTCTGCAAACCCTGGTCTATTCCTTTGCCAAACTACAGAGATGAATGTACAATGATTCTCAAAGCAATCCCAAGTGTCCAACCATGCTAATGACTGAAAAACTACAAGATATAGACAACACTAACTCATCCCCAGCCTCTAGGGGTGGAGCTCACAAGTTTAGGAGCTGTTTCAACAAGATATAAATTGAGAACTGGAAAATAGGCAGTGGAACAGCTTGCCTCTATAAGATAGGAAATTGATTCATTCAGTTGTAATTCACATTTTGATGGATGAATCTACTTCCATGAGTAAAAATTTAACAAAATTACATCAACATCCATAAAATTACATCAAATTACATGATGAGTTTAAAATTTGGAAGCAATAAATTCAAAATGTTAAAAACTAGGAGAAAAATAGAGTTACTGAGTCTAAAATGAGCAAAAATCCCCAATGCGCCGCGCCTGATTTCTCTATGCATCGTGCCAGTTTGGAGCTGATTTTTAAGGCCTTCCTGGTGTTCAAATTAACTCCAAGTGGGCTTGTGGGAAATTTCTACCTATCTACTTTCCAACACAAGTGGAATTTCTTAATTTGGCTTCCATTTGCCCCTCCAAAAATGAGTTCTCCCAACACTGCTTCATGTGTGTCCAAAAGGGGCAGAAAGGTCATTTTTAGGGTGTATTTGACCTTTCTGGAAGCCCTAAACCTATCAAAATATCTTGGCCATAAGTAAAAAATGCATAATTTTCCATGAAAAATCCAAAAATTTAAATTTTTCCCCAAGAGGAGTCCCCCATCAAAAGCGCGCGCCAAGTGGCGTGGCACATTGGGCAGAAAACTTTGTTTTGTTAAGGCAAAATTTCCAAAATTCATCTCAATGCGTAGTGCCTTTTTGAAGGAGAATTTTGGAGATCTTCCTTGTGTCAAAATTTGGTGCAATATAGCTTGTTGGAAATCTTAATGAGTCTATCTTCCAACCTAACTTGAATTTTTCAATTTGGAGTTAATTTGCCTTGTAAAAAATCAAATCTCCCAAGACTGGTAAAAATGTACAAAATGAGGCTGCCTCAAGGTAGAGTGTTGTTGCAGTCAACTTTGGAAGGTTATTCTCAAATCAAAATTGAGCTCATGATAGCTCATTGGAAATCTCTTTGTGTCTAGTTATCATTTGACTCATCAAACAAGTGATTTGGCCAACCAAGCTAGGAGAAATATTGATTTTCCCAAGGTCACTTCAGAGGTGCATCAGTTCTCCTGAGGCAACTGTATTTTTGAAATTTATATAAAACCATGACACCTGTGTAAAAAGTGAAGGAGTTGTTTCTTCCTTGGCCTATTTTGGACAAAACCCTCTCTCATTTTTCCCAAATTCATATTTTATTTCTCAAAAACATCATTGGAGTAAAACCTATCCCAATGTGTGGAACAAGGAATTTGTCGAAATGAAGTGGAATGAAGGGGATAAGGGGCTTCTGAATTCTTGAGAAAATTTTGGGAAGTAGGGAGGGATGTTAGGAAGTAGGGCACGGTATAATTTTAGAGGTTGAGTGAGGGGAAGGGGTCTAAAAGGGAAAAACACAGGCCTAGCTTAGAAAATTGCCAAGTTATAGCAAGAAACTAGGGTTTGTGCGAAAATGAGGAATTTTGGGGATCTCAGTGATGGGAAGTGTTTAATAAGGTACATTAAGGATAGGGGAAGGTGTATGTACATAAGGATACAAGTTTTGCTGATGATTTGACCATCTAAAATAAATTACCTTCAAAACCCTAGGAGAGGGAAATGAACCTTACCTAGGCACAACTGAAGCATAAACAAGGTGTAAAATGACCCTTTGAAATCTGGCATGATGATGAAAACCCTTTGAATGATGGTACACTCAGCTGAATGGTGACATGGACTGGCATTTGGACAACTTTGAAAGGAGTGAAAACAAACCCTAGACCTAATGCCTAGTGACAAAATTTTACTTGAAGACTCACTGAAATGACAAAATTTGACCTTTGACACCTTAAAATCACTTTGTAAGAGCATGTTTGATCACTGGGGGAAGGCTGAAAAGAGTAACACTAACAAAACTTACAGGTGCCATAAATATCTTCCAATACTCACTTGGAATTACTGTGGATCAGTTGTCTTTCTTCACCTCATCCTCTGAGAACAATGTTCCTTACGTGGATCAGATCCCCAATCCCCCTGACAGTGTAGGACCCAGTCTCTTCAAGTACCCCCTCCTCATGGGTATTTTTCCTGTGCCACCACCACACACCGTTCAAGTTAATATGGTCTCTAGGGCCAATGACCCTCGAATCATCTCTTTGCCTGAATAGTTGACCTCTTTCAGAGAATCAATGCCGTTAACTCCAGTTGAGATTCATTATTGTGAAATCGTCGCTGCATCTGATCCTCCTCCCGAACATGCTCCTTCAAGCATGGCTCTGGATATATATTCTCAATCCCCTTGGCTTGGTGATGCAGATTCGCATGACCCTTTAAGAGAAGTTTTCCCTTCCGATGAAGCTATTTTTGAAACCATGTCTCTTGAAGTTTTTCCATGGAGCGATGGACATCATCGTTCCTCGTTCATGCTTGGCCTGGGGGCAATGTCTAATTGTCTAGAGCACTTTGCATCTCAGGTTCTCACTCCGCCTCTTCAAACACCGATATTGACTCATGAGGTCCTTCCGGAGGGAAACTTGAGTAATATCACTCAACCTATGCTGATCGACATCTCCGTCAAACCGAGGGTGGTCGAGAATATTCATATGGGAGTGACTTGTTCTCCTGAAGAGATACAATTTTATACGAACCCTTTTCGTGAATTCAGAGATGTTTTCACGTGTTCCTATGAAGAGATGCCTGGAATTGATCCCAGCATAGTCGTGCACGAGATTCCTACCTATCCGGGTGCGAAACTAGTGCGTTAATGCCTAGGCCCAGTCCATCCCTGGAAAGCCACAGCTATTAAGGCAGAAGTTGAAAAACTTCTTAACGCGGGCTTTATCTATTCTATTCCCCTCACAGAATGGGTTTCAAATATTGTCCCTATATATATGAAGCAGGGCACTATTTTCATCTGTGTTGATTACCGAGATATCAATCGGGCCTGTCCTAAGGACAATTACCCCACTCCCTTTATAGATCAAATTATTGATGAATGCACAGGGAGTGAGATTTATTCCATTATGGACGGTTTTTCAGGGTACAATAAAATCAATATTTTACCCTCTGATCAACACAAGACTGCCTTTATCTGTCCATGGGGAACCTTCACTTATAAAAAGCTCCCGTTCAGTCTAAAAAACGCTGGGGCCACCTTCTAGCGTGCTATATCTTATGCTTTCCATGACATACGCCATATTGTTCAGCCATATCTAGACGATTTGTCGGCCCATTCAGCTCGGCGTGAGGACCACCCCGAACACCTCTACCAGATTTTCCTCCACTGTAGGTACTACAATATTAGGCTCAATCCTCATAAGTCCGTCTTCTGCGTGGATTTCGGCCGTCTTTTGGGATTCATCGTCTCTAAAGACGGAATTTGTCTTGACCCCCTCAAGGTCGAGGCCATCGTCAACCTCCCATCCCCTTCCTCGTTACATCAGCTGCAGAGTCTGCAGGGGAAAGCTAACTTCCTATGAAGCTTCATTCCAAATTATGAGGAATTGGCCAAGGGCTTTACGCGTCTTTTGAAACGGGACATTCCCTTTCATTGGGACGAGATTGCCCAACAATCTTTCGATAAGCTTAAAACGTTGCTCGTCAACGCTCCACTGATACGTCCTCCCGACTATCATTGTGTTTTTACCCTTTATTTGGCCGATGTGTTTAGCATGATAGCTATGGTTTTAGTACAAGATGACGAATATGGAAATGGACACGTAGTTTATTATCTATCTCGAAATCTTCTCGACATGGAAACACGCTATGCTCATGTCAAGAAATTGGCACTCGTCACGGTTCAGGTCATCCAGCGATTCCGCTACTACATCCTGTTGCGTACCGTAACCATGGTTTCAGACTGCAACCCCATGACGTATATCTTGTCTTTAAAATTGCTGGGGGGAAAGTACTCCAAGTGGATTGTAATCCTTCAGGAGTTTGATTTAGAGTTCACCACTACTAATTCGATGAAATCATTGGTTTTCGTTGATCTGATTTTCTCTCTCCCGACAGACTCTGTTCCATCGAAATCCGAGGATCATATCCTGGATGAAACACTCTTTCTTATCAGCACTCATGACCCATGGTACGATGACATTATCGTGTATCTTCAAACTTCCACGTTCCGGTCTAAATTGACAAAGGATGCCCGATGTCGGATTCGGCATCAATATCAACCATACCGCATTGTAGGAGATACCCTGTACCGTGTCGGAATCGATTATGTGCTTTGCCGGTGCTTGACCCTGGAAGAGGCTGAAAGAGTCTTGAATGACTGTCACAGTGGTGCCCATGGTGGTCACATGTCTGGATATGCCTCCGCCCAGAATATTCTGCGTGCAGGTTACTTCTAGCCGTCTATATCCAAAGACTATATTGTTGCAGTCCGGAATTGTCATGTGTGCCAGGTCTTTCAGTTCAAGATGCACGGGCCATCCCTACCCTTGCATCCTGTCATTAATGTTGGCCCTTTTGCTAAATGGGGCGTATATTTATGACATGTAACCCTCACTCGGCCGGGGGGCATGCTTATATAATCATCACCGTAGACTACTTTACTAAGTGGGCCGAAGCGATGCATACATTAGCTGTCGATGGTAAGATAGCTGCCCAATTTATTTTTAACCATGTTATTACGCGTTTCGGAGTCCCTCAGGCCATCATTACCGATCATGGCACCCATTTTCAGGATTACATGATGGCTGAGCTGACGTCAAAGTTGGGCTTATGCCATGATAGCTCAACGCCATACTACCCCCAGGCGAATGGCCAGGTTGAGGTTGTGAACAAGGTTTTGGTCACAATGCTTCAACGAACGATTGGTATCCACAAATCCAATTGGCATCTCCAATTGTTCTCAGCTCTCTGAGCTTATCGAACGTCTGTAAAGAGCGCAAATGGATTCACACATTTTCAATTGGTGTATGGCTTGGAAGAAACTCTCCCAGTTGAATGTGAAATTCCTTCTCTGAAGTTGGTTGTGGAACTATTGCCTGACACTTCTTCGGAGGAAGAATGTCTCTTATATTTGGAACGACTGGATGAAACCCGCTGCTTAGTTTCTTTGGTCATTGAGGCACAGAAAAAGCGGGTCAAAGCCCACTTTGATCAATCGGTTTCTCCTCGTTCTTTCATTGAAACCATACAAAAAACTCAGGCCCCCAGGACATTTGCTGGCCCCCTCCTGACTGGGCATAAGTGCTACCCATCGAGCCATCCTCGAATCCCTTAATGACGGCTCAGTGACTATCGCCCCTTGGCCCTGGAAAATTGGTAATCATTCCAGAATGGAACCATACCCAAATTGTTTTAGTTTGGTCTTCTTGCACTTTGTCAACTGTCGTTTGATGTTTGTTGTCAAGATAGTGGCCCAATCAAAAAGTGTAGGATTCATGCATTCGAAGGCTAGTAGAAGCTGTGCTTTGGTTTCCTCGTGCAGGGCCTACGATCTTTCAGCCTGCGTAATGTCGTGAAGCACTACTCAGAGTGCTAGATCGCAGACAGTGTGGATGTCTACTTTCCCACTACCCAATCCTGTTTGTGCCCCTGGGCACACTCTCGCCATTACCATATCCATTTTCTCCCCAGAAGGTATACTGCCCGTCATGATTGGCATTGGGCCTCTGCGCAACATTCCGGTTATAAAATAAACATCAGAGACTTCGAGTGTTAGTACTTGGTCTCGGATTTTGAACACTTCTTCATTTTCGTCCCATATGCTAACCAAATACTGCAATAGCTCAGGTTAAGCTCTTAAACATGGTGTGAGGAAAAACTTCTTGAGACCACAGTCCTGGAGGGCGTTCATGCAAGGTTCATTTTGCATGGCCATTTCGTCCTCTTCCCCATGTTCCCTCTCCTTCCACTCAATCACCATTGTTCCTGGATATTTGCACCAACATGGTCAAAAACACCTTATTAGACCTCTGCAACACTTAAAAATTCATTTGAGTGGCTCACATTTTGGTAAATTAACACGGAAATTTGAGTTACGCCATTGGCGCGACCCCTTTTCAACAAGGAGCCAATTGGCGCGGGTCTGTGCCCGATACCCGCGCCAATTGGCCGAGCCCTAGATTTGCAAAAGGTTCCCCCAGAGGTCAAATACACAATGGAAATTTACAAAAAATGAATCAAAACAAAGCTAAGGGGAGTGCCTCTTACCTAGAATGAACGAGAATCCAGATGATGTAATGGATTGGTCACAATCACCGCCACAGGTTCGCACACCAAAAGCTCACTATTGCTCTCCAAATGAGGTAAAAAGTAAAAGGGAATATGTTTTACTATTTTTGGCATATTTATAACTTTTCAAAGTCAAATTAGGTTTTGAAAGTCATTTTTCCCAATATTTTAATATATTTTGTCGAAAAATGGATTTTACACTTTCTTTTATGTGCAGCAACAGGTTTTAAAGCGGCTTGGACAGTGATACGAGTTGTATTTTATACTTTTTCGGACTCGGTAAAAACACGAAAAAGTCATTTCTAGAGTCATCTTTCAGCTCTTTTCTTACTCTCTAAACATGAAAAGATTGTCGAGTCCCTTATCATTTCTATCTCGTTAAAGTGGCTACGAAATGACATCTACCCATTATACGTTTACCCCTTTTTCGGGCTGGGATAGATTATTTACGAAAAAGGAATACCCTAGCCTATCGCGACTAGGAGGTTTTCTCAGACATAGTTTTCTACCTTTTCGGATCTAAGAAATTATTTACGAAAAGGGACTGCTGGAGTTTACTTTTCTGTTGTCTTTTCAAACTCTCTAAACATGAAAAGACACCGAGTTCTTCCTTTGTCAGACTCGTTAAACCCTGATGACATCGGATTCAGTCATAATGACGATATTCGAGTTTCTCCTTCCTAGGGCTCATCAAATGTACTAGGATGGATTCGTCCGAAGGAAAAACTTATATTACAAGCATATGCTATCCCCTTCAAGCTTGTTCTCAAAAATAATTGGGGTACTTGCCAGAAATGGTGGGGAAAATGGAACCAGTATTGTCGTCGTGTCGGTAGTATGTCGCTCTTGAACATGGCACTTGTCTGCATTCGTGTCGGGTTGGGGCTATCTCATCTCACTCTCTGTTTTCCTCCGTGGGTTTGGGTAATCCTTTTGACCTATCATCTGCTCTTTGCCTAATCATCATGACCTCTGATCTTTTGATGTCAAATACTGCCAAATCCACTGTCGTGCCGCCGATATGTTCAAGAGAAGTTGACCTCTGCAGTTTCAACCTTCCTCTGATTCTCATCTGGTCATGATTCACAAACATTATTTTCCTCTGTCTCGCGTCGATGATGTGGGAAACACCATGGCCCACCTTCGATCAAGGTCACTTCCTGTTGACTTCAGCTCATTATCTAGGAAGTTGATCTAGAGACTCCCTTCCGGTACCTTGGAGCCTGCACGCCTCAATGGCAGGTTCTTCGCATTCGACGCAAGGTTTTCATCATTGACCTTTGATCGTATGATTCTGTAGGTGTTCGACGCCAGCTCACAGTTCACACTCTGTGGATTGTACCTATAGTACCGTGAGGGCCATTATCATTATTGGTGGTTTCTCTCGCGTCTGTTAACAACTTTCATCATTGGCTGGTAATCAGACAATGTTCTTGCATGTTCGACTTCAGCTCACTTATTCACATGCTTGAACTTGTACTTTTTTCGGGTCGAGATGGGGTACAAGACCCTGGATTTTGTCTGTTAGAATCTAGACTGCGATTTTGTGGATTATTATGATTGGTTACATGACTCATTGATTGGATGGCTGCGACCATACCTGAGTCTATTTATCAATATTTACTCGATAGCTGCGTCCATGCCTTGGATCTTGATTATTGTATACTCTGTTATGGATGGCTGCACCCATACCACATATAAATCATGTATTTGAGATATCAGTTGTACTTTTCTACGCAGGTTTCCCGATGGCAGTGTTTTCAGTTGGGCGCGTTCTCGTAAAGAATTTCACCCCTCTCTCTCTTTCGGGCCTCATGCTTTAGGGGGCATCTGTTACACAGTAATTCGTCACTGTCCCTGCAATCCCCCGTCCTGCACATTGGAGGGCTTACTCCGTGACCTGTGAGCAGTGACATGAATTGAAACCACTTTCATGGCATCCCCCTTGACAAGGACAATCATTCCCCTGAAGACAATTTCCTATGAAAAGCCCTAAAAATAGCCCTTTTAGCCGTGGCGCGACTAGCCAGTTCAGCCCTCACGCTAATGGGGGGAATCCAGCAAAGAGGGTGTGCCAAATGGCGCTCTGTCCTAGTGTATCACCCGCACCAGGCTTAATAAGGAGTGTTTTTTTAAAATAAATGGTGGAAGTTTGATTCCAAACAACTCCTAAATGAGTCTCTAAAATGAGTTGGGAGGTTTGGCTCCGGATCTCCATGTAGGGGAAATGGTTTTCCACCTATCGTGGAAGCTTCCTTGAGGATAGGGCCAATCCCACAATTGTAGGGATCCCAACTCCCCTTCCACCATCTATATTTTCCCTTTGCAAGCTAGCCTGAATAGAGTTGAATCAATTGTAAGGAGATTATCGTCAAACATTCAAAGAGTGAGAGACTTGTCCTTTTCCCGACGAGCTTTACCGAAACGTACTTCTCTGTTGACCCGCCGAAGGAAGATCCAACGTCAGAGTTCAGGTTGTGTTAGCCACCTATAAAATTTGTTATAGCAAAAGGTGGATAAAAAATTTTGGAGCCTTCAAGGAACAAATTTTATTACTAAAAAGTGTTATCTCTTGAAGACTCCTAAAGGCCTCATGCCTCTATCCAAATCTTCATTGTTGTTTCCATCTTAAAAACTCTGAGATTCTGTTGTTTTCATTAAGGAAATACTGCTCCAAAGACCATTTTCCCCCTCCTTCCACTTCCAAAACTAACCTCATTTTTACCCCTTTATTCCCCATAAAAATCCTTCATTTTCATATTTTTTCCCTTTCCCCTCCATCAAATCCCCTTTGATAAGGATTAAGACTCTTTATTTGCCTTATCGAAACCCTCAAAACCCTTTTTATCCTAAATTTTTTGTCTAAAAAATGTGCCTATACGATGATTTTTAATGAAAAATGGGTAGAGTAAAATAGACCTACATCATTTCTCCGATGCGATTAAGCCCAATTTCATAAGCTCTGCCCCCCCTCCACTTCACTCCATATAAACTCCGCCCGGGACCAAGAGTTACAGTCCCAAGCGCTAATCGCATCGTAAACTTTGAACATGGTTAGATCAAAAATACCAAGCCCGACCTCCGATTGCGATGGCCTGATCGCACCATCGCATTAGCCTTCCTCGTTCTCACCATCGCATCGGCCTTCCCCAATCGCTGATTCCCGATTCACTCCCCACCATTGATATGGCCCTCAAATCAACGGTCCACATTTGATCACATCGGATCTTTCATCGTGTGCATTTTTAACATTTGTTTTTCCCTGCCGACTGCGATCCTCCGATTAGATCTAGACCGTCCACATGTCCAGATCGGACGGTCCCAGATCTTTCCTCATGGTTTCATCACCCTTCACCTTCCACCAAGAATATTTTAAGCATGTAATCCCCACCGTTGCTCTCTGTGTGATCAACAGCTCTGACATATTTTCTTCCTCCGCTCTTCTTTAACCTTCTTTTAGCTGATCTCCACCGTTGGATGTTTCCATCCAACGGCCATGATTTTTCCCCACAACCTCTGAAGCAGTTTACCCACTACGCGGGATTTTATAACATTTGTGTATTTTTCAGGGATTAAAGGTTTTCCATTGTATTGAAGAAAAAGCCGAAGGCTGAGAGTGACGATTCACACGCCTTCGATTCATTAAAGGGAAACCATCCATGGGTTCAATTTCCACGTCTCGTCAATGCTTCATGAGGCGTTGATGCAATACAAGCCCTGCGCGGCCTGCACATCAACAGGACATAGTGTTATTAAATCACAATAAAAGAGTATCAGTGTTGAAGACAGAGCGCACCAGAATGGAAGATTGAAGACAGATTTGCAGGGATCACGGCTAAGATTGATTATCAAAAGCCTAATCCCCCAAATTAAAGCATAGTTAAAGGGAAATCATAAGTGTTTAACAGGAAAAAAATCCTCCACCGCCACATCAGAGGCAAATTGATTCCTCTCAGCTACCACCAATCCACCTATGCCCTGAAGCATTCAAACAGAGGCCGGAGTTATTGTTCAAAATCAGATATTTGCCTCAACGCATCCAAAGAGTTGATTCTGCCAAAGAACTTAATGCAAAAATATCTGCAGAGTTACTCCAACATGACACAGAGCCTCAAAAGTCAACAAAAGCTCCCACTGAGATTAATCTTAAATTTAAATCAATTAATACAGTAAGAATATCTGTACGCTTCTCCATTGAGCCCCTCAAAGGCCAAGAAGTCATTAATCTGTATTAATTTCCATGGGAGATCTTTTATTCGATCTCACCTCCTCATTCTTCTATAAATACCTCTATAGAAGATGAAATATTGTTGGTTGAGTTGGTTTCTGAACTTTGAAATGTAATTGAGCTTGAGACTTCTACCTATAAATAGTGTTCACTGGCTCTTGGAGCTCTTCTTGTGATAGATAAGTTAGTCTAGGAAGTGTAGATGATTGCTAAACTAAAGCATCGGACTTAAAGCTGTAACTGGTTTGGAGCATCAAGACAAGCTGATTTATGGGATCTTGGTCTATGTCGACGGTGATGTTATTTATTATTGTGAATTGTTATTTTACTTCTGTTTTCATTGTGTTCATATTCTCTTATAAAGAACAACATGCATAGAGTTAGGACCTACTGTATATCAGTACCCTTCTCTAACTGGAAATCTTTGTCTACATGTTTTCTTCCAATTTGTGTTATTTAGGAATGATCTAATTCAGTTCAAGCATAGGAATGATGGCGTTCCCTTGTCCTACTATCTAAGCTAGTTGTTATTCTTAAATTTTATTTTTAGTATATGTTAAGTAGAGATGAACTAAGGAAGATATGGTGTGCCCTGGTCCTAGTTTTATCCCAAAAGACTGTCTGAAAGTTTCCCTTGGAATGTGTTAAAATATGGCTAGTTTAAAAGTACTTACCAGATCTTAGGCCATTCTGTGTTATCTTTGTGTTTGTCTTGAAAGTAACCAAGTAGAGCAGAGCTACGAGAGGATTTGTGGTGAGCCCGGCCCGCTAGTTTCTTCCCCAACAGTTTCCTTCAAGTTTCCCTCTGTTTTTATTATGTTTTCTATTAAAAGTGGATCAAAGGCTGGCTAGTTTCAAAGTACTTACCAGATCCTGGGATTTCTTTTATGTCTTTCTTAAGTGTTTTTCAAAGGCTGGCTAGTTTCAAAGTACCTACCAGATCCTAGGCTACTCTTTGTTCTTCATCTATTTAATTCCCCTCCTTTTTGTATCATTTCATTCCATAAATCAAACTTCAAAGAGATCCTTAGACATAGATGACTTGCCCCATGGACCACTCTTGCCCCTTGCTATTTCAATTAAACCCTATTATGACTCCATAGCCCAATGGACTAAAACCTACAATTATCTATTTTTCTGGCCAAATCTTGTTCTGATTGCTAGCAACTTCA
The DNA here is from genome assembly GCA_034641835.2 of Pinus albicaulis. Classification (NCBI taxonomy): domain Eukaryota; kingdom Viridiplantae; phylum Streptophyta; class Pinopsida; order Pinales; family Pinaceae; genus Pinus; species Pinus albicaulis. The sequence goes on from CM076580.1 coordinate 882,694,664, forward strand.
CACCTTTGAAACTATTTGCACTTAGAACTTTCTACCTCAAACAGTAATCATGCTCAACCATCCAAAAACAAAACAAACCCCCAGCCTTCATAACTAGCCTAATATCATTGCCCAAAACTCCAAAGACAAATCCATCTTTGCACTTATTGGAGAGATCCCTCTTCGGATTCAGGAGGGCAAGATCCTAGAATCCCAAAGTGGTTGAAATAATGTTCTCCCTGCAGTCAGACTTTTGCCAATATTGCTAATTACATGGTGCTAACAGGTTGTATCTTTCTTTGTTCTGATTAATAATAAGCGAATTCGATTATGGTTCCACTCGGATGTTCATGTTTTATGTTATGATTTGTATCTTCTCTGACTGATACATAATTGCATGTATTAGGTTTTATGCTTGTTTGTTTGTTGTTTCTTCTTGTATGTGCAGGTGTTCGATCGCATCGAGCAGGAGAATTTTGATCTGCAAAAGCAAGGGATGGAAGCGCCATCTTCTCCACAAATGATGGCAGCGTAGGACTTAAGGTAGGCCTCTTGCACATCTTGGTATTTTACAATTAGTAACTTGCATCTTAGCGTGACTCGGTTGAGCTAGACCCGATATGGGCTAGTGGGGATCGCCTCTGTCCGCAGAGGGGATTTAACTCTCCAAAAAACTGGTGACTCCACTAGGGAGACATTAATTGGAGTTTGTCTTGTCTTTTCGGATGATTTTGGTCTTTGCCTACTTGATTCAGCTCTTGTGGTTCGCTCTTTTTCAGTGTTAAACTTTTGTTTAGCCTCACCATCCCTGATCTGCTTCTGGATTGCTCTTTTTCATATTTTCTGTTAGTAAACTCGACTAGCGTGGTTTTTTCCCTGACAGTCGTGCCAGCTGACACATGTTTCCAGTTTATCACCCGCACCAATCCTGTTCTGGCACTAGTTGCAGCCTAACAGTCGCGCCAATCCTGTAAGGTGCTAGGGTTTGCTTCTTTTTGGGCTTTCTGAGCTTGGTCTGTGGTTTTGGTGTCACTTTTTTGACTGCTCGAGTGTTCTGAAGTCTTGTTTGACTGACTATGACCTTCATCCTATAGTTGTTTTCCATTTTCTATCGATTTTACATTCTAGCCCTAGGGCATCTAGGTTCTATAGTGTGTCGAGCCTCCCGTGGGAGTTTTTGGTCCTCGTTTCATCAGTCAATTTTGTTATTGCTTCTTTGCATTCGTTTGGTGGTTGTCTACTGTTGTATTGCAATATTTGAGTGATTGGCTTCGTCTTCACTCAAATTCTGCTTTGTCTCATTTTGAGCCTAGATTACATGGTTCATTTGAGTCTTTGGGATTTCTCTTTGATTTGAGGGACTTATGTGTCAATTTGAGATCTGATTGTATGTTTGGCGTTGAGTGAACTTTCTTGTCTTTGCTCTTTTTCTATCGCTTCTCAAATTGTTCTTTGCATTAGTTTTCAATTTTTTTAGTGCACTTTGCTCTTAAACATTGAAAATACAAAAAAATTTCTTTTTCTTTTGATTAGTTAATGTAAATTGAATCTTTTCTGTGTTATTAGTGATTTGTAGCTCTAAAAGAAAAGCTTTTAGTTTTCATTAGCGTGCATTAGAGACACTAGTGGTTATTTTCTGATCATTTTTTTATTGTGTGAAAACTCTCAACCTTCCCATAGTTAGCTATTCATCGATCGAAATGATACATTGTGGCGTGTAGTGTGCATTTAGGAGATTTTGAGACATAACATTCGATAGGGCCTGGAAATTGAAACATTATTGAAGATCAACATTAAAATTTATTCAATTTACCTTAAGGCAGCATTGAAACATTAACGAAATATTTAGAGGTCTAGGCTAGTGACGTGTTCCAGCGTCGTTAAACCTAGTAGCTGTCGTTCGCCTCTTGGCTTTAGACAGCGCTAGTACATAATTGTGCTCCCCGTACCATCACATATATAAAGGGAGACCCCACTAGGTTGCTATCCTTTATCTATAGGAAGCCGAGTCTGCCGCCTTATACCTGTGATACACCGAACACAGCATTCGGGGAGATTTCCTGCACGTACATCAAGTCCTTGGTTGATTTCTCTTTCTTTTTGAAACCAAGGTGTATATTGTAGTTCACGGATATCTGGTACACCCTTTTCCTAGATTACCAGAGTAGTCATTTTTATCTTTTCTGTCTCTTTAAATTTGAAAGGATCATCAAGTGCTTGTTCTTTCACGATTGTTTCAAAACTAAAAGAGATAGAGTCACCTTTCATCCATTTCTCGACTCTTAAAACATGAAATGGTAAAGTTTCTAAGTTTCAATGCGGTAAAATAAATCACCTGCGATCACACGCCCTGTCAGAATTTTCTTTTTGGCCATTTGATTGTGTGCCTTGATTTTTTTTATCTCATGTGTTGTGTTTGATCTCTTCCTTTTGTCATTACTGTCACAGTGGTGGAACCCTCAGTTTTGTCTACTGGTAGTCCATATACAAACGATTCATCATAGGTCTCTCAATCCTCTGCTGAACCTCAGTAGCCCATCGTTTCCGAGTTTCCCAATGGGGTACTGATTCTATCTAAGCTTCCCTTTGGAGGACCAGTTGAGTTCAATTGGCCCTTATCTGACGCTTGGTCTGGATTCGGAGTAAGGGAACATTTCCCTCCTCTTACATTGGGTTCGCCTTTTCTAGCTGTTGTTATTCCTCCTAGTCCTCGTTGTCTTCTACAAGATCTAGCGGCAGGTTCAGATATGGGCTCATCCAGCCATTCTCCTAGTGAATAAATCCCCACGCCTGGTGAAGATTACTAGTTGTTCCCATAAGACAACCCCAAGTTATCTGTCATGTCTTCGCCCGGTCCTTCACTTCCAACAGGGTATAGATCCTTAAGTCAGATTATGACCGTTGTCGCCTCTATGGGAATATCAACTCCTTCTACAAGGCTGGTTATTCTTTCATTGGGGATGTCTTCGAGGACACCCATCACGTCATCCCCTCAGGTCACTTCAGTACCTGTCAGGCCCACTGTCTATGTGGACGCATCTACACCCGCTCCCCGAAGATGTCTATATAGCATCTGCTATTTCGGAGCACATTTCTCCTGAAGAGTATCGATTGTCCCTATAGCAATCGAACCCCGAGGTTGGTCAATCCTCCCAAGATCCCAACCGTCCGTATTTTTTGCATTATGAACAGGATGGTACACCCGTTTACATTTTTCCATATTAATACGATGAGCAGGGAAACCCTTTATGTTTACCCACTTCAGAGGATTATCTTCATGGTCAAGGTTTTCCGTCTAACTAGGTTGGGCAACCTTACAACCCGCAAGGACAACCCTTTCAGGGCCAACCTTCGGGCCAGCCTGGTTATCTTTATGACCCACAAGGACAGTCATTACAAAGCCAACCTTCGGGCCAGTAGGGGTTGTTATACGGTCTACAAGGATAGTCCTATGACCCTTTAGGTTAGCCTATCCAGCCTCACCCTGTGGTCCAACCAGGGCAACCTCAAGGACCCATAGGTCAACCGAGGTACCAATTTGGGCCTTTGTATGGTCCTGGGGGGCAAGTCCAACCTTCTCAACCTATGGTGAAACCTATGCAACCTCAATTTCCTATCGGTCTGAATGTTGCACAACCAGGACCCTCTTATGGTCCTGTTGCAGGTCAAACCGGTTATCAATTACAACCCTGACCCATTCCACCACCAGGCCAACCAGCCCATCCGGCACAGCCTACTGTCCCACATCAACCAAGTCAACTTGTACAACCTGTGCAACCTGTTCACCTAGGTCAACCTGTTCAACCAGGGCAGCCCGTTCAGCCAGTTCAACCTGTCCAACCAGGCCAGCCTGCACATCCTGTCAACCCTACCCAAAAACTGATTTATTTGATGCCACAAATGAATCAATCGGTGCACCCTCCTTATTAGGCTCAGCAGGGTCCCACCTATCAGAAGCCCACTCAACCCCAAGGCGGCTACTATCCTCAAGGTCAATATCGACCGAATTATAACCCTCCCTAAGGTTCTAATTATTATCATCAACAACCAGGCTATACCTATACTCAACAGCCAAATCCGCATACTTCTCAAACGGGGCCGACATATAATCAGGGTCCATACCCCGATTATCAACCCCCGTACACTGGTTACCAGCAATCGTATCAGACTGTTTATACGGCCTATACCCCCTATGGTCAGAATCCCCCGGGATAGAACTCATGGGGGCAAGGATATGCTCAACCAGGGTGGATTACAGGTACAGGTCCTTATCGAGGTCCTGGCATGCCTTTCAATCCACAGTTGTCATTCTTGGCTACCTTGGAGTTACCGGACGTTTCTAAATTAACATTTGATCTGATTCTTCACAATCCCTATTGGCCTCCGGTTTCGACCAAGGTACCTGACGATTGTCCTAAGTTTGAAGGTAAAGCTGGAGAGGACCCCCAAGCTCATGTAATGACCTACCATCTGTGGTGTTCATCCAACTCTTGGGTGGACGATTCAATTCGTCTACGTCTCTTCCAACGCACTCTTACCGGTGCTACCGCTAAGTGGTATATAGAATTACCCCGTGGCATCTTTCAAGACTTCAATACGTTAGCTATGGCTTTTTTGACTCACTTCCAGTTACCGGTTCGCTATGAAGCCGAGTCGCATCTCTTGACTTCTTTGAAGTAGGATAAATCCACCCACATATCCGATCATATTCATGAGTGGTGACGTCGTCGTAGACTGATCAAGTTTGATATACCTGATCAGCTACTAACTCATTGGTTCACCACCTCCTTCGTTAACAAAATCGCTCAAGATATTTCTATGGGGGCATGTGTGACTGAAGAACAAGCCATCGCACGTGCCCAATACCTAGATCTGGTGTACTCTCAGTCTGGCACACTTTATGATATTTTTACTGATGCTCCATGGCCAGGAACCTCTAAAGCACCACCTACCCCAATGGTGGATGGTGTTATTGGTTCTGTTTCTTAAAATTCTTAGAAATCCTCAAATGGGAAGCAGAAGTCCAATTATTCCAATAATTCTGCTCTCCCCGCCCCTCCAGATTCTGGCAAGACTGCGGAGGTCAATGCCATTCATGCTAATCCTACGGAAAAATCCTCTAAAGGAAAGAAGAAGGGCAAAGGAAAATCCAAACCCGACGCCCCAAAACCAGAGTCTTCTAAACCTCGTACTGATGATAGTGCCCAATGTAAACTGAAGTACCCCTGCCTTATCTGTGAAGGAGACCATTATACCAAATATTTTCCTTGATGATCTGTAGTTAGTCAACTTCTGAAAGGCTCCAAAGGGACTCAGGCACTTCTCAAAGAACTATTCCTGTCTCAGCAGACCCAGATGGTTGAGCAGCCTTCACCATCTACACCATTTGGGTCCCAAGTCTTTATGATGAATGGTGTTGCACCTTTCTCAATTGCTACGCGTTCGAAGGATTATTCCAGATCACGCTAGGCAGCTGGGAAGGAAGTCGTGGATGGCCAACCTCCCCCACCTATCTCGGGTCCTTTGGAAATTGAGAAACCCAGCGATAAACTTGTTGTGAGGCCACCTTCTAAAGGTGTTCTGCGAAGATATTCCTACAACCCAGATGCCTGTTCTGCTTAGCACTACAGTATTTTCGAGGATTTGTGACAGGCACCTTCTGCCATGTATGCATTGGAAGTACTTCAAAGTTTCCCATCGCAATGAAAAGCTCTGTTGTCTGCGATCAGTGGAATCGATCCCACCGATTATAATCTTCTCACCTTCGACCTAGAAAATTTTGTCCCCCGACTTGCACATCAAATTTCTCTTGTTATAAAAGTCAGGATCAACGATATTAACATCCATAGAGCCGTTGTGGATGAAGGTGCTTCCACGTGCGTTATGTCATCCGGTTTTTGGAAGGCCATTGGCTATCTGGCTCTTACATCGTCTCATAATGCCTTAGAGGCATTCGATGGTCGGGAATCAAAACCCCTAGGTGTTCTCAAGAGTTTTCCGATTAAGTTACAAGGGAAGACAGTCAATGTAGAAGTAGAAGTGGTTGACGCTAATCTTAACTACAATATTCTTCTTGGCCGCAGTTGGACCCACGCCATGCTATGCATGTCGTCCACCCTCTTCCAGCTTCTTAAGCTCCCTCAAGAGGGAAAAATCATTAATGTGGATCAATTGTCTTTCTTCACCTCATCCTCTAAGAACAACGTTCCTTATGTGGATCAGATCCCCAATCCCCCTAACAGTGTAGGACCTGGTCTCTTCAAGGACCCCGTCCTCATGGGTATTTTTCCTGCGCCACCACAGCACACCATTCAAGTTAATATGGTCTCTAGGGCCGATGACCCCCAGATCATCCCTTCGCCTGAAGACATGACCTCTTTCGGAGAATCAATGCCATTAACTCCAGTTGAGATTAATTATTGTGAAATCGTCGCTGCATCTTATCCTCCTCCCGAACATGCTCCTTCGAGCATGGCTCTGGATATATATTCTCAATCCCCTTGGCTCGGTGATGTAGATTCGCATGACCCTTTAAGAGAAGTTTTCCCTTACAATGAAGTTATTGTTGAAACCATGTCTCTTGATGATCTGCCATGGAGCAATGGACATCATCGTTCCTCGTTCATGCCTGGCCTGGGGGCAATGTCTGATTGTCTAGAGCGCTTGGCATCTCAGGTTCCCACTCCGCCTCTTCAAACACTGATACTAACTCATGAGGTCCTTTCAGAGGGAAGCCTGAGTAATATCACTCAAACTATGCCAATTGACATCTCCGTCAAATCGGGGGTAGTCGAGAATATTCATATGGGAGTGACTTGTTCTCCTGAAGAGATACAAGTTTATATGAACCTTTTTCGTGAATTCGGAGATTTTTTCACGTGTTCCTATGAAGAGATGCCTCGGATTGATCCCAACATAGCCGTCCATGAGATTTATACCTATCCAGGTGCAAAACCAGTGCGTCAACGCCTACGCCCAGTGCATCCCTGGAAAGCCGCAACTATTAAGGCAGAAGTTGAAAAACTTCTTAATGCGAGCTTTATCTATTCCATTCCCCTCACAGAATGGGTTTCAAATATTGTCCATGTAGATAAGAAGTAGGGCACTATACGTGTTTGTGTTGATTACCGAGATATCAATCAGGCCTATCCTAAGGACAACTACCCCACTCCCTTTATAGATCAAATTATTGATGAATGCGCGAGGAGTGAGATTTATTCCCTTATGGATGGATTTTCAGGTTACAATCAAATAAATATTTTACCCTCTGATCAACACAAGACTGCCTTTATCTGTCCATGGGGAACCTTCGCTTATAAAAATCTCCCATTCGGTCTAAAAAACACTGGGGCCACCTTCCAGCATGCTATGTCTTATGCTTTCCATGAAATACGCCATATTGTTCAGCCATATCTGGATGATTTGTCGGCCCATTCAGCTCGGCATGAGGACCACCCTCAACACCTCCGCCAGATTTTCCTCCACTGCAGGCACTACAATATTAGGCTCAATCCTCATAAGTGCGTCTTCTGCATGGATTCTGGCCATCTTTTGGGATTCATCGTCTCTAAAGACGGAATTCACCTTGACCCCCTTAAGGTCGAGGCCATCATCAACCTCCCATCCCCTTGCTCGTTACATCAGCTACAAAGTCTGTAGGGGAAAGCTAACTTCCTACGACACTTCATTTCAAATTATGCGGAAGTGGCCAAGGGCTTACGCGTCTTTTGAAACAAGATGTTCCCTTTCATTGGGACAAGATTGCCCAGCAATCTTTTGATAATCTTAAAACGTTTCTCATCAATACTCCGCTGATACGTCCTCCCGACTATCATTGCGATTTTACCCTTTATTTGGCCGCTATGTTTAGCACGATAGCTATGGTTTTAGTACAGGATGACGATGATGGAAATGAACATGTATTTTATTATCTATATTGAAATATTCTTGACACGGAAACACGCTATGCTCATGTTGAGAAGTTGGCAGTCGTCGTGGTTCAGGCCGTCCAGCGATTCCGCCACTACAACCTGTTGTGTACCGTAACCATGGTTTCAGACTGCAACCCCATGACGTATATCTTGTCTCGAAAATTGCTGGGGGGCAAGTACTCCAAGTGGATTTTAATCCTTCAGGAGTTTGATTTAGAGTTCACCACTGCTAAGTCGACGAAATCATTGGTTTTCGCTGATCTAATTTGCTCTCTCCGGACAGACTCCGTTCCATCGAAATCCGAGGATCATATCCTGGATGAAACACTATTTCTTATCAGCACTCGTGACCCATGGTACGGTGACATTATCATGTATCTTCAAACTTCCACGTTTCAGTCTGAATTGACAAAGGATGCCCGACATCGGATTCGGCATCAATCTCAACCATACCGCATTGCAGGAGATACCCTGTACTGTGTCGGAGTCGATTATGTGCTCTGTCGGTGCTTGACCCTGGAATAGGCTGAAAGAGTCTTGAATTACTATCACAGTGGTGCCTGTGGTGGTCACATGTCCAGTTATGGCACCGCCCAGAAGATTCTGCGTGCGGGTTACTTCTGGTTGTCTAGATTCAAAGACTGTATCGTTGCAGTCCGGAAATGTCATGTGTGCCAGGTCTTTCAGTGCAAGATGCGTGTGCCACCCCTACCCTTTCATCCTGTCATTGCTGTCGGCCCTTTTTCTAAATGGGGCGTAGATTTTATGACATGTAACCCTCACTCGACCGGGGGGCATGCTTATATAATCGTCGTCGTAGACTACTTTACTAAGTGGGCCGAATCGATGCCTATATTAGCTACCGATGGTAAGACAGCTGCCCAATTTCTTTTCAACCATGTTATTACATGTTTCAAAGTCCCTCAGGCCATTTTTACCAATCATGGCACCCATTTTCAGGATTACATGATGGTTTAGCTGACATCAAAGTTGGGCTTACGCCATGATAGCTCAACACCATACTACCCCCAAGCGAATGGCCAGGTTGAGGCTGTGAACAAGGTTTTGGTCACAATGCTTCAACAAACGATTGCTATCCACAAATCCAACTGGCATCTCCAATTTTTCTCAGCTCTCTGGGCTTATCGAACATCTGTAAAGAGCGCAACCGGATTCACACCTTTTCAATTGGTGTATGGTTTGGAAGTGACTCTCATAGTTGAATGCGAAATTCCTTCTCTGAAGTTGTTTGTGGAACTATTGCTTGACACTTATTCGGAGGAAGAACGCCTCTTGTATTTGGAACTACTGGATGAAACCCGCCACTTAGCTGCCTTTTTCATTGAGGCACAAAAAAAGTGGGTCAAAGCCCACTTCGATCAATCGGTTTCTCCTCGTTCTTTCATTGAAGGAGACCTCGTCCTCCTATATGACCAAGCGCATCATAAACTTGGAGCAGGCGAATTATAGCCCATGTGGCATGGGCCCTATATATTTAAACGAGTATTAAAAAGTGGGGCCTATGAGCTTATCGACTAGGAAGGAGTTCCCCTGGCGCAGCCTAGAAATGGGTTGTATCTCAAAAAGTACTACGCTTGAGTTATTCTCGTGTGGTGTGTGTGTACATAAGTGAGTGCTTTCATTTTTGTGCATGTGTGGGGTGGTGTTCTTTGTAAGCATCTTTCTGTTGATTGGGTCTTCCTGATTGTGCAGATGTTTATTACTCCTTTTTTCGGTTTCGCAGATGGTGCCTCCCGCAGTACCAGGAATATATCCTCGGCAACCTGGGTAATCTACAATCCTGCTGGTGAGTTGGTTAATTTGCAAGGTGTTTGTCTAGGGCCTACCACAAATAATGTTGCAAAGTATAGTTTCATTTTAGAATTAATAAAAGAGGCTATTAACCTCGGTATTCGTGCATTACTTGTGTATCTGGACTCACAGCTTGTAGTATTAAAACTTAACGGTCATTATTCAGTTAGAAACCCATCCATTTTATGTCTGTATATACATATTTGTTTACTGGAAAGAAATTTTGATTACATTACATATCAACATATACCCAGACGCATGAATGCATTAACAGATGCAGTAGCTAATTTGGTTTTAGATAGACATTTGTGCAACTTATAAAAAACATCATCACATGTAAAAATATCCATCTAGAAATATATATATATATATATATATATATATCGATATTTTGCAGTTTGTGCACATCACATAAAGTCAAAAAATATACATGTCTGTCTAATAATAGCCGGAGACGACATGTCTCTCAAAAATATGCATATAAAAGCCCTAGATGGCTAATCAGCATGGTACTCGTGGTAACATGTCACCGCGCGCACCAATCGGCTCAGCAGTCGATGGAGGCGACTAGGTAGCCCCACAGTGTGTCGCTGGTAAGCCAACGAGACGTCTGCCAGCCGGGCATAGTCCAGGATTCCCTGGGCGATACCCTCCAGGTTCTGGTTCAGCTCGCACCCTCCGTCGCCCTCAGCCTGAGGGTCATATGTGAGAGGGGTCCTCCGTGCAATGGGAAACATGCCCGCGGGCCTCTTTGGGCCAACATATGCATACACATAGAAATATTGTTAGAATAGGCATGTATCACAAAAAAAAAATCAAAAGAGTCATACCCAGCTCCTTGTCCTAGTCCTCCCCCTCCGGAAGTGGAAGATCTGGGTCTCCCGTGAAATCAGTACCTGCGTAGGGCCAATCCTCAACTACAATCAGTTGACGCTGTAACCATACAAAAAAATCAAGCCTCGAGGACATCTGCTGGCCCCCTCCTGACCTGGGCATAAGTGCTGCCCATCGAGCCATCCTCAGCTCCCTCAATGACGGCTTGGTGACTATCGCCCCTTGGCCCTAGAAAATTGGTAATCGTTCTAGAATGAACGACACCAGATTAGAACCATACCCAAACTGTTTCAGTTTCGCCTTCTTGCACTTTGTTAGCTGTCGTTTGATGTTTGTTCTCACGGCAGTGGCCCAATAAAAAAGTGTAGGATTCATGCATTCGGAGGCTAGTAGGAGTCGTGCTTTGGTTGCCTCGTGCGGGGCCTGCAATCCTGCAGCCCACGTAATGGTGTGAAGCACTACTCGGAGTGCTAGATCGCGGACAGTGTGGATGTCTACTTTCCCACTACCTGATCATGTTGTGCCCCTGGGCACACTCTCGCCATTACCATATCCATTTTCACCCAAGAAGGTCTACTTCCCGTCATGATTGGCACTGGGCCTCTACGCAACAATTCAGTTATAAAATAAACATCAGAGACTTCGAGTGTTAGTACTCGGTCTCGAATTTTGAACACTTCTTCATTCTCGTCCCATATTCTAACCAAATACTGCAATAGCTCAAGTTGAGCTCTTAAACATGGTGTGAGGAAAAACTTCTTGAGACCACAGTCCCGGAGGGCGTTCATGCATTTTTCATTTTGCATGGCCATTTCGTCCTCTCCCCCATGTTCCTTCTCATTCCACTCAATCACCATTGTGCCTGGATATCTGCACCAACATGGTCAAAAACACCTTATTAGACCTCTGCAACACTTAAAAATTCATTTGAGTGGCTCACATTTTGGTAAATTAACACGGAAATTTGAGTTGTGCCATTGGCACGACCCCTTTGCAAAAAGGAGCCAATTGGCACGGGTCCGTGCCCGATACCCGCGCTAATTGGCCGAGCCCTAGATTTGCAAATGGTTCCCCCAGAGGTCAAATACACAATGGAAATTTACAAAAAATGAATCAAAACAAAGCTAATGGGAGCGCCTCTTACCTGGAACGAACGAGAATTTGGATGATGTACTGGATTGGTCGTAATCACCACCGCAAGTTTGCACACCAAAAGCTCACTGTTGCTCTCCAAATGAGGTAAAAAGTAAAAGGGAATATGTTTTACTATTTTTGGCATAATTATAACTTTTCAAAGTCAAATTAGGTTTTGAAAGTCATTTTTCCCAATATTTTAATATATTTTGTCGAAAAATGGATTTTACACTTGCTTTTATGTGTAGCGACAAGTTTTTGCGTGGCTTGGACAGTGATACAAGTTGCATTTTATACTTTTTTGGACTCGGTAAAAATACGAAAAAGTCATTTCTAGAGTCATCTTTCAGCTCTTTTCTGACTCTCTAAACATGAAAATATTGTTGAGTCCCTTGTTGTTTCGATCTCGTTAAAGTGGCTGCGAAATGACATCTACCCAGTATACGTTAACCCCTTTTTCCGGCTAGGATAGATTATTTATGAAAAATAAATACCCTAGCCTATCGCGACTAGGAGGTTTTCTCAGACATAGTTATCTCAGAAACTATTTACGAAAATGGACTGCTAGAGTTTAATTTTTTGCTGTCTTGTCAAACTCTCTAAACATGAAAAGACGCCGAGTTCTTCCTTTGTCAGACTCGTTAAACCCTGATGACATCGAATTCAGTCATAATGACGATATTCGAGTTTCTCCTTCCTAGGGCTTGTTAAATGTACTAGGATGGATTCGTCTGAAGGACGAACTTATATTACAAGAATATGCTATCCCCTTCAAGCTCGTTCTCAAAAATAATTGGGGTACTCGCCAGAAATGGTGGGGAAAATGGAACCAGTATCGTCTTCGTGTCGGCAGTATGTCGCTCTTGAACATGGCACCTGTCTGCATTCGTGTCGGGTTGGGGTTATCTCATCTCACTCTCTGTTTGTCTCCATGGGTTTGGGTAATCCTTTTGACCTCTCATCTTCTCTTTGCCTTGTCATCATGACCTCTGATCTTTTGATGTCAAATACTGCCAAATCCACTTTCGTGTCGTCAATATGTTCAATAGAAGTTGACCTCTGTAATTTCAACCTTCCTCTGATTCTCATCTAGTCCTGATTCACAGACATTATTTTCCTCTATCTCGCGTCGATGATGTGGGAAACACCATGGCCCACCTGTGATCAAGGTCATTTCCTGTCGACTTCAGCTCATTATCCAGGACGTTGATCTAGAGACTCCCTTCCGGTACCTTGGAGCCTACATGCCTCAATGGAAAGTTCTTTGCATTCGACGCAAGTTTTTCATCATTGACCTTCGATCAGAGGATTCTGCAGGTGTTCGATGCCAGTACACTGTTCACACTCTATGGATTGTACCTATATTACCTTGAGGGCCATTGTCATTATTGGTAGTTCCTCTCGCGTCTGTTAACAACTTTCATCATTGACTGGTAATCAAATGATGTTCTTTCATGTTCGACTTCATCTCACTTATTCACATGCTTGAATTTGTACTTTGTTCGAGTCGAGATGGGGTACAAGACCCTGGATTTTGTCTGTGAGAATCCAGGCTGCGATTTTGTGGATTATTATGATTGGTTACATGACTCACTAATTTGATGGTTGCGACCATACCTGAGTCTATTTATCGATCTTTACTGGATGGTTGCATCCATGCCTTGGATCTTGATTATTGTATACTCTGTTACGGATGGTTGCGCCCATACCACATATAAATCATGTATTTGAGATATCAGTTGTACTTGTCTACGCAGGTTTCCCGATGGTAGTGTTTTCAGTTGGGCGCGTTCTTGTAAAGCATTTAACCCCTCTCTCTCTTTCGGGCCTCATCCTTTAGGGGGCATCTGTTACATAGTAATTTTCCACCGTCCCTTAAATCCCTCGTCCCGCACATTGGAGGGCTTATTCCGTGACCTGTGAGCAGTGACATGACTTGAAACCACTTTCATGGCATCCCCCTTGACAAGGAAAATCATTCCCCTGAAGACAATTTCCTGTGAAAATCCCTAAAAATAGCCTTTTTAGCCTGGGCGCGACTATCCAGTTCATCCCTCACGCCAATGGGAGAAATCCACCAAAGAGGGCGTGCCAACCAACTCCTAAACGAGTCTCTAAAATGAGTTGGGAGGTTTGGCTCTGGATCTCCATGTAGGGGAAATGGTTTTCCACCTATCATGGAAGCTTCCTTGAGTATAGGGCCAATCCCACAATTGTAGGGATCCCAACTCCCCTTCCACCATCTATATAAGCTTGTAATTTTCCCTTTGCAAGCTAGCCTGAATAGAGCTGAATCAATTGTAAGGAGATTATCGTCAGACAACCGAAGAGAGAGAGACTTGTCCTTTTCTCGACGAGCTTTACCAAGACGTACGCCTCTGTCGACCCGCCAAAGGAAGATCCAGCATCAGAGCTCAGGTTGTATCTTTCTTTGTTCTGATTAATAATAAGAAACTTTGATTATGGTTCCACTCAGAAGTTCATGTTTTATGTTATGAGTTGTATCTTCTCTGACTGATACATAATTGCATGTATTAGGTTTTACGCTTGTTTGTTTGTTGTTTCTTCTAGTATGTGCAGGTGTTTGATCGCATGGAGTGGGAGAATTGTGATCTGCCAAAGCAAGGGACGGAAGCACCATATTCTCCACAAACAATGGAAGTGTAGGACTTAAGGTAGGCCTCTTGTCACATCTTGGTCTTTTGCAATTAAGAACTTGTGTCTTAGCGTGACTCGGTTGTTGCTAGACCCAATCTGGGCTAGTAGGGATTGCCTATGTCCGCAGAGGGGATTTACCTCTCCAAAAAACTGGTGACTCCACTGGAGAGACATTAATTGGATTTTTTCTTGTATTTTCGGTTGATTTTGGTCTTTCCCTACTTGATAAGCTCTTGTGGTTCGCTCTTTTTAAGTGTTAAACTTTTGTTTAGCCTCACCATCCCTGATCTGCTTCTGGATTCCTCTTTTTCATCTTTTCTATTAGTAAACTCGACTGGCGCGGTTTTTTCCCTGACAGTCGCGCCAGCTGGCGCATGTTGCCAGTTTATCACTTGCCCCAATCCTATTCTAGCGCTAGTTGCAGCCTGACAGTCGCGCCAATCCTGTAAGGTGCTAGGGTTTGCTTCTTTTTGGGCTTTCTGAGCTTGGTCTATGGTTTTGGTGTCACTTTTTTGACTGCTTGAGTGTTCTGAATCCTTGTTTGACTGACTGTGACCTTCACCCTCTAGTTTTTTTCCCTTTTCTATCGATTTTACATTCTAGCCCTAGGGCATCTAGGTGTTATCGTGTGTCGAGCCTCCCGTGGGAGTTTTTGGTCCTTGTTTCATTAGTCAATTTTTGTATTACTTCTTTGCATCCATTTGGGGTTGTCCATTGTTGTATTGTGTTATTTGAGTGATTGGCTTCTTCTTCATTCGAATTCCGCTTTGTCTCGTTTTGAGCCTAGATTACATGGTTCATTTGAGTCTTTGGGATTTCTCTTTGATTTGAGGGACTTCTTTGTCAATTTGAGATCTGATTGTATGTTTGGTGTTGAGTGAACTTTCTTCTCTTTTCTCTTTTTCTATCGCTTCTCAAATTGTTCTTTGCATTAGTTTTCATTTTTTTTAGTGCACTTTGCTCTTAAACATTGAAAATACAAAAACAATCTCTTTTGCTTTTGATTAGTTAATGTAAATTGAATCTTTTCTGTGTTATTAGTGATTTGTAGCTCTAAAAGAAAAGCTTTTATTTTCATTAGCATGCATTAGAGACACTGGTGGTTGTTTTCTGATCATTTTGTTATTGTGTGAAAACTCTCAACCTTCCCATAGTTAGCTATTCATCGAACGAAATGATACATTGTGGCATGTAGTGTGCATTTAGGAGATTTTGAGACATAAATTCGGTAGGGCTTGGAAATTGAAACATAATTAAAGATCAACAATAAAATTTATTCAATTTACCTTAAGGCAACATTGAAACATTAACAAAATATTTAGAGGTCTAGGCTAGTGACGTGTTCCAGTGTCGTTAAACCTAGTAGCTGTCGTTCGCCTCTTGGCTTTAAACAGTGCTAGTACAGACTTGTGCTCTCTGTACCATCGCATATATAAAGGGAGACCCCACTAGGTTGTTAGCCTTTAACTGTATGAATCCGAGTCTGCCGCCTTATACCCGTGATACACTGGACACAGCATTCGGGGAGATTGCCTACACGTACGTCAAGTCCTTGGTTGATTTCTCTTTCATTTTGAAACCAAGGTGTATATTGCAGTTCACAGATATCTGGTACACCCTTTGCCTAGATTACCAGAGTAGTCATTTTGATCTTTTCTGACTCTTTAAATTTTAAAGGATCATCAAGCGCTTGTCCTTTCACGCTTGTTTCAAAATTGAAAGAGATAGAGTCACCTTTCATCCATTTCTCGACTCTTAAAACATGAAACGGTGAAGTTTCTAAGTTTCAATGCGGTAAAATAAATCACCTACGATCACACGCCCTGTTAGAATTCGCTTGTTGGTCGTTTGATTGTGTGCCTTGATTTTTTTTAGCCCATGTGTTGTGTTTAATCTCTTCCTTTTGTCGTTACTATCACAGTGGCGGAACCCTCAGTTTCGTCTACTGGTAGTCCATATACAGACGATTTGTCAGAGGTCTCTCAATCCTCTGTTGAACCTCAGTAGCCCATCGTTTCCGAGTTTCCTGACTGGGGACCAGTTCTATCTGAGCTTCCCTTTGGAGGACTAGTTGAGTTCAATTGGCCCTTATCCGATGCTTGATCTGGATTCGGAGTAAGGGAACATTTACCTCCTCTTACATCGGGTTCGCCTTTTCTAGCTGTTGTTATTCCTCCTATTCCTCGCCGTCTGCTACAAGATCTAGTAGCAGGTTCAGATATGGGCTCATCCAGCCATTCTCCTAGTTAGGAAATCCCCACTTCTGGTGAAGATTACTAGTTGTTCCTAGAAGACAACCCCGAGTTATTTATCATGTCTTCGCTCGGTCCTTCACTTCCAGCGGGGTATAGATCGTTAAGTCAGATTATGACCTCTGTCGCCTCTATTGGAATATCAACTCTTTCTACAAGGCCGATTATTCCTTCATTAGGGATGCCTCTAAGGACACCCATCATGTCATCCCCTCGGGTCACTTCAGTACCTTTTAGGCCCACTGTCTGTGTGGCCGCATCTACACCCGTTGTTACCACGCAATCCGTAAGGACTGCATCGCTCCCCGAAGACATCTATATAGCATCTTTTATTCTGGAGCGCATTTCTCTTGAAGAGTATCGATTTTCCCTACAGCAATCAAACCCCGAGGTTGGTCAATCTTCCCAAGATACCAACCGTCCGTATTTTTCGCATTATGCACAGGATGGTACACCCATTTACATTTTTCCATATCAATACGATGAGTAGGGAAACCATTTACGTTTACTCACTCCAAAGGATTATCTTCATGGTCAAGGTATTCCATCTAACCAGGTTGGGCAACCTTACAACCCGCAAGGACAACCCTTTCAGGGCCAGCCTGGTTATCTTTATGACCCGCAAGGATAGCCCTTACAAGGCCAACCTTTGGGCCAGCAGGGATAGTTATACGGTCCGCAAGGACAGTCCTACAACCCTTCAGGTCATCCTATCTAGCTTCACCCTGTGGTCCAACCAGGGCAACCTCAAGGACCCACAGGTCAACCGGGGTACCAACCGAGGCCGTTGTACGGTCCTGGGGGGCACGTCCAACCTTCTCAACCTATGGTGTAACCTCTGCAACCTCAATTTCCTATTGGTCCGAATGTTGCATAGCCAAGACCCTCTTATGGTCCTGTTGCAGGTCAAACAAGTTATCAGCACAACCTAGCCCCATTCCACCACCAGGCCAACTGGCCCATTAGGCACAGCCTGGTGTCCCACATCAGCTAGGTCAACCTATACAACCTGTGCAACCTGTTCACCCGGGTCAACCTGTTCAACCAGGGCAGCCCATTCAACTAGGTCAACCTGTCCAACCAGGCCAGCCTGCACATCCTGTCAACCCTACCCAACAGCTGATTTATTCGATGCCGCAACCGAATCAACTGGTGCGCCCTCCTTATCAGGCTCAGCAGGGTCCCACCTATCAGCAGCCCGCTCAACCCCAAGGCGGCTACTATCCTCAAGGTCAATATCGACCGAATTATAACCTGCCCCAAGGTTCTAATTATTATCCTCAATAACTAGGCTATACCTATACTGAGCAGCCAAATTTGCATACTGCTCAAACGGGGCCAACATATAATCAGTGTCCATACCCTAGTTATCAACCCCCTTACACTGGTTACCAGCAACCGTATCAGACTGGTTATACGGCCTATACCCCCTATGGTCAGAATCCCCCTGGACAGAACTCCTGGGGGCAAGGATATGCTCAACTAGGGTGGAGTACAGGTACAGGTCCTTATTGAGGGCCTGGCATTCCTTTCAATCCGTAGTTGCCATTCTTGACTACCTTGGAGTTACCAAACATTTCTAAATTAACCAATGATCTGATTCTTCACAATCCCTATTGGCCTCCGGTTCCGACCAAGGTACCTGACGACTGTCCTAAGTTTTAAGTTAAATCTGGAGAGGACCCCCAAGCTCATGTAATGACCTACCATCTATGGTGTTCGTCCAACTCTTTGGTGGATGATTCAATTCATCCACGTCTCTTCCAGCGCACTCTTACCAGTGTTGTTGCTAAGTGGTATATAGAATTACCCCGTGGCATCTTTCAAGACTTCAATACGTTAGCTATGGATTTTTTGACTCACTTCCAGTTACCAGTTCGCTATGAAGCTGGGACACATCTCTTGACCTCTTTGAAGCAGGATAAAGCCACCCACATATCTGATCATATTCATGAGTGGCGATGTCATCGTAGACTGATCAAGTTTGATATACCTGATCAGCTACTAACTCATTGGTTCACCACCTCCTTCGTTAACAAAATCGCTCAAGATATTGCTATGGGGGCATGTGTGACTGAAGAATAAGTCATCGCGCATGCCCAGTACCTGGATCTGGTGTACTCTCAGTCTGGCATGCTTTATGATATTTTTACCGATGCTCTGTGGCCAGGAACCTCTAAAGCACCACCTACCCCAGCTGTGGATGGTGTTATTGGTTCCGTTTCTCAAAATTCTCAGAAATCCTCAAATGGGAAGAAAAAGTCCAATTCTTCCAATAATTCTGCTCTTCCCACCCCTTCATATTCTGGCAAGACTGCGGAGGTCAACACCATTCAGGCTAATCCTACAGAAAAGGCCTCCGAAGGAAAGAATAAGGGAAAAGGAAAATCCAAACCCGACGCCCCAAAACCAGAGTCTTCTAAACCTCGTACTGATGATGGTGCCCAACATAAACCAAAGTACCCCTACCTTATCTGCGAAGGAGACAATTATACCAAATATTTTCCTCGACGATATGAATTTATTCAACTTCTGAAAGGCTCCAAAGGGACTCTGGCACTTCTCAAAGAACCGTTCTCATCTCAGCAGACCCAGATGGTTGAGCAGCCTTCACCATCTGCAGCATTTGGGTCCCTGGTCTTTATGATGAATGGTGTTGCACCTGTCTCAATTGCTACACGTTCGAAGGATTATGCCGGATCACACTAGGCAGTTGGGAAGGAAGTTGTGGATGGCCCACCTCCCCCACCTGTCTCTGGTCCTTTGGAAATTGAGAAGCCCAGTGCTAAACCTATTGTGAGGGCACCTTCTAAAGGTGTTCTGCGGAGATCTTCCTACAACCCAAATGCCCGTGCCGCTCAGCACTACAGCATTGTTGAGGATTTGGGACAGGCGCCTTCTGCCATGTCTGCATTGGAAGTACTTCAAAGTTTCCCATTGCAACAAAAAGCTTTGTTGTCTTCGATCAGTGGAATTGATCCCGCCGATTCTAATATTCTCACCTTCGACCTAGAAAATTTTATCCCCCGACTTCCACATCAAATTTCTCTTGTTATACAAGTTCGGATCAATGGCCTTAACATCCATAGAGCCATTGTGGATGAAGGTGCTTCCACCTGTGTTATGTCATCCGCTTTCTAGAAGGCCATTTGCTCTCCGGCTCTTACATCATCTCCCAACGCCTTAGAGGCATTCGATGGTCGGGAATCAAAACCCCTGGGTGTTCTCGAGATTTTTCTGATTACGTTATAAGGGAAGAAAGTCAACGTAGAAGTAGAAGTGGTTGACGCGAAGCTTAACTACAATCTTCTGCTTGGCCGTAGTTGGACCCACGCCATGCTATGCGTGCCATCCACCCTCTTCCAGCTTCTTAAGTTCCCTCATGAGGTTAAAATCATTAATGTGGATCAGTTGTCTTTCTTCACCTCATCCTCTAAGAACAACGTTCCTTACGTGGATCAGATCCCCAATCCCCCTGACAGTGTAGGACCTGGTCTCTTTAAGGACCCCATCCTCATGGGTATTTTTCCTGCACCACCATCGTACACCGTTCAAGTTAATATGGTCTATAGGGCCGATGACCCTCGGATCATCCCTTCGCCTGAACAGGTGACCTCTTTCAGAGAATTAATGCCGTTAACTCCAGTTGAGATTAATTATTGTGAAATCGTCACTGCATCTGATCCTCCTCCCGAACATGCTCCTTCGAGCATGGCTCTGGATATATATTCCCAATCCCCTTGTCTCGGCGATGCAGATTCACATGACCCTTTAAGAGAATTTTTCCCTTCCGATGAAGCTATTTTTGAAACCATGTCTCTTGAAGATCTACCATGGAGCAATGGACATCATCTTTCCTCGTTCATGCCTGGTCTAGGGGAAATGTCTGATTGTCTAGAGTGCTTTGCATCTCAGGTTCCCACTACGCCTCTTCAAACACCGATACTAACTCATGAGGTCCTATCAGAGGGAAACCTGAGTAATATCACTCAAACTATGTCGATTGACATCTTCGTCAAACTAGGGGTAGTCGAGAATATTCATATGGGAGTGACTTGTTCTCCTGAAGAGATACAAGTTTATACGAACCTTTTTCGTGAAGTCAAAGATTTTTTCACGTGGTCCTATGAAAATATGTCTGGGATTGATCCCAACATAGTCATGCACGAGATTCCCACCTATCCGGGTGCGAAACCAGTGTGTCAACACCTACGCCCAGTGCATCCCTGGAAAGCCGCAGCTATTAAGGCAGAAGTTGAAAAACTTCTTAACGTGAGCTTTATCTATTATATTCCCCTCACAGAATGGGTTTCAAATATTGTCCCTGTAGATAAGAAGAAGGGCACTATACGCGTCTGTGTTGATTACCGAGATATCAATCGGGCCTGTCCTAAGGAAAATTACCCCGCTCCCTTTATAGATCAAATTATTGATGAGTGCGCAGGGAGTGATATTTATTCCGTTATGTACAGCTTTTCAGGGTACAATCAAATCAATATTTTACCCTCTGATCAACACAATACTGCCTTTATCTATCCATGGGGAACCTTTGCCAATAAAAATCTCTCATTCGGTCTAAAAAATGTTGGGGCCACCTTCCAACGTGCTATGTCTTATGCTTTACACGACATACGCCATATTGTTCAGCCATATCTAGAAAATTTGCTGGCCCATTCAGCTTAGCGTGAGGACCACCCCGAACACCTCTGCCAGATTTTCCTCTGCTGCAGGCACTACAATATTTGGCTCAATCCTCATACGTGCGTCTTCTGCATGGATTCTAGCCGTCTTTTGGGATTGATTGTCTCTAAAGACGGAATACGCCTTGACCCTCTCAAGGTCGAGGCCATCGTCAACCTCCCATCCCCTTCCTCGTTACATCAGCTGCAGAGTCTGCAGAGGAAAGCTAACTTCCTACGAAGCTTCATTCCGAATTATACGGAAATGGCCAAGGGCTTTACACGTCTTTTGAAATAGGACATTCCCTTTCATTGGGACGATATTGCCTAGCAATATTTTGATAAGCTTAAAACGTTGCACGTCAACGCTCCGCTGATACGTCCTCCCGACTATCATTGCGATTTTAGTACAGGATGACGACGATGGAAATGAACACGTAGTTTATTATCTATCTCAGAATCTTATCGACATGGAAACACTCTATGCTCATGTCGAGAAGTTGGCAGTCGCCGTGGTTCAGGCCGTCCAGTGATTCCGCCACTACATCCTATTGCGTACCGTAACTGTGGTTTCAGACTACAACCCCATGACGTATATCTTGTCTCGATAATTGCTGGGGGGAAAGTAATCCAAGTGGATTGTAATCCTTTAGGAGTTTGATTTATATTTCACCACTGCTAAATCAAGGAAATCATTGGTTTTCGCTGATCTAATTTTCTCTCTCCCGACAGACTCCGTTCCATCGAAATCCGAGGATCATATCCCGGATGAAACGCTCTTTCTTATCAGCACTCGTGACCCATGGTACGGTGACATTATCGTGTATCTTCAAACTTCCACGTTCCAGTTTGAATTGACAAAGGATGCCCGACGTCGGATTCGACATCAATCTCAACCATACCGCATTGTAGTAGATACCCTATACCGTGTCGGAGTCGATTCCATGCTCCGCCGGTACCTGACCCTGGAAGAGGCTGAAAGAGTCTTGAATGACTGTCATAGTGGCACCTATGGCGGTCACATGTTCGGATATGGCACCGCCTAGAATTTTCTACATGCGGGTTACTTCTGGCCGTCTATATTCAAAGACTGTATCATTGTAGTCCGGAAATGTCATGTGTGCCAGGTCTTTCAGTGCAAGATGCACGCGCCACCGCTACCCTTGCATCCTGTCATTACTGTCGGCCCTTTTTCTAAATGGGGCGTAGATTTTATGACATGTAACCCTCACTCTGCTGGGGGACATGCTTATATAATCGTCGCCGTAGACTACTTTACTAAGTGGGCCGAAGTAATGCCTGCATTAGTTACCGATGGTAAGACATCTGCCAATATTCTTTTCAACCATGTTATTACACATTTCGGAGTCCCTCAAGCCATTGTTACCGCTCATGGCACCCATTTTCGGGATTACATGATGGCTGAGCTGACGTCAAAGTTGGGCTTACGCCATGATAGCTCAACGCCATACTACCCCCAGGTGAATGGCCAGGTTGAGGCTGTGAACAAGGTTTTGGTCACAATGCTTCAACGAACGATTGGTATCCAAAAATCCAACTGGCATCTCCAATTGTTCTCAACTCTCTGGGCTTATAAAACATCTGTAAAGAGCGCAACCGGATTCACACCTTTTCAATTGGTGTATGGTTTGGAAGCGACTCTCCCGGTTGAATGCGAAATTCGTTCTCTGAAGTTGGCTGTGGAACTATTGCTTTACACTTCTCCAAAGGAAGAACGTCTCTTGTATTTGGAATGACTGGATGAAACCTGCCGCTTAGCTGCCTTGGTCATTGAGGCACAGAAAAAGCGGGTCAAAGCCCACTCGATCAATCGGTTTCTCCTCATTTTTTCATTGAAGGAGACCTCGTCCTCCTATATGACCAAGCACATGATAAAATTGGAGCAGGAAAATTCCAGCCCATGTGGCATGGGCCCTATATAGTTAAACGAGTATTAAAAAATGGGGCCTATGAGTTGATCGACTATGAAGGAGTTCCACTGGCGCAGCCTAGGAATGGGTTGTACCTCAAAAAGTACTACGCTTGAGTTATTCTCGTGGTGTGTGTGTACATAAGTGAGTATTTTCATTTTTGTGCATGTGTGGTGTGGTGTGATTTGTAAGCATCTTTTTGTTGATTGGTTCTTCCTGATTGTGCAGATGTTTATTACTCCTTTTGTCGGTTTCGCGGATGGTGCCTCCCGCAGTACCAGAAATCTATCCTCGGCAGCCTGGGTAATCTACAATCCTGCTAGTGAGTTGGTTAATTTGCAAGGTGTTTGTATAGGGCCTACCACAAATAATGTCGCAGAGTATAGTTCTGTTTTAGAATTATTAAACGAGGTTTTTAACCTCGGTATTCATGCATTACTTGTGTATCTGGACTCATAGCTTGTATTATTACAAATTAACGATCATTATTCAGTTATAAACCCATCCACTTTACGTCTGTATCTACGTATTCATTTACTGCAAAGAAATTTTGATTACATTACATATCAACATATACCCAGACACATGAATGCATTAACAGATGCAGTAGCTAATTTGGTTTTAGATAGACATTTGCGCAACTTATAAAAAACATCATCACATGTAAAAAGATCCATCTAGAAATATATATATGTGTGTGTGTGTGTGTGTGTGTCGATAGTTTGCAGTTTGTGTACATCACATAAAGTCAAAAAATATACATGTCTGTCTAATAATAGCTGGAGAAGACATGTCTCTCAAAAATATGCATATAAAAGCCCTAGATGGCTAATCAGCGTGGTGCTCGTGGTAACATGTCACCGCGCGCACCAATCACCTCAGCAGTCGATGGCGGCGACTAGGCACCCCCACAGTGTGTCGTTGGTAATCCAACGGGATGTTTGCCAGCCAGGCATAATCCGAGATTCCCCGAGTGATACCCTCCAAGTACTGGATCAACTCTGTCCCTTTTCCGCCCTCAGCTTGAGGGTCATATGCGAGATGGGTCCTCCGTGCAATGGGAGACATGCTCGTAGGCTTCTCTGGGCCAACATCTGCATACACATAGAAATATTGTTAGAATAGGCATGTATCACAAAAAAAAATCACAAATACATAAAAAATCAAAAGATTCATACCCAGCTCCTCGTCCCAGTCCTCCCCCTCCGGAAGTGGAAGATTTGGTTCTCCCGTGAAATCGGTACCTGCGTAGGGCCAATCCTCAACTACAATCAGCTGACGTCGTAACCATACAAAAAACTCAGGCCTCCAGGACATCTGATGGCCCCCTGCTGACCTGGGCATAAGTGCTGCCCATCGAGCCATCCTCAGCTCCCTTAATGACGGCTTGGCAACTATCACCCCTTGGCCCTGGAAAATTGGTAATCGTTCCAGAATTAACGACACCAGAATGGAACCATACCCAAACTGTTTCAGTTTTTTCTTCTTGCACTTTGTCAGCTATCGTTTGATGTTTGTTGTCACAGCAGTGGCCTAATCAAAATGTTTAGGATTCATGCATTCGGAGGCTAGTAGGAGCCGTGCTTTGGTTGCCTCATGCAGGGCCTTTGATCCTGCAACCCGCGTAATGGTGTGAAGCACTACTCGGAGTGCCAGATCGCTGACATTGTGGATGTCTACTTTCCCACTACCCGATCCTATTTGTTTCCCTGGGCACACTCTCGCCATTACCATATCCATTTTCTCACCAGAAGGTCTATTTCCCATCATGATTGGCACTAGGCCTCTGCGCGACAATCCGGTTATAAAATAAACATCAGAGACTTCAAGTGTTAGTACTTGGTCTTGGATTTGGAACACTTCTTCATTCTCATCCCATATGCTAACCAAATACTGTAATAGCTCAGGTTGAGCTCTTAAACATGGTGTGAGGAAAAACTTCTTAAGGCCACAGTCCCGGAGGGCGTTCATGCAAGGTTCATTTTGCATGGCCATTTCGTCCTCTTCCCCATGTTCCATCTCCTTCCACTCAATCACCATTGTGCCTGGATATTCTGGACTAACATGGTCAAAAACACCTTATTAGACCTCTGCAACACTTAAAAGTTCATTTTAGTGGCTCACATTTTGGTAAATTAATGCGGAAATTTGAGTTGTGCCATTGGCGCGACCCCTTTGCAAAAATGAGTCAATTGGCGCGAGCCCGTGCCCGATCCCCGCGCCAATTGGTCGTGCCCTAGATTTGCAAAAGGTTCCCCCAAAGGTCAAATACACAATGGAAATTTACAAAAAATGAATCAAAACAAAGCTAAGGGAAGCGCCTCTTACCTAGAATGAACGAGAATCTGGATGATGTACTGGATTGGTCGCAATCACTGCCGCAATTTTGAACACCAAAAGCTCACTGTTGATCTCCAAATGAGGTAAAAAGTAAAAGGGAATATGTTTTACTATTTTTGGCATATTTATAACTTTTCAAAGTCAAATTAGGTTTTGAAAGTCATTTTTCCCAATATTTTAATATATTTTGTCGAAAAATGGATTTTACACTTGCTTTTATGTGCAGCGACAAGTTTTTGCGCAGCTTGGACAGTGATACGAGTTGTATTTTATACTTTTTCGGACTAAGTAAAAACATGAAAAAGTCATTTCTAGAGTCATCTTTCAGCTCTTTTCTGACTCTCTAAACATGAAAAGAT
Source organism: Pinus albicaulis (assembly GCA_034641835.2). NCBI lineage: Eukaryota > Viridiplantae > Streptophyta > Pinopsida > Pinales > Pinaceae > Pinus > Pinus albicaulis. The sequence goes on from CM076580.1 coordinate 882,720,573, forward strand.
TTCCAAGTCCCTTGTCGTTTCGATCTCGTTAAAGTGGCTGCAAAATGACATCTACCCAATATACGTTTACCCCTTTTTCGGGCTGGGATAGATTATTTACGAAAAAGGAATACCCTAGCCTATCGTAACTAGGAGGTTTTCTCGGACATATTTTTCTGCCTTTTCGGATCTGAGAAATTATTTACTAAAAGGGACTGCTAGAATTTACTTTTCTGCTATCTTTTCAAACTCTCTAAACATGAAAATACGTCGAGTTCTTCCTTTGTCAGACTCGTTAAACCCTGATGACATCGGATTCAGTCATAATGAAGATATTCGATTTTCTCCTTCCTAGGGCTCATTAAATGTACTAGGATGGATTCGTATGAAGGACAAACTTATATTACAAGCATATGTTATCCCCTTCAAGCTCGTTCTCAAAAATAATTGGGGTACTCGCCAGAAATGGTGGGGAAAATGGAACCAGTATCGTCGTCGTGTCAACAGTATGTCGCTCTTGAACATGGCACTTGTCTGCATTCGTGTCGAGTTGGGGCTATCTCATCTCACTCTCTATTTGCCTCCGTGGGTTTGGGTAATCCTTTTAACCTCTCATCGGCTCTTTTCCTCTTCATCATGACCTCTAATATTTTGATGTCAAATACTGCCAAATCCACTTGCGTGCCGCTGATATGTTCAAGAGAAGTTGACCTCTGCAGTTTCAACCTTCCTCTGATTCTCATCTGGTCCTGATTCACAAACATTATTTTCCTCTGTCTCACGTCGATGATGTGGGAAACACCATGGCCCACCTTCAATCAAGGTCATTTCCTGTCGACTTCAGCTCATTATCCAGGAAGTTGATCTAGAGACTCCCTTCTGGTACCTTGGAGCTTGCATGCCTCAATGGCAGGTTCTTCGCATTCGATGCAAGGTTTTCATCATTGACCTTCGATCGGATTATTATGCGGGTGATCGACGCCAGCTCACTATTCACACTCCGTGGATTGTACCTATAGTACCTTGAGGGCCATTGTCATTGTTGGTGGTTCCTCTCGCGTCTGTTAACAGCTTTCATCATTGGCTGGTAATCAGACGATGTGCTTGCATGTTCGACTTCAGCTCACTTATTCACATGCTTGAACTTTTACTTTGTTTGGGTCGAGATGGGGTACAAGACCCTGGATTTTTTCTGTTAGAATCCAGGCTGTGATTTTGTGGATTATTATGATTGGTTACATGAATCACTAATTAGATGGATGTGACCATACCTGAGTCTATTTATCGATCTTTACTGGATGGCTGCATCCATGCCTTGGATCTTGATTATTGTATACTCTGTTACGGATGGCTGCGCCCATACCACATATAAATCATGTATTTGAGATATCAGTTGTACTTGTCTACGCAGGTTTCCCGACGGCAGTGTTTTCAGTTGAGCATGTTCTCGTAAAGAATTTCACCCCTCTCTCTCTTTCGGGCCTCATGCTTTAGGGGGCATATGTTACACAGTAATTTTCCACCGTCCCTGCAATCCCCCATCTCGCAGATTGGAGGGCTTATTCCGTTACCTGTGAGCAATGACATGACTTGAAACCACTTTCATGGCATCCCCCTTGACAAGGACAATCATTCCCCTGAATACAATTTCCTATGAAAAGCCCTAAAAATAGCCTTTTTAGCCTTGGCGCAACTAGCCAGTTCAGCCCTCGCACCAATGGGGGAAATCCACCAAAGAGGGTGCACCAACTGGCTCTCTGTCCCAGTGTATTACCCATTCCAGGCTTGATAAGGAGTGTTTTTTAAAAATAAATCGCGAAAGTTTTATTCCAACCAACTCCTAAACGAGTCTCTAAAATGAGTTGGGAGGTTTGGCTCTGGATCTCCATGTAGGGGAAATGGTTTTCCACCTATCATGGAAGCTTCCTTGAGGATATGGCCAATCCCACAATTGTAGGGATCCCAACTCCCCTTCCACCATATATATAAGCTTGTCATTTTCCCTTTGCAAGCTAGCCTGAATAGATTTGAATCAATTGTAAGGAGATTATTGTCAGACAGCCGAAGAGAGACAGAATTGTCCTTTTCCTGAAGAGCTTTACTAAGACGTAATCCTCTGTCGACCCGCCGAAGGAATATCCAGTGTCAGAGCTCAGGTTGTATCTTTCTTTGTTCTGATTAATAATAAGGGACTTCGATTATGGTTCCACTCAGATGTTCATGTTTTATGTTATGAGTTGTATCTTCTCTGACTGATACATAATTGCATGTATTAGGTTTTACGCTTGTTTGTTTGTTGTTTCTTCTTGTACGTGAAGGTGTTCGATCGCATCGAGCAAGAGAATTGTGATCTACCAAAGCAAGGGACGGAAGCGCCATCTTCTCCACAAACGACGGCAGCATAGGACTTAAGGTAGGCCTCTTGTCGCATCTTGGTCTTTTCAATTAGGAACTTGCGTCTTAGCGTGACTCGGTTGTTGCTAGAACCGATCTGGGCTATTAGGGATAACTTCTATCCAGAGAGGGGATTTAACTCTCCAACAATCATGCATGAAATCAATGCTTCCCCATTAGCCAGAAGATGTTTTGAGAGGACTAGATGTTTGAGGTTCTGTGAAAAGATCATGGAGGAAGGGTATCATCTTCAAATGACAAGCTTATTTGCCACAAGTTTCAACATGGGGAAGCCAATAATTCACAGATCAGGAACCCCCTTGGCATGACAAGCTTTAATTTTTAAGAAAACACCAAAAAACCACTCATTTTTCATGTTTCTGCCACCTTTTTGGAGCCTCTACTACACTTTTGGAATAACCTTCGAAGAATGGAATTTTGGAGGCCTTCCCACGGGTCATTTTCTAAAATTAAATATTTTATGGAAACTAGACACACAGGGCTATTTGACCATTCTTTCAGAAGTGCATTTGGACTCACAAAAGTTCTTCAAAAGTGCCTACAAACTTCTGCTACCCTTTTGTCAGAAATGTTACAAATTAGCATTGGATTCCTCAGGACACTTGTCAAGTTTAGAAAGTATCACAAATTCGAGGTTTTTCTATCCTATGAGTTGGAATTAGAGTTATTGAGTTGGTTGTTTCCTCCTATAATGAGGGAATATGTAATTTAATGTAAGTTACAAACACTCCTAGTTCATAGCTGAAATTCAAGGAATGGTTTCTAACCCCCCTAGAATCTATGAAATGACTCATCTTGTGTATTTATGATCCATTTTTTATGGGATTTAGACCTAATGAGGTGTCATAGTCCATATTTTCATCATGTAGACTCTCTTTAGTATTTTTTTGGTTTGGATAGTTTTATTTTGCAGTGGATCTATCGTAATCATCATTTTGGAATGAAATCAGAGACAGATTTGCAGAACTTGTGTTGAGAATATTGTGGTATGGATTTGAGAATTAGTTCTTCTTATGTATTTGTATCTATTCATGCTAAATGATATATCGTCTTCTTTCAGATACATCTTTCCATTTGTTTATCTTTTAATTTTATAAGAAGAAATAATGTATGTTCATGCTTTGTTTTAGACAAGGTTTACATGATATGTCTATTTATTTCTAAATGAATGAATTCACCTCAGTGCTCATTCATAATCTCTATCACTTCATCCTATACTCAATTACCAATTAAGAATGATTTCAAACTACCTATCTAGCCTCACACATTCTCTTCAAATTGACCTTGGAATTCAGACCTAAAAACCCTAGACCTAGCCTTCTCACTGACCTTTCTATCCAGCACTTAACACATAAAAAAAAATCCTATTTACTGAGCTTAAATACCTAGCCTAATATCAATATATATTCATTCAATCCATCGACTACAAAGTGACAACAAGAGAGACCTTTCTGGTCCCGGTAGGGCTAGCTACCTAAAGCCTGGTCTGTGGTTACCTTCCTTTAATCCCACTTTCGGCCTTGGGAATTTGGGGGGAGTGATAGCATATTTGGCATCATTTTCGGGGGAGTGAAGGTTAAATCTTTCCTGGGAAAGAATGACAAATATTATCTCTAATTTTTTATGGTGAATAGTGGCCAGGCATAAGAAATGTTGTGCATATTTCACCTGGTGACTCTAGTGGTGAAGAATCCAAAGGTTTAGAGTTTTCATGGCAACTCCACAGTTCAAAAACCAATAGCTTGAATAACTTTGGAGTGTAGAAACTCTGGTAAAATTGAATAAGTATATATCATTATTGATAAAAGATGAGATGATTATAATTGGGAATCACCAAGTCTTTAAATACAGCCTTACGGTGTCCCTTGGTGAAGAGGCATGATCTTTGATCATGCCCTTTCACTTAATAAACCTAAGAAAACTATATTTAAATAATAACTAATAAATTATACATAACATTGCCCCTCTATTAAAGATGATTTGTCCTCAAATCATACGTAATAACGAGTGTTGTTGGTGAAACACTTCAGTTTCCCAATAGGCTTATTCTATGGGAAAATCCTTCCATTTGATTAAATATTCTATAATAACAAGAGAGCGTAGCTTCTTTTCTCGGGTAGATAGGATAATTTCGGGTTCCAAAATGATCCTTCCTTAATCATCCAAAAATTGAAGTGTCGTTTGGGATGACTGATGGTCACTAAGTGTTTTTTTTAAGCATGACACATGGAAGACGTTGTGAACACGACTTGTATCAGGAAGGCTCAACCCATAAGAGACTTGACTGATATTTTTAATGATTTGATACGAACCATAGAACTTTGGAGATAATTTATGTTTCCATTTTTGTTTCAGGGACAACTGCTTGTACGGTTGGAGCTTGAAAAACACCTAGTATCCAACTTCAAATGATCTCTCAGTTCGATTACAGTCAGCCTGTTGCTTCATATGATTTTTTGCAATATTCAGATTTTATTTTAGAACTTGGATGACCTTTTGGTGTTTTTCTAGTTGGTTTTTAACTACTGGCAGGTTTGACTGGACTGAAGCGAAATCTTTCCACTTCGGGGACTCGTATCCATATAAATCTTGGAATGGAGTCATTTTTGTTGATGTATGGTAAGTAGAATTATACCACCATTCAGCGAGATGCAACCATTGAACCCACTTATTTTGTTTTTTCGTAGTATAACACCATAGGTAAGCTTCCAAGCATTTATTGACAACCTCTATTTTTCCATCTGTTTGGGGGTGGTAAGCTGAGCTCATGTTTAGGTAGGTTCCTATATGGTTGAACAATTCCTTCCGAAAATTTCCTTTAAATTTGGCATCCTTGTCGCTGACAATGAATTTCAGGAAACTATGTAGTTTATAAATATGTTTGCAGAATATCTCAGCAATTTTCTTTGCATAGTCTGTTTTCTTAATAGCAATCAAGTGAGCATATTTAGTGAATCTATCTACTACTACAAAGATCTTATCCTTTCCATCAAATACAGGTAACCCTTCAATAAAATCCATCGATATTTCCTCCCATTTCTAATTAAGAATATTTAAGGGATGAAGTAACCCAGGTGTGATAATATTTTCACTTTTATTTCTTTGACACTTGTCACGCTCCGCTACATATTTTTTAATATCGTGACTCATACCCTTCCAAAAAAATGATTGACGTGCATTGTAGTAGGTTTTAAAATATCCTACATGCCCGGATGATATGGAATCATGTGATTCCTTGAGTATTTTTTTATATAAAATTGGATTTTGAGTTTAGATAATTTCTTCCTTTGTACCATAAGATATCGTTCTTCCACTCAAATTTTGGATTTCCTGGGAGATTATTAATTATAGCCAACATTTCTAGATCCTTTTCGTACTCAATTTCGAATCTCATTAAGCATTCAAGAACAAAAACAGAGACTACAAGTAGTGTTGGTTCTTCATCTTTTCTGGATAGGGCATCTTCTACTACATTGTCTTTTCCTTTCTTATGTAATATCTCCATGTCGAAAGCGGCAATTTTCTCGATCCATTTTTGTTGTTCTTCAAAGATTGTTTTTTTTTGAAGGAGATACTAAAGACTATTGTGATCCATTTGGATGGAAAATTTACTCCCTAACAGATGTTTTCTCCATTTGGCCAATGCGTGCATAGTTGCAAGCATTTCCTTGTTGTATGTGGGCTTAAGACGCTCTCTCTTATTGAGCTTCCTGCTTTCAAAAGCAATAGGGTGCCCTTCTTGCATTAATACTGCACCTATGCCGAATCCATAGGCATCACATTCGATGATAAATGGTTTAGAGAGATTAGGAGTTTCCAATACTGGTGCATTAGACATTACTTCCTTCAATTATTCAAAACACTTTCCTGCTTCTTCATTCCATTGAAACGAATTTTTCTTTAAAGGATTTGTAATAGGTGCAGTTTTGTGTGCATAGTCTTTAATAAATCTTCGATAATATCCTGTTAATCCTAAGAATCCTCTTAGCTTGGATATATTCACTGGTTTATTCCATTCCCTTATAGCCTTGATTTTAGAAGGATCCATTTTTACCCCTTCATGGGATATTATATGTCCCAGATATTCGACTTCTTCTTTTCCAAAGGTGCATTTGGATTTCTTAGCATAAAACTAATGATCTTCTAATAATGTGAGAACTTTATCCAAGTGTTTCAAGTGCTCTTTCCAAGTTTTACTATAAATCAAAATATCATCAAAAAATACTAGTACAAATTTCCTAAGATATGGACGAAATAATTCGTTCATAGTAGCTTGGAACGTAGCTGGTGCATTTTTCAACCCAAAGGGAATTAATTTAAACTCGTAATGACCTTCATGTGTTTGAAACGTAGTTTTTGGTATATCTTCCAATCTGATTCTGATTTGGTAATAGCCTGACCTTAAGTCTAACTTAGAGAAGTATTTTGTGCCATGTAGCTCATCTAGCATTTCATCAATAAAGGGGATTGGAAACTTATTTTTAATTGTTATCTTATTTAATCCTCTTGTTTCAGGGAATTATCACCCTAGAGGTTCGTTGGGTTACAACCTCCACAGAGCAGGGGCACACTACTTAACAGAGACTCACACAACCATGCACGTTCAGAAAAACTAAATAGAGTAGAATGAGAAAGTTACCCGTTGGTCCTACGGTTGAAGAAGATCCTACAGGGTTCAAACCCCCAGCAACCTTCCTTCCTTCTTAACCTGAAAGACAAGAAGAAACAAGCACAAAGGACTGGTTGTACAGCATATATCTACTCTAAATGTCAGTGAGATTCATATAAAACATTAAATAAATCATAACGAATGCTTGTATAACAAATATTCTCATACATATAAGCATACACTAACACGTTTATTTCGGGAACAACATGATACTTATGTATTATAAATAGCATGTACAAAAGTAACGAGTGGAGAGATCACCTGATCCTTCCACGACCTTCGCAGACCGTCGTCCGGATCCGTCCAGCCCTTGCCTCGCTAAGACTCCTTCCAAACTGGTGCATACGAGATGTCATATAAGGGGATGAGCATCTCAAGGAAACAAGGGTTTCCTACAATGAACTGGGAAAGTGCAGGAGGCACGGGGAATCAGACTTGGATAGGGAATACCAACAGAGCATAATATCAATAATTCTCTCTCTCCCTTAGGCCATACACATGAGGGGCTTTTATACTCCCTCCAATTAGTTTCAACAGTTGGAAACAGTTGGCCACGTGCTAGGGTGGTTGAACTACCTGAGTAACCATCAACCCAGCCCGAAAATAGGGAATAATTATATATTTTTTAATTATTTTAATAGCATACGCGGAAAAGTCTAGCTGGACTCGCGTATACACGCGGAAAAGTACGGGCATATTCGCGTATGGGGATTTTTACACTTTTTTTAAGTGAATTTGTCCAAGTCTGTAGGAATGGGTGCCCAAAACCATCAAAGCAATCATGAATCATGTCAAGGTGAGAAATGATGCTATAACAGATGCCCCCTAATATATGAGGTCAGAAGGGGTACATGATGGTCGAAATGTATTATGCACATAGAAAGAACTTCGCAAGGACAAGAGAGGACTTCACCAGATTCCAGCCTGCCAAAAACCAATGAAAGAAACAGAGAGTCAACTCATGCTGAGGCGGGCATACCCATGCTCAGTCAAAAAATACATCATATAGAAAGTACTGAATAGATCCAACATGTATACAAGTATAGCTGAACTGAAAGTACACAATGAATCATCTGAGCATGGCCCGGAAATACAAGAATCAATGTCCAAGTATCACATATAGAAAGTTGATCAAAGATGGTGCAACTGGATGTCTGATCAAATAAGTAACTGAATCTCCAAGTACCGGATCATAAGAGGTGGATCAAACGGTACAATCACGCAACTCGGGGACCAACATATAGGATGCTGATGTACTGAACTGCAACATATAAGGGTGGACGGCATCACTGGCAGATACTGAAAGGACTATCAAAAGTGAACCGAAACATGCTGATGCAACCCGAGGTCTTCACCGATCACTATGGCACAATTCTACACAATGGGAATAAATGAGCTGAAGTCGACCATGTGAGAAATCGTTGGATTACCGAGCAATGATGTATCCCGTTAACCAACGCGAGACAACCCACCGATAACGATAATGAGTGTCAAGGTGCCCCAGTACAATCTGACAAGTGCGAATGAATGAGTTGAAGTCGAACACTTGAAAGAATCTACCAATCAGGAGGCAATGATGAATCCCCACTGTCGATAGCGAAGAGTCTGCCACTGATGACTGCAAACCCTAAGGTACCGACAAAAAGACTCTAGACCTTATTCCCAGAGCAATGAGTCGGAGTCGATGGGAAAAGATCTGCTGGAAGGAAGGCATTAAGGCATCCCACATCAGTCCAGCGCGAGTGTAACCCGCAGGCCAAGATTTGGAAGGAATCAGACGAAGTAGAGTGATGGAACCAAAACCGAAGTACGTTTCCCACATGCACAAGATGAAGCTAGCGCACGAAAGAAACCCTCTGAACCAACCAATAATGAAAGCTGACACAGAGGCGAGAAATCCACCGATAGGGTCAAATGGAAATCAAGGTACTGCACGAATCCCAAGTGTGATAATGTGTGCTGACGTCGAACACAGGGGAAACCACTCAGTCAAAGACCTATGATGATGATCAAATGCTGAGCACGAGGTCACCTATCAATGATGGAAATAGGCCCAAGGTGCGGCTCTAGGCTTGCTCTCAGAGCAATGTGTCGTAGTCGATAAGAGACAAACCCGCCGGCAAGAAGTCAATGGAGACCTTCTCAAACCAGCACGAGCAGAAGATCAAAACATCTGATGTGACAGAACATGATACTGACAAGACCGGGAAGGCCGACCGAATAATGAGTCAAGAGACACCGCAGAATGGCCGACTCAGGCTAGACTTCCCTTGAACAAAAGCACGACTCTGTGATGACCATGGCAGTAAAAAGTGACACTGTATAAGTCTGTCTTGCAGGAGGCAAAACAAACTCTCCATATGATTGGAAGAGATAACCAACCGAGGGAGAACTGACAAGTGAAACATGGTAAAGGCTGAACCTAGGTCAAAACTAAAACCATCCCAAATGAAGGAAATATATATAAGTATATGTGCTTTGTTCAAGGGCGACAAAACTGACTCTGTACTGCCATCAAAACAACGAAGATACATCCCATTCCCGCTCTTTTTGCTATATTTGATTTTTTTGTCTTTTTCATATAATAAGCCTGAAAAATAATAAAAGAATGCTATGGTACAATGGATAGAACGAGTATCAAGAAATCAGATGCACTAGTTCCCGGGATTGGAACAATCCTATGCTCAATGCAAGGTGGCGAAAACTGGTAAGTGATACTCAGAGGAACGTTCCATCCATGGGTACAAAGGTGTCAAGTCGTGATAGCTAAGTGCATGCAATGGTTAACTTGTACAGAAAGTCAAGGTCAAAATTTGGCTTAAACATCGAGTCCAAATGAAGCCGGCTAAAGGCCAGGATAAACAAGTAGCCAATATGCAATGCAGTAATACAACTTAACGACACCAAGGAGCCTCTAGGGTAAAAGCCAGAAAAAATGATAAGTGATGAAGAAGAAGAATGAAGCTTCAACACATAAGACATGGCGGGACTAAAGAGGACTCCCGAGCCTACATAAAAAGCAGCATGGGCAACAAGTGATAGCGAGGAACTAATTAGGAAGCCCATGTAAAGGAAGGCTCTACCATCAAGTCATGATTAAATAATCGGCGAGTGAAATGGGTGTAATACTCATGACCTGATGGGATCGACCCTAAGGCAAGTGATAAGTATGGAGGCTAGTATGCAAGATGCAACGGAGAGTGATTTCCCTAACCTATATGCCAGTGAAGATCATATACCTGCCGTGAAGAGTCGGAAATCATGGATCAAAAACCGGGAAAAATCTCAAAATCGTCAAAATGTACCTGAAAACATACCAAACTCGGCACTTCCAAGCAATCGAGTTATGCAGCTTAAGATAGATCGAAAAAATAAGCATAAGGAAATTTTGCGAAAATTTTCAATTTTTTAGCCATAAATAGACAAATTACCTCTCATTTGGTTCATTATTGCATAGTTGATTTGGAAAAAGTGCTCTGGAGCAAAAAACTTCTTTCGTCAAATCAGGAACAACCGACCGTCGGAACTCAGCGAAACTTCAGGTAGGCTCCTTAATCATCCTGTTTATTCATTTTGTCCGTTTGGAAATTAAAATTAAGTGATTTTTTTCTTTAAAACCCTTGCTAAAAAATGCGTATCTGCGCATACGCGGGTTTAATGAAGGCAAGTCGCGTATACACGCGACTGTGCACAGGAAAAGTCGCGTATGCGCAGGTCCGAATGCAAAAAAGTGTGGCTAATGCAAAATTTGATGAAATTTCTCAGGATGACCATCTCATGGAGGGAACGTGAGCATAGCGCAATAGACCAAGAGGTCATGCAGGATCGCGCAACACAAAATATCCTCCGGAATTGCGGATTGTTGAAATTCTTTAAAATGCCCAATATGAAAAGCAATGTGCGGTTGCTTGAAATGCTCGTAAATTACTGGGAACCAGATCAGGATTGCTTCATAATTGATCAGATGCCACTACACATTGAAGTGGAGGATATATATTTCATCACTGGACTCTCCAGGAGGGGAGAACCAGTAGACCTGCACGGAAAACCCCTGGGAGGGTTAACCGTGGAAGATTATGTCCACGTATATTGCGTAGATAATTCCAAAAAGGTTGGAACGTAGATTGCAATTAGAGATATCAGGGATTTGCACATGAAGATCCTCCTTTTCACCATCAGCAGAGTGGCAGGATCTGCCTCACTACATCAGGCGTCCAGGACGCAAATGAGCATAGCTGTAGAGTGTTTGACTCATGTTTATGATTGGTGCAGAGCCCTGTTACTGAACATGAAACAACAGCTGACCTCTATTCGCCAAGTAAAGACCAAACACTTTGGCTACGGTACCATTTTGACAACATTCTTCTTTGAGAAGATTCCAGCTTTGAGACCCAAAGTCATCTCTACTATCAGCAGCCCGCGGGACCCAAGAATTTCCCGTTGGGCAGACATGATGAAGAGACTGGGGGGTAGTGAGGTACCCCAGACCACGTGGGACGATGAGTTCTTCCTGTGGTGGGGAGAACAGATCATCACAGTGGATGACTATCCCTATGCCTGGATGGATTTTCGTGGAGATCCGGATCTAGTTCTTCCACCTGGCACAGCATGGGGAACAGTCGGTAAGTTTTGCAAAAAAATTTATATGATTTTTTTTGGATTTTTTCAAATATGTATGAAAAAATGAAAAACAAACATGTTTTTGATTGGATTCATAATGACTGACAATTTAAAATGATCATGTTTCAGATGTTGGACCAGTTCGTCCTGAGGGCCTACCGCGCCATAAGCGCCGCAGGGGCGAAGCGGATACTGTGGATTCAGATAGGACTCTCCAGGTCGTGCAAAGAAACTTGGAGGGATTAACCCGCCAAATCCCTATGGCTGCCGTGGAGGACCTGCCGGAAGCCATCCAGAGACGGGTGGTAGGAGTACCCCGAGACTGGGTTAGACTATTCCGCCGAGTTGCCACTGCAGTTACGTTCTATAGGAACACGACTTCTGGGCAGGGACCTCAGGAGTAGACAGATATTATGTATTAGATGACTGTATATTCTTTTTTGAGACTGAACATGATGGGGCATAAGCCCAAGTTTTGTACGAGATTATGGATCCAAATTTTGTAAAGTTTTTTGACACTCAGATGATATATATACAGCGATATTTGATGTGATGTGATAAATGTATCAAATGTATGATGTTTTTGATGATTAAAATTTATTGTATTGAATGATTAATATGCCAATCTAAAGCTTGATTAGCTAATGAGTCAACAAACCAATTGTCAGCTCGAGGAATATGAATGAATGTTAAAAATTGAAATGACCTTTGTAACAAATGTACCCTCAAGAACAATCGTAATAAAAAGGAATCTCGTACCCGATAAGTGTTGTTCAACTGCGACACCACCAGCTGGGAGTCCAAGAAAACTACCAACGAATCAACACCCAAAGATATTGCCTCCGAGAGTAGATGAATGACTGCAGTGTATTCTGCTACATTATTGGAAGCAGGACCAATGCAGACCCCTCTTGATACCAACAGCTGACCGGAAGGATAATGAAGCACCCAAGCCGCGGAAGCTAAGTTCCGGGTGTGTCTACTAGCACCATCGGCGAAACCAAAATGACTCATGACATCAAACACAACCTGCCAAAGCAGATCAAAAAACATCACCACCTCATCAAAAATCGAAAATCAATCAGATATGTACAAAGCAAAAAACTACTATATACAAAGCAAAATGCCAGGCCAAAGCCTAGGCATAATACTTCTTCAAATAGAGCCCGTTTCGGGGCTCCGAAAACTCGTTCCCTTCGAAGTCAACCAAGGTATACGCTCCTTTCTTAAGGACTTTTTTAACGATATAGAGGCCATACCACATCGATTTAAACTTTCCTGCCCCTAGGGCATCCTTTTCTTGGGCATAGACCAAAACAAGGTCACCTTCCGAAAAGACCCTAGGCTTGACCGCCTTATCGTACTGAACCTTTACTCGGTTTTTATGTGCTTCATTCATCATGGCGGCATCTCGACGCTGCTCATCGAGATGTTCCAGATGAAGAAGCCGTTCTGCCAGACTAGAAGTGTCAGGAAGAAGTTCAACAGCTAATTTAAGAGAAGGAATCTCGCATTCAATAGGAAATACGGATTCCACCCCGTGCACTAACTGAAACGGAGTAAAGCCAGTTGCAGTTTTCACTGACGTCTTGTATGCCCAAAGTGCAGGATATAGCATAATATGCCAGTTGGATCTATGTTTATCAATTGTCCTTTGAAGAATTGTCTTCAAGGATTTATTCACGGCTTCTACTTGCCCATTGGCCTGAGGATAATATGGAGATGAATGCTCCTGCCGGAAACCCAATTTGAGAGCCAACTCAGCCATCATACTATTCTGAAAATGACTGCCATGGTCAGTGACAATCTCTCTAGGTATACCAAAACGAGCGATAACTTGGTTGAAAAGGAACAAAGCTGCAGCCTCACCATTGTTCCCAAAAGTAGGCATAGCCTCGACCCACTTCGTAAAGTAGTCTACTGCTACGATAATGTACTTGTGACCTTTTGCCGAAGGCGGGTTACAAGTAGTATAATCCATACCCCACTTTGTAAAGGGTCCGACAGTAATAACTGGAAAAAGCGGAGCTGGATGAGCGCGCATTTTTCGAGTATAAACCTGACAAGGATGACACCTTTTGACCGATTCAATACAATCTTTGAAAATCGAGGGCCAAAAGTATCCAGCACGCAAAATCTTTTGGGTTGTAGCAAGCCCAGATAAATGACCCCCACAAGCTCCACTGTGAGAATCATTGAGCACAGCCTCAGCTTCTTCGAAAGTTAAGCAACGTCTTAGGATTGAATCAACCCCTCGACGGTACAAAGCATCACCAATAATCAGATAATTCTTGGCTAAGTGACGCAGCTTACGACGCTCATCTTTCGAAAAAGTGGAGGGAAACTTCGCAGTCTAGAGATACACAATGATATCCCCATACCAAGGATCCTGTGAAGAGATAAGAAACAAGTGTTCGTCCGGAAAGGACTCATCATAGATCATCTCCTCTCCACAAGGCAACTCGGAGATCAATTCCGCAAAAACTAATGACTTCTTGGATTTGGTAGACATGAAATCGAGATCAAATTCTTGTAAAATCACAATCCATCTATTATATTTTCCCCCAATCACTCGCCTGCTGAGGACAAACTGAAATGGATTGGCAGCTGCCAAGACATAAGTTTTGCGAAGGATAATGTAATGCCAGAGTCGCTGCACAGCATGAACTGCTGCTAAGGCTAATTTTTCTATCGGAGTGTATCGAAGTTCAGGTCCTACCAGTCCTCGACTAAGGTAGTGAATAACATGCTCTGCAAGAGCATCATCTTTCTGAACCAGAACCATACCGATGGTAGATTCTTCTGTTTCCAAATACAAAAGAAAATCTCTGCTATAATCGGGTGGACTCAGTAAAGGAGCAGAGGTCAATGCCTTTTTCAAGGCATCGAATGAGCGTTGAGCGTAGTCATCCCAAAGAAAAGGAACTCCTTTCTTCAATAGTCTCATATATCCCTTTGTAATCTCAGCATAGTTGACGATAAACCTCCGAAGAAAATTAGACTTCCCTTGGAGACTTTGAAGCTGACAGATTGAAGACGGGGGAGGCAACCGAAGTATTGCCTCAACCTTGAAGGGATCTACCCTTATCCCTTCCCTAGACACAATAAATCCCAACAGCCGACCGGATGTAACCGCGAAAACGCACTTGTTTGGATTCAATCGAATTTTATAAAAATGACATCTTTCAAATATTTGCCGGAGGTGACCAGGATGATCCATCCTCTTTCGAGAATGAGCAGCTAGATCATCTAAGTATGCCTCGATAATCTTCTTGATGTCGTGGAAGGCATAAGACATGGCCCGCTGAAAGGTAGCTCCAGCATTTTTAAGACCAAAAGGCATTTTCTTGTATGAAAACGTACCCCAGGGACAAATAAATGCAGTCTTATGTTGATCTTCAGGACGCATAGTAATTTGATTATATCCGGAGAAACCGTCCATGAAGGAGAAAATCTCGTTACCGGCACACTCGTCAATGATCTGATCGATGAACGGTGTGGGGTAATTGTCTTTAGGACATGCCTTATTTAGGTCTCTGAAATCGATGCACACTCGAATCGTTCCTTGCTTTTTATCTACCGGAACGGGGTTTGAAACCCATTCAGTCAGAGGAGCTGGGAAAATGAATCCCGCCTTAAGCATCTTTTCAACTTCAGCTTTGATAGCTGCTGCCTTCCTAGGATTGACCGGAAGAAGCTTTTGCCTGACCGGCTTAGCATTTTCATACGTCTTGATCTCATGCTGAACGATAGATGGGTCTATGCCAGGCATTTCCTCAGAAGACCAAGCAAATACATCCCTATACTCTTTGAAGAGCTCGGTATAGATTTGAACCTCTTCACGGGAACATTCAGCTCCAATGAAGACATTCTCGATAATATTGGGATCCTTGGAAATGTTCATCGGGATAGTAGGAGAGATCACAGCCATGTTCCCTTCAGCATATACCTGTGTTGGTGCCAAAGGGTTCAAGACTGGGTGAACAGAACCAGGAGACTGAGGACTTGGAAAACTAGTTTCAACTTCGTTCAAGTCAGGTAGGAAGTAAGACCGATGATGCAAATCATCCCACGGTCTATCTATACCAGTCATGGCTTCCAGGATTGCCTCTTCAGATGGAAGAGTGGTATCAAGGCAATCCTGGGCCGAAGAAGAACTAAGCATCCAAGCCGGAGCCACATCACCATCCAACTCTTCCGGTGAAAGAGGAGCTGGGATAGATTCTGCAGTGTCAACAATAGACTGATATGCAATCTCAGCTGTAGAAATCGGAAATGCCATTCCACCCACTTGACCTTTCGCTAATGTGGCAGTAGGGGAAGGTAAGGTCCAAGGGTCCGAAAAATAATGAGTTCGAAAGAACTCTCTTCGAAGGGGAGCCCTGGAGGATGAAATAGCATTAATATGCACAGTAGGAGGAGGAAGATCGAAAGTACCCATCAGGGAAGAATACATTCCAACTCCTAGATTCTCCACAGGCGCCTTAGTATTGTCCAACTTAGGAACAGATGAGTCAGAAGGCGCATTCAGGTCTACAGGAGGACAGTCCAGTTGATCCACCGTAACTATCCTCCCTTCGTGGGGGAAACATACTATTCGAAATAATGAGGATGCAATAGCATCCATCTCATAAATCCAGTTCCTCCCCAACATAAGGTTGTAGTCCAAGGCTGCATCCACTACCTCAACCTCTATGTTAACGGTTTTTCCCCCAACACAGATGGGCAAAGCCGGGACAATACCATGGGGTCTGTGAGAATGACCATCGAATGCAGTAAGAACAGTGCTAGATGGAACAGCTTTGGGAGATCCAAGTGTCTTCCAACATGCGAGAGACATCACGCATGTAGAAGCACCCTCATCAACAACCGTTCGAAAGATATTGCACTTCCGATATGACGATTTAATATGAAAAGCCATGTGATGAGGAAGTCTCTTCTTAAAATTAGTCATATCAAAAGTAATCAGAAGAGAATTTTTCGGATCAATAGCCCCAATGGTAGTGAGCAAAGCACTGCGCTGAGCCGGACAAGACTGGAGTACCTCTAAAGCCGACATAGCACAAGGACTCTGCGCCAGATCTTCCACAATCAAGTAGTTCTGGGCAGCCCTAGCATTTGGATTAATCGTTGATCGCTTAGAAGATGCTTTGGGCATCCGAGGCATAGACTCAACAGTAGGCTTCGTAATGTGAAGCGGCTCAGTAGCATCAGGAACTTCCTTAGCTTTCGAAGATTCCTCTCCGCCATAATCACGGGATCTCGTAGCGATATCCGTGTGAGCACTCATCATAAAGATGTTCGATGGAATTTCCCCTTCCTGGGTACCTCCAGAGGAAGCCCCAGGATTTTGGTTCGCGCCAACAACTAATTGCTTCCCTTGGGGAAAAGGGTTTGTTAACACAGCCTGGGAACTAGAAGAACCCTGCTGGGATAACAGGCGCTGAGCATCCTGAATTTTAGGGCAAAGGTGTGTGAGATGGTCTCCAGTACAAAGCTTGCACAGAAACTTCACTTTCTTTTTCTCCTTTTGACCCTCACCAACACGCTCGTTGGTTTTATTTGCATTGCCCTTCCCGTTCTTGCCCTTCTTCTTGTTATTTCGTCCTTTCTTCTTCCCATCGGATTGTTGATTTCCTTTGGGATCAGAAGTTTGGACAACATTTATGGACAAAGACTGGGAAGGTGATGAATCAGCAGGCACAGCCTGACCAGAAGGAGCAGATTGTAAAGACAACTGCTGCAATTGAGAAAGCAGGCTGGCTGCACTACTATTGACCGATCCGACAAGCCCGTCACCATGCAGACCAGGTTTAGGTTTCGATAAATCCAATTTGGAGCGAGGAGCATTGGGCAAATACTTATAAAGCATCCCAGACTGAGAATAGATCAATTCTAACTGCTGGGCCCTAAAAATGGCTTGCTCCTCGGAAAATACCCCAGATAGGGATACATCTTTTGAAATATCTGATTGCAGAGATTTCAAAAACCACTCGAGAAGGAATTCACCTGGAATATGAGCTTTGATAAGCCTCTTCCTTCTCCTCCATTCCTGAATGTGATCAGAAATGTGAGTTTCCTCATCCTGCTTAAAATTAGCCAGGAGTTCGGTCCCAACCTCATATCTGACAGGCAACTGAAAATGGTTTAGAAATGTGACAGCCAGTTCCCCAAATGTAGCGAAACTGCCCCCAGTGAGCTCGATATACCATTTGGCAGCATTTCCAGTTAGGGTGCATTGAAATAATCTCAACCTAATCGAGTCATCGATCAGGGAGTTCGAAGAGCACCATAAGTGGAAAGTGGTGATGTGGTCTGCCGGATCCTCTCCATTCTTACCTTCAAACTTTGGAATGTCTGAAGGAATTTTGGTCGGGACCAGAGGCCACCCCGGACTATAACGAATCGGGTCATTAGTCAACTTCAACAAATCTGGCAAGTTTAACGTTGCCAGAAAAGGTAAGCGAGGCGGAGCCTGAGGATTCCATCCTTGATGGGATGGATTCCCAACATTCTAAAAAGAATAGCCTGGATTTGATGAGGCACCAGGCTGCCAGAAAGGACTCGTAGAAAACGGAGAAGAACCTCCTCCCCACGCCGACTTACCAAAGCCCAGACCAGTTCCCCCCACTGAAGTATTGATTGAAGAGGAAAGCCCCTGGTAGAGGTTCCAAGCATTAGACAGGGGAGAAAAAGACTGATAAGCACTCGATGAAGGGAAAGAAGCATTCCCTTGATGACCTGCGTAAAATTGATTCCCTGCCCCCGCTGTAGTAAAGACAGGATTCCACCCCGTAAAAGTAGTCGAACTTTGCCCCCCAGACCAAGGGTTGAAACTCTGGGTCTGGGACGTAAACGGAAACGACCCTAAAGAAGGATTGGAACTAGGAATATGCCCAGTCCCAAAGGGGAAACCCTGAAACGAAGCTGATCCACTAGCCATGTTAGACATGGGTGTAGATCCAGCTGCACCGGCGAAAAAGGAAAAAGAGGGATTTCCACTAATGGACATCCCTGAACAAAAGGGACCAGAATGAGAAGCATGTGCTTGGGTGAACCCAGAGCCAAACACAGCAGCACTAGAAGCAATCGAAGATGAAGCAATAGTGCCCCCTGCTTTGACAGAAGCAGGAGTCTGAATGCCTGCAGCACTCACGGTAGAAGCCGCGTTCCCAGTCGTGGCCATCGAAATATAAGAATGATATGGAAGATCTGGCGGTCTCTCCGACTCAGGTCCGATGTACTGAACAACGAACGGATAATCAGGAGGAAGAGGAGATGGACCTGTAGCAGGAGGCTCAAGTATGTCCTCAATCTGAAAATCTTCTTCCTGAGGAAATAAAACTCGCGAGGTGAGCGGAATGCTCCTCTCGGGACCGACACCAGAATCAGCTATGAAACCTTCAGACCTTGGTGGAGGATCTCTCTCCACTGCGTCAGACTCCACAGGGTGGTAATCACCTGCTAAATCGCTCCTATGCCTTCTCGAAGAAGGCTCTGCACTCTCGGGAGATAACCCCCGGATTCTCCTCGAACGTCGAGGCGCTTGATCAGCCACTTTTATAGATTTATTAAAGTAGACTCAAAAAAGTGAAAAGCTAGGCAAGCTAGGAGCAAAGAGCACTCACTAAAATAAAAATCCCTGAGATACAGTCAAGCAAACAGCCTCCAAGTATTTCTGCTCTGGGTGATGAGGACCGGACACCAAAATACAGGAAAGCGAAGTATAGGACCTCCCGAAAGCAGTCTGGGATGATTAGGGCCCAGAACAACTAGCGAAGGTATCAGAAACAGTTACGCTGACCTCCTAACGACAGCCTTTGCCGGCTCAAGCACCCAAGCTTCGCAACGGCACCCCCCCAGAAGTACTGCTGAAAGTGATGCGACGTCTGCCTCAGGTACCACGGGTATTCCCCCCCCGCAGTCACCTGTGTGGATCCTAGGAGTGGCAACTATGGACACCAATCCGTATCAGAAGTTGGGCGGAACGGTCTTGAGGTCAGATTCAGCCAATCGGAGAGGGGGTATCCATCTTCTCAGCCTTCACTTCCCCTCGCGCTTGACTCTCAAATGAGAACTTTCCCAATCCACCTCGCGAAGTTGGATTTCGCTCAATTAATCAACTTCTATGTTTGTTTGAGCGGCCTTGGAGAGTTAACTCTCCACTCACCTATTCCAAGGCCCTACAACCTAGCTAGTTGGTGATTGACACTTAGAAAACTTGCTAGTTTGATTTTAGATTAAATCGTTTATTTTAAGGGCTGTTATGTTAAGTCACAAGGATATGGAGATGAAACGTATGGTGTTTTTGACGCAAAAGAAATTAATAAAAACTTAACTACATGCAAATGCAGTTCTTTGTCTTTCGATGAAGAGCAATCTCTATACAGGTTCTACGAGACTAAAAATTGTATTTTTCTTTTCAAATAGCAAACTCACACTCACAAAAACTAAGAAATTGACTAAATGATTAAATGCACCTAATGCAAATCACTACAAGCATGTAAATCCTAAGATGCAAATCTCTTAAAGCAGAGTGAAATTCCCAAAAAGTCCTTCAGTTTTAACTCATCTTTTGTTGTCCAGAAAGCTAATTCTTGAAATCAAGAACTCTTAAAATAAGGACACCAAAATCACTTAAAAACAAGAAGAAGAAATCAAGTGACAACTCCTCCTCAAAATCAAGCCTAAAACTAAAGCAAGAAACTTCACAAAAGCTTCAAAAGTTGTAGCAAACGAAAATGAAAATGCAACAACAAAAGCAAATAACAAGTGAAAATGTTTTTTAAGCCTTTGAAATGCAAAAACAAAAAGCAAAGCAAATGTTTTTTGAGCTTTTTAGTTTTATAGAGAAAGAGCTCGAAAAGACCAAGCACAACTATCAAAATCCAAACCAAATAAGACCAAATTTCAAGCACAAACTTCAACAATGCTCCCAAACCTTATAAAGCTAACTCGTAGCAAGATCTATAAGAGCAAGAGAAGACCAAAAACTCAGCCAATCAGCCTAGACAAATAGTGCAAACTCGTTGCAAACAAAGACTCCAAATAAGCAAGAAAAGCTCTTCAAAAGTTGCAACAAAACCTAGCCTATGGAACTCGAGAAAACCAATCAAAAACGAAGCAAAAATCGTAATGCGAAGCACAACACAAAGATAGGAGCGAGTCAGTGAGCAGAAGCTCTCTATTCTGATAAAGCAGAACAGCCAAGAATGCTCAGAAAGCGATCTTGGAACTCAATCCAGAAGTGCCAGCACCAGAAACAACACTTTGTCAAAAAGACTAGTTTTCACTCAAACGAAAGAGAAAAAAGACATGAAACCACTTCCTTCACACTCTAGTAAGTACAGAGACACTGTAGAAACAGGCCTCCATAGCCAGAAAGGACCAAAAAGTCAATAAACCCAAAAATTCAAAATCTGCCTAGGTATACGCTACTTCACAGCTATGCAACCAGCGTGCATACGCGTCTGTGCTAAGGGAAACTCGCGTATACGCGGGTTCCTTTAGAAAAACTTGCGTGTATACGCGACTGTGTGCAGAAAAAAGCGCGTATACAAAGGAAAATAATGAAAAAACAAAAAGAACAAGCCTGGAAAAGACACCAGGACTTCAGACTGACTGCAAGAAAGTAAACTGGACTGCAAATGAAAGATAAAACTATCGGCAACCTACCAAACAACTGAAAAAACCCAATAGGAGAATCACAAGAATGTGATCCCCAGCGGAGTCACCAGTTCTGTTTCGGGGAAATATCACCCTAGAGGTTGGTTGGGATACAACCTCCACAGAGCAGGGGCATGCTACTTAACAGAGACTCACACAACCATGCACGTTCAGAAAAACTAAATAGAGCAGAATGAGAAAGTTACCCGTAGGTCCTACGGTTGAAGTAGATCCTCGCGGGGTCCAAACCCCCAGCAACCTTCCTTCCTTCTTAACCTGAAATACAAGAAGAAACAAGCACAAAGGACTGGTTGTACAACATACATCTACTCTAAATGTTAGTGAGATTCATATAAAACATTAAATAAATCATAATGAATGCTTGTATAACAAATATTCTCATACATATAAGCATACACTAACACGTTTATTTCGGGAACAACATGGTACTTCTGTATTATAAATAGCATGTACAAAATTAACGAGTGGAGAGATCACCTAATCCTTCCACGGCCTTCGCAGACCATCGTCCGCATCCGTCTAGCCCTTGCCTCGCTAAGACTCCTTCCAAACTGGTGCATACGAGATGTCATATAAGGGGATGAGCATCTCAAGGAAACAAGGGTTTCCTACAATGAACTGGGAAAGTGCAGGAGGCACGGGGAATCAGACTTGGATAGGGAATACCAACAGAGTATAATATCAATAATTCTCTCTCTCCCTTAGGCCATACACATGAGGGCTTTTTATACTCCCTCCAAGTAGTTTCAACAGTTGGAAACAGTTGGCCACGTGCTGGGGTGGTTGAACTACCTGAGTAACCATCAACCCAGCCCGAAAATAGGGAATTTTTATATATTTTTTCATAATTTTAATGGCATACGCGGAAAAGTGCAGCTGGACTCGCGTATACACGCGAAAAAGTACGGGCATAGTCGCGTATGGGGATTTTTACACTGTTTTTAAGTGAATTTGTCCAAGTCTGTAGGAATGGGTGCCCAAAACCATCAAAGCAATCATGAATCATGTCAAGGTGAGAAATGATGCTATAACACCTCTGTAGTCAATGCATAGCCAGAATGACCCATCCTTCTTTCTTACCAATATCACTGGGGCAGCATATGGACTCTTGCTTTTTGAGATGACCCCACATTTTAAAAGGTCGTGGATTATTTTCTCAATTTTAGTATTTTGGTGATGTGGGTAGCGATAAGGTTTGATGTTGACAGGGTCTGATCCTGCCTTGAATTCTATTGTATGTTCGATTTCCCTATTAGGAGGCATTTTCATTGGCAAGTCTTGCAATACTTTTTCGTCTTTCTGAACTAGTTCTTGTACTTCCAGTGACCCTTCGCTAATTGTTTTTGTAGATAGAATTTATAATTGATGACATTGTACTATATAGGCTGGTGCTCCTTTTCGAATCATTTTCATCATCTGGGATGACGATACAATTTGATTTTTTGGTGCTTGGAATCCATATAACTTGTGCTTCTACCCTTCCTACTTAAAGCTTGTAAAATTCTTCTGATGGTTGGCAGAATAAGTACCTAAGGTTTGTAGCCATTGAATTCCTAAGACCACATCTACTCCTCCTAGTGGTACGGTATAGAATGGAGATTCTAAACTTAATTCTTTAATCTGTAATTTGACCTTATGGCATTTCCCTACTTGCTCAATCTTCTTACCATCGTCCACCATTACCTTCATATTAGGCCATTGGAAAAGTAAAGATGTTGAGTCTTTTGGCCATGGTTGAATCTAGAAAATTGTGGGTGCTGCCAGTGTCGATGAGAACCATTACGTTACTTTTCTTAATATGTCCTCTTAATTTTAGTGTCTGAGGTTGTGATATACCTGTCATAGCTGATAATGACACTTTCGGAATTCTTTCGTCATCTACTTCTGGAGAGAACTCTGGGGTGTCTTCCATTCCTTCTACATCTGAATCATCATTATTAGATTCATTAGTTGCTTCACAATTATGCAGATTTTTTTCTTTTCCATTAGCACACCTATGCTTAGGGTCCCATTTTTCACCACAACGTTTGCCCTTGCCCTCTCTCATCCTTTGTATTTCCATGTTAGATTTGTCTCCTTCACGAATGTGTGGTGGAACATATTTTATGTTATCTACATTTATAGATTGAGGAAACATTCATCTCGAATATACTCTTTCTGGTTTTGACCAAGATAACCTTTCAAATTTCTTTTCAGCAGCTTTTGATTTTTTCCTTGCAAGTTCTACTGATGTAATGTCGTGAAGTTTGAGCTCTTCTTGTATATGGATTTTAAGTCCTGAGATGAAAGACTGTATTAAACGAGATTCTGACAATCCAGGTACTGGTGTCGCTAAGGTCTCCCATTCTCGAGTGTACTCATCCACATCTCCTTTTTGGCGTAATTTGATAAATGTTGAAAAAAACTTTTCTTCTTTTATACCTTGAAATATTTTAAAGAATGCATCCTTATATTTCATCCAACTAATAGCAAGCGTCGTATTTTTCCACCACATATACCAATTATATGCTTCTCCTTCCATTTTCATGGAAGCGTGCTTAATTTTTTCGTCATCACTGTTAATGTCATAAATCTCAAAATATTCTTTTGCTTTATTAAGCCATGCAACACTATTTTTTTTCATTACTGTCAAACTTGGGTAGCTCTATTTTTGCTCTTCGATTACATTCTAACGGTGGAACGAGAAGGGGGTATTGATTAAAAAATGCATTCCAGAGCTGCTTGTTTTGAGAATTTGCATTACTATCTTCGTGATGATGTGGGGAATCAGTTTTTTGATGATGCTCTTCTGAATTCCCTGAATCTACGGAATTGTTTTGTTGATTATGTTCCATATTGGGGAATATTGGTCGTTGTGTCTGATTTATCTTTTCGCAGAGTTCTGTTAGCTTTTGCATTGCTTGGCTATGATTTTCTGTGGCCTCGCTATGATTTAACCAAATTTGTCTTTCTATCCCATTTGTCGTATCTTGAAGCCTTTTGATGTCGTTGGAATGTCCTGCAACTGTACCCTCTAGATTGACTAATATTTTGCTAAAGTCATCAGAATTATTATTGATCTTTTTCTCAAGATCCAACAATTTTTTTTGGAATTCGGCCATCGACATTGACAAAGAAATTGAGCGTGTATGAGGTGGTGAATATTTATCTGCCAGTTTTTTTTTTAACTAATTTTTATATAAAAATTAATTTTAAATTAAAGTTTATATAAAAATTAAATTATATTAACTATTTATATAGCTAGATATATATATATATATATATATATATATTATTTATTTTTATTTTTATTTTTTTTAAATTGAATTTTAATTTGAATGACCATGACTTTTTGATTGAAGAGCGATGCCACAGTGGTTGGATTTGCAGACAAGGGCTCGATGGTATGACCAATTAATAGGTGGCGCAGCGGATCAGTTGACGGTAGAGTTATGGTGGTGTTAGCAGACTATGGTTGTATTCAGGCAGTGTGGTTGGTGATGAAGTATAAGTAGCGTGTGGTGGCAGTGGCGATGGATGAAGATGGGTGACGGAAGAGGTATGAATAACAACAAAGGGCAGAGGCAGGGTTGTTTACGTCAGAGGTGGGAAGAGAAAGGGACACATGCAGAGATGTAGAAGTGGAAATAATTTGCGAAAGGGACAACGGCGGAACGATTGTGGAGAGATGACTGCGACGGCAGGAGGTGACTGCGGCAGAGGGGAGACAGTGGGGAATGGCGGAAAGGGTGGGAAGGGGGGCAGAGAGATGGGCAGCGGGAAAAAAAGAAGTGGGCAGAGGAGGGGGAGCAGAGAAGTGGGCAGCAAGTAGAGAGTGAGAGATGAACATGAGAACAGTGGACGGGGAAGGTAAACGGTGGGGGTTTCTGAAATCGATTTACCAAAAAAATGTGGAGTTGATCTGGAAAAAAAAAATCAACTGGATAACAACAACAGAATCCAAGGAGTGAGTTGCTTTGATACCAATGGAGCGTAGAAACTCTAGTAAACTTGAATAAGTACATATTATTATTGATAAAATATGAGATGATTACATTTGGAAATCACCAAGGCTTTAAATACAGCCTTATGGTGTCCCTTGGTGAAGAGGCATAATCTTTGATCATGCCCTTTCACTTAATAAACCTAAGACAACTATATTTAAATAATAATTAATAAATTTTACATAACAAAATTTTTGGTGACTTCATTGTTTTCAAGATGGATTCAACTTCTAGAAGGTATTCCCCTATGAATTGTGCTCAAATTCCTGGTTTTCCAAATCAAATTCCTTGCATAGATCGATAAACTTATCTACCCAAATTCATAGATGGAAACAAGGAGGAAGCTATTCTACATCTAATAAATTTTCATTGGCATATACATAAACTTGAGATTGAGTTTCATGAGGATTTATTAATGAAAATGTTTATGGCTACTGTGGAAGGGAAAGAAAGATCATGGTATGAAGGGTTGAAGCCAAGTAGCTTGCTCTCTCTTAAAGATTTCCATAGAATATTTCTTGAACATTATGGGAAATCTCACCTTTCTTTACCATTGTTTTAAGACTATTGTGATTTTTGTGAGGGTTTTGTTCAATATCTTAAAACTCTTGATGATTTAGAATGTATGGATGATGAGGAGATTTTAGAAGCACCTTATGAATTCTCTTCTCAGGTTAGTTATCATGATGAGCAAGAAGGTTTCCAACAAGCAGATGTGACTTCTTTGTTTGAATATGAACTGGATCAGCACTTTGACAGTCAAGTCACACCCCATAAAATAAATCAACAACTTGATGTATATATCCATGTTCCTTCTCTAGAGATCAAAGATAACATCCAACAACCTTTCCAATCTTTGAGTGATGAAGGAGAACATGAGGATGCTCAGTTACAAAGCTCTTCACTTTTTTCATTTTTTGAACCCTTATTCCAAGAGGATAATACCCAAGAAATCAGTGATAATTCTCAAGAATGTGGGAAACTTTCTGAGCAATGTGAAAAGGGGTAGGGGCAAGGAGAATTTTATGTCAATCATGATTCTTTTCATCACGAGGAGGAGGTTGAACCATTGAGTAAACTTGAAGGCTATTATGAGGATCTATTTGTAAAGAATGACAAGAAACTTTTTGATACACAAGTTGTTGTCCCAAAATGTCTTGTTTCAGATTTAAATGATCAAAAATATTTGTTTATGGATAATGATATGATTTCTCCTATTGAATATTTTCAAGAAAATTCAAAGTCTTGTCCTGGAAATTATGTTACAAATCAAGGTATGAAACAGGGACATATTGCAGTTGTAAATGAAGAATATGTTTCTTTTTCTATTGGTCTTCAAAATGATCTTATATTTCATGATTTTGAAGATCCACTAGCCAGTCATTTACAACCATAAAGAAAAGTTATTTTCACAGCAGTTTTGGATAATGGGGGTATTTTCAAAAGGAAGTTTTAGTTTCTATTTAATCAATATTTCTTTATGCCTGGTGGAGCTTAATACAAGCGTCAGTCAGGTAGTCATTTACTTGATTGGTTACATTGGATCTTCGACTTCACTTGATCAAGTGATTTATGTACAAGCTAGATTAGGTATGGTATAATGAATAAGATCAACATTTTGAGCATCTTTTTCAGTGCTATTTTTCAGTAGGGTTTACAATTGATGATGTGCATTTCAATTTTCAGTTTGATTTGAATCAATTTGAGGATTGTAGTTGTAGTGACTCCATTGCCCAATGGATGACGCTACTTGGTCTACGGTGTTCTTGAGACCTCCTAAAGGATATTCCATCCCTAGATGGAGCCAATGTTAGTGTCCAAATGTTCAGTGATCAAATGTGCTCTTTTATGTTTACTTAGTAGTGGTCCTAGGTCAAAATTTCATGTTTCGAGTGAATTTTCAAATAAAAAAAATTTCACTAAATATGTCTAGGTCTGAAATGCTACTCCCTTCACTCCATTCATGGTCATCATAATTTCATAGGTCATGTCATCCATCAATAATATAGGGTATGAGGTCATTCACCACACCTTAATTTATCTCAGAGTTTAGGTCTCATTTGTTTCGCCACCATACGAGTCAATTAGGTCATAAACAAAAGCGAACAAAATCTCATTTTCACCATACAAGTCATTTACATTGGGAGAGATAAAAGATAGGGAAAAAATTTAATAGCTCCTTTAATGTCACCATCATACTCCACATTTTCCATGGGTTGAAGAAAAATAAGCAAATTTGTGCAACACTACCCTTGCTACGCTTTTGGGTGTGTGTTGCGCAGGTGTTGCACTACGTTTTTGGAATGTATTGTGCTTTTGGTTTTTGAGATCCAAATCAGTTATCAAAGGTTCAAAACAACTAAAAAAAGGTTCATACACTTCCTAAATAGTAATTGGACACCCTCCATACCTCACTCAAGTCAAAATTCATCAGCAAAGTAGTGGTTTCCTTCATTAGGTTGCCTCCACTACGTTTTTGGTGTTTTTCATATTTTGTTTGTTTCAACTGACTAAACCCTAATATAACCATCTATAACCTTCGTATAACCTTCATAAACCATACCCTAACATCTCCTATCACACACAACCCTCTTTTCCATCAATTTCATTAAAACCCTAATTTTCACTAAATTTTGGGGGAAAAACTAATGAAACCTATGTTTTGAACGTTTGGGCACCATTCACATGCCCATTCCAAAAATTTCCACTTCCATATTGTAGCCAACTCATCACCCTACATCCAAAAAAATTTAGGGATTTTTCCCTAACTTCCTTCCACCTCATTTCTATCCCTAAAACTACTCTACCACTATCCCCTGTTTTCCTAATTTTCCACCTTCCCTATCCACTACATCAAACTATGGCTTTCCTTGTTGAAATAAATCATGGAGGGTGAGAAGAAGTTCCATAATGGAGGTGACCATTCCATGTTTGATCCAACTCAGACCCATGGCATCATTTTTAGAGCTTTGTGATCAAGCCAGGGTTTACATTGCACATCAGGATAGTTTGGCTTCAAAATCCATTTATGAAGTAATGGAGATGAAATTTACAAATGTGAAAGAATTTTTGGTCAATAATAGTCCAAAGAACAAAAAAATCCCTAATTTTATGCATAGGTAATATGGTTTGAGATAAATTCTCTAAATACAGTTGCTCCAGGTCATTTTCTGCACTTTTGGAAAGATTGTCTTCAAATCCAATTTTCAAGAGTTTGGAGCAGAGGTTTGAAATTATTGATGACTCCATTCTATAGAAGAAATCCTAATGTTTCCAACCGTACCAATTTCATCCCCCAAAAGCCTCTTGTAAGGCCTCCAAACTTCCTCTCAAATTATGTGCTACGCTTCTGCTCAGAGTGCGCTACACTTTTGCAAATTTTGAGCGATCAACTTCAAAATTTTATTCTAATAAAATGGGAAATTATTTTGGAAAAAAGGAGGAGTGTTTAGTTCATGACATGCCAAAGAAAAAAAACCTCTCTCATTTTTTCACAAAATGTTATGGTTAGAGATATATTGATCCATTGTTAAGCCCAACTTTTGTAGAAATTGTTTTGGAAAATTCTATATTTTTGGCAAGTTCGTTGTTACACTTCTGGGAAGTGTTGTTACGCTTCTAGGAAGTGTTGTTATGCTTCTGTAATTTGGTGTTACACCTATAGAAATGGTCTAGAATTAGGTTTTTTTCTTCAAATCTCTTCAAACAAGCTCAAGTCTTGTGACCATTACTCTTTAGACGCCTCACAAATAGTAAGTTAGTACTCTCATACCCTCCCTTGGTGTTTTTCATATTTTGTTTGTTTCAACTGACTAAACCCTAATATAACCATCTATAACCTTCATATAACCTTCATAAACCATACCCTAACATCTCCTATCACACACAACCCTCTTTTCCATCAATTTCATTAAAACCCTAATTTTCACTAAATTTTGGGGGAAAAACTAATGAAACCTATGTTTTGAACTTTTGGGCACAATTCACATGCCCATTCCAAAAATTTCCACTTCCATATTGTAGCCAACTCATCACCCTACATCCGAAAAAATTTAGGGATTTTTCCCTAACTTCCTTCCACCTCACTTCTATCCCTAAAACTACTCTACCACTATCCCCTGTTTTCCTAATTTTCCACCTTCCCTATCCACTACATCAAACTATGGCTTTCCTTGTTGAAATAAATCATGGAGGGTGAGAATAAGTTCCATAATGGAGGTGACCATTCCATGTTTGAGCCAACTCAGACCCATGGCATCATTTTTAGAGCTTCGTGATCAAGCCAAGGTTTACATTGCACATCAGGATAGTTTGGCTTCAAAATCCATTTATGAAGTAATGGAGATGAAATTTACAAATGTGAAAGACTTTTTGGTCAATAATAGTCCAAAGAACAAAAACCTCCCTAATTTTATGCATAGGTAATATGGTTTGAGATAAATTCTCTAAATACAATTGCTCCAGGTCATTTTTTGCACTTTTGGAAAGATTGTCTTCAAATCCAATTTTCAGGAGTTTGGAGCAGAGGTTTGAAATTCTTGATGACTCCATTCTATAGAAGAAATCCTAATGTTTCCAACCGTACAACTTTCATCCCCCAAAAGCCTCTTGTAAGGCCTCCAAACTTCCTCTCAAATTATGTGCTACGTTTCTGCTCAGAGTGCGCTACACTTTTGCAAATTTTGAGCGATCAACTTCAAAATTTTATTCTGATAAAATGGGAAATTATTTTGGAAAAAATGAGGAGTGTTTGGTTCATGACATGCCAAAGAAAAAAAACCTCTCTCATTTTTTCACAAAATGTTATGGTTAGAGATATATTGATCCATTGTTAAGCCCAACTTTTGTAGAAATTGTTTTGGAAAATTCTATATTTTTGGCAATTTCGTTGTTACACTTCTGGGAAGTGTTGTTACGCTTCTAGGAAGTGTTGTTATGCTTCTGTAATTTGGTGTTACACCTATAGAAATGGTCTAGAATTAGGTTTTTTGCTTCAAATCTCTTCAAACAAGCTCAAGTCTTGTGACCATTACTCTTTAGACCCCTCACAAATAGTAAGTTAGTACTCTCATGCTTTCTCTACATTACAAAATATCATCACGTATCCATGAAATAGAAATACTTCATTTTATAAACCCTAACCCTAGTACCTAAAAATTATCGTACACTTTTCATATACCTCACACTCTCATCTCCCATCATCCATATCATCCCTAACAGTAATTCTCATAAAACCCAAAATTCTAGCAAATTTTCATAGACAAAAATTGGAAATTTCCTGTGTTTGCTTGATTTCATCATCCTCCTCACATCCATTTCACTTCATTCCACCCACAATATGGCTAACATGCTACCTATTCACTGAATTTTTTCTAGAATTTTCCCTAGCTCCATAACCCATCATCTTACCCCCTAAACCTACCTCACCCCTACACTCTGCTTTTTCCAGATTTCACTACATATACCCATCCCATCATCATACTATCATTTTCATCCTTTCTGTGATAAAAAAGATGTAGAGTGAGAAGAATAAATTCAAGGGGGGGCTCAACCTCAGGTTATAACCCTTCACCATGCATGAAATAATGCTTCGTCGTTGGCCATAAGATGTTTTGAGAGGACTCAATGTTTTAGGTTCTATGAAAAGCTCATGGAAGAAGGGCATCATCTTCAACTGACAAGCTTATTTGCCACAAGTTTCAACATGGGTAAGCCCATAATTCACATATCAGAAACCCCCTTGGAATGAAAAGATTTAATTTTGAATAAAAGGCCAAAAACCACTCATTTTCATGTTTCTACCACCTTTTTGGAGCCTCTGCTACGATTTTGGAGTAACCTTGGGAGAATGGACTTTTAGAGGCCTTCCCGTGGGTAATTTTTCAAAATTCAAGATGTTCTGGAAACTAGACACACATGGCTAGTTGACCATTCTTTCAAAATTGTATTTGGACTCCTAAAAGTGCCTCAAAATTTCCTACAAATGTCTACTATGCTTCTATAAAAAATTTCTACCCTTTTGTCAGAAATGTTACAAATTAGCATTGGATTCCTCAAGATACTTGTCAAGCTCGGAAATTGTCACAAATTCGAGGTTTTGTTGTCTTATGAGTTGGAATTAGATTTATTGAGTTTTTTTTTGCCTTCTATCACGAAGGAATATGTAACTTAATGTAAGGGACAAACACTCCTAGTTCATAGTCGGGCATGGTTTCTAACCTCCCTAAAATCTAGGAAATTACTCATCTTGTATATTTATGATCCATTTTGGATGGGATTTAGACATAATGAGGTGTCATAGTCCATATTTTCTATAAGTAGACTCTCTTTAGTCCTTTTTTGGGTTGGATAGTCTTATTTTTCAATGTAGCTATTGTAATAAGCATTTTGGAATGAAATCAGAGACAAATTTGCAGAACTTGTGTTGAGAATCTTGTGGTATGCATTGGAGCATTTATTAATATTATGTATGTTTATCTATTCATGATAAATGATATATCTTATTCTTTTACATACATATTTCCATGTGTTTATCTTGTAAGTTTATAAGTAGAAATCATGTTTGTTCATGCTCTATTTTAGAAAAGGTTTACATGATAATGTCTATTTACTTCTAAATGAACGAATTCTCCTAAGTGCTCACTCAAACTCTCTATCACTTCATCCTATACTTAATGAATAATTAATAATGCTTTAAAACTACCTATCTAGCCTCACACATTCTCTGCAAATTTAACTTGGAATTCGGACCTAAAAACCCTAGACCTAGCCTTCTCACTAACCTTTCTATCCAGCTCTTAAAACATCAAACAAAATCCTATTTACTAAGCTTACATACCTAGCCTAATATCAATAGATATTTATTTAATCCATTGACTACAAGGTGACAATGAGAGAGCCCCCTCTGGTCGTGGTAGGGCTAGCTACCTAACCTAAAGCCTGGTCTGTGGTTACCTTCCTTCAATCACACTTTCAGCCTTGGGAAGTTTGAGGAAGTGATAACAATACCAAAAGTGAATTTCTCGAAATTGGCACACAAATTTTGTTGTCACAGGGTTTGGAGGACCTATCGAATATGGTGGAGGTGCTCTTCCCAAATTTGGATGAATATCAGGATGTCATCCAAATAAACCACCACGAATGAGTTGGTAAAGGGTTGAAATATATCATCCATCAACCTCATGAAAGTTGCGAGGGCCTTCGTCAACCCAAAAGGCATGACCAACCATTCAAAAAGGCCCTCCTTGGATTTGAATGCATTCTTCCACACATCGGAGGGTTTGATTGGTACCTGGTGATATCCAAACTTCAAGTCAATCTTGTTGAAATATTTGGCCCCCTTGAGCTGGTCCCTAACTTCATTGATCCATGTGATTGGTTACCTATTCTAGACAGTGATCTTTTTTAGTGCCTAATAGTCAATACAAAGTCTCTAGGTGTTTTCCTTCTTCTGTACCAACATGATTGGGCTCTAGGAGGGTTATGAACTTGGCCTGATATGCCCTTTCTGCAATATCTCTTGAATATGCCTCTTGATTTCATCGTTCTCCATAAAAAACCATCAATAGATTGGTCCATTGGGTATTGTAAACCCTGGGGTCAGATCGATGGAGTGCTTGACTTGAAATTGTAGAGGTACCCCTTTAGCTGAGGTGAATATTTCTCTGTACACCTCCACAACCTTATCCATTTGCTGATGTCACATGGGGGAGACCTGTCTGGAGGTCATGACCACAATCTTCTTCTTTCCCTCGGGGTGAATCATAAGTAAACAAAATTATCTATCTGGGAAATTATCTTACTACACTGCTTCGCGTAGTAGGCATTGCTACCTCTGGTACCATGTACAACTTATTCCCCAAAGTAATAATAACAATGTGAGCCCTAGACTCATACACAACATGTCGCTTCCACAAGTATGGTTGGCTTAATAATACATCACAAACTTCAAAAGGAGAAACATCACACACTGCCTCATCTATGAAGGGCTTGATGATGTAGGGAAGGCGACATTTTTGGTTGACACAGAGATCTCATCCTTGGTGAAGCCACCTAATTTCGTACAACTACGAGTGTGGGTCAGTTGGTTGGCCCAACTGCTTCACGACCTCTGCTGAAATGAGGTTATTTTGGCTCCCAATGTAGAAAAATAACTGAAGCGAAGAAACCTTCACCCACATCTCAAAATGGAAGAGGCACTCCCCTTCCTTTGGATCTTCGGGCTCATCCTTCTAGATCTTGGTGGTGGCAACAGTGAGATTGGGCTTTGCGGCAATAATATTCTTCCATTTTTCATTCCCCGTGTCGGGTTCTTACTCAAAGTTGGAACATGCATCTGATTCAAAATCCTTCATCTCAACCACCAGTGACTGCTCAGCCAAACACTCACTTTTGTTGTGAGTGTGGCTCTTATGGAACTTACACCTCTTTCCAGGGTCCTTATTTGTCTTCATGGTGTTGTTATTTGCTTTCGGCTTTAGTGGGTTGTCTTGGGTCACCCCGCCTTGGCTTTTTCCTTTTTTATGCGATTTGGGGGTGCCTTTCCCTTGGTTCAGATTCACATATCCAAAGTCTCACTTCTTTTTTTTAAATTTTTGTTCAATTTTGGAAGCATATTGATATGTTACACCAAACGAGTATATGTCGAGGAACTCCATTTCCTCCTGATTGTATTTTTGAAAACAATTGTGGTACTTAAGCACCAAATGTTTCTTTAAATATTTGATACCCAACTTTGTGGGCAAGGTATGGAATATATTTGTCAACTCATGCACATCTTGATCCCTTTGCTGCTGTAGCATAGTCCATTCTATGTACTTTTCCTCATAGCTCCCTATGGGGTAATATTGTTCCTTGATGGCATCTCAGAAAGAATTCCAAGTGGGTATGACTAAAAACAGTAAGGGTTTTCTCTCGTCCCTCTATTCCCAGTAGGTTTCCCACTAGTCCTTGACATGGGGGGCAACTTTGAGTAGCGAAAAAGTGATATTTTCCCTATTGGAAAAATCATGAACTGAAAAATATCCTTCCAAATGATTTAACCATATATCTATGATGTCTACATCTATCTGGCCTTCAAATATGGGAATGTCAAATTTTACTTGTACCTTGAAGGGAGTGGCGCCTCCAATGTGACTGCCAGATGAAGATGTGTCACCTGTGGGCATCTACCGAAGGATCCGGGAAAATTTTTCCATCATCGTGTTTCTCTATCGCTCAAGAGATTCTTCGAGGAATATTTTGAAAGGAACTCTTGCTCCCTTGTCTTCATTTTATTTTGACATGGGAGGTCGTCGAGGTTTGTGAGGCTAGTCTTGCAAAGGTTCAAACAGTTCAAGCCCTAACTCCTTATACTCTGACCTTGTTGGGGACATGAAAAGAAAAATAGAGAAAGAGCAGGCCTCCCTGATACCACTGATATGAACTTAAATAAGAATGCAACAGAATACAAATATAACCATAAATAAATAGATATAGCATAAATAACACTTCATTTCATTAATATCAAGAACTCAAATATGCTTACAAACATAATGGAAATAAACTATCTTTGGCGATGGTATCTTATCTCTGGGAAGAGATGTAGTGACTACATGCCTCTGAACTATGTTACAATGAGACTCAAGGGCCTTTTTATTATTGAACAATAAGAGAAAACCCTAAACAACCAAAACCCTAACCCCGAGAGATGGAACAACAAGAGTTTATGGGCCGCATTAGGGTTAGTTGGGCAGCCAACTTCTTTGGGTCGTAACTTGGTCATATCATCTTTGTTTGGCGCGTATGATACCTCGTTGAAAATATCTCCAAGTACTACAAGATTTTTTTTAAGCTAGAGCTATGGGACTACTGTGGATCTAAAAAACTGCTCCGGAAGTTCAGGACCTGAAAAATTGCTAAAAATAATAAATGTTGTTATGAACAAGGACACCGATGAAAAGGACTAGATGTCTAGGTGGAATAGGAAGGTGGCCACCAATATCCACCTAGATCACATGGCTGACTTGAGCTTGGAGGTTCAAAAGTAGTTTCTAGACTCAAAATAATTTATTTTACAAGTTACATCTTGCCCAATAGGGTCTTGTACAAATGATATTGACTTTCTTGACTCATGACAATATATTTTATGACACGACAAACCCTAGAAGCATGAATAACGTTATCTACCTAGATGACCCATTAAAATAAACATGAAACCCATGCTTGAAAATGATTTTTCTTTCTTATTTTTATTGTAACATAAGATATAAATATTGATATGAGTACAATGACAATTATGAAGACCAAAAATAGTTACATTTTCCAACACATACTACCTTGTTTATGGATTTTATCATTGTTATGAATTTTTCATTTTCTTTCTTTTTCCTTCTACACCTTGGGTCTTTGGAATCTTGTTGGTTGTGGAGGTAAGACAATGGATCTCTTGAGAAGATATTAGTGGAATCCAACAAGGAATGTAGATATGAATGAATCCCAATGTATGAATGAAGGGAATTTGAAGGCATGCATGAAGAGTATGATAGCCAAGTGGATTCCTTGGGTCCATTATAATACATGGATAATAACAGAGTGGCCATGGGAATGGAATAAAAAGAGATGTTTCATAAACTTTGAAACTACATGACCAATATGTATATGCAGAGAATGCATCCTTGTGATATGATGCAATGAAGGAACAAAGATGTTGTTTAGCATGATATGATTTTGGTTGAGAACTGTCATATTAGCATGGTTTGTAGCAAGCAGGGATAAAGGAATTGGATAAAAAATTCCTTGGAAAAATTGGGACCATTGATCCCAATAAAACACATGCCCTGCATGGTGTTAGGTAAATTGACTAGGTTAAACAATCAGGTAGTTTTTGGGCACATGGTATTGTGAACCCATGGTTTTTTATCCCATTTTATTCCATGTAATGAAGCCTATAAAATGTTGGGAGGACCTCATTGTAATGTAGGCTAGGGAGGTGAGTAGTGAAGGCTCACATGTCCGGGTTGGCCATAGTTTTTTCCAAGGCTAATGAAATTTCATTAGGGTGGGTTTTCCCCAAAGTTGGGGTTTTCCAGTTAAATATTGTGTGTTTATGTTTTATTATTGTTGCTCATTGATTTATGTTTCTCTAGGTAACTAAGTTAATGTTATCTGTTAATTTTTCTTCATTTGGTATCAAAGCCATGGTCTGGGGTTTGGGCTTCAAAGGGATGCCTTTCTGACCAAGGTTAATCTAGAATCACTAACGAGATCTATTTTGATAATGGCTTTGAGATTGAAGTTGTGGACCTGGAATACAAATTTAGTGGTCAAATGCCAAAAGAAAATCACACTTGTTGGTGATCAAAGGAGCAGTAAGAATGGTGGGTAAAACATGAATCTGCACCTGTGATGGCTACTAAAGGGATGTTTCCTAGCATGGTCGAGCAACGGTTTTCTGGAGTGATGGAGGAAGGTGCAGATGTGATTTTTCATGGAGGATGTGGAAATACTACTAGTGAGGCATGTGAAAGAGAAAGGAACTTGTGCGAGCTATGTTGGTGGTTGAGAAGCATGATTTGACATAGCTCTTGGCCAACACTAGAGGTGGAGATCGAGGACATTTCGGAGAAGGTACATGTTGAAAATATCAGAGCGTTATGCCTAGATAAGCACAACATGAACACGGTCTTTCATGAGATTTATATCAGGTAATACATCAGGCAGAGAACATGCATTATTGTTATAGAATTAGAGTGGAGTAGCCATGAATACAGTGGACGTAATGGTGGCTCTGTGAAGACTCTGGTGAATATTTTTGTTAAGGATATGCATAGTTGATGCATGCTCAAATCGATTTGGGGTAATTATTAGCACATGAGTTGTGCATAAGCAGGCGGAAGGTCATTTAGGACATTGTGATGTCTCAGTAAGTGCACCTACGCATGAACAAGTGGAGAAACTTAAACCAGCTACTACTAAGAGGTATCAAGCCATCGACTGGCTAGAGGTTGCTTGACATGAGGCTGGAATTTTTCAGCACCCTACAGATTTAGAGAATAGATATTTTTGATCGACATCAACGTGAGTGTGGCATTATAGGGATAACAATTCAGTTCAAATTTTCTCGTGGCTTGCATAAGGTGGATGCGAGAATTTTATATGGAAATCAATTTTTAGTTCAATATCTAAACATGACAATGAGAACTAAAGGATAGGTTGAATTTCATTCTCTACAGCATAAGGGTAGCTTGTAGACACCCTGTTTGACTCAATGGAGGTTACCGGATGTGTGAAGCAATTGCAAATCAATTGTGTGGTTAAATATGAGAGGTTTTGTTATATACACTCTCATTCCAATAAAATGGTCTTGAATCATGGAGAGTCACGATGATGCGAGGGGATGGGTGTCAAATACGCTCACAAGTGTTTGAAAAAAATCATCTAAGAGATGACTCAAGTAGAATTGGTTGTAGAAGGCTCAATGTAAGCGATTCGCAGCGTGGAAAACAGGTCGTGAGAGGTCCATGAGAAGGACAGAGTTTGTGCTAGAAAAGAAACCATGAAACAAAAAAAAAATATTGTAATGGAGTCACATTATATTTCATGTAAATGGGCATACTGTTGTAAGACCTGGTATGGCATGCGTACCCTTGGGTAATCATTGGTAAAGTCTGGGTTAGACCCAGGTGATAGGGGGATGTCAAGTTAACAACTACCCTGGGTAAAAACTTTGGGGGGGGGAGGGCTAGAGTGAGTCGGGTTGTCTCACATAGCATTTTTGGTTGGATTTAGTCAAGAAACCCAAAGTCATGTTTAAGGGGGGAATGTTAGGTAAATTGACTCGGGGTTAGAGTCAAGGTTGACCAGGTTAAACAATTAGGTAGTTTTGGGGCACATTGTATTTTGAACCCATGGTTTTTCGGCCCATGGTATTGCATGTAATGAAGCCTGTAAAAGGCTGGGAAGACTTCATTGTAATGTAGGCCAGGGAGGTGAGTGGTGAAGGCTCACATGGCTAGGTTGGCCAAGGTTTTGGCCAAGGCTAATGAAATTTCATATGGTGGGTTTTCCTCGGAGTTGGGGTTTTTCTAGTTAAATATTATGTATTTATGTTTTATTATTATTTCTTATTGATTTATGTATCTCTCGGTAAATAAGTTAATGTTCTCTAGTAAATTTTTCTTCACATGGCTATATGAGGTTCTCTCAACCTTGACTTCATTGACATATGTAAGTAAGTGTTGAGTTCGTGAACATGCTAATGAATAAATGGTCGTATGAAATGTTTTTGTGATTGATAGGTCATTATTAAGTCTCATTATTGTGAAATAGTGATTGATCATGCTTCTAAATCACACTCGAGGGATTTAGTTCATGTATAACTTTAATCATGAAGGTATGTTTTGATTTCATGCAATTTTGTCTGTGATAAATATCATGAGATATTGCATGCTATGATGTAGGAAAGCATTGGTGTTATGAAACCATCTCACTAAATAGAAGAAAAGATAGATCAATGACTTCTAAATCAGCCTCTTCGAGGGGGAAACCTCCTTTACATTACATAAATGAACAATTATTGGATGATACAAATGAAAAAACCTCCTTTCTATATATATGATTCCATGGGGTCACAATATAATCCTAGCCGACCTAACAATAAGAATGTAAGGGCACAACAATAACAATAGTGGGCTTTTATGGGGCTCAATAATAACAATATGGGGACTACAGGGGTACAAAAATGACAATAAGGGGGCTACACTAACAAAAATAAGGGACTACACTAGTAATATAAGGACCTAACATTCTCCTATCCTTCAAAAAATTGTTGTCCTCAAAGCTTGAGTATTTCTTGATGTTTCTGTATTAAATTCTCATTCTCCCATGTTGAATCTTCAGTGGGTAAGTTCTTCCACTTGATGAGATACTCTGAAATTGATCGATTTCGTAGATGTCGAGTTCTTGTTTCTGTAGCTGCTTCAGGTTCCAATATTATTTTTCCTTCCTCATCAAGTTTTGGCAATATTGTTTGCACTGTAATTTTGTCACCTATAACCTTCTCTAAGCAAGAAACATGGAAAACTGGGTGCACTTTGGAAGATGCAGGAAACTCCAATTTGTATGCCATAGTACCAATATTTTGCAACACCTTGTAAGGACCATAGTACTTTGGCAATAATTTATTATCCTTCTTAGCTTTCTTGAGGGACATTTGTTTGTATGGTTGTTTCCGTAAAAATGCCCAGTCACCTGCATCAAAACTTCTCTCGATGCGATGTTGATATGCTTGTTGTTTCATTCGATTGTGTGCCAAAATTAGGTTATCCTTTAAGAGTTGGAGAAATTTTTGTTGATGCTCGGTGTGATCTTCCACTGCTTGAACCTTAGAATTTTCTCTTAAATATGATGTGATGGACAGTGGATGATATCCATAAAGTGCCATAAATCAGGTCATTTTTGTTGCAGTGTGGAAAGAAGTGTTATACCACCTTTTAGCCAGAGGTAACCACTTGACCCATTGTGTTTTTTTATCGGATACAAAGCAACGATGATATCATTCCAAAAAAAATTCACTATCTCATTTTTCCCATCGGATAGAGGATGATAAGATGAGCTATGAGCTAGTTGACTACCCAAACAAGAAAATAATTCTGTCCAAAAATTTCCAATAAAAATGGGATCTCTATCACTTACAATAATCTTTTGTTTTTCATGTAGCTTTTGAATTTTTTCCATAAATGCAGTAGCAACTATACTCACTTTAAATGGATGAGATAATGCACAAAATTGTGCATACTTGGTAAGTCTATCAACTACCACCATGATGACACTCTTTTCTTTGGATTTAGGTAAACCTATGATAAAATCCATTAAAACATCCTCCCAACGTTGACTTGGAATGGATAAAGGATGTAGTAGAACCGGGGTCTTAATTTTCTCAACTTTATTTTGCTAGCAAACCAAACATTCCACAACAAACTTTTGAATATCAGATTTAGGGTCATCCCAAAAAAATCTTTCTTCACCCTGTAGTAAGTTTTTAAAAATCCTGAGTGTCCTCATAAGGGAGAGGTGTGCAATTCCAAAAGAATATTTGTTTTAGTTGGGAATTCTTACAAATATATAAGCGTTATTTGTACCATAAGTAATCATTTTTCCAATTAAATGTATCAAATGTACTGGGATCTTGCCACAACTTTTGAATGATTGTCCACACTTCTTCATCATTCGCCCATTCCTCCCTTGCTTCGGTTATCCAATATTTTTGGATAATAGAAATGGCACAAAGCAATGCTTCGACGTCCTCATCCTTTCTTGAGAGTTCACCTACAACAAAATTTAGCTTCCCTTTTCTTTAGATGATTTCAAAGTCATAACCCAACATCTTTAGGACCCATTTTTGCTACTCTTTTGAAGATATTCTTTGTTCCAAAATGTATTTAAGACTATCATGATAATTTTTTACGTTGAAGTGTCTTCCCATAAGGTAAGGTCGCCATTTCTTTAGTGAAAGTGGTATTTCCAACTTTTAATTCTCATAAATAGCTTTCTGTAAATACTTTCCTTTGATTGGACGACTTTCAAAAGAAATGGGTTTTCCTTCTTGCATTAAAACAACACCAATTCCATTTCATGAGGCATCACATTCCAAAATAAAGGTTTTTTTTAAGTCTGGTGTAACTAAGACCGATGCTTGGCACATTTCCTCTTTAAGATGTTCAAAGGCCTTAGTTGATTCAGGAGTCCATGAAAATTCATCTTTCTTCAATAATGTTGTTAGAGGTGTTGCTATTCTCCCATAATTCTTAACATACTTGCGATAATACCCTATTAACTCAAGAAATCCTCTCAACTTCTTTATGGTTATCGGGACTTTCCAGTCCTTAATGGCTTTAATTTTGTTAGGTTCTACCTTAACACCCTCGTGAGATACAATATGGCCCGGATATTCCACCTCTTGTACTCTAAAGAAAAATTTGGAGGTTTTTGCATATAATTGTTTCTCCTCCAATAATTTTAGCACCCTATCAACATGTTGAAAATGATCCTTCCAAGACCTGTTCTAGATTAGTATATCATCAAAAAATACTAACACAAATTTTCTAAGGAATGGTTTGAAAATGTAATTCATCAACCCTTGAATTGTAGAAGGTGCATTGCTAAGGCCAAAAGGCATGACCAAAAATTCATAATGACCCTCATGAGTTCCAAATTTTGTTTTCAAAACGTCTTCAGTCTTCATTCTAATTTGATGATATCTTGAACGGGGATCCAACTTGGTGAAATGAATTGCTCCATGTAATTCATCCAATAATTCATCAATCACAGGAATGAGAAATTTATCTTTAATAGTGAGCTTATTGAGCTCCCTATAATCTGTACACATGTGCCATGATCCATCCTTCTTGTGCACCAATACTACTTGAGCAGAGAAAGAACTTTGACTAGGTTGAATTATACCAGCCTCTAACATTTCTGCAATCATACGTTCAATTTCAATCTTTTGTACATAACGATATCTGTAAGGCCTGATATTAGGAGGAACACTTTCTGGAATAAAATGAATATCATGATCATGATCAGGAATAGCATGATCGTGATCAGGAATAAGTGGGAGTTCTTTGGAAGTTTCAAACACCTTGGAATAATTTTCCAAAACTTTTTGGAAATATGGAGAAATATATGATTTTGATGTTGGAACTTATAGTGAGCATAATTGTGAAATTACGCCTCGTTGTTATTTCTTCATAAGATTTTTCATGACATTAGAGCTTAATATATTTCTTAGATTCCCTGCAATACCCCGTAATTCAACTTGCTTTCCTTCCGAAAAAAAATTAAAGAAAATTTCTTGAAAAAAAACTATCGTCCCCAAAGATTGTAACCATTGTACTCCTAGTACAACATCAGCACCACCCATTGGAATGAAGAGCATAGGACTATTAAATACATATGCTCCCATGGTTAGCTTTATATTATGTCACTTTCCAGAGCAATTTATAGTTCCTCCATTCACAACCATCACTTGACACTTTGGTGCTGGGTATAGGAAGAAATTAAATTCCTTGGCTGCCTTACAATGAATAAAATTATGGGTACTACTCGAATCAATTAGCACTATTAAATTTTTCTTCTTTATATGTCCTTCTATCTTGAGAGTTTGAGGAGTGGTAATTCCTGCCAATGCATTTCAAGATATGTTCGGATTCATTTCTTCTTCCTCTAGGGTTGGTTCATGGTGTATATCCTCTTCTTTTGAAGTTTCTTGTTCCTTTTCTTCCTCCTCTTCACAATCTATGTAAAATAATTTCTTCATAGCACACTTATGACCTTTAGTGTATTTTCTATCACAACTATAGCAAAGCCCTTTTTCTCTTTTTTCTTCTAGTTTTTGTGGTGTCAACCTTGTAGGTTGTGGAATTATAGGAGTAGCAACACTTCCATATTTATAGTTGTGAGTGGTATGCTTCCTTGTCGCCATAATTTTTATTTCAATTTTTCTTTCCAACCTTAATGCCTTCTCCAATGAATCAAGTTCAAAAAGGTTAACCTCATGTTGTATGTTATCCTTTAAAGTCCATATGAAGACATCAATCATGTGATCCTCTGGAATATCCTTTGCCCTTATATTCAATTTTTGGAATTCCTCAATGTGCTCCACCATTGAACCCTTTTGTTTTATATTTATCAATTGGCTAAAGAATGTGTTGCTCTTTGTATCCTCATAATGTGCTATAATTTCCTCCATAAAAATTTACCAAGTGACAATTTTTTTATGAGAGAAATGCCATCGATACCATACAAATGTATGTTTTTTATAAATATAAAGTTTCAATGCCTACCTTTTGTGTGTTTTTCACATTATGGAGTCAAATTATTGTTCTATTTGTAGTATCCATGTTACAGGATCCTTGCCATAAAACTTCCTCCTATCGATCTTTGTGTTGAGATTCAACAAGATGATGAGCTTAGTGAAAATTAAGCACCTTCACTAAGTGGGGCCCGCAAGCTATTTTTAGGTGTATGTTTATTTTTAGACATGGTGAGCATATTCTATAAGTAGCAGGAGGTTATTTGTAGATGGTTTATGAATTTGGAAAAATAGATGAGATTCTATTTCTAGAAGATTGGGCAAAGTCTATTTATATATCGCTAATCTAAAAATAGATGCATGTTGATTATTATTAGCCTTTAATAATAATCCGACAATAAATATCAACTTATTCTCTTGGAGCACTTTATTTCATTGAACAGATTTGGAAAATCAGTGGGCTAAAGGAATTACACAATTCCTATGGTGGTTGGTGACTCATGCATGGAGGACTCAGCTATAACTGATAGTGGCAAGTTGTGACAGAGTTGGAAGAGTAGTTATGTGAGCTATTATTTAGTTTAACTCAGTTAAGTGAGTTAAACTCAGTTGTGCTAGTTGTATCTAGT
The DNA here is from genome assembly GCA_034641835.2 of Pinus albicaulis. Classification (NCBI taxonomy): domain Eukaryota; kingdom Viridiplantae; phylum Streptophyta; class Pinopsida; order Pinales; family Pinaceae; genus Pinus; species Pinus albicaulis. The sequence continues at coordinate 882,764,346 of CM076580.1, forward strand.
TCTAACTGAAGATACACTAGTGAGAGTTTAGTGAATTAATTCGCAACCATAGACTCACTTGCAACTGAAAAAATACAATAGCTAACTACTTGCATCTCAGTTCTAGTGGAGACCCAGTGGAGAGATAGGTGAAAGGGTGAGATGGACTATCTGTTGTGACTATAGTGATGCATTCAATGATCTGACACACATAAGAGATTCCAATGAGGATTGTGCAGTCAAGGCAAGGCCAATTCAAATTCATTTAGGGGTCTTCTTCATCAGGGATTGCGCAGTGGAGGTAGGTTGTCAAGAGGGAAGAAATTGGTGCATAGATATGCAAATTTCTGCATGACAGTGTGTAATGATTGTTGATTGTACTGAGAGCTTGATGTACTAAGCTTTGTATGAGATTTTACATGTTTCATTGGTACACATAATATATTATAGTTGGGTTTTTTAGCCTTAAGCTTTCCCGTTAAACAAATATGTTTATGTGCGATTGATTTTACTTCATATGTGTTTTGCAATTGGTGATTTAATTTCTGCAAAGAATTAAGTGAAAGGACTATGTATTTAACGTAAGATTAATTTGTTAGATCGGGGGAGTCCGGTAATATACATGCATCTTGTATAATTTCTACATGGTATTAGAGGAGTGTTAATCACTAAATATTGCAATCTTGAATCGGTGTTGAGTTTTGTGTTGGTGGACAATTCGAATTTGCTGCAAGAATTTCTTGGTGTGACAGTTGAGTATTTATTGAAATGGCTTTCAATGGGTTGTGGTTAGAGTATGCCCTTTAGGGTAGATCGAATCTGAAGGATTTCATCGATATCGGTGTTCCTAAGCCTAATTTTAGCGATGCTGCATTACTTGACTCCTGGCAAAAGAAAGTAGCAAAGATAAGAAGGGTCATGTTGGAAGGTGCGAAGGACCATATTGTGTCAAGCCTTCATGGGAAAGCCACTCCATTTTCAATGTGGATGGCTTTGACATATCTTTTCCAAAGCAACAGCGACCATAGGAAGTTGGCGCTAAAAGATAAGCTCATAAAAATCAAAATGGAGAAGGGCGACAGTATTCCAAAATATCCAACGAAGTTTGTACAATGTAGGGATGAGCTGGGGAGTGTGGGAATCATAGTTGTGGATGATGATTTGGTGAGCATGGATCTCCTTGGGCTACCAAAGATTTGGCACAGTTATCAGGACTCTGTTAATGGACAGGATAAACTACCGGATTGGGAGCGACTTTGGTTAGATCTAGTGCAGGAGGAGATAAGGCGAAGTACCAGGGATGGCTCTTCATCAAAGAATGATGATGAAGAGAATTTCGCTTTGGCTGCCAAAGCAAGGAAAGGGAAGGGGAAGAAATCCCATCCAAAATCCAAGGATAAAGGCAAGAAGATGGCTTTGTTCAAGGTGAAGTGTTTTCATTGTCACGAACATGGGCATCTCGCCACTAACTACCCACAGAAAAAGAAGAACAAGAGGGATGCTAGAGCTGCAACTGTGAGGTCCTTAACTCACAATTTTAACTTTAATTATATTTAATCGCATGCTTAGTTTCAAGCGCAAAGGGATCGGTGTGGTATCTTGATAGTGGTGCTTCCTTCCACATGACGGGAGACAAGGAGTTGTTTGGTGACTTGGAGGAGAAAGATCTCCAAATGCATATAGAGATGGGAAACAAGGGTAGATACAGTGTGACTGGCATTGAAACCATTACCTTTGAGAGGGAGTCAGGTAAACCATTTCTGTTGAAAGGTGTTATGCATGTTCCAGGTTTGAAGAAGAACTTGGTCTTGGTCGCGATGTTGGAGGACAGAGGTTATAACATTGTTTTCAGCGAAGGAAAATATTTCCTGAGACATAAAACAACGATTCAAACCAAGAGGATAGGGATTCGAGTTAAGAATATCTACAAGCTGGAAGTAGATGGCTACGTTGTAATGATGGGCAAAGAAGAAGAAGTGGTGAGCTGGGAAGAGGGAAAATTATTGCACAGGAGATTGGGCCATCTTCACCATGGCGCCCTGAAGATTTTGCAGCGTATTTATACTGGAATTCCCAAGGGTACTCTTGCACAATTAGATCAGTGCAAGGGATGTACTATGGGTAAGTTTTTGAAGACCACCTTTCATGAGAAGGAGAACTGTGCTTTGGTGATCCTGGAGAGAATTCACACAGATGTGTGTGGACCTTTCTCGGTTGCTTCAATAGAAAAACATAGGTATTATGTTATATTTGTTGATAACTATTCTTGTAGATGTTGGATCTTCTTCATGCAGAAGAAGAGTGAAACATTATCAAAGTTCTGTGAGTTTAAATCATTGGTGGAGAAGGAGTCAGGGAAGCAAGTGAAGGCTCTGCAGAGTGATAATGGTGGTGAATATATCTCGAATGAATTCAAATAATTATGTAGAAAAGAAGGAATTCAAAGAGAACTCATAGTGCCTCATAACCCACAGCAGAATGGGGACGTGGAGAGGAAGAACAGAATGATCGTGGGTGCTGCACGATCTATGCTGCATGACCAGGGCCTACCAATGCACTTGTGGGCGGAAGCATGCAACACTGTGGTTTATGTGCAAAATCGTTTTCCTCATAGGGTACTTGGCATGAGTACACTTGAAGAAGCTTTTACTGGTAACAAGCCTGATATTTCTCATTTGAATATTTTTGGCTCATCTGTTTACATTCATGTGACAAAGGACGCCAGGAAGAAGTTGGAGCCGACTGTAGAAGTTGGGATATTTGTGGGGTACACAGAAACACCCCATAATTATCGTGTGTAATTTCCAAATATTTGGATGACTATGGTGCAACGGGATATAAAATTCAATGAGGAGAAAGCCATGAAGTTATCGCTTGATAGGGAGCTACACTTGCATGAAGAGGAGGAACTTCTTGTTCCCAAAGATGAGCCTCAAGATGTGGATCAGCCAGAAGAGGAGGATCATGGAGTTGAGGATTCCACTCACACAGAGCCAAACATTAGAACAGGTAGAAGGAATACCACAAAAGTGGAGAGGCTGAAGATTGATGCGGCACAGAATGTAGGAGTCCCTACATCACAATACAGACAGAGACATACACCTGACCGATTCATTGGATACATGGCTCTGATGAGCAAGTGTATCGTGATAGAGCCATATTCATTTGAGGAAGTAGCGTAGGAGCCCATATGGGTAGATGCCATGGTGGAGGAGTATGACTCCATTATCAGAAAAAATGCTTGGGAGATTGTTCCAAGGCCAGTTGGTAAATCAATGGTAGGTTCAAAATGGATCTACAAGGTAAAGCAAGTTGTTGATGGGAGCATCGAGAAGTATAAGGTAAGATTTGTTGCCCGGGGCTTCTCACAGATCGAGGGGATTGATTATGAATAAACCTTTTCACATGTTGCATGGTATTCTTCCATAAGGACCATCCTTGCTCTCTCAGCGCGGATGGGTTGGCACATTCATCAGATGGATGTGAAGACTAAGTTCCTTAATGGGATCATTGAGGAATACGTGTACATTGAGTAGCCTAAAGGATTTTAGAACTTCAACAAAGAGTCACATGTGTGAAGACTCAAAAGAGCGTTGTATGGGCTTAAACAAGCACCTCATGCTTGGTACACACGGATCGACAACTATTTCACTAGACTTGGCTTCACCAAGAGTGAGGTGGATGCAAACATATACCAAATTGTGGTGGAGGGTAAGATTTTGATCATTTTTATTTATGTTTGTGATTTAAATCTAATGGGTGATGAGCGGTTGATACACTCATGCAAGGAAGATCTTGCAAATGAGTTTGAGATGAAGGAATTGGGCCTCCTTCATTATTTCATTGGATTGAAAATATGGCAGCAAGAAGGTGAATTGTTTGTGTCTCAAGGCAAGTATGCTCAGGAGGTACTTGGTAAGTCTCACATGCAGGACTGCAAGCCCATGGATACTCCTCTTCCAGGAAACTAGAGGAAAGAGGATGCTACAACGGCAGAGGTAGTGGATGCTACTGTCTATTGACAGTTGGTGGGTTCGCTCATGTATTTAGTTAATACAAGACCAGACATAAGCTATGCAGTGAACCTGCTTAGTCAAACGATGGTTAAGCCTACCAAGCTCTTTTGTAAGGCAAGCAAGCATGTCCTGAGATATCTCAGGGGCACATCTGAGTATGGCTTATGGTACAAACATATGGGTGAGGTGAAGTTGCATGGCTTCACGGATGCAGATTGGGCAGGCAGCCCAATGGACAGAAAGAGCACATCAGGAGGGGTTTTCAGTATCGGATCTACAACATTTTCTTGGTACAGCAGGAAGCAAAGATCCATGGCACTCAGTTCAGCGGAAGTAGAATACATGGCGGCAAGTCAAGCTGCATGTGAGGCTATCTGGATGAGGAAGATACTGGTCGGTTTTTTCGGTTTTCATTTAAATCCTACAGCAATACATTGTGATAATCAGAGTTGCATTAAACTCTCGCTTAATCTTTTGTTTCATGATAGATATAAGAATATAGATATCCGGTGTCATCATATCAGAAATTTTGTGCAGTAGAAGATCATGTTGCTTTAGTACATTCCTACGGAAGATCAGGATGCAGAGATTTTGATGAAGGCACTCACCAGGAGAAAATTCGAATATCATAGATACAGGAATAGGGTGAAGGATAATCCCTATCTTGTTGAGAGGGAGTGTTGAGATTCAACAAGATGACGAGCTTAGTGAAAATTAAGCACCTTCACTAAGTAGGGCCCGCAGGCTATTTTTAGGTGTATGTCTATTTTTAGACATGATGAGCATATTCTATAAGTAGCAAGAGGCTATTTGTAGATGGTTGATCAAGTTGGAAAAATAGATGAGATTCTATTTTTAGAAGATTGGCGAAGTCTATTTATATATCGCTAATCTAAAAATAAATGCATGTCGATTATTATTAGCCCTTAATAATAATCCTACAATAAATATCAACTTATTATCTTGGAGCACTTTATTTCAGTGAACAGATTTGGCAAACCAGTTGGCTGAAGGTATTACGCAATTCCTAGGGTGGTTGGTGACTCATGCATGGAGGACTCAGTTATAACTGATAGTGGCAAGTTGTGACAAAGTTGGAAGAATAGTTATGTGAGCTATTATTTAGTTTAACTCGGTTGTGCTAGTTGTATCTAGTTCTAACTGAAGATATACTAGTGAGAGTTTAGTGAATTAATTATTTAATTAATTCACAACTAGAGACTCACTTGCAACTAAACAAATACAACAGTTAACTACTTGCATGTCAATCCCAGTGGAGACCCAATGGAGAGATATGTGAAAGGGTGAGATGGACTATCTGTTGTGACTATAGTGATGCATTCAATGCATTTGGCACACATTGGAGATGCCAATGAGGATTTCGTAGTCAAGGCAAGGCCAATTCGAATTCATTCAGGGGTCTTCTTCAGCAGCGATTGCGCAGTGGAGGTGGGTTGTCAAGAGGCAAGAAATCAGTGTATAGATATGCAAATTTCTGCATAATAGTGTGTAATGATTTTTGATTTTACAGAGAGCTTGATGTACTAAGCTTTGTATGAGATTGTTACATGTTACGTTGATATACATAATATATGATAGTTGGGGTTTTTAGATTTAAGCTTTCCCGTTAAACAACTGTGTTTATGTGTGATTGATTTTGCTTCATATGTGTTTTGCAATTGGCGATTTAATTTCCCCAAAGAATTAAGTGGAAGGAATATGTACTTAACATAAGATTAGTTTGTTAGATCAGGGGATTCTGTTAATATACATGCATCTTGTATAATTTCTACACTTTGGAATATGGTGGGTCTTCAATCCAACATTAGATTCTATGAAATTACAATTAAAATTTATTTTGTTCTCATAATAAGTTTCATATACTGCCTTTTCACCATTAGGAATCTTTTCTTTTAGCAACTTTGTCAAACCTTCCTTCAAACCTTCCATGTCTTTCTTCAAATATTCCATGTTTCCTTCTATACCATCCATCTTAGCTTCCATTCCATTCTTAAAACCATCCATCTTAGCTTCTATGCCATTCTTCAAACCATCCATCTTATCTTCCACTCCTTTCCTCAAACCATCCATCTTAGCTTCCATTTCATTTTCAGTTACTTTTTGCGAGAGCGAAATTTGTTGCACATGGTCTCTTAATTTTGATATATCATGTTGCACTTCTTCCTCTTCATGCATCATAATAGATATTTCTGAAGTATTAATGGGTGTGGAATTATTTTTGGGAAGCATTAAAACCCAACACTGTTATCTATGATTCAATATGCCCTTGGAATCACTTTAAACTAATTTTTCAAAAAAAAATTATACAATTTTAAAAAAATACATACTTTTTTCTTGCTTTTTAGAAGCTCGATATTGATATTTAGGTATCTTTGTTATTTCATATCCCTAATATTTTAGCTTTGGTCCTGTAGATGCCATATGAGTCTTCTTTCCAATGCCATAGGTCAGACCTGATTCGGATTCTTCAAGAAAAAGTTATGTTGAATATCCCACAATGACGTAATTATGGATTGGTTCAGTAGAGAAAACTTGTATGACATGCCACATGTCACTGCTTCATCTTTTGGCTCTAAACTCGATAAAAATGAAACTACAATTAATGAAATTTTGACCACTATTTACATAATTCCAATCCAATGTCTGAAATGAAAGTTATGTCGATTCTCCCTCAGCCACCTGTTTGAGATGAAATTCTAGAGCATGCACAAACCTTAACTCCCTCAGATCATATATATGAAAATATAGCGAACCAAGGTCTGAAATTTTTAAATGACATTGCTCAGGATTTCTTCTCAAATGGGTTTTTGTTTTAGCATCTGAAACTTTGTAGAAAAAAGGTTAAAGAGAAAATGAAATGACGCCTTGTTTGCAATAGCAAAACCATAGAATCCAAAGCTCTAATACCAAATGTTATGAAACCAGCTCACAAAATAGAAGAAAAGATAGATCAACGACTTAGAAATCAGCCTCTTTGAGGGGGTAACTTCCTTTACATTACATAAATGAACAATTCTTAGATGATATAAATGACAAAACCTCCTTTCTATATATTGGAGTCCATGGGGTCACAATATAATCGTGGCCGACCTAACAATAATAATGTAAGGGCACAACAATAAAAATAGTGGGATTTTATGGGGCACAATAATAACAATATGGGGACTACAGGGGTACAACAATAACACCAAGGGGACGACACTAACAATAATAAGGGACTACACTTGTTACAGGTCAATTTGGCATCATCCCAAAAAACAGATCATTATCCATTAAGGTCTATGATACTCTAAATTAGTTGCTACATGCCCTAAACAAGTCATCCCATTGGTGGTTTTCCTTCATGAAAGTTTCACTTCTTAGATGCTATGTAAAGTGCCCCATTGAGCCATCAACACACCCCAGATTGCAGTAACTGCTTTGCAAATCATCTACTCCCATGCAAGGCTGCGTTGCAAAGGATATAGGCCCACTTTAGAGTGTGTTGGTCGGCTGGGAGTGAATTTTTCCTCGGATTCCTGGAATATTCCCAACCTTTAGTGGCTTCTAGAAGTTTTTCTAGCTTTCACCCCATTTGATAGCTTCGAATATGGACACCATGAAGCCATTAAACCTCTTATCCTTCTATTCCCATGAACAAGGAAACCTCATCACCTATATTTTGAAAATAAATCAAATGTTTCATTTATGTCAAACTACCTCCATCTACTTGTAAATAGAGCACTGATCATAGTGCACAATAAAGCAAGAATTTGTATTAAGTAGAGTTATGTTGGTGAGATCACAGCTCTTGGAGGTATCATGCATGCACTATTATGTTGCTGGATTGATGATATTGGGTGTGATGAGGATGCGAATAAAGCTGGAGGAGTGACATCAAATCTATCAACTGGCTGTACTTCTTCTTCTACTTCATAATAATGACATTTTTTCCTTTCCTAATGCATGTGTCAATGATTTTATATGTGTATTTACGAATTTAATCGATTCAATTTGTTTAACTTGAATAGATCATATTGACTTTATGTTGTTTTTTGTCTTCTGTTTTCCATTGCAGGTATCAATCAAGCGAGCTCAGTTAGATTGAGAGCGACAGAAGCGATGAAGGGAGCTGAGGAAAAGTGAACATATTACAAGTAGGTTTTCTTCCCTTTATCTATTCATTTTAAGGAAAAGGTCAAATATCTTTCTTTCTATTGTTCTAAGTGCAACACCACACTTAGAGAAAGCATACTTCTCAGTAGGTTTGATTTCTGTAAACAACACTAGTAATATAGGGACCTAACAATTGGATTGTCAAGTTAGGTGAAGGATGTTGACTTAAAAAAGGAACAACAACAACTTGAAGATATTAGAATGCATAACAGAAGCACCAGGAAGCTACAAAATAGCCACTATTTAGATCCATTGAGTTTTTTACTAAGAAATTGTGTATGGGAAAACTAATTGTACAAAGTTGTGTATATAAATCTCATTGTGATTATGCTTGAGTCAAGCATGTTTTGTGTTTTGTGGTTGGTTTAAATCATTATTGTAAATGTTTTTGGTTATAGAACACCAAGGATGATGTTCCTCCATGGGGGGGGGATTTGTGGCATTCCCTATGGGTTAGTCCCCCTTGTAAACATTGTAAATAATTCCTTGTAATTATGTAGCCATAAATTAAAATGGCTAAGAGAAAGGGATGTTGATTCCAGTGCTTGAGGAGAGAGATTTCTTGAGGACTTGGTTATTTTAAATATCAGTCATGGGTTGACTAAGTGGTTTTAATGGGCTTACTATGTATTAAATTCAGCTGGAAAAATGAAGAACAATCCCATGTTCCTTTTGGGCATAACTGCAAGCAAGAAAAGGACAAAACCTTAATGAATATAATGGTTTGTGTTGTCCAAGAAATCAGTTTGCGCGGACCCATGAATGGGGGAGATGATTAGTCGGTTATGTTAGTGCAAGGATTCACTCCTTGACTGTAAAAGGAGTAAGCCTTACACACCAAATTTCCTTTCAAATTTAAAGGTTTTGAGTGGTGGGATGGCTTCTCAAAGAGTTTGAAATGTTTTTTTATTCTTTAAGACTTTCATGGATTTGGCAAGTTGTGGCAAGTATAAATTGTATGGGTAAAATGGTAGTATAGGGAGAAGAGTGCAACAAATGAGAGGAGATTGATAGTTGGTACTTACTCTAAGAAATATTCATATCCTATATCAGTCACACAACTATAATGATGGTTCTTTACACAAACTCTGTTTTATGTAAAGTAAACAACATTAAGAAAGTAGAGTACATGCATAAATAATTTCACAAATCCTTCATGAAATCTTCACTAACATATTCTACAACATATATATGATTTGCAGGAAGCTCGAAAGAAGATAATTTACTATTATATCCTCTAACAGTTTCTTACTCACACCTTACTAGCTATTGCAACTCATAAATTAGAAGAAATTATCAAAGAGAGAAACACACCATACATTAGATAGTTCTAGAGTCACAAAATCCTCCAGCATGAAGTGAAAAAATGAGTTTTATTTATTATATTAATTCTTCAAGTAGACCAGCATCCAACCCTAAAATGTATTTACAAATGGTATGTATAGAAATAGAGGCACCAACTCCATCTCTTATAAAAATAAGGAAACACTACTCCTAACATTACATGGGTGTCATAGGACATTAAAGTTATATCCCATCGAAATCTAACTGAAAGGATAGATGTATATGAAAGAAGAGAAGAGAATTTGGGTTGAACTGTTGAGTATGCTAACATGTTGCCCCTTTTTTTGTTGATTTGTCTCCTCATGTCTTTGGTTCTTAAATAACCATGTGTCTTCATTAAATATGACCTTAAACAACCTCATAATCACTTATCACCATCACTTTTTATATCCATATCATTATGAGTCCTTATCTTTCCTGAAATGGCTCAGACATTTTGCTAACAGATGTCAAAAATCACGCTACCAGAAATTCCGGTAAAAAATTATAACTGCACAAAAATTGTAATGCTACTAGAATTTCCAATAGCGCTCTGTTTCTTTTTCAAAAATGCACAAAAAATTCTTGAAAACTTGTGTAGACTTATACACTTTGAAATTTTAGTTTCTGTTGAAAATTGCACTTGATAAGAAAAAAGGTGTTTTTATCATAAAACATTTTTACCTTTGTTCCATATGGGTTGCAGCTTCAGCAAGCTTGTCCAAGTCTGATTTGTTGTCAACAACTGATCTTGATCTTGTGGTTCTTGTGGTTGTTTATTTGACAGTGGAATTTTTCTCCTTTGAACCCTTTTGGATCTTTCTTCTTTTTCGGGGTTTTGTTTGCTGATCTGTAGGGTTTTTGTTTTCATATTTCTTCTTGGACTAATTAGTCTTTAAACCTTCATATTTTCCTTCTACGTCAATGACCTCTGTCAACAAGCTGGGATTATGCAGAGCCTTAGACTTGATCCTGAACTTGTTTCTGTATCTGGTATGTTTTTTTTGGTACCAGCAACATGTTTGGTCCCCTCTTTCTTTCTCTTGCTACTTATTTCATACCCTGCATCTTTGAGGAGCTCCTCATTAGACTTAGTGGGTTGATACTCTTTCTGCATTTTTTGTTGAATGTTTACTTCTGGAATTTTCGATACCACATGTGCTTTGGATTTTTCTGCAGTAGCAGACCTTCCACTCCGAGCTCTGGTACAGAAATTAGGAAAAGGAGAAATGGGAGGCACCATTTTCATGGATTTAGGTGTATTTATTGATGAGCTATCTCCTTCCTCCAACTTCCTCTCAACCTTGGTTGAAGGAGTCTTTTGTTTTCTTCTCTTGGCCTTATGGATATTCTCCTTCTTAACATTTCTCTTTGTTCTTTTTGCAGGCTGAGGGTGTTGTTGTGAAGCTGGAGACAGTTGAGCTGGAGGTGTAGGTGTAGGTTGGCCTGCCTTGTAAAATAGAAAATGGTCCCATGATTGACTTATTTTCCTTAGTTTTTCCTCAATTAACACTTTAATGATACCTTGATGATACAAGTTGTATTCTGAAGTAGCTCTATGTGTTTGAATCATGGCTGACATCTTTATTAGGATCTTCAGCAAAAAGTATGGCAAGTTGAGGGTCTTGATACCTGCAACATGAAACAGAAATCTCATATGATAAAGAAACACTACAGTATACCTCCTCTTACAAGTGAGGTAAATTTTGACGAGCTTCATAACTTCAGCCCATTCATTTTTAAGGAAACTATTGGGAATTCCTTTGGCCCAGTTGGGATCTCTGTGTCCATGTTTAAGGAAATTGTTGAGGTCTCCTCCAATTATGACTTAACCTTTAAACCACATTTCTCCTTCATGTGGAAGGTTGAATGCCTCATCAATTGAATCTGTTGATACCTGCAATTTAAGAACATAGATAGTTGCTTCTTGTCCATTGAAATAATGTGCAAACACCTGAGCTACTCCTAAGTGAGAGCTTCCCAGTCTTGAGCATATAGAATACCACCCTGCTTGAAAAAAAAATCGTCTTGATGAGCTCCATCATTAGACATATTTGGAGGGGTTAATTGTCACCTTTTTTCCTTCTTAGATCTCTTTTGCTTTTATTTTTATTATAATTTGGTTTTATGATGCTAGCATAGGTGGTGATTTAGGCTAACATACTTGGAGTGCCTAATATGAGGTTGAGTACAGAAAATCATGAGTTATTAAGAATTTTTACAAGGATTTTATCATAAATACAAAGAGGAGTGAACTCAACCTTTGTTTACTTGGAGTCAAGTAGATTCAATCACCCCAAAGATTCTCTCCAGCAATTTTTGTTCCAAAAGAAGCCAAGCAACTCCAAGAGGAGTGAACTCAATATTTGTCTACTTGGAGTCGAGTAGACTCAATCACCCCAAATATTCTCTCTACCAATTCGAGTTCCAAAGGCAACCAAGCAACTCAAAGAGGAGTGCACTCGATCTTTGTTTAATCGGAGTCAAGTAGATTCAATCACTATTTTCTAGGGTGTTGTTGGTAGCTACCTTGTAGAATAAATAGAGTAGAGATATGGCTAGGAAGGGGATTATTCTGGTCGATTCTAGTTGGAACTTTGTTGTAAGCTATTGAGCTTTTTATTATTTTACTCAGTGATCAAACTTTCAGAAATGTATGAGGTTATTCTTTTATGAAATGAGTAGATTGATTTCAATATACTGATCTAATTTTTAGAGAGCTAGGCTCATGCGTTAGGGCCCAATCCATGTGCCTCAGCCTCTCTGTTGTATTTTTTCTCTGCTTTCTATCATTCAATTAGTTCTTCTTCTGATAGTTTCATTTCTGCTTAGTTTTTCTTTCACTGTGGTGATGTAGTTTTTCATTTTCTTATGAGAGTAATATAATAGAAGAAAACCAAAAATCTGTGGATAAAGACCCCCTTCTCATCTCTATCAATAGGGATTGAGCAGAGTGAACCTTCCCATAGACCCAAAAACTTATTTCTGTTCACTATTTCTAAGATTAAAAGTAGAGTTGCATTACCATTTTCAGCCTTCCTTTTTGTATTTCATTTTCACGCATTTTCCTGTTTTTCGTGCATAGAACAATAGAGTTGTTTGCAAGAATTAGTGATAAAGCCCCATAGCAGCTCCATGGTGCTTCCTTGCTTCATTTTCCATCTCTGTACTCACAACCCGAGCATTGTTGTTACGTCCTCCATTCCCTCTTTTTCTTCTCTTATTCTAACTACTACACCCACCTTTTTCCCCTAAAACTACTTAAACCCTTCAGGCCGCCTTATTCCTTTGTTTCTATTGGCTATGGTTGCCTTAGTCATTTTAATGAAAAACGTTTGAAAACCATTCGAACTCGACCTCCACCCTTTCTCCTCGAACTTCCCACTCTGTACTCTACTGCTAGACACACTGCCACATCACCCAGCGCATTTCGCACTTCACAACTTTTCCTGAACAGCACTTTCGCTATCCCTCCAACTTTGTGATATTGTGATTGCGATATAGCACTTCGCACTTCGCAAATTTTCAAATTATTCCACTCCATCTGATCTTTGAAACCACACTTTTCAAATTATTCCACTCTGAAGCATTTTTGCGCTATAACAAAGTTTTAATAAGGTTTAAACCCCTCTTTCCACTTCTAAGCCTTTTTTCATTTGTTAAGCCCTCCATTAGCCTCTTTAGCCTTTTTTTTTCCTCCAAGCTGTAAATCAACACTTTTTCAATTAGAATTAAGTCATGGATAGCTTAGCTTAATGGATAGAAGCATGGTAGATAGACCACGGGATAAACATAGTGCATTTAGCCATTTGGCCAAGTTAAGTGTGGTTTAGAATTAGTTTCCTTTCTACCATTTATTTTCAGCAATTTAGTTTAGTTTCCTTCCTATCATTTCTTTTTAGCAATTTAATTTAGTTTCTTTCTATCATTTATTTTATACACATTAAATTAGTTTCATTGTCATCATTTCCTTTCTTAAAATTAATTTAATTTCCTTTCTGTCATTTCCTTCCAACAATTTTCTTTTCAGTTTTAATCATAGTTTAAGAAATAGCACCCACCCTTCAGCACAGATTCCCTTCAGAATCAAATGTTGTGTACCTCAAGGAGAAATGGATCCTATTTCAAATCAGAACTGTAGCCTCCCATGGATCCCTAACTTTCCAAGATTGTAAGCAATTCAAGGATTTCTACAAGCAAGGTAACATGGCTAATTAAGCAAAGATTGCATAATTTTATGTGCATAACCTTGTGCTAACAAATTTGGATACTTGGGACCCAAATCCTACAATGGGGGATATGCAGTTGATGGCTTTAGTATCTTGGATGATGACTGAGGTATGGTGGGTCATGAGAAGAAGAAATAGAGAACCCTTACATATCAGACCAGAATTATTCAACCCAAGAGGAGTCATCCTTAACTGTCAAGATATTGAAAGGGACCCTGCACTAGTTGAAAGCTACCTTCAGACTCAAACACAGGTAATCAGCCACTTTGATGATGTTCCTAGGTAGATAGAAGATGAGTGCATCATGGCTAGCGAGAGGAGATGGAACAACCTCCGGCACAGCCTCAAGAATGGGGAGTACCATACTCCACAAAGACTAAGGGGTGCATTGGAAAGGGTGCCATTATACAAAAGGGCCATGCAGGCCAAAAAGATCCAATGGTTGGGCCTGAAGCTCAGCCCACCTTTGCTACTGGGGCTGAATGATGAAAAGGACATAGATGCACAAGATAAAGAATGGGAGAATGTAGAAAAGAATAATGGTTTTTACCCCTTCGGGGAAACTCCCACACTTCTTCCTTAGGAAATCAAGGGGGTTGTTAAAGCCTTGAAGGAAATGTAGGGGGGTGATTAATTGCTCAGAGGATGAGCAACCATTCAGTAGGGGGGTGATGATGAGCTCCATCATTAGACATATTTGGCGGGGTTAATGGTCACCTTATTGCCTTCTTAGATCTCTTTTTCTTGCATTCTTATTATTATTTGGTTTTGTGATGCTAGTATAGGTGGTGATTAATGCTAACATACTCGGAGTTCCTAATATGAGGTTGAGTGCTGAAAATCATGAGTTATTAAGAATTTTTATAAGGATTTTATCTTAAATACAAAGAGGAGTGAACTCAATCTTTGTTTACTTGGAGTCAAGTAGACTCATTCACCCCAAATATTCTCTCCAGCAATTCGAGTCCCAGAAGCAGCCAAGCAAATCAAAGAGGAGTGAACTCAATCTCTATTTACTTGGAGTTGAGTAGACTCAATCACCCCAAAGATTCTCTCTAGCAATTCGAGTTCCAGAGGCAACCAAGCAACTCAAAGAGGAGTGAACTCGATCTTTGCTTACTCGGAGTCAAGTGGACTCAATCACTATTTTCTAGGGAGTTTTTGGTAGCGGCCCTGCAGAATAAATAGAGTATAGATAGGGCTAGGAAGGGGATTATTCTGGTTGATTCTAGTTGGAACTTTGTTGCAAGCTATTGAAATTTTTATTATTTTACTCAGTGATGAAACTTTCAGAAATGTATGAGGTTATTCTTTTAAGAAATGAGTATATTTCACTTTACTGATTTAAGTTTCAGAGAGCTAAGCTCATGGGTTAGGGCCCAATCCATGTGCCTTAACCTCTCTGCTATATTTGTTCTCTGCTTTCTATCATTCATTTAGTTTTGATAGTTACATTGTTGTTTAGTTTTGCTTTTAGTGTGTCGTTGTAGTTTTTCATTTGCCTATGAGAGTAATAGAATAGAGGAAAACCAAAAAGCTGTGGATCAAGACCCCCATCTCATCTCTGTCAATAGGGCTCGAGGGAGAACCTTCCCATAGACCCAAAAACTATTTTCTCTTCACTATTTCTAAGATTCAAAGTAGAGTCGCATTACCATTTTCAGCCTTCCTTTTTGTATTTCATTTTCACGCATTTGCCTCTTTTTCGTGCATATACCAGCAGAGTTGTTTGCAGGAATTAGTGATAAAGCCACAGAGTAGCTCAGTGGTGCTTCCCCGCTTCATTTTCCATCTTTGTACTCACAGTCCGAGCATTGTTGTTATGCCCTCCATTCCCTCTTTTTCTTTGCTTATTCTAACTGTGCACCAACCTTTTTCCCCTAAAAGCACTTAAACCCTTCAGCCCACCTTATTCCTTTGTTTCTATTAGCTACGGTTGCCTTACTCGTTCTAAAGCAAAAATTCTTGAAAAACATTGGAACTCAACCTCCACCCTTTCTCCTCGAACTTCACTTCACAACTTTTCCTGAACAACACTTCTGCTATCCCTCCAACTTTGCAATATTGCACTTCGCACTTCACAACTTTTCTTGAACAACACTTCCGCTATCCCTCCAACTTTGCGATATTATGATTGCGATATCGCACTTCGCAACTTTTACCACATCACAACTTTTTCCCTTTTATTTAAAGACCTACCGCTCCTATCTGCCAATTGTGATGTTTCGATCGTGCTCCAGCACCGGTCCCACCACCACGTCACCCATCTCAAATCGCAAATCACAATATTTATCCCCGTCGCATTTCGCACTTCACAGATTTTATCCTTTTGCATTTCACACTTTGCATCATTTTCCTTTTTCTTTTAAGACTTACCACTCCTATCTGCCGATTGAAATATTACGATCATACTCTTCCGCCGGTCCCACTGCCACATCACCCATCACAAATCGCAATATTTATCCCCGTCTCATTTCGCACTTCCCATTGTTTAGTTTATTCCCTTTAACACTTACCACTCCTTTCCACTGATTGTGATATGATCAAAGCGCTCTGCCACCTATCCTACTACCACGTCATCTAACTTATCGCATTTTTCATTTCGCAGTTCTTTCCCATCGCAGTTTGCAGGTCGCAACTTTTAGCTTGTCGCACTTCGCAAATTTTTCTCCATCGCAATTTTCAATTTATTCCGCTTCGAAGCATTTTTGCGTTATTACAAAGTTTTAATAAGGTTTAAACCCCTCTTTCCACTTCTAAGCCTTGTTTCATGTGTTAAGCCCTCCATTAGCCTCTTTAGCCCTTTTTCTTCCTCCAAGCTGCAAATCAACACTTTTTCAATTAGAATTAAGTCATGGATAGCTTAACTACATGGATATAAGCATGGCAGATAGACCATAGGATAAGGAGAGTGCATTTAGCCATTTGGGCAAGTTAAGTGTCGTTTAGAATTATTTTCCTTTCTGCCATTTATTTTCAACAATTTAGTTTAGTTTCCTTTGTCATTTCTTTTCAGCAATTTAATTTAGTTTCTTTCTGTTATTTCCTTTTTGCGCATTAAATTAGTTTCATTGTCGTCATTTCCTTTCTACAAATTAATTTAGTTTCCTTTCTGTCATTTCCTTCCAGCAATTTACTTTTCCGTTTTTATCATAGTTTAAGAAATAACACCCTTTCGCAAAGAAGAAGAGGATGACATGAACCGAATGCATTTTTTGTGTATATAGCACTGTCACCTCTAAGTTTGTACGAACCCCAAGTTGATAAAGTAAATTAGGGAAGCCCCTGGGAGTTGCATCACTCTTGGTGCAATACCAGGGCTCACCATTGAAGGAGTGATTGCAGCAAAAATGGAAACAAGTTGCCACTATGACAGACTTATGCATAGAAGCCCTTCAGCACAGATTCCCTTCTTACTCATATGTTGTGTACCTCAAGGAGCAATGGATCCTATTTAAAATAAAAAATATAGCCTCCCATAGATCCCTATCTTTCCATGATTATAGGCAATTTATGGATTTCTACAAGCAAACTAACATGGCTGATCAGGAAAAGATTTCATAATTTTATGTGCATAACCTTGTGCTGAAAAATCAGGATACTTGGGACCCCAATCCTACAATGGGGGATATGTAGTTGATGGCTTTAGTATCTTGGATGATGAATGAGGACACTAGAGAAAAAGAGATATGGTCTGTCATGAGAAGAAGAATTAATAGAGAACCCTTACATATCAGACCAAAAATTTTCAGCCCAAGAGGAGTCATCCTTAACCGTCGAGAGATTGAAAGGGAGCCTACACTAGTTGAAAGCTACCTTCAGACTCAAACACAGGTAATCAGCCACTTTGATGATGTTCCTAGGTAGATAGAAGATGAGTGCATCATGGCTAGCCAGAGGAGATGGAACAACCTCCCGCACAACCTCAAGAACAGGGAGTACTATACTCCACAAAGTATAAGGGGTGCATTGGAAAGGGCACCATTATACAAGAGGGCCATGCAGGCCAAAAATATTAAATGGTTGGGACTAAATCTCAACCCACCTATACTGCTGGGGCTAAATGATGAAAAGGACACAAATGCACAAGATAAGGAATGGGAGAATGTAGAAAAGAGTAATGGCTTTTACCCCTTTGGGGAAACTCCCACACTTCTTCCTCAGTAAATCAGGGGACTTTCAAAGCCTTGAAGGAAATGCAAGAGGAGGATAAGTTTCTCAGAGGATGAGCAACCATTCATTAGGGGGTTGATGATGAGCTCCATCATTAGACATATTTGGAGGGGTTAATGGTCACCTTCTTGCATTCTTAGATCTCTTTTTCTTGAATTTTTATTATTATTTTGTTTTATGATGCTAGTATATGTGGCGATTAAGGCTAACATACTCGGAGTGCCGAATATGAGGTTGAGTGCAAAAAATCATGAGTTATTAAGCATTTTTATAAGAATTTTATCATAAAGACAAAGAGGAGTGAACTCGATCCTTTTTTACTTGGAGTCAAGTAGACTCAATCACCCCAAATATTCTCTCTAGTAATTCAAGTTCTAGAAGAAGCCAAGCAACTCAAAGAGGAGTGAACTCAATCTTTGTTTACTTGGAGTCGAGTAGAATCAATCACCCCAAAGATTCTCTCCAGTAATTTGAGCTCCAGAGGCAGCCAAGCAACTCAAAGAGGAGTGCACTCAATCTTTGTTTACTCAGAGTCAAGTGGAATCAATCACTATTTTCTAGAGAGACGTTGGTAGCTGCCCTGTAGAATAAATAGAGTAGAGATAGGGCTAGGAAGGGTATTATTCCAGTCGATTCTAGTTGGAACTTTGTTGCGAGCTATTAAGCTTTTTATTATTTTACTCAGTGATCAAAATTTCATAAATGTATGAGGTTATTATTTTATGAAATGAGTAGATTCATTTCACTTTACTAATTTAATTTTTAGAGAGCTAGGCTCATGGGCTAGGGCCCAATCCATGTGCCTCAGCCTCTCTACTATATTTATTCTCTGCTTTTTGTCATTCAATTAGTTCTGATAATTTCATTGTTGTTTAGTTTTGCTTTCAGTGTGCTGTTGTAGTTTTTCATTTGCTTATGAGAGTAATAGAATAGAGGAAAACTAAAAAGTTGTGGATTAAGACCCCCTTCTCATCTCTGTCAATAGGGTTCTGTTGTAGCTGCTACAACAACACCCAAAATTTTGGGTATATTCAAAATTTTGGGTCCCCCTCTGCTCGCTTAGTCCTTGAGGTATTTCGCCCGACCTGCGGTCAGTGTTATCCTAGTGACCTATCCCCAACCCCACATGGAGCTTTCTCACCATCATGATCAGATGCTATTGCTACAATCATGCCATGTGTGGGAGGGATCATCCAGCATATGCTCGAATAGGAACTTTTCTGTGCATTGAGGATGTACATTAGCAGCCCCCTCGCCACGGGTCATTAAGCATGTGTTTGAGTACTTCTCTTAAGCTCATTGGTCTCATATAATTTATCTAGGGGCACCATTCGCAAATAATAACTATGAACTAATTGATGTTATGATGTTTTACACAGGTCAATCCCACAACTGATAAACTCATCAACATTGTCATGGCACTAAGGGAAATAATATTAAGCTCAACGACAAGGTCACAGCTGTGAAACATGACACTTTCATCCACATGCCCCGCTTAGGTGGATATGAGATTTCAGGCTACCTTTGAAGACCATTGTGAAGGCAGATCAAAAGGATATGCCCACAAGTGAAAAAATAGAAGAAAATTAACATTATTTTCAGATGGAGGATGGTGTGGTGCATAAAGGATCGAGGAAAATATTGCTCGTGGTAGATCGATGCAACAAACTTCTTCACTAATGCACTGGCATTGGCATATCAGAGTATTGGCATTGTCCATGGCAATCTAAGTATCTCCCCACTCTATGTCTTTAGAAGTACTTGTGCTAAAGACATTAAACATTTTGAAAAGGTGAAGTGATACTTGGAGCATTGTCCTTTGTCTTCCAAACATGAACAACGGGGCCTTTATTCAAGTTGAAAGTTGGTGACAATGACAAAGGTGGAGCTTTTGCATGGTATTTTTTGTTACGCGGGCACACCTAGGAAATTTCAACATGTTAAATGGAACTCCCTCCCCACACGAGGAAAGGGTCAAGAACAAGACAAATTACAGAAAAGCATAGAAGCCTTCGGTCTAAGTTGCTGGTTGTAGCTTTTCTGGGAAATTGTATGGTTATTGGAGATGGTGTGCTAACACCAACCATGTACGTGTATTTTGCAGTCTCAGGCTTTGAAGTGTTGCGAAGTCGCCCCAAAAAACATATGCCAACCCCAGCTCAGTGGGCACATGGTTTACATCCTGCCTGTGCTTATCATCCTTATTATCGCCATGCAAATTTGTACACACTCTACAAGCTTCATGGAAGGAATGACAACAATTAAAGCTCATCCACATTATGGCCAGGCTACTGATACTGATCACTCCGGAGCTGCATTCATCTTCGGCCACAATATTGCACTTGGAAAGAATAAGCCTCCCGCTTTGCAATATTTACGTTATCTATCCTAGATTTGGCATGGCCCTATGTTTCCCTTTCAACAAGTACTCCATTGCTAACACATTTGACACAAGAACCTCATGTTGGGAGATAAGATAATACACCTCATATGTGACTTGAATTTCGCCATGAAGTCGAGAAAGAGAAGCGATAACTTTTTCAATAAGGGATCATATCTTTAAGAGAGACCTCATATTTTTAAGACATTTCAATATGTGACTTCAGAGGCGTGGGAAAAATTACAAATCGAACTCATGCAAGTTCATCTATAGAAGGTCGGGGTTAGTTTATACCAAGATACAAGAGGGATTCGAAAGCTGGCTCGTTATGGAATCATGTAACTATGTCTCCAATACCGCATGTATACCTCCGTCCAAACGCCCACGAATCCATTGACAATTGATGGATAGAATAAAATGAAACATTAAACCGGGGTGTGAAAACCATGCGGTTTCAAAACCATATGAGTTGGTGGAGTAGAATTATATGAAAACATCACAATTGATCGTAATTACTTCGATGGCGGGGTTTTCAACCTATGGTAAATGTTTGATATATATATATATATATCTATATATATATATATATATATATATATATATATATATATATATATATATATATATATATATATATATATATATATACATATATATATATATATATATATTCGTTGAAAGTTGTGTTTAAACATGGAGCGAAATATTATAAAAAACCTACAAGTGGCAATGATATAATAACTATGGTGCGATGATAGTCAAAAACAGATCAGAGTTTTAAAAATTATGATGGTCCATCACCTATGTTGTAAACGGTGAAGAGTCACGACTTTGCTGGAGGAGGTTATGATATGCACGGTTGTAAAATTGTTTTTTAATCAGAAAACACAGATTCATATGCCATAATCAACGCCATAATGATCTTCCACTCATCTCATTCCCCATCAAAGCTCTTGATATTTTTTCACGGTGAGCTGGATAGCATGAATCCCTACTCTTCATGCCGCATTACATGGACGCAAGTTGCCCAATGCATGCTACCATGCACGAACGATAATTATGTTAATTCACGCAACTAAAGGTTTTGATCGAAGAGGTCGCTGACACATAGCTTTTCGAGGATCGTTTAGCTCTGCATTATCAATACGCCCGACATGCAAGGATCTGATGGCCATGGCATGGGATGAAAATGCTCGGCATGATCGATTTTCAATGAGGGAAAAGGGTTTAATCCCTTCAATTCTGGTTCTGTTAGCGCAGCAAATAAAACCTCTGAGATAACTTCCATCCTCTACAATGCGTTGCTTCTAGTGTAGTCTTCATGTCCCGCAAGCCCAAAATACTTCCAACTGTGACTCCAGGGCATCAAAGAAGCTACAAATCGGACCCATATATGAAAAATGCCAGAGCCGAGTTATATCAATAGCATGAACAATTATAAGAAGTTCACGATGTGGCATAGGCACAAAAGGAACGCATCCAATAATTTGCACACCTTATCGGCAGCCCAAGGAAATTTACCTGGTGAAAGCGTTGCCACATAATGAATGCCTATACGTGGTATTTGTGACTATTTTGAAATTGTAACTGCGCTGAGGTTCTACGTGCTGGTTTCCCATTACTCCAATAGTCTCATCCCAAGAGGCACGCAGCCACACTAGTCATCATGCCAGAGATTAACTCTAAGCTGAGCATTCAGAACCAAGACAGCGTCAAAGGAGTAGGTTGAACGTTCGATAGACCGGAAAATGCGACTGTGCGACCTCTGTGAGGTTGCATTTCGTGAAAAATCAATAAGTCGCACTATTCTCAAGTCGCAAGGTCGCGAAACAGCTCATCAAGGCAGTCTACAAGTTATGTGACCCCCTGACCATGCGACTGTGCGACCAGTTCACCAGGTCGCAAAAATTGCAAAGTCATCCAAAGTGCGATCCTCTAACCATGCAACTATGCGACCAAGTCGCCAAGTCGCAAAGCATGCAACGTCATCCAAGGTGCAACCTCTCGATCATGCGACCAGGTCGCCGAGTCGCGGAAATAGACTAGTATGCACAAATGAAATGAACGATATTCATCCTCTTCCAAACCAGTTTAAAGAGTGTTGCACATTTACATGAAGGCTTTATTTCACGTGGAGCCCATGGCATATGTTAATACGATGGTCATAATTTTATAATGGTGCGATTAAATAAACAATGGAAAATTTTATATATGGTAGTGTTAAAATAGTTTTAAGACCGTAGTTGAAAATGGTGCCACTTTGCCTACATGGCAATATAGAATTTGCTTGATAATCAATCTCGGGGAGGATTCCTTTTGTTTTCGTTGCACCATCAAAGAGATACAAGGTGTTTGAAGATTAACATGCACCTTTTGTTCAAAAGAGTACCATTCAAGACTATCCCTAAATGTACATGGTTGGCAACTCATCTACTGGCACACTCTAAACACCTAAGTGAAATAGACACAGTTGAGCATGAGGAGAGCGAAGCGCTTCCTCATGCCAAACATAGCTTCAGCTTGGTGGAGTTTGAGGAAAATGTTGAAGATAAACTGCAGTGATTAAAGGGGCATAGGGAAGCCTACATAAGTTGTTCTCTTTGATGACTTAATGACACAACACTTGACTATGCAGGAGTCCAAGCTAGTTGTTAAAATCCCTTGATTTTGTTTGTTAATATGCTCCTTATGCATCTGTGTTTTCTTTTTATTGTATTTTATTTTTTCTTCAACATGCATAAACATATTTATCTGTGTGAGGCTAATTTTATAAGTTATACATGGCTAATCTAATATGCTTACGCGCAGGTAACATGAGGAGATTATGATGATGACCCAGACGAGGAAGTTTGTCGCTTACCCAGAAAATGTTGGTTCATGTGGTGGGAGCTAAGACTATCTCAACAAGAGAAATGTAGTGTTGGAAATATGATGCAGAGTGTTGTCCTTGATGGCAACCCACTGAATGAAGATGAAAACATGCGACTGATGACATGTGTTGTCCTTGATGGAAAACCACCTGATGAAGTTGTGCTTGATGGAATATGGTTTGATGAACTAAATCTGATGTATCTACAGTGTGTACAGAAGGCAATGAAGAAAGGAATTCAGCATGTGCTAATTCTATGATGAAAAAGAGTATGTCTCTTGGTATACGCGGATTGGTCTAGGGAAAGTCGCGTATGCACGCGGAAAGGAACGTTCCAAGTCGTGTATGGGCAAAAGCACTCAAAAAGTGCAAAACCAGGGGTAACCACCATGGTATTGAACCATTGTATTAGGTAATGATCCGCCTAATTGACCCCGTCCAGGAATACCATCAGAAGTAATGTGGTTTTGGCTCATGGTATTGAAAAAGGATAAACCTATATAAGGAGAAGAAATTCATTGTGCAAATCATGAGTGTGGGTGCAAGATGTCTAAGCTTGAATGAATACTTCTCTCTGAAGTAGATCTGAATGGAAATGGTTACACTTGAAGATAAATCTGAATGTATGATGCACCAATGATGAAGAAGGGGATCTAGATCTGAAATGTACTTGTATGTACTAGATCTGATTATGGAAGGCTTAGATCTGAATTGAGGCGAACATTTGTCTGAAGTGAAAGGGTAAATCTGAATTGAACATCTGATCTGAAGAAGTATGCTTCTCTATAATGATTGAAGATCTATACGCTACTTCGACGCGGAGGAAGCGCGTATATACGCGGCTTCGCTGAAGAAAAAGCGCGTATGCGCAATGAAATATACACTGAGGTATACGCTGGTTTTTGTGAACGGAAGCACATATATACGCGACATCAGTAAAGGGAAAGCGCGTATGCAAACTAGGGTTTGCTGAAGCAAGGGGTATGAAATATCTGAATTGTTCTGCTGTGTTTCTGCTATCTGATCTGTGTTGATAAGTATCTGTTGGTGATGTATGTTTGTGCTTAAAAGTATGGAAAGGGTCCAGTCTGAAAATATGATGAAACGTGGCCTGCAAGTTGTGTTCTATTGAATTTGTTGGATCCGATTGAAAATTGATGAAACGTGGTCCAAAGGTGGTCTTGAAGGTTGTAGCCTTGATCGGGGGTGTAGCTCCCTTCCGGGTGACCAATTTGTAAACGAGATCGGAAATTCGTAGCTCCCTTCCAGGAGAAAGTGTGTAGCAGTCGAGGGTTGGAGCTCCCCTTCCGAGGAGAGAGGCCCCAGTATGAAACGAGCGCGGTGGGTGCACGCATCTTTGGTAGAGTCTGCGCCCGACACATATGTTGTAAGATGTTTTCTCTATAATAAAATATTGAAGGTGGTTTATTTGCGGTAATTGGTTTAAAACCGACTTGGGTTTCCACCTAAAAATCCTGGTGTTCATGTGTGATGCTTTGTGTGATGGTTTACTCTGCTCTTACCGTTCATGTTTTCTATTTATTAAACATCTGATGAATGAATGATGGAATGATTTAAGTGAAGATCTAATAACATAATTAGATATCTGTGCATACGTGAGTTTCATAAAGGGTATCCGCGTATATACGCGAGTCTGTTTCAGGAAAGTAGCGTATGGGTTTTAGAAGCAAGAAAAAGTAAAATTTTTGAATATACAGTAAATACTGATTCACCCCCCCCTCTCGGTATTTGTCCCAACAATTGGTATCGGAACCGGTTCCTTTTGTAAGCTTGATCGGCAGAAAGTCCGTCGCCCAATGGGGAAGTCCGGAAGAGTGATGTCTACAAGCCACACTCCTATTCAATGGAAGCAATGTGTAATGCAGGAAGGTACGAAAAGCAAGAAATCATGTGTCTACAAGCTCTTGGTGCGGATATGGGCAGTAGTGGAAGAGAGCTAATGATACCAGAAGCAAGTATTCCCCCTTGAGTACGGTTTGAAAGGAAGAAGTATGAAACCAATGCCAAAGCGGTAAATGTCTTGTTAGGAAGCATGTGCGAATCGGGGAATTTGCTAAAGTAATGCGGCTACATTCGACAAAAGAAATATGGGACAAAATCATTGCGAGGCTATGAAGGAGACACAAAGGTAAAAAATGCAAAACTCCAAACTCTTAGAATTGAATATGAAAATTTGAAGATGCATAGTGATGAGAGTGTTGCCAGTTTCTTTCTTCGTCTGGATGATATTGTAAATCGAATAAGAAATTTGGTTGAAACCATAACTGATACTACTCTGGTGGAAAAGGTCTTAAGATCATTGACTTCAAAATTTGATTCTAAAGTTTCAGCTATTGAAGAAAGGAAAGATTTGCAAACTCTTACTATTGTTCAATTACATGGTACTCTGACTTCTTTTGAAATGAGACAAGGCCCTTTAAATCAAAGAAGTTATTTTTAAAGGCAATGAAAAGAAAAAAGAAAAAGGAAGTAGTCAAAGAAATCCCGACTATATGTCTGAAGAAAAGAAGAAGAAGCAAATTTTGTGAGAAGACTTCAACTAGGTACCGGAAAGTTCAAAGGTAAGCTTCCTTTCAAATGTTTTAATTGTGGAAAAGTTGGTCATTATGCTGCAAAATGTCGTTATAAAGAAACATCGGCTAAAGGAAAAGAAGTAGCAAGAAGGAATAAGAATCGATCTAGCACAAGTAAAAGTTATTATACTAATGAAGACAGTGATGGATCATCTAATAGTGAGGAAGAATGTGAAGAAGACTTTAGACTTCTCATGGCCTTTGAACAAAGAGAAGAAAAGGATACTTTCGTGGATGCTCTAGAGGACAATGATTTTCTTGAAGAAAACAATCAACTCAAGGTAAGCCTAGAAGAAAAGAGCATAATCATAGAGACTCTTGAAAGTCAGCTTGAAGCAAAAGAAAAACGCATTGAGGAATTGGAGTGTGAAATAGTAAGTCTAAGGAAAGATAATGAGAAGGTGAAGAATCTCAATCTTAGATTTGCTAAAGGTTCAGAAACCTTAGATGAGATTATCAAGACACAACGGTCTCCTCTTATAAAAACAGGCCTTGGATATACTGGGGAATCCTCCCAGACCTCAGCACCAAATTATCTAAAAGCAGTCACAACTGGTTCTCTTCACTCAGCCACTCAGCAAGGGAACAAAGGTTCTTTACAGGTAAAGCATGATCATCTCAAATCAAGGATCACTAACAGGGAGATCCCTCAAAGAAGCAACAACCAACAGGTAAATTCAAATAGAAGATTTCATGATCGCAAAAATTTCTACTTCAATGGACAATGTTTCTCATGTCACAATTTTGGTCATAAAGTTGTTCAATGTGTTGCATATAAAACCATCATGACAAGAGAAGCAAGAAAGAAAAGAATGAATATTGAACCAAAGAAGAATACCTATAACAACTTTTCTCCTCTTCAAAATGAAGTTGAATTTACTTATTGCAATAACTTTGGTCATGAAGAATCTGAATGCAGGAGCAAGGTCCAGCCAAATGAACATGTTCCCTCAAGCTCTAAAGTATGGAAAAAGAAAGAATTACAGGTTGAAAATTGTGGGATAGCATTATTTGCAGAAGGTGAAGAAAATCAATGGTACATTGATAGTGGGTGCTCAAGACACATGACACGTGACAAAAGCAAACTTCTTACATATAATGCTCTAGAAAAGGAAAAGAAAGTTACATTTGGTAATGATACCCCTGCTGTAATTAAAGGAAAAGGGTCAGTATTTCTAAAAGAAAAGGTGAAGGCTAATGATGTCATGTATGTAGATGGATTAAGGCATAACCTATTAAGTGTAAGTCAAATGTGTGATCAAGGAACAGAAGTGGTCTTTAGTTCAAAGGAATATGTGGTTCGTGATCTTGATACAGGTAAAATCATTATAAAAGGAAAAAGAAATCCTAGCAACCTGTATGTACTAAACGGTATAGATCAATGTTACTTGAGCAAGTCTTCAGAAAATTGGCTATGGCATAGAAGGCTGGGGCATCTGAGCTTCTCTCAAATCAACAAAGCAAGCAGACTTCAAGCTGTTCATGGTCTTCCCAATATTAATCTACCAGAAAGCATCATATGCAAATCCTGTCAATTCGGTAAGCAGACCACAGTACGTTTTAATGCCAAAGAAGGATCATCAAGTAAGCCTCTTGAACTCATTCATACTGACATATGTGGACCTATGAGGAAGAAGTCACCACGTGGGGAAGAATACTATATCTTATTTATTGATGATTACTCTAGAATGTGTTGGATCGGGCTCATTAAACACAAAGATGAAGCATTTGAAAAATTTCAGATCTTCAAAGCTTTAGTTGAAAATGAATTAGATCAAAAAATCAAGTGTCTTAGATCTGATCGAGGAGGAGAATATACTTCAAATGAATTCTCTGAATTTTGTGAACAACATGGCATAAAAAGACAATTCTCTGTAGCAGGTACTCCACAACAAAATGGCGTAGCAGAAAGAATGAATAGAACAATTCAACAAATGGCTAGAGCTATGCTCGATGATTCTGGAACTCCTGACATGTTCTGGGGAGAAGCATCACATACAGCAGCTAACATTCTCAACAAGGCTCATGTTCGGGTAAATAGTGACAAAACTCCATATGAACTCTAGTATGGTAAATCTCCATCTGTGAAGCATTTTAAAGTTTTTGGAAGTAAATGCTTTATCAAAAATAATGATGAAAAGCTTGGCAAGTTTGAACCTAGATCAGATGAAGGAATATTTCTTGGGTACTCATCTTCAAGCAAAGCATACAAATGTTACAATAAAAGGCTTCGAAAGATTGTTGAATGTATTGAAGTTGTTATTGATGAGTCTCCTACAGCTCCTAAAGAATAAAAACAAACAACAAAAGAAGATGATGGTGACCTATGTCCTTCTATATCAAATGACATAGACAATGGATCCAATGAAGAACCTGAAGATGATCTATCTGAAAAAGCTCCATCAAGATATGTGCAAAAGAATCATCGTGAATCTCAAATTTTGGGTGACAAGGAATCAGGTGTACGAACAAGGAGAATCTTGTGGGATCTTCTAATCATCTGGCACTTCTATCCACAATTGAACCACACAATGTCAATCAAGCTAGCAAAGATGAATGTTGGAAGCAAGCCATGAATGAAGAACTTGATCAAATTGAAAAGAATGACACCTGGGAATTGGTACCAAGACCACATGATAAAAATGTCATTGGAACTAAATGGATCTTCAAGAACAAGCTAAATGAGAATGGGGATGTTGTAAGAAACAAAGCTAGATTGGTCTACAAAGGGTATACTCAACAAGAAGGTATAGACTTTGAAGAAACTTTTGCTCCTGTAGCTAGACTTGAAGCCATAAGAATGTTTCTTGCTTTTTCAAGTTATCAACAAATCAAAGTCTATCAAATGGATGTTAAATCTGCTTTTCTTAATGGTGATGTAGAAGAAGAAGTATATATAGAACAACCGGAAGGATTCATTTTGGGAAATGATGCAAATCTTGTTTGTAGACTTAAAAAGGCTCTATATGGTCTCAAACAAGCTCCAAGGGCTTGGTATTATCGTCTTGACAAATATATTCATCAACAAGGATTTACAAAGGGGTCTGCTGATAGCAACTTATACACAAAAGTTGAAAATGATAAACTATTGATTGTGGTTGTATATGTTGATGATATCATTTTTGGGAGTAATGAAGAATCTTTGAGTCAAAAATTTGCTTCTGTCATGCAGCAAGAATTTGAAATGTCCTTACTTGGAGAACTAACATTTTTTCTTGGCTTACAAGTGCATCAAACTGCAGCTAGTACATTCCTATCACAAGAAAAATATCTTAAGCAAATTCTGAAGAAGTATGGCATGGAAGAATGCAAACCTGTAACTACACCAATGATAACCGGATGCAATCTCAGTTCTCATGATGATTCTCCCACGGTGAATCAACCAGAATACAGATCAATGATAGGAAGTCTACTTTATCTCACTGGGACTAGACCAGACATTATGCATGCAGTTGGGATGGTTGGACGATTCCAATCTAATCCAAAAGAGTCTCACCTTCAGGCTGTTAAAAGAATTTTCAAATATCTTCAAGGAACTCAAGACCTTGGTCTATGGTATCCAAAGAATGATGATCTTACTCTTCATGCTTACACTGATGCAGATTGGGCTGGAAGTATTGATGATCGGAAAAGCACTAGTGGTGGTGCATTCTTCATGGGACCCCGGTTAGTATCTTGGTTCAGCAAGAAGAAAAATTCTATTGCCTTATCTACAGCAGAAGCAGAATATGTGGCTGCCGCATCTTGTTGCACTCAACTCCTTTGGATGATGCAAACCTTACAAGATTTTCAAATCAAATGTACACCTCCTGTCCCCATTAAGTGTGACAATACAAGTGCCATCAGTATTTCAAAGAATCCTGTTATGCATTCGAAGACCAAGCACATTCCCATCAAGTATCACTTCTTACGTGAACAAGTGCTTGAGCAAAAAGTGAAGTTGGAGTATGTTCCCTCCAAAGAACAAGTTGCTGATATATTTACCAAACCTCTGCCCAGGGAAGCGTTCGAGTATCTAAGACAGAAGCTGGGAGTGTTCTCTTCCAGTCAAAAGATCAAATTTTCATAAATTTAGAAGATGGCATTGGATACGCGGGTTTCCTGAAACACAGTCGCGTATATACGCGAGTTCCTACACATAAAACCGCGTATGTCTGATTGCTGACATTTTTCTGATTAGAGTCAGCTCTCTTCAGCACAGCTGCAGTGCTGTTTGGCATCTCTGATAATGTTGGGTATCTCTGGTGGTGTTCCAGTTCTCATAATTCTGTTTCTAATTTTTGATGAAGATGCTTTGATGAGTTGTTGGTGAAAGTGTCCAGGATGAACAAACTAAGGGGGAGCCTTAGTCATATGAAAAGGATGCTTGATGCACAGATTCAGGGGGAGCATTAGCGTTGCTGAGTATAATGCATTGTTGGCATTATGATGGTTCTGAAATATGTTCTCTTTCTTG
The DNA here is from genome assembly GCA_034641835.2 of Pinus albicaulis. Taxonomy (NCBI): domain Eukaryota; kingdom Viridiplantae; phylum Streptophyta; class Pinopsida; order Pinales; family Pinaceae; genus Pinus; species Pinus albicaulis. The sequence continues at coordinate 882,794,541 of CM076580.1, forward strand.
AGGACTTCTTGGTATTGGTTTTGATAAGTCATATTTGTATTTTTGATGAAAAGGTCATGTGGAGACCCATGATGTAAAATTGTAATATTCAGTCATGTAAGGACCTGTCAAATTTGTAAACCCACTTGGTTGGGTAGCTGAGTCAAATGTGTAAACCCACTTGGTTGGGTAGTTGAGTCTCTTATGTAAATCCACTTGATGGATAGTTGATGCAAGTATAAGTCTTTGGTGATAGGAAGTTCATAGAGTCATGTACTTCATCGAAAAATATGTTTGAAAATTCAACATGAACTCAGGGGGAGCTTGGCCACTTCAGTACATATTAGATCTACAGAACGCTTCTTCCACATGAGGAGAAAAGGGGGAGAGTATGTTGGTTTTTGGCCCGCCCTTTGCCCTTGATGTCAAAGGGGGAGAGTGACATGGTGTTTGATTGATGTCAAAGAAAGTGACATGGTTTTTGATTGGTGTCAAAGAATGGGGAGAGTGACATGGTGTCATTGAATTCTGAATGTACCTATATGTTGTGGTAACCAAACACCATCGTGGTTGCCATCAAGTCCAAAGGGGGAGATTGTTGGAAATATGATGCAGAGTGTTGTCCTTGATGGCAACCCACTGAATGAAGATGAAAACATGCGAATGATGACATGTGTTGTCCTTGATGGCAAACCACCTGATGAAGTTGTGCTTGATGGAATATGGTTTGATGAACTAAATCTGATGTATCTACAGTGTGTACAGAAGGCAATGAAGAAAGGAATTCAGCATGTGCTAATTCTATGATGAAAAAGAGTATGTCTCTTGGTATACGCGGATTGGTCTAGGGAAAGTCGCGTATGCACGCGGAAAGGAACGTTCCAAGTCGCGTATGGGCAAAAGCGCTCAAAAAGGTGAAAAACCAGGGGTAACCACCATGGTATTGACCCATTGTATTGGGTAATGATCCGCCTAATTGACCCCGTCCAGGAATACCATCGGAAGTAATGTGGTTTTGGCTCATGGTATTGAAAAAGGGTAAACCTATATAAGGAGAAGAAATTCATTGTGCAAATTATGAGAATGGGTGCAAGATGTCTGAGCTTGAATGAATAATTCTCTCTGAAGTAGATATGAATGGAAAGGGTTACACTTGAAGATAAATCTGAATGTATGATGCACCAATGATGAAGAAGGGGATCTAGATCTGAAATGTACTTGTATCTACTAGATCTGATTATGGAAGGCTTAGATCTGAATTGAGGCGAACATCTGTCTAAAGTGAAAGGGTAAATCTGAACTGAACATCTGATCTGAAGAAGTATGCTGCTCTATAATGATTGAAGATCTATACGCTACTTCGCCGCAGAGGAAGCGCGTATATACGCGGCTTCGCTGAAGAGAAAGCGCATATGCGCAATGAAATATATACAAATGTATACGCTGGTTTGTGTGGACGGAAGCGCGTATATACGCGACATCAGTGAAGGGAAAGCGCGTATGAAAACTAGGGTTTGCTGAAGCAAGGGGTATGAAATATCTCGAACCGTTCGCTGTGTTTCTATCCGATCCGTCCTGATAAGATTCATGTATGTATGTTTGTGCTTAAAAGTATGGAAAGGGTCCACTCAAAATATGATGAAACGTACTCATAAGTTGTGTTCTATTGAAGTTGTTGGATCCATGTGAAAATTGATGAAACGTGGTCCAAGGTGGTGTCGAAGGTTGTGTAGCCTTCCACAAATGGGGTTGTAGCTCCCTTCCAGTGAGGTCGTAAACGAGAACCTGGTCGTAGCTCCCTTCCGGTGAGAGGCCGGTAAAATGAGTCAGGGGTTGGAGCTCCCTTCCAGAGAGGCCGGTAAACGAGCCGCAGTGGGTGCCCGTGTCGGTAGAGTCTCGCGCCAAAGACATATGTTGTAAGATGTTTTCCTATAATAAATATCAAGTTGGCCGGAAACCGTACGTGGTTTTCTCCCGACTTGGGTTTCCACCTAAAAATCCTGGTGTTCATGTGTGATGCTTTGTGTGATGGTTTACTCTGCTCTTACTGTTCCTGCTTACTGTTTATTAAACATCTGATGAATGAATGATGGAATGATTTAAGTGAAGATCTAATAACATAATTAGATATCTGTGTATACGCGAGTTTCGTAAAGGGTATCCGCGTATATACGCGAGTCTAGTTCAGGAAAGTAGCGTATGGGTTTTAGAAGCAAGAAAAAAGTAAAATTTTTGAATATGCAGTAAATACTGATTCACCCCCCCCCCCCTCTCAGTATTTGTCCCAACATGTAGAAGGGATAAAACCCCCAGGTCACAGATTTCCTCAGGTCACCGGGTCGCGGAGTCATGTTCCATGCCAAATGCTCGACGACGTGACCTAGCGACCCAGCGACTGGGTCGCGAGGTCGCAAAATCCAAGAAGGTCGCAGGTCACAAATTTATCAAGGACGCAGGTCGCGGATTTCTGAGGGTCGCAAGTCGCAAGATCTAGTCAAGTCGCAAGGTCGCATCAGTGGCTTAGGTCGCAAGTCGCAGAATAGACTGGGTCACAAGGCAGCCCAACGGTCAGGAAGACAAAAAGTCAAGGAATCCCAAAGGACAAGCTTTGCTCTATAAATATTTCCTTCGGGAACTTGTAACGTGATCTTTTGTTTGGGACTCAAGCTGAGTACACTGTATTACCAGGATTATACATTTGAGCATGAATACAAGCATTTTGAAAAATCCCTTTGTGGATCTAGTGTTGTCATATGTATGAGCGCTATTGAGTATTATATTTTCAGTTTCTGAACATCTTTAGATTAAGGGAACTGTATCTTCAATTCATATCACAATTGCATAACATTTTGCTGAGTATGGTAATGGTGGTTGAGTTCATTTCACTTTCTTAATGAATGTTGATGACTTTGTTTACTAGCATTTGTGTTATCATTTAAAACTTTTAGGAAGTGAAGGGTGTTCTTGCCATAAGGAATTGTTTCTTTTGTTGTCAGAAAAGTTTATAAGCATGACCCTAATGATGTGTTGTTAACAACACTTCCTTCGGTGCTTATGCTTTATTAATTCTTCTTGCTACTCATAGTGTTATGTGTACATTTAATGCATCAATCATATGTCTTGTATCATTTGATTAAGTGTGTATCCAGTGGTTTATAGAGTTTAAGCGAGACCCAAAGAAAGGAGAAATCAGCGGTAGCCGGACCCACACCTCGGACACGATCCCTATTCCAAACGGTTCAAGGTCTAATTAGGACTTTTTACCGGGGAGATCCCCTGCTCTTGGCCGGACAGATTTTCCCATCAACAAAATTGGCGCTAGAAGGAGGGTCAGATGACAAGCTGAGCCCTTAGAGCCTGCAATTAATCTCATATCTGTAATGGCTCGTTCCCAAATCATTCTCTCGAGATGTTTTTCAGAGTTTTATGAGCCTCGATACTTCATCCCTGATGAACTTATGTATCACTTGTCCCAATTAAGATTCGATGGTGAAAACGGAGTGTCCATAACCCAACACCTTTTATATTTCTATGACTTCAGTGAGTGCTACGAAATTGAAAATGAAGGGTTGATTTTTTTTCTTTTCTTCCTCACTCTCGAAGGTCGCGCTAAGCAATGGTGCCGCACATTGCCGAAAGCTTCCATCCATTCATTTGAACAACTCGCCAATGAATTGCAACAAGCTTTTCACAGGTACGATTTTCAAAGTGTATTGATAAAGCTAAATGACAACAGAACGGAACCTCAGGAACCTCTAGATAGATTCTCTATCAGATTTGTTCATTATTGTTTTGAGTTCCCTGAAAGGGATGTTGATTGGAAATGTTTAAGTGAACAGTTCAAGTATGTGATTCTCGTTTCCCTTGAACAATTTCAGTTAGATCCTAGTGTTCCCTATGATGACCCGCAAGTTACCGGTTGTTCAGACTACATCCCCGATGTTTCCTTGTCCATATCCCCGAGCTCTAACCACATTCAGGCCTCTAAGGAGAGTGTTACTATTTGTGATATTCTCACCCCTCCTCCTGAGTTGTCGAGTAGTGGAATTGTGACCTCGAAAGTTCTGAGCAAGGATAGACACTTTCATGAGGATAAAGCCTATTGTACTACCTTTTAATCTTTCACGCACCCTGTCGAATCAAAGCTTGAAAACCAGATGGGCCCAACATCCCTCCAGGTTCATGAAACCTACCCTAAGCCCACTCGATGTCTCCCTGGACACAGTCCTAAATCTGATTCGCATACTGATTATGAATTGACTCTTATCCCGGATGAAGTTGATTCCCTTACAAGGCCTGCCAGATCATTGTTCACTCTGAATAACATCGGTATGCGACATGGAAGTCAATGTATGGTTAACACCCCTGCAGCTCAATCTTTTCGTTCATTATTCCACGATTTATTTCACGAGTCCGCCACACCAGTAATTTCTTTGAGACATTCAAAATTTTCTTATACTAATATTGGCAACAATCATAAGCACGCAGATGGTGTTTCGCAATCACAGTTCAAAATCGATGAATCTTTTAGATCCGATCCTTCTCACTCGAAATCTTTAGACATCCATAGGGGCGATTTCCTGTCTGGACAACCTCAAGATGTCCTCTTTATTGATCCATCCCAGTTGGTAACTCCTGGGAAGCCTAACATGCCAGGTACCCGACTTGATCAAATCGATGGTTACAGTGATCACTGCTTATCTGAAAACATATTCACTAATACCGCTGAGGACTGTCACTCGTATCTCATTTCCGGCCATATGGAGACACCAGGATTCGATAATTCGCTCTATGAAGATTCGAGTACCCATCAGGGAATCAAAGCACTCCCGCTCTTTCCGACCGTCGTCCCTAGTTATTCCGATCCTGACAAGACCCCTCAAACAACTCCAACTAGGGTTTCTGTAGTGTACCTAGAGGGGATAATATAGGGTACAGAGGGAGGTACCCAAGGGAATAATACTTTATTTTATGGATTCTGGCAAGATGAAGTTTACAGGAAAAGATGATGGCCCTACTATTGAATATTTTTTACAACATCTCAAGGCTCAAAATGCAAGTTTTTGGATATGCTCCATAGGGTTTCATATAAAATATGAGGCAAATAAATGGTGGACCTCACTTAACAGCTCAGTGAGGAAACTTCCCGAGAAAAAACTTGAAAAAGTCCTTTTGGACAAGTGGTCTCAAGCCGGAAAGAAGGATAGCAAGAGCCATAAAGACTTATTTTCTACTAATATTTCCATATTACGGATTCATGGAAGTATTCAGAAAGAGAACATCGTTGTGTCTATCATTCCTAGTTGCAAGCATAATTGTATCAATGTGAATTTGGCTAAAAAATTGCAAGTTCCAGCAAAGCATATTGAAAACACACAGGTTGATAATGAAGATGTTCAAATTTATAAAGATTTGAAGATTTCTATGGATAAGTATGTGTTGCACTCTGATTTTTATGCTTCAGATATGGCTGTTGTGGATGTTGTTTTGGGACATCCTTGGATGGAATCCGTTGGTACTGTCAATTTTAATGTGCAAAAGAAATTCATGAAGCTCTGGTATAAAAAGAAGAAAATTACATTGCACGATATTTGCATTAGGAACCATGCAGAGACCGAGGAGGAATAAGAAAAAATATCTAACGACGCAGACACATCAGATGATGAGCCTTTGATGGTAGACAGCCAAACACAGACATCAAAGCAAGTACCAATAAAGGAACCAGACACCACTCCATCACCAATCATGGAGGAATTAAGGAAAGATATTACATCAGTTAAAGCTTCAACATATCACCACCCACATCACCCAGCAAGACAATAACCAACAAGGTGGCAACGAATTAGCAACAAGGACAACAACCCCTGGATGACACATCGAGAGGTGCGACGATCCACTAACAACACATCAACAATGAAGAACCACCAGAACCCGCTTCCATCTCAAGCGAGCAAGGCACCGACTAGATCAAGTGTTCGCCTTTCCCTTGGATGACTAGATGCACATGAATGGTACCAGTGGAAAACTCTTTTGAGTAGATCTTATTATTTGTGTTCTTCTCATGTTTCAGGGACGAAACATGTTTAAGGGGGGTGTAATGTAGTGTATCTAGAGGGGATAATATAGGGTACAGAGGGAGGTACCCAAGGGAATAATATGATGTATTAATATAAGAATGATAAATAAATGGGCCATAGTTAATAAATAAAGTGGTTAACCCACATTATGTAAAGGACCACATGTAGAGAGGGAATAAAGTGATAAGCCCATTATATTGGATGTATGGTATTGAGAGACCCATGGTAACTACTCATGGTATTACATGTATGAAACCTATATAGAGGTTAGAGACTCTCCATTGAGAGATGTCAAGGATTAGTGTATGGACAAGCATATGGCTTGTGGAGTGATCTCCTTCCTTAAGGAGTGAATGTATGGTGTTGCCCTACCTTAAGGGTTTTGATATTAATGAAGATCTGAAGTTTTATCTTCTATGGTGTTATTTCTGGGCCATATTTTCCATTTTTATACATTTTCTTATCAGATCTATTACAGTTTCTCGGATTAAGGTTTCTGAAATGACAATCCCCAAGTACCATGCTCCTCCCAGCATAACCACGTCGGATATCATTTCATCTGGGCGGATTTTTAATTCTAATGAGTTTTCCTTGAGCACATATTCCTGTTCCCCAACAGCTGGTATGTAACAACCGACATACCCCAATTTATTCACTGGTAAGAAAACACTGGCCATTGTCTCTAATCTTTCCAGTTGTTTCCCAGCCAGTACCAGTTGCAATCAGGCACTAACATGTGATTTTTGGCAAATCCCTCAACTGCCCGAAAACCTTATGGTAAATCCACCCCATCCTGGCAAATCTAAATAATCTGATACATCGATCTATCAATCTATCAGCGCATAAACATTTGACCGAATTGATACAAAGCCCAGTGACATTTTGCAACTCACCACAATCCATGATCACATCCATTCGCCTGTTGATCTCGCCAAACCGTCAAAGTTGGGAAAACCCCCGCGCGAAGGTCCGGAGTTTGTTCAAGACGGTGAGGAATTGCAGCCTCCACTAAAAGTGGATTCGGATCCTCATATCCTTGAAAGATTCCAGGAACAACTCCGAACTAGGGTTTTCAAAATTAGGGTTTCTGCTCTCGGATTCGCAAGTATCTATAATTCGCCTGGCACATGCTTGTTGTTTCCACCCTGTAAAATCAATCATCCTCACCACCACAATGAGGTTGTTGGTTGGCTAGACCAACCCTATCTGGTGGATGTGCCTGCAAATAGGACATGGCTTACCCAGCGCCCATCAGACCTAGGATTGTGTATGAATGGATTTGTGTCATTTATAAATAGTTTTAAGCTTCGAGAATATATTGTTGTGTATCAGGATAAGAGTGAAATTCAGCTTGCACAATCCACTCTGGCATGTTCTCTGGTAAGTAGCCATGACCTTCTCGCTATTGCACATGCTCTACAGGTAAGTCTTGCTGTTGGTGCACGATTTTGTATGCTGGCTCTGATTGCGAACATTGTCATTCTTGCAGGTCAGGAACTAATGCGGTGGCTGCACTAGAAAGCTGATTTCACATAACCCGACCGCATCATTGGTTAAGCTATGGTTTTAGGTGTAGGCTAGCTAGGACCTGTTAATAAAAATTTGTTAGTTCAAAGTTTTGATTAGGTTTACTTGCCAAATTTTTACTTTATAATTTAAAAGTGTGTTTGCTATTTTTGTTTATAATTAATATCTTAGGCATCATCATGATTACAAGTATTTTCCTTTCATTTCCTTTTCAGTTTCTTGTCGCTGCATAAATAATCACTACTTTTATTGCGCCTCTTTTCCACCTACAACTGGTTGATCGTTCTCGCACATGGCATTGCATTTCATCTTGAGCCTCGCCTATTACATTGCGTCGTACACTGTCTTCCTCACATCATTTCTGCAGATTGTTGATATAGCTTTGAAAATATTCCACATATCGCCTATCACTGCATGAACCCTCATTGAAACCCTACCACCTTGCGGACTTGTTCTGCCCCGATTGCTGAAACAGTAACCCCATTGTTTGTGTGAGGTTGTGGTGGCTATCTCAAGAGGCAGCTTTCTCTCAGGATAGGTCATTGAAGTCGCATTCTCAACAAGATGCCTATGAGTCTAAACTTATTATCCTGGGAGATACGAGCCGGTTGTTTGTGGGGGACCTAATGAGTTTGAATGGCCCAATACCTGTAAGCCTAAGCCTTGTGCCCAGCATAGTCTTGGACATATTAATAATCTGTTTTTCACACTTCGCCTATTGTGGAAGATGGGATTTGAAGGTTTGGCACAAGGGCAAACCCAAATCAGGATATCTTTGAGTTTTTGTAAAACAAGAAACAAACTCTCTTGCTCGTAAAATAAGTCGGGATCCCTCATCTGCCCATGAAAAATAAGTGCCACGAGCACATGAAACAAATAAGGTTAAAGGATCGAGAAAGGCTTCCTGCGCAGAGAGGTAATGTAATGACTCCGCCGGGGTACTGACCAAGCTCGCTGGTGTTACACTAAAAATTGTCACCTTGACATTCTGCTAACTGTATGAGCTCATTAATACTCATACATGCCTCCTCTGCAAATCTTACAACCTTTACTCATCATGTTAAGCCCTAAAACAAGAAGAAAAACCCTAAAAACCTCTGAAAGAATGGGTACGCATGTAAGATGAGGCCTGCTTGCGTTCCTAGATTGGGTACGCAGGTAATGCATGGCTTACCTGCATTCTAGAATGCATTTTCCCTTTGGAATTCCTGCGTACCCTCCTCAAAGTCAAAAAGGCGAGAAATTAAAGTCAAAAAAGTGGTTTGAGGTCAATTCTAGAAGGTTCTAGATGAGATTTTTTGGGGATGAGTATGCTTTGATAAGGTGCATGTATCCCTCACCTTAAGGAACTAATCCCTTGATGTGAGGAGTCTATCCCTTTGAAGGAGGATTCTATCCCTACAAAGGTGGAATCCTAACCTCCTCATCTGCTCTATAAAAGGAGGCATTGGGTAGTCTCAAAGCGTTAAGATTTTGGAGATTGAGTTTTTGGAGATTGAGAATTGGAGTTCAAGCTTTATGTGTGATTGAGTTGAAGTGCTGTTGAGATTTAGACTTCTTTCTGCTGAGCTTTTGAGAGGAAAGATCACATACCTCTTTATGCTCCTGGAGGAAGAGTGCAAGGCTTATCAAAGTAGAGGAGATTCCTGCTTCGGACCCCGGGAAGGCCTTTCGAACATCAAGGCTAAGGTTGTAAGGTTCTTCTGCATATTTTAAGATTAATACAATCAAGTTCTGTTTTTCTCAATAAATTTTCGTTTGATTGTTTATTTCAATAAGCTGTTGTTTGATCATTTATTTCATAGATTCCTTGATCACTATGATAGGTATGTTTTATGATTATTTTTTATACAGGTGCTATTGATATTTTCTTGTTTGTGATTGCAGGTCGATAAAAGACAACACTTTCTTGCGACGAAAGACAAGCTTATGAAACCTTATCAAAGCGTACTCATCCCCAAAAATTCTCATCTAGAACCTTCTAGAATTGACCTCAAACCACTTTTTTTACTTTACTTTCTCTCCTTTTTGACTTTGAGGAGGGTCCACAGGCATTTCAAAGGAAAAATACATTCTAAAACGCAGGTAAGCCATGCATTACCTGCGTACCCAAGCCAGGAACGCAGGCAGGCTTCATGTTACATGCGTACCCATTCTTTCAGAGGTTTTTAGGGTTTTTCTTCTTGTTTCAGGGCTTGACATGAAGATTAAAGGTTGCAAGACTTTCAAAGGAGGTATGTATGAGTGTTAATGAGCTCATACAGTCAGTAGAATGTTAAGGTGACAATTTTTAGTGTAACAGATTGCCCCCTAAAGTGCGAAGTCTGGAATAGATGAAGATGAAGTCTGTCATATATGAAGAGTGGAGTACTTTATCATTTCAAGGATCATCCTGTGGACACCCTGGTCAGAACCTGTAAAAACATTCAATGCAAAATATATATATGTAATCATATCATCGCTTAGGTAGGCATTCCCATACTCAGATCAAAAACTAACTAAACTTGTTCTGATATAAAAATGATTTTAATATTACATCAATAGTGTAGACACAGCATGGGCGCAGCCATCTGTAATGAATATTCTACTGTATAATAATAAAACTCCTCGTAGCCTGGATAGTGGAAACTAGATCCAGGGTCTTGATTTCTGCTTCCTGAACTAGTACGATTCTATCCATGCGATTAAATGTGTTGAAGTCGAACATGGTAGAAACCACTTGATTACCAGTCAATGATGTAAACTATTAACAAGTGTGAGAGTAACCACCAGTAATGTCAATGGCTCTCAAAGTACTCAGTACAATCCATGAAATGTGAATGAATGAGCTAAAGTCGAACATGTCACGGAATCATTCGATCGAAGGTCAATGATGCAACCTGTTTCGAAGGCGAGAAACCTGCCATTGAAGCATGCAGATTTCAAGGTACTGACGATTTCTGGATCAACTTCCTAGATAAAGAACTGTCGTCGATAGAAAGTGATCCATCGTAGGCAAGCCCACAACACGAAATCATAGATCAAGTTTTGAAGAAATATATTGGCAAGGACTGACTCAGGAATGGTCAAAATGGAAGACAAATATTTCGCAAATGAATGGTTTATTTGAACTATCCTCTTGAACACATAACGAAACTGCAGATGGCTTGGTGACAATTGACCCAAAGCTAATACCCAGAAACAGGCTGAAGACTTTCAATATGGTTTGATTAACTGTTAGGCAAAGGATTTTCCCAACCTAGGTGAAAAAAAGTGTCGTGTTCAAGAGTGGTTGACTGAATTTTCGAAAAATCAAAATACAACAAACAAGTCCATTTTTCTCTCTTTTCCCCCACCATTTCTGGCAAGTACTTATTTATTTTTGACAAGCTTGAGGAGGATAACATTTTCTTGTTTATAAGCTCATCCTTCGGATGAGTCCAACTTAGTTTAAAATTCGAACCCTAAGAAGGAGTGGTCTATTCCTGTTAGAAATTAAACAGGTCCTTTACTGTTAAATTTTAACGAGTCCAGTATAGGAGAAACTCAGTGTTTTTCAATTTTAGGGAGTCAGAAGAAAAAAATTAAGAAAAATTCATGGGTGTACTTTTTCGTAAACTTAGTCTCTCGAGCCCGAAAAAGGATAAAATAATGCAGGAGAGAACTCTATTGACTGTAATTAGTCAACCTATAACTTTTTCGTAATTATTCCATTTCAGTCCGTAAAAGGGGTAAACTTATACTGAAGGGACGACCATTCATTTACTTTAACGAGTTCGAATAGTCAAGTGCTCAGCAATCTTTTCATGTTTAGAGAGTCTGAAAAGGGCTTAAAAGAGGACTCCAAGGTTTCACTTTTTCGTAATTTTCAAGAGTCCGAAAAAGTGATAAAAGTATACTCAGTAGTTTTGCTTTTTCGTAAGTTTTAACGAGTTCAAAAAAGGGATAAAAATGTACTCATATGGCCGACTTTCAATTTAATTTACGAGCAGGAAAAGACGGAAAGAACTCGGCATTTTCATGTTTTTTACGAGAATGAAAGATAGCGAAATAATCTCGGGATTTTCATGAGTTTAATGAGTCTTGAAAATAATAACCAAAATCGACTCAAGATAGGTTTCATTTTTACAAAAGCTTGAAACAGACAAAAACTATGCTTCAGAGTGGTTTCATAAGCTTGAAACAGAAAGAAAACTGTGCTAGATGCCCCCTAAGCGTAACTGTGCTAGATGCCCCCTAAGCATTTGGATCTAAGGTAGGATCGACACCTTCAAAGCATTTATTTGTAAAACGAATATATTTAGAGAAAGACAAACTTAGTTGTTCGTTTGTTGCTAGATTGTCTTTTGACACTAGGGAGATCGGTCTTGTCCGCAAGAATGATTTATCCGGCCAACAAATTGGCGACTCCGCTGGGGACAAAGAACTTGTTGTTTTTGGTTCTCTTTTATTTTGATTTGAGGAAAAAAATTTCCTGGTTTTTGATTGATTGATATCTGCCTGGGTAGCTTAGGTTTTCTCTTTTTTTGAAAATTTTGAAATCTTTTAAGTTTTTCTTGAACTTTTCTGGGGACCGCACTTTGTTCTTTTGCACAGTGCGGGCAGTTTCGCACTTTCCTGGAGTAAATAGTGCGGGACCGCACCTGTTACTTCTGGGAGCCTACGAACCTTGTTAAAATTTTGGAAAAACTCTAGATTTATTTTTTCAGTTTAGTTTAGATTTAATTTAGGATTCTTAGCATCTACCCAAATCTGTATTTTTCTATCAAAAATCTCTTGTTTCTAAATTTCTTTCAGCAATTCTTCATCTCATCAATCTCCATTAAGTTAATTGGGTGTTTTGAGTCTCTTTTTTGAGAAATTCTTAATTTTATTTCCTTTGTTCATTACTTGGAGGTTTGTCTCAGTATTTTCACAATTTTCCATCTTTGAGTCTTTGTATGAGTGTTAATCGCCTTTGAGTGTTTTTCGATCTTTGGAACTCTCACCCGATTTTCTTGACTTGCACTTGATTGGTTCTTAGATTACATTAGAATCATCTTGTGTTTGAGAATTCTCTTGCATAGATCACATTTGCATAATTAGAATTCTCATTTTCAGAATATGAATGAAAAATGTGCATAGATTACATTTGCATACTTTTCAAGTGAATTGTGCATAGATTACAATTGCATAGTTTACATTCTGAAAAATCAATCATAGATTTAGATCAATTTTCTTTGATTTGAATTTAGATGTTTTTATGCTTTTTTTAAAAACACAAAAATATAAAAATTGTTTTGGGATTGATTTGCTATATTTTCTCTTAGTGATCCATTTTTTGCATTGTTGGAAGTGAATGGAAACTCTCTCCTTACTTTAGTTAGGATTCATCGAATTGAAAAGATTACATTATCATATTCGATTGCATTCAGTTTTGGGTCGGGTCATAACACCATTGGTTTCGTATCCATTTACCCTTTTGAGTAATAACAGCCTAAATAAAACAACGCTTAATAAAATTCATCTAGTAATTTTTACATTTTTAGGGCTCTTTCCACCAATCTAGTTTAGGATCAGTGCTTTGGAATAGGTTGTAGTTAACTTTCCAAAGCAACTAAAACAAACAAGTAGATAAATCTTGCGGTAGGAAATAAATCCAATTGTAATTTGTATAATCTGGGAAGCTTCTCTTAAAGAATTCAATCACGAGATCATGTCCGAACCTTTGAAACAATCAATTATGTTTCATTGGGGAAGATAGAGAATTTTGCGTGCATTACAAATGGTAAACCTCGGATTAACCATTTTCGAGGAGCCTGGGGTCACTTGTCGGTAAACCTTGGATTGACCATGTCGAGGAACCTTCAAGGGGATTGAGCTTTGTTACTCTGCCCTTGCACGTGGGATCGGATCGTAGACTGTTCCCCCAGTTGTATTTGTTACTATTGGTAACCTTAGTGTCCATAGACTTAAGAATATTTCCTAAGGTGACGGTGAAGGAAAGATCTCACTGTACCTGGAGCAGACGTCGACTAGACTCACTTGGACTCTCTGGGGGTTCTCTTCACTCGAGATGGTTTTGTGAAGAAACTTGTGCCAGTCTGTTTCATTAAGCAAGTTTTCGGGGTAACTGTTCCAACCGCCCTTTTTGTATTAAATTCTACGATGTTGGATTTCATCACCAACTAGTGTTTTAGTATGGGAAGTTACTGTTTGTGTGTGGTTTGACTCCTAGATTTGATAGCGCGTGTTAATTTGTTTGTTTTTATTTTTAGAGACCATAGGTGTGAATTGTGAATTTTAATTGTTAGGTGTGAATTGTGAATTGTTAATTTTAGTTTTAAATTGTTAATAAAATTCACTAAAGTTGAATATAATGGCAACTGTTCCGGAATTTACCAACCAAGGAATCCCTCTTAATGATAATCCTAGTACCTTTCCTTGCTTTGGAAATGTTGGTCCTCCTTATATGGCTACATTGTCATTACCTGGATTTACAATAGGTTTACCGATATGGTTATTTTCAACTTCGTTGACCCCAAATACTCCAATTATTCCACCTCAACCGGATGCTTCACCTCAACAGAGTTCACCATCTCAACATCACCAACCTTCTGTTGACCCTTTACCTTCTTCGCCTAATATTTATTCCTCCATTTCTTCCTCTTCGCTTGGTAAAATCCTTGACGCTAGTACCAGGTAGCTAAGAAGAAGAAGAAGAAGAAGAAGAAGCAAGATAAGAAAGAAGTCAACCAACTAACCACGGCTGTAAGTGTTAGTTGTGTTGAGGAAACCTCCAACATGCATTGTAAACCCAAATACCCTTGCAGGCTTTGTAAGGGTGACCACTTCCTTATCAATTTTCCTGGTATTCCTAAGGTCTTGGAAGTATGGTCAAAAAAATCTCATCAACTTTCTGTTGATCCATCAACCAGTGATAGTCAGGTTCCTAGGAAAAAGGGTAAAGTTAGGTTTCCTTGTAAGTTATGAAAAGGGAGTCATCAAACTCACATTTTCCCTCACATGGATGAAGCCTCAAAATTGTTGGAAAACCTTACCGTTTCATAGCAAGAATTTCCAATTGGTTACTGTAAACTTTCTCCCAACCTACCATCAACTAACGGAGTGATTGATCTAGTTTCAAGTACAGTCGATCCCACTCTTCCATTGGAGAGTGAAACTCATATCACTCAGATTGATGATCCATTAGTTGATCAAGTGGTCGATTCGATTTCACATTCGATCGATCCCATTCTCCCTGTATACAGTGAACTTCATACCGCTCAGGTTCTTCTTGTTACATCAGATTCTTCTACGCCGGGGGGCATTTCACCTGATTCTATAGAACCCCCTCCAAGTACTGAGGTCTTTTCCTTTGATTGGAATAGACTAACAGAACCTCGTCTTCCTTCCTCCATCCCTTTCCAAATTATTGTGAAGTTGGGTGGTAGGGACATACACCGCACACGGGTAGATGAAGGTACTTCTGTTAGTATTTTATCCTCAACTGCTTGGAAAGCTTTGGGTTCTCCTCAGCTTGTGCCTATTACGCAGAATCTGAAAGCTTTTAACAGAACCATTAGTGAACCTTTAGGGATCCTTCCTAAGTTTTCTATTACTTTGGAAGGTAAAACTGTCTGTATTGATCTTATGGTAGTTCGAGGCCCCTTGGATTTCAATTTACTCCTTGGGCGAGACTATATCTATGCAATGAAAGTTGTCGTATCGACACTCTTTCGCGTGATGTCTTTCCTTCACAATAGCAATATTGTGACTGTAGACCAGCTTTCGTTCACTAGTCTTGATTCGACTACCAACAATCCGACATCCTTGAATGTTCCTAATTCTAAAGTGGTATCTACCCCGCCATGGGTTAATTATGTGGCAACTAGTCCCATGTTTTCAGTTACCAATGTAAGCGAGCCTCTCACTGTTTGCTCGAATTCCTATGACTTAGATCCGGTAATTGACATGGAAAACTCTATGGGATTATTTGAACGCAATGTTCTTATCCCTTTTGAGTCCCTTGACATGTGTTCCTTCCAGAGAACTATTCTTCCTTTTGATGAAGACCTCTTGGAAGCCATGATCAAGGTGTGTCCATTGACATGTGTTTCTTCCAGTTGGAATCCATGATCACTGAGGCCGAGGATGGTTCCTATTACTGTGTCAACCTCGTTAAAAAATGAATCAGTGGGTATGAGGAAAGTTCCTTTTACTGTGTCAACCTCGTTAAAAAATGAATCAGTGAGTGTGAGGATAGTTCTTTTCCTGTGTCAACCTCGTTAAAAAATGAATCAGTCGGCGATGAGGACAGTTCTTTTCCTGTGTCAACCTCATTAAAAAATGAATCAGTAGCTAGATTGTTGAGGGTAGATTGATAGATTAGAAATAAGTAGTTTCTGAGGATAGTTCTTTTCCTGTGTCAACCTCATTAAAAAATGAATCATCAAGTATGAGGATAGTTCCTGTTACTGATTCAACCTCATTAAAAAAATGAATTAGGTATGAGGACAGTTCTTTTACTGTGTCAACCTCGTTAAAAAATGAAACAAGTCTACTGAGGATAGTTCTTTTCCTGTGTCAACCTCGTTAAAAAATGAATCAGTAGGTTATGTAGGTAGATTAGAAATAAGTAGTTTCTGAGGATAGTTCCTGTTATTGAGTCAACCTCGTTAAAAAATGAATCAGGTATGAGGAAAGTTCTTTTCCTGTGTCAACCTCGTTAAAAAATGAATCAGTTGGTCTGAGGATAGTTCCTGTTACTGAGTCAACCTTGTTAAAAAATGAATTAGGAATGAGGACAATTCTTTTCCTGTGTCAACCTCATTAAAAAATGAATCAGTTGGTCAGAGGATTGTTCCTGTTACTGAGTCAACCTCGTTAAAAAATGAATCAGGTATGAGGACAGTTCTTTTCCTTTGTCAACCTCATTAAAAAATGAATCAGTAGGGTATATAGGTAGATTGTAGAAAGTAGATACGAGGATAGTTCTTTTACTGTGACAACCTCGTTAAAAAATGAAACATGTAGGTGAGGACAGTTCCTTTTACTGTGTCAACCTCATTAAAAAATGAAACACGTTTCCATGAGCATAGTTCTTTTCCTGTGTCAAGCTCGTTAAAAAATGAAACAAATCCTCCCCTAATTGAGTCGAGTCTTTGACTAGATATCGTAAATGTTAATTCATATATTTAGGTTAGTTTTTGCATAATTTTCTTACAGTTTTAGGTCGGGTCTTTCATATGATCTCATAAATGAACCTTCATTCCATCTAGCTATTAATTACCAGCAGTATACTTAGTTGAATGAAATGAAGCCGGGGGGCATGCGCTCTAGCAGTTACACTTAGGGGGCATCAAGCACAGTTTTCTCTCTGTTTCAAGCTTATGTAAAAATGAAACCACTCTGAAGCACAGTTTATTATGTTTCAAGCTTTTGTAAAAATGAAACCTATCTTGAGTCAATTTCGGTTATTTTCAAGACTCGTTAAACTCATGAAAATCCCGAGATTATTTTGCTATATTTCATTCTCGTAAAACACATGAAAATGCCGAGTTCTTTCCGTCTTTTCCTGCTCGTAAATTAAATTGAAAGTCGGCCACAGGAGTACATTTTTATCCCTTTTTCGAACTCGTTAAAACTTACGAAAAAGTGAAAACTTGAGTACTTTTTTATCCCTTTTTCGAACTCGTTAAAACTTACTGAAAAAGCGAAAACTTGGAGTCCTCTTTTAAGCCCTTTTAAGACTCTCTAAATATGAAAAGATTGCCGAGTACTTGACTATTCGAACTCGTTAAAGTAAATGAACAGTCGTCCCTTCAGTATAAGTTTACCCCTTTTACGGACCGAAATGGACTATTTACGAAAAAGGTATACGTTGACTAATTACGATCAATAGAGTTCTCTCCCGCATTATTTTATCCTTTTTCGGGCTCGAGAGACTAAATTTACGAAAAATTACACCCATGGATTTTTCTTAAGTTTTTTCTTCTGACTCCCTAAAATTGAAAAACACCGAGTTTCTCCTATACTGGACTCGTTAAAATTTAACAGTAAAGGACCTGTTCAATTTTAAACAGGAACGAACCACTCCTTCTTAGGGTTCGAATATTAAACTAAGTTGGACTCATCTGAAGGATGAGCTTATAAAGAAGAAAATGTTATCCTCCTCAAGCTTGTCAAAAATAAAGAGTTACTTGCCAAAAATGGTGGGGGAAAAGAGAGAAAAATGGACGCGTTTGTTGTATTTTGATTTTTCGGAAATTTAGTCAACCACTCTTGAACATGACACTTTTGATCACCTGGGTTGGGAAATCCTTTGCCTAATAGTTAATCAAACCATATTGAAAGTCTTCAGACAGTTTCTGGGTATTAGCTTTGAGTCAATTATCACCAAGCCATCTGCAGTGTCGTTATGTGTTCAAGAGGACAGTTCAAACAAACCATTCATCTGCAAAATATTTGTCATCCATTTTGACCATTCCTGAGTCAGTCCTTGCCAATATATTTCTTCAAAACTTGATTTATGATTTTGTGTTGTAGGCTTGCCTACGACGGATCACTTTCTATCGACGACAGCTCTTTATCTAGGAAGTTGATCCAGAAATTGTCAGTACCTTGAAATCTACATGCCTCAATGGCAGGTTTCTCGCCTTCGACGACGGGTTGCATCATTGACCTTCGATCGAATGATTCCATGACATGTTCGACTTCAGCTCATTCATTCACATTTCATGGATTGTACTGAGTACTTTGAGAGCCATTGAAATTAATGGTGGTTACTCTCACGCTTGTTAACAGTTTACATCATTGACTGGTAATCAAGTGGTTTCTACCATGTTCGACTTCGACACATTCATTCACATGGATAGAAATGTACTGGTTTGAGAAGTAGAAATCAAGACCCTGGATATAGTTTCTACCATCCAGGATGCAAGGAATTTTTTTATTATGCAGTAGACTATTCATTACAGATGGCTGCACCCATGTTGTGTCTAATTATTGATGTAATATTAAAATCATTTCTGTATCAGAACAAGTTTAATTAGTTTTTGATCTGAGTATGGGAATGCCTACCTCAGCGATGATATGATTACATATATATATTTTGCATTGAATGTTTTTACAGGTTCCGACTGGGGTGTCCACAGGATGATCCTTGAAATGATAAAGTACTTCACTCTTCATATATGATAGACTTCATCTTCATCTATTTTAGACTTCGCACTTTAGGGGGCAATCTGTTACACTAAAAATTGTCACCTTGACATTCTGCTAACTATATGAGCTCATTAATACTCATACATTCCTCCTCTGCAAGTCTTACAACCTTTACTCCTCATGTCAAGCCCTAAAACAAGAAGAAAAACCCTAAAAACCTCTGAAAGAATGGGTACGCATGTAAGATGAGGCTTGCCTACGTTCCTAGCTTGGGTACGCAGGTAATGCATGGCTTACCTGCGTTCTAGAATGCAGTTTCCCTTTGGAATGCCTGCGTACCCTCCTCAAATTCAAAAAGGCGAGAAATTAAAGTCAAAAAAGTGGTTTGAGGTCAATTCTAGAAGGTTCTAGATGAGATTTTTTGGGGATGAGTACGCTTTGATAAGGTGCATGTATCCCTCACCTTAAGGAACTAATCCCTTGATGTGAGGAGTCTATCCCTTTGAAGGAGGATTCTATCCCTACAAAGGTGGAATCCTAACCTCCTCATCTGCTCTATAAAAGGAGGCATTGGGTAGTCTCAAAGGGTTAAGATTTTGGAGATTGAGTCTTTGGAGATTGAGAATTGGAGTTCAAGCTTTATGTGTGATTGAGTTGAAGTGCTGTTGAGATTTAGACTTCTTTCTGCTGAGATTTTGAGAGGAAAGATCACATACCTCTTTATGCTCCTGGAGGAAGAGTGCAAGGCTTATCAAAGTAGAGGGGATTCCTGCTTCGAACCCCGAGAAGGCCTTTCGAACATCAACGCTAAGGTTGTAAGGTTCTTCTGCATATTTTAAGATTAATACAATCAAGTTCTTTTTTTCTCAATAAATTGTCGTTCGATTGTTTATTTCAATAAGCTGTTGTTTGATCATTTATTTCATAGATACCTTGATCACTATGATAGGTATGTTTTATGATTATTTGTTATACAGGTGCTATTGATATTTTCTTGTTTGTGATTGCAGGTCGATAAAAGACGACACTTTCTTGCGACGAAATAAATCTTGTTGCGACAGAAGGATTATTGTTGCGACAAAAGGACTCTTGTTGCGACGAAGGATTATTGATGCGACAAAAGCACTACGACCACAAATAAGCATTTGGATCTAAGGTAGGATCGACACCTTCATATCATTTATTTGTAAAACGAATATATTTAGAGAAAGACAAACTTAGTTGTTCGTTTGTTGCTAGATTTTCTTTTGACACTAGGGAGATCGGTCTTGTCCGCAAGAACGATTTATTCGGCCAACAGCTGGCAGTGGAGCAACGTTTGTGATTTATTGAAGTGACTCTACCGGGGTACTGTCCAGACCTGCTGGTAGCGGAGCAACACCAGAAACTTAATTTAAAAAATCCTGAAAATAATAAACCCACTGCCTTGCTCTTCACATCATCAACAACTCATTGGCGTCCATGAGCTTCCGCTTTGATGTGTTCTGATTAGCGAGACCTAGCTGAGGCACAAGGACAGGGCATATCTGTAAAGGCCAAAGTAATGCAAAGGGTACCCGCAGAACTTGTTCAATATTCCCTTGCATCACTATCTCGACTCAGACTATTGTTGTGATATTGACAGAGATGTTGAATTCTACCAGTGGTTCGCCATTTGTTGTAGTCGCTACAACAGCACCCAAAAATTTGGGTATATTTGAAATTTCGGGTCCCCCTCTGCTCGCTTAGTCCTTGAGGTCTTTTGCCCGACCTGCGGTCAGTGTCATCCCAGTGACCTATCCCCAACCCCACATGGAGCTTTCTCACCATCATGATCAGATGCTATTGCTGCAATCATGCCATGTGTGGGAGGGATCATCCAGCATATGCTCGAATAGGAACTTTTCTGTGCATTGAGGATGTACATTAGTAGCCCCCTCGCCATGGGTCATTAAGTATGTGTTTGAGTAATTCTCTTAAGCTCGTCGGTCTCATATAATTTATCTAGGGGCACCATTCACAAAGAATAACTGTGAACTAATTAATGTTATGATGTTTTACACAGGTCAATCCCACGACTGATAAACTCATCAATGTTGTCATGGCACCGAGGGAAATAAGATTAAGCTCAACGACAAGGTCACAGATGTGAAACATAACACTTTCATCCACATGCCCCGCTTAGGTGGATATGATATTTCAGGCTACCTTTGAAGACCATTGTGAAGGCAGATCTGAAGGATATGCCCACAAGTGAAAAAATAGAAGCAATTTAACATTATTTTTAGATGGAGGATGGTGTGGTGCATAAAGGATCGAGGAAAAGATTTCTCGTCGTGGATCGATGCAACAAACTTCTTCACTAATGCACTAGCATTGGCATATTAGAGTATTGGCATTGTCCATGGCAATATAAGTATCTCCCCACTCTATGTCTTTAGAAGTACTTGTGCTAAAGACATTCAACATTCTGAAAAGGTGAAGAGATACTTAGAGCATTGTCCTTTGTCTTCCAAACATGAACAACGGGGCCTTTATTCAAGTTGAAAGCTGGTGACAATGGAGAAGGTGGAGCTTTTGCATGGTATTTTTTGTTACGCGGGCACGCCTAGGAACTTTCGACATGTTAAATGGAACTCCCTCCCCACACGAGGAAAGGGTCAAGAACAAGAAAGGTTCCCGAAAATCATAGAAGCCTTCGGTCTGCGCTGCTGGTTGTAGCTTTGCTAGGCAATTGTATGGTTATTGGAGATGGTGTGCTAACACCAACCATGTACGTGTATTTTGCAGTCTCAGGCTTTGAAGTGTTGCAAAGGCACCCCACAAAACATATGCCAACCCTAGCTCAGTGGGCACATGGTTTACATCCTGCCTGTGCATATCATCCTTATTATCGCCATGCAAATTTGTACAGACTCTACAAGCTTCATGGAAGGAATGACAACAATTAAAGCTCGTCCACATTATGGCCAGGCTACTGATACTGATCATTCGGGAGCTGCATTCATCTTCGGCCACGATATTGCACATGGAAAGAATAAGCCTCCTGCTTTGCAATATTTACGTTATCTATCCTAGATTTGGCATGGCCCTATGTTTCCCTTTCAACAAGTACTCCATTGCTAACACATTTTACACAAGCACCTCGTGTGGGGAGATAAGATAATACACCTCATATGTGACTTGAATTCTGCCATGAAGTCGAGAAAGAGAAGCGATAACTTTTTCAATAAGGGATCATATCTTTAAGAGAGACCTCATATTTTTAAGACATTTCAATATGTGACTTCAGAGGTGCGGGCGAAATTACGAATCAAACTCATGCAAGTTCACCTATAGAAGGCCGGGGTTAGTTTATACCAATATACAAGAGGGATTCGAAAGCTGGCTCATTATGGAATCATGTAACTATGTCTCCAATACCACATATATACCTCCGTCCAAACGCCCACGAATCCATTGACACTTGGCGGATAGAATAAAATGAAACATTAAACCGAGGTGTGCAAACCATACGGTTTCAAAACCATATGAGCTGGTGGAGCAGAATTATATGAAAACATCACAACTGAGCGTAATTATTTCGATGGCGGTGTTTTCAACCTATGGTAAATGTTTGGAGTAGATATATATATATATATATATATATATATATATATATATATATATAGTCGTTGAAAGTTGTGTTTAAACATGGAGCGAAATATTATAACAAACCTACAAATGGCATAATAACTATGGTGCGATGATAGTCAAAAATAGATCAAAGTTGTAAAAAGTATGACGGTCCATCACCTACGTTGTAAACGGTGCAGAGTTATGGCTTTGCTAGAGGAGGTTACGATATGCACGGTTGTAAAATCGTTTTTTAATCAGAAAACACATATTCATACGCCATAATGATCTTCCACGCGTCTCATTCCTCATCAAAGCTCTTGAGATTTGTTCACGGTGAGCTGGATAGTGTAAATCCCTACTCTTCATGCCGCATTACATGGATGCAGGTTGCCCAATGCATGCTACCATGCACGAACAATAATTATGTTAATTTGCGCAAACGAAGGTTTTGATCGAAGAGGTCGCTGACAAACAGCTTTTCAGGGATCGTTTAGCTCTGCATTATCAATACGCCCGACATGCAAGGATCTAATGGTCGTGGCATGCGATGACAACGCTCGGCATGATCAATTTTCAATGCCGGAAAAGGGTCGAATCCCTTCAATTCTGGGTGTGTTAGTGCAGCAAATAAAACCTCTGAGATAATTTCCGTCCTCTGCAAATCGCCACTTCTAGTGTAGTCTTCACGTCCCGCAAGCCCAAAATTCTTCCAACTGTGACTCCAGGGCATCAAAGAAGCTACAAATCGGACCCATATATGATAAAGGCGAGAGCCGGGTTCTATCAAGAGCGTGAACAGTTATAAGAAGGGTTCATGATGTGGCATAGGCACAAAAGGAACGCATCCAATAATTTGCACACCTTATCGGCAGCCCAAGGAAATTTACCTGGTGAAAGCGTTGCCACATAATGAATTCCTGTATGTGGTATTTGCGACTGTTTTGAAATTGTAACTGTGTTGAGGTTCTACACGTTGGTTTCCCATTACTCCAGCAGTCTCATCCCAAGAGGCACGCAACCACACTGGTCATCATGCCCGATATTAACTCTAAGCTGAGCATTCGAAACCAAGACAGTGTCAAAGAAGTAGGTTGAACATTCGACGGACCAGAAAATGTGACCGTGCGACCTCTGTGAGGTCGCATTTCATGAAAAATCAATAAGTCGCACTATTCTCAAGTCGCAAGGTCGCGAAATAGCTTGATCCGGATTTATGCAGGAACGCAACAGAATAAACATATAACCATAAACACAGAGATGCAGCGGAAATAACACTTCATTTCATTAATATCAAAGAACTGAAATTTGCTTACAGACAGAATGGAAATAAAACTAGCTAGGGCGCTGGTAGCTATCTCTAAGAAGAGATGTTGCGGCTACAGGCCTCTGAACTGTGTTACAATGAGGCTCGAGGGCCTATTTATTTTTGAGAAACAATGTAGAATCTGAAACATCCAAAAACCTAACCATAGGAGATGAAGCGCCAAAACTATGGGCCCCGTTTGGGTAAGTTGGTGGTTCAACTTCCTAGGGACGTAACTTTGGCATACGATCTCCGTTTGATGCGCTCAATAGCTCGTTAGAAAGATCTATCCGAGGACTACAACTTTCGGCACAAATATCATTCTGGAATGGAATGATATTCGTTGGAGGAGCGATGCCCAAAAAACGTCATTTAGGGCCTCAAAACAGCTCCGGAAGTTCAGGACCCGAAAAACTGCTAAAAATAGTAAGTTTTGGTGCAACTTGAAAACTGAAAGAAATGATGATGAATTAATGAGAATGTGGTGTGGTGGCTCACCATTGTCCACTCAGACTTTAGCCCTAAAACGGCTCCTGAGATGAGGACCCAAACCACAGTAATAGGAAGGCTGAATGTGAAAATCTGCAAGAATTGATGGTGCTGGTCCAAATGGAATAGGTGGGTGGCCACCGATATCCACCGGGATCATTCCTCCCTCCTTAGGAAGCAATGGTCCCCATTGCGTTGAGATCCTCCATGAGATGAGGCAAATTCTGTTGAACTGAGTATTAGATGTGTTGAAGATGTCATGGACCTGCGGGTGGACATGTTGGATGTGTTTAGTAAATTTGGTCTCTTTATCAGCCTCAGACAGTACATGTTTCGATTCTATAGTTGCAGGATGTATGGCAACATCAGGCGGTGGTGTGTTGGGAGTCAGATCAATGGAGTGCTTGTCTTGACAGTGTAGAGGAACCTCTGGGAGTGAGGAGGAAATGTCCTCGTATTCCTTCATGATTTTGTCCATTTGCTGCAGCCATACAGGGGAGCCCTATTTCAAGGTTGTGGCCCCACTATTCTTCTTTCCCTATGAACGAGTTGTAAGGAAAATGAATTTCCTCGTTTGGGAAAAAATCTTACTGCGTTGTTTTGCAATAGTCAAAGAGATGACAGGAGGCGGTACTACCTCCGGTATCCTGTACAAGTTATTTCCCAAAGTAATAATAACAGCACGAGGCCTAGACTCTTACACAGCATGTCGCCTCCACAAGTATGGTTGGCCCAATAATACATCAGCTACATCAAGAGGAGCAACATCACATAATACCTCATCCGTGAATGGCTTGATACTGTATGGAAGGCGGCATTGCTAGCGGATGCGGAGATCTCTCCCTGGGTGGAGCCATCCGACGGTATATGGCTGTGGGTGTGCTATGGTTGGTAGGCCGAGACACTTCACGACCTCTGCTGAAATGAGGTTCTTTTGGCTTCCACTATCGACAAGAAATTGCAGCGGAGAACCCTTCACCCACATCTGTGACTGGAAGAGGCGCTCCCCCTCCTCTGGATCCTCTGGACCCTCCCTCTGGATCTTGGTGGTGGCAATAATGGCACTGGGATCCGCATCAATGATCTTCTTCCCTTTTTCATTGCCTTTGTCTGGTTCTAACTCAGGATCAGAAAATGCATCTGATTCGGGTGCCTTTAGTTCGACCACCAAAGACTGTTTGGCCCGACACTCGTTTGTGCTGTGCGTGGGGTTGTTATGAAATTTACACCACTTCCCTGTGTCCTTATTTGGATTTGTGATGTTGTTCTGAGTCGCATTGCTTTGGCCTTGCCCCTTGTTCTTCAGTTCGGGGGCACCTTTCGAATTCGCAGATCCAAAGTCTCGCTTCTTCTGCTTAAATTTCTGCTCGATCTTGGCGGCATAGCAATATGCCGTGCCAAGCGATGTAATGTCGAGGAACTCCATTTCCTCCTAAATGTGTTTGTGCAGACAGCCGCGGTACTTGAGCACCAAATGTCTCTCTGAATCTTTAATACCCAACTTTGTGCGCAGGGTATGGAACAGATTCGTCAGTTCGTGCACATCTTGATCCTTTTGTTGCCGTAGAATGGTCCATTGGATGTATTTGTCCTCATAGCTCCCCATGGGGTAATATTGTTCCTTGATGCCATCTCGGAATGAATTCCAAGTGGGTGTGGCCGAGAACCGAGAGGGTTCCCCTTCGCCCTCTTGCTCACGGTAGGTTTCCCACCAGTATTTGACATGGGGGGCGGCTTTGAGGAGTGCAAAAATAATCTTTTCTCGGTCAAAGAAGTCATGGATCGAGAAATACCCTTCTAGCAAATTTAACCATCTGTCTACAACGACTGCATCTATTTTTCCTTCAAATATAGGAATGTCAAAGTTTACCTGTACCTTGAAGGGAGTGGCACCTCCAGAGTGGATGTTGGATGCAGATGCGCCATATGTGGGCAGTCGTTGAAGGATTTGAGCAAATTTATCCATCATCGCGTTCCTTTGTTTCTCGAGGGCCTCCTCGAGCAGTATTTTGATAGGATCTCCTGCTCCCTCGTCTTTCTTTTCTTCTGCCATGGGAGGTCGTCGGGTTTTGCGAGGCTGATCTTGCAAGGGTTCAACCAGATCGAGCCCTAACTCCTTATACCCTGACCGCGTTGGGGACATGCAAGGAAAAACAAAGAAAGAGCAGACCCGCTCTGATACCACTGATCCAGATTTATGCAGGAACGCAACAGAATAAACATATAACCATAAACACAGAGATGCAGCGGAAATAACACTTCATTTCATTAATATCAAAGAACTGAAATTTGCTTACAGACAGAATGGAAATAAAACTAGCTAGGGCGCTGGTAGCTATCTCTGAGAAGAGATGTGGCGGCTACAGGCCTCTGAACTGTGTTACAATGAGGCTCGAAGGCCTATTTATTTTTGAGAAACAATGTAGAATCCGAAACGTCCAAAAACCTAACCGTAGGAGATGAAGCGCCAAAACTATGGGCCCCGTTTGGGTAAGTTGGTGGTTCAACTTCCTAGGGACGTAACTTTGGCATACGATCTCTGTTTGATGCGCTCAATAGCTCGTTAGAAAGATCTATTCGAGGACTACAAATTTCAGCACAAATATCATTCTGGAATGGAATGATATTCGCTGGAGGCGCGATGCCCAAAAAACGTCGTTTAGGGCTTCAAAACAGCTCCGGAAGTTCAGGACCCGAAAAACTGCTAAAAATAGTAAGTTTTGGTGCAACTTGAAAACTGAAAGAACTGATGATGGGGGTTCAAATGGAATAGGTGGGTGGCCACCAATATCCACCTGGATCATTAAGCCCCCAAAACGGCTCCGAGAGTGGAGGACCCGAAAACCTGCTAAAAATAGTAAGTTGTGCTGAATGTGAAAAGCTGCAAGAATTGATGGTGTTGGTCCAAATGGAATAGGTGGGTGGCCACCGATATCCACATGGATCATAGCTCATCAAGGAATTATACAAGTTATGCGACCCCCCGACCATGTGACTATGCGACCAGGTCGCCAGGTCGCAGAAATTTCAAAGTCATCCAAAGGGCGATCCTCCGACCATGCGACTATGCGACCAAGTCGCCAGGTCGCAAAGCATGCAACGTCGTCCAAGGTGCGACCTCCCGATCATGCGACCAGGTCACCGAGTCGCGGAAACAGACTAGTATGCACAAATGAAAATGAACGATATTCATCCTCTTCCAAACCAGTTTAAAGAATGCTGCACATTTACATGAAGGCTTTATTTCACGTGGAGCCCATGGCATATGTTAATACGATGGTCATCATTTTATAATGGTGCAGTTAAATAAACGATGGAAAAGTTTATATATGGTAGCGTTAAAATAGTTTTAAGATCGTAGTTGAAAATGGTGCTACTTTTCCTACATGGCAATATAGAATTTGTTTGATAATCAATCTCGGGGAGGATTCCTTTTGTTTGCGTTGCACCATCAAAGAGATACAAGGTGTTTGAAGATTAACATGCACCTTTTTTTCAAAAGAGTACCATTCAAGACTATCCCTAAATGTACACGGTTGGAAACTCATCTACTGGCACACTCTAAACACCTAAGTGAACTAGACACAGCCGAGCATGAGAAGAGCGAAGCGCTTCCTCATGCCAAACATAGCTTCAGCTTGGTGGAGTCTGAGGAAAATGTTGAAGATAAAGTGCACTGATTAAAGGGGCATAGGGAAGCCTACATAAGCTGTTCTCTTTGATGACTTAATGACACAACACTTGACTACACAGGAGTCCAAGCTAGTTATTAAAATCCCTTGATTTTGTTTGTTAATATTCTCCTTATGCATCTGCGTTTTCTTTTTATTGTATTTTATTTTTTCTTCAACATGCATAAAAATATTTATGTGTGTGAGTCTAATTTTATAATTTATACATGGCTAATCTAATATGCTTACGCGCAGGTAACATGAGGAGATTATGATGATGACCCAGACGAGGAAGTTTTTCGCTTACCTAGAAAATTTTGGTTCACGTGGCGGGAGCTAAGACTATCTCAACAAGAGAAATGTAGAAGGGATAAAACCCCCAGGTCGCAGATTTCCTCAGGTCGCTGGGTCGCGGAGTCATGTTCCATGCCAAACGCTTGACGACGCGACCCAGCGACCGGGTCGCGAGGTCGCAAAATCCAAGAAGGTCGTAGGTCAAAAATTTATCAAGGACGTAGGTCGCGGATTGCTGAGGGTCACAAGTCGCAAGATCCAGTCAAGTCGCAAGGTCGCATCAGTGGCTCAGGTTGCAAGTCGCAGAATAAACTGGGTCGCAAGGCAGCCCAATGGTTAAAAAGATGAAAAGTCAAGGAAGCCCAAAGGACAAGCTTTTCTCTATAAATATTTCCTTCGGGAACTTGTAACGTGATATTTTGTTTGGGAATCGAGCTGAGTACACTGTATTACCAGGATTATACATTTAAGCATGAATATAAGCATTTTGAAAAATCCCTTTGTGGATCTGGTGTTGTCATATGTATGAGCGCTATTGAGTATTATATTTTCAGTTTCTGAACATCTTTAGATTAAGGGAACTGTATCTTCAATTCATATCACAATTGCATAACAATTTGCTGAGTATGGTAATGGTGGTTGAGTTCATTTCACTTTCTTAACGAATGTTGATTACTTTGTTTACTAGCATTTGTGTTATCATTTAAAACTTTTAGGAAGTGAAGGGTGTTCCTGCCATAAGGAATTGTTTCTTTTGTGGTCAGAACAGTTTACAAGCATGACCCTAATGATGTGTTGTTAACAACACTTCCTTCGGTGCTTATGCTTTATTATTTCCTCTTGCTACTCATAGTGTTATATGTACATTTAATGCATCAATCATATGTCTTGTATCATTTGATTAAGTGTGTATCCAGTGGTTTATAGAGTTTAAGTGAGACCCAAAGAAAGGAGAAATCAACGGTAGCCGGACCCACACCCCGAATGGGATCCCTATTCCAAATGGTTCAAGGTCTAATTGGGAATTTTTACCGAGGAGATCCCCTGCTGTTGGCCGAACATATTTTCCCATCAACAGGTTCGAGGAGGGCGAACCTTTCCACAGACCCAAAAACTGATTTCTCTTCACTATTTCTAAGATTAAAAGTAGAGTTGAATTACCATTTTCAGCCTTCCTTTTTGTATTTCATTTTCACGCATTTGCCTATTTTTCGTGCATAGACCAGCAGATTTGTTTGCAGGAATTAGTGATAAAGTCCCATAGTAGCTTCATGGTGCTTCCTCACTTCATTTTCCATCTTTGTACTCACAGCCTGAGCATTGTTGTTATGCCCTCCATTCCCTCTTTTTCTCCACTTATTCTAACTGTTGCACCCACCTTTTTCCCCTAAAAGCACTTCAACCCTTCAGCCTGCCTTGTTCCTTTGTTTCTATTAGCTACGGTTGCCTTACTCGTTTTAATGCAAAAACGCTTGAAAACCATTGGAACTCAACCTCCACCCTTGCTCCTCGAACTTCCCACTCTGTACTCTTCCACTGGACCCACCGCCACGTCACCCAACGCATTTCGCACTTCGTTAATTTTCCTGAACAACACTTCCGCTATCCCTCCAACTTTGCGATATTTCAATTGTGATATTGCACTTCGCAAATTTTCCTGAACAACACTTCCGCTATCCCTCCAACTTTGTGATATTACGATTGCGATATCGCACTTTGCACTTCTCAAATTTTACCACATTGCAAATCGCTCATCACAAATTTTTCCCTTTTCTTTTATGACCTACCGCTCCTATCTACTGATTGCAATATTGCGATCGCGCTCTGCCACCGGTCCCACCACCATGTCACCTGTCGCAAATCGTAAATTGCAATATTTATCCCCTTCGCATTTCGTACTTCACATATTTTATCCCTTTGCATTTCGCACTTCGCACTTCGCATTGTATTCCTTTTTCTTTTAAGACTTACTGCTCCTATCCACCAATTGTGATATTGTGATTATGCTTCACTGCTAGTTCCACCGCCACATCACCCATCACAAATCACAATGTTTATCCCCGTCGCATTTCACACTTCGCATTGTTTAGCTTATTCCCTTTAACACTTACCACTCCTTTCTGCCGATTGCAATATGATCAAAGAACTCTACCTCCTGTTCTACTGCCACGTCATCTGACTTAACATATTTCGCATTTCCCATCACATTTCGCACATTGCATCTTTTAGCCTGTCACACTTCGCACTTTGTAACTTTTGCTCCATCGCATCTCCACCATCACACTTTTCAAATTATTCCGCTCCGAAGCATTTTTGCGCTATAAAATTTTTTTAATGCGGTTTAAAGCCCTATTTCCACTTCTAAGCCTTGTTTCATGTGTTAAGCCCTCCATTAGCCTCTTTAGCCCTTTTTTTCCTCCAAGTTGCAAATCAACACTTTTTCAATTAGAATTAAGTCATGGATAGCTTAGTTGCATGGATAGAAGCATGGTAGATAGGCCATAGGATAAGGAGAGTGCATTTAGCTGTTTGGCCCAGTTAAGTGTGGTTTATAATTAGTTTCCTTTCTACCATTTATTTTCAACAATTTAGTTTAGTTTCTTTCTTGTCATTTCTTTTTAGCAATTTAATTTAGTTTTTTTATGTCATTTCCTTTCAGCACATTAAATTAGTTTCATTGTCGTCATTTCCTTTCTGAAAATTAAGTTAGTTTCCTTTTTGTCATTTCCTTCCAGTAATTTACTTTTCAGTTTTTATCATAGTTTAAGAAATAGCACCCTTTCATAAAGCAGAAGATGATGACATGAACCAAATGCATCTGTTGTGTATCATTGTCACCTCCAAGTTTATACGAACCCTGGGTTGATAAAGTAAAGTAGGGCAGCCACTGGGAGTTACAAAACTCTTGGTGCAATACTAGGGCTCACCACTTCTCACATTCGAATTTGCATCCACTAGGTCATCTCCTTGTGGTTCAATTCATTTTACCTTTCCTCCTCTTTTATTCATCTTCAGTAATTAATAAGTTTGTTGCTAAAATATGATAGGTGGCAAGGCTAGAAGAGCTCACCTAACAGGTGGTGTTGTGTATTCTATGAGATCCTGTCTAAAATCTAAGACTCCCTTCTCAATTTTCTCACTAGAAAAGTTTGTTCTGTAACAACTAAAATCAAAATTGATAGTCTTCCTTCCTTCTCGGTGGTTTAAAACATCTACATTGGTTCACCCTCTCATGCAAGATATTTTCAATATGGTAAGTATCCTAGATCGTAGCATGCACCATGTGATATTCAGTATGATCTTTAGTTGGTTGCGTAGCTTCATATGGCATGCTACAGGTGGTTGGGGATGAGTGGATCTGTGACTGACAGTCACCTCCACTGCATTTTGATCATTGGCCTAAATTTTTGGCAACGTCTATGCATGACCAACCAAACAATCATCACATTAATATTATGGATCCTCGATCAATTCAATTAAAATCATGTACTTTCTAAACCAACTCAGCTGACAGAAAGGACAGGATCAACGGTTGGCTGTGTTAACTGAGGATTGATACCTAGACACTACACATATAACCATGACTTAAACTTAACATGACTGACTGTAAATATTTCCTATCACGTGATTTAAATCATGATAACAGATTTAAAATGTATTTATAACAAGAACATGTGGCTTGACACAAAGCGGATGTGCTTTTCTTTTATTTGTTTTAAAAACAGGGGAAGTTACCAGAATTTCCAGTAGCATCAGATTAAAGAAAAACATACAAAAAACAGAATTAAACAGAAGGTCCAGAAAAGGATAAAATAGACGCTACCATAAATTTCAGTAGTGTTCAATTTTTATTTTGAAATTTACAAAGTCTAATCCTAAAAACAAAGAATTTAAAATAGACTCATGAATTAGCAAATAATTGTGCTAACAGGTTATAAAAAGTATGTGGAGGTGAAGGGCCTTCAATTTTTGGGAGGTATTTTTTGGGGGGTATCAAGGTGAGGGGCGTGCACTTAGGAGATAATAAAGCGAATGCATCTTATGGTTGATACAATTCGGTGGAGAAGTAGGCTTTGGTGATAGCCTATCTGAGAAACACATAAGGCTTGGTTGATAATCACATAGTAGTGGTTGTGCCACTTGGGGCTAATAAAATAATTTAATACTACGAGGCTTTGATGATAGCCCAACTGAGAAACCCACAAAGCTTGTTGGTTGATAATCACATAGAAAGGTCTATGCCGCCCAGGGCTAATAAAACCACTACAGACTATGTTGGTTGATAACTTATGAGAGGTTGAGGCACCCAAGACTAGTGGGCTAATAAAACCTAATGGTAGTCCAAAGGGGAGGGTTGAGAACATAGGTGGAAGTACCACTGAGAATTTTGGGAGAGTGCACCCATAACCCTACAAGAGTAAAATGGCTAATAAAACCTCCTTATCATTATATATATCTCTCTCTCAAAGTCTGAATTGAGAGACTTTGTGCTTAAATCCCTAGAGATGTTCGTATGTTGCATTATAATCCCTTTGTGGAAATGAGGATGTTTCATGCCTTATGTGTGATCATGTATAGCTGGTGAGTGGAGGGGATTAGCCTCGAGACACCCTGTTTCAGTTGATAATATCGGTTTAAAATTCCTCTGAAAGCACTCTACCTCGAGCTTTGGAATCTAGTTCAGGGGATAACAACTGCAAGTAATATTGGTTCCAACTTGTCTAAGGTTGGGAGGAGAGTTGAAGCCTAGCTTTTTGTTTACAATTTATTTTTATACATAAGATAAGTATTTGCTTGAGCCTCTTATGTATAAATGACATGTACATGTTATTTGTACTAGTTGTATGCTTATGTTGTTAATGAGGAATGTGAAAGAGGGATGATTATTTCCTGTATAAATTTATGAGGAATGGTTGAATTCATATATATGTTTAGAATTTGAATCTCAATGACTTTTATTCATGAGGATATGGCGAATCTCTGTGTTTATTTCATTAAATCTATTGAATATGATTTTCTAGCATGTGTTGTTGTTATTCCACTATTTTCTTTGTGTATGTGAGCCTTTTTGAATGGAAATAAATGCATCATTATATTGTGGCTGGGAAGCTAGATTGAATTCCCTATGATGTTGAGAAGTGCACTTAAATGCACGTTCTCGGTATATTTTACTAGGAAATTTAATGGCCCGAGTTTTACATTTGACCTAACAAATTCTGGGAGTAAGATGTCTATGTATTTTAGTGAAATTTAGTTGATGTTTGAACATGTTGAACTCATGGCTTCCATGGCCATGGTACATCGGAAGGGAATTGAAAGAAATTGCCTCTTCATCCTCTATCTCATTGAAGGAAAGTCAATATCTAATAGGTAGTCAAGTTGTGAAGGCTTCATCTACTATAAATCCAGGGAGAAATACAAGAAAATTTTCTAAGTAAAAAAACTTGCAAATAGGTTGATAATCGCCTGTGGGTTCTGTCAAGTTAATGGTCGAGTTAGTCGAGAAGGTCAAGCAGGTCGAGACTAGAAGTAAATCAGACTCATCCACTAGTCGAGCGGGTTCCGCTAGTCAAGGTTAGGTCAGTCGAGCTTGGGAGTAGATCGGGCCGGTAACTTAGTTGAGCTCGTTAGCAAGTGGTCCAAGTTGGGCTTGGGGCTCTGGCCAATGTCACGCCTTATGTTTAAGAAAAATGGGCCAACTACCGACTATACACAAGCACACCTATTCCATGTGGATTCATCCAAAGTGGTAAAGATTCCACGTAGGTGCCATGAGGGTGACACACATGGATCACTGCTGATGTGGAAAGTTTAATGGGCATAACTTTAAATGGATATATATTTCGATCTGTAAGTCGAATTGAGGAAAAAATTATATCATTGGAAAAGCATCATGATACAAATGTGATGGTAATGTTTGTTTATAGCTTTGAAGAAGTTAAAAGATGAGAAAATTTTATGACCCCATTTCCATGACAAGACTATGGAGCTCGGGTCTATGATAGTAATGCACCCTTCTACCATTAGTATGGGCTCTGGGCAGTGGGAGGGGTGTGTTACACCAACCAATAAGGATTGGGTACCAAATGGAAATGAATGCATATTAGAAATGAGGTATACATCCTAGCTTATGAATTTTACATTACCTTCTTGTTTGAGAATTTATCAACATATTTGGATAAGTGATGCATTGTCCAAATTCAACATATTCTATTGGATTATATTCATGGGAGACTACTAATAACAAACAATCATCAAAGGAATGTGATTCAAGGGCCTTCAAGGCGTATTTTCTGTAATTCATAAGCCAAGATTCAATGATCTCTTTTTTATTGTCCTTCTCTAAACAAGTACGAAGTTCACATTTGAGGACGTTGAACACAGATTGATTTTCCCTAGCTTCTAACATGAAAATTTCACCTTCTAGTCTAAAAAATATGTCAAAACATTATTTAGTAGCGTCATTCTAAAAACAACTTGCTAGCAATGTCTAAATTTGTTTACTAGAAAAATGCTTGCAAGAAATAGAGTGATTTTCCAACAAAAAAACGTATCTTCCAAGGAAACAAATACTACAACTTGTGGCCTCTTGATTGAATAAATTCAAGTTAGGGGTGTGGAAGGTCACACTATTTTGATAATGTAATAAGAAGAAAAGGGTTGGCTACAAGATGTTTTCCTAGGGGATGTCTTTCAACCAAGATACATAAGTTCAAAACCCATGTAGGGTGAGAATTGGAAAATATTCTTGGAGGAAGAGGAGTTTCAGAAATGGTAGCTTTGCTAGAGGAAATTCAATCTTTTCTTTGATCGGACCTTGGAAGGAAACCTAGGGGTGGCAATTTCAAGATTGTTTGTTCTTGATCCCGAGGGAAATTAAGAAGTATGTTGTGAATGAGGCCTAAGTAGAACTACCATTAATTAGGTTGAGGTGGTAGTTATTTGTTAATAGTTAAATATTCTTGACCCAAGGAAAATAAGGAATTTAATTTTCATTGGAGCCTTAACAATGATTATTAGACTCATGCATTTCTCTTTTTCATTTGATGAAAATATAGGAAGGCTCATTTTGAAAATCCCAAAATTGTCTATCCACTTTTAATCTATAGATTATTTTTATCTTCAAGGAGATTGGAATTAACACATTGACCATTTGGCAAACTAGGCATCTTGCCTAGAAGGCAGAACCCTTAGGTCAAAAAGCGTGGGTACCTTTCTCTCTAGTTCCTTAATTACATTAGAAGGAAATAATCAAGGTTTTGCATGCTACTCACTAACTAAGCCAAGTGGCACATCAAATTTAAGTTAGGAAGCTGGAAATTGAAGGTCAGCATATCGCTTGTACCATTACACATACTAAGTTTAATGGAGGAGTGATCCTTTCAATTTGGCTTTATTGAGACCTCAAACACATGTGGGATAAAGGATCTTGTGTTCTTCACATCGATTTTAGATTGTTGGTTTTTGATAGGCTTATAATATCTTAACCTTGTCTATGAAGCATCTCTTTGTAGCTTGCATGTGGTGTTTACTTGGAGGCATCCCTTCCTAGTCTTGGTAGTGTATGAGGTTTGTTGCTTCATTAATTATCTTAAGTTACAATTTTGTTTCCATCTATTTTATATTATCAAATTGGTTGTGGAAATATAGTAATTATGAATGTTGGTAGAGGATTTTTAAAGTAGGTGATAGAACCAGGGAATCTTGAGTGCTTGTCTTAGGAGTTTGGAATGCATGGAAAATCATAATCATCTAGGGCATTTCCATTTGTGTGAGATTTCAAACATTCATCATACAATTCAAAGACAAGAGATTCTTATTGCTAATAAGACTTATATTTTCTTTGTTATAGGAAGAATTCATGTTCAAGTAGAAAATCATAGCAATGGGTTAGTAGAGACAATGAAGATTATTACATCAGAAAAGAAAAACTGAGGATG
Source organism: Pinus albicaulis (assembly GCA_034641835.2). Taxonomy (NCBI): domain Eukaryota; kingdom Viridiplantae; phylum Streptophyta; class Pinopsida; order Pinales; family Pinaceae; genus Pinus; species Pinus albicaulis. The sequence continues at coordinate 882,830,542 of CM076580.1, forward strand.
CAGAGGTTGAGTGCAATGTATTGCACCATCATGTTTTAGATTTCCCTTAGTCAACTATCTCCAATTTCAAAATGTATATTAGCTCAAGGGTTGAAGAAAACAATGAGAAGTAGACTATAACCAAATGCTCCAAGATGTAGACATGGATGACATGAACCAAGATCCCTATTCTTTTCTTGTGAAACAAAAAAAGGCATACAACAAGCATGGTTTTAATAAAATCTAGGTTTTATCATGTTTTGCAAAGTTGGTCTAATTTTAAGTATCTTTGCATGCTTTATACCAATGGAATATTTTGGACATTCCTCTACAAAGGATAATATTGTGTCTTTTGTAATCAACTTGCAAGTTTTTGGACAATTATTGAACTATAAGAAATCCTTTCTCTTTTGTATTATTACATTGTCCATTGAGGCTACAACAAATTTCTAATGCAAAAGTTAGTTGTTTGAGAGAGAGAGAGAGATACATCCAAGTTACTTTCAATTCCTTTGGGTGATTAATATATCTTGATTAAGATAGATATATGAAAGCATCAATGCTAGTGAGTTAATAATTAGACAAACTCAATCTTTTTATTGAGTCCTTATAAAGTGAATTTCTACTTCAATCTTCCATTAGTTATATGGAACTATGCTTACCAACTAAATTCCTAGCAACTTGAGAAAAAGATGTTTACCCCAAAAAAAAGTGGACTTGTCCACTTCATAACTTACTCCATAAACTTAAAAAACTTTGACTAGAATTAAATATATTATTTATAACATCCCATTAATCACATTCATATTAAACAAATCAAAAAAATACATTTTTTAAAAATTTACTTTAACATTAAAACAATTAAAACACCAAATAAAAAAATAAACAACCAATCTGAAACTGCCCAAAGAATCCACTTACACACCTAACATTATGGACCCATATCTAAAATTGTAAAAAGAGTCCCTTTAAAATCCAATACCATAGGCCAATACTTTTTTTTTTAATAAAATATAAATGTAAAACGTGACTCCGTGTAATAAAGTGCCAATAAAATAAATACTTATAAAAATAATTAAAATAACATCTAAATAAAAGGTATCAGAAATAATTAAAATAACACCTTAAGAAAGGTAGCAGAAGGAAGAGATCACCCCATTTTTTTAAATTAAACGAACTAACAACACGACCACAACATGAATCATTACCCAATAATTACTAGAATAAGTGCATTTGACAGCAAAGATTGAGGAGTAGAAAAAGTTAAAAGGATCACCATCTAAACTATAACTGAAGTCGGGTGGGTCAACTCATGTTCCCTCTATACGGATCCTCTCTTCTTCATGGCTTTTCCTCTTACCCATCCTCTCTTCTTCATGGCTTTTCCTCTTCAATGGAGCCTCTCTCTTCTTCATGGCTTTTCCTCTTACCCATCCTCTCTTCTTCATGGCTTTTCCTCTTCAATGGAGCCTCACTCTTCTTCATGGCTTTTCCTCTTACCCATCCTCTCTTCTTCATGGCTTTTCCTCTTCAATGGAGCCTCACTCTTCTTCATGGCTTTTCCTCTTACCCATCCTCTCTTCTTCATGGCTTTTCCTCTTCAATGGAGCCTCACTCTTCTTCATGGCTTTTCCTCTTACCCATCCTCTCTTCTTCATGGCTTTTCCTCTTCAATGGAGCCTCCTTTGCCCATGACCCACAAAAAATTTCAACAATCCAAAGTGCTGGATAAATTCTAATACTACGCTGAAGGTAGAAATAACTCACTTTGGCCAACGAGTTTGATCTTAAACAGTGTCATATGGATGGAGCTCTTTGGCCTTCCTTGACCTACAAGGATCTGGTTGTGCAATAGCTGGAAAAGAGAAAGCATCTGGTTGTGCAATAGCTGGAAAAGAGAAAGCTGCAACACCTAGAGAACTCAAAGAAAAGGAAGCTACAGCACTCAACTTCTCACTACTATCTTGCCTTATTATACCTGCCTGCCCATAGGCATGGTATGTAGCGTTTCACTCACTATTATTAGTTGATGGTTGACCATCGGCTCTATTTTTTTTTAAACCAAAGTTTTCATAAATATTAATTAAAAATATATTTTAAATACCTATTATTGGAAAGATTATTGTCTGCACAAATTGAGGTCTAAATTATCTCAGTAACCAAAGTTTATATTAACATTAACCAAAGAATGAACTATTTTTAACCAAAGTTTATATTCACGTTTCTATTTTAATGTTAGCATTAGTGCTGCATTTTTACATTATAAGCTATGAATTGGTTTTACATTATAAAATATGTCTAATTGTGAGCGTGGCTTTTGGCATGTAAGCCATCTGCCACACTTCCTGAACACCATCTACTTGCAGTCCTAGCGAAAGAAACATAAAAGACCTCTCATGCCGCTCATTCAAAGTTTGTTAATGTATTGCAGTTTGTACCTTGAAGTTGGAAGGGATGGTAACCTAAAGAATGTATTGTAGTTTGTATCTTGTATTTAAAAACAGAGCAATGTATTGCAGTTTGTATCTTGTATTTGAATGCAGAGCAGGTCTTACAGCTTGTTTATAAGGGAAACCAATGACCTTTCTCTGGGTGAAAGGGTCAAGGTCTGGTGCTCTTTGTTGTAGCTGGGCTGAAATGAATACTCTTTGACTTTTTACATTTTGCCACATGCTTTTTTTCTCTATTTTTTGGAGTAGGTAGTAGCGTAGCTACTCTTAATGTAATGAAATTTCTAAAAAAATATTCAAGTAAATGACTAGCACTGTCAAATCCTCTGAAGTTTTCATCTAAATTGCATTCAAAATTTTCACCTAAAATTACTTTTTCATCCTCTTATTTGTAAAATACCAGGAGTTTATCTATGTTGGAAAATGTAGGTTTAACAACTCTATGTTTGAATTTTTGTTTTATTAAACAACCCAGTCATTGTATAAATCTTCTTCAGACAACCTTGGCCAGAAATCAAGTTCTCAATCTTCTCATTTTATTCTATGGCTACAGACAATTAGGGCATAGTTTTCATTATTCCAAATTGGAGCGTTCTTTCGAGATATTCTCCAATGTTAGCATAATTCTCTGTTTCCTTTTGGGATCATCGACTCATCACATGTAAGGAATAGGGTTTCCATTTTTTTTTGGAATGTAGTTCTTAAAAGAGTAGGGTTTTCACTCATAAGTAAGTTCAAGAGTAAGCAAGAGTAGGCTTTCCATCTTTCTCGAATTTTGGTTTTTGGTAAGTTATAAATTCTTGATATATCTTGGATATAGCATATACTTTTGATGTTATAGTGACAATTTCAAAAATAGAGTTTTGGATTTTGCTAAGTTATAAATTCCTAATATATCTAGTTAACTGATTATTGGAGATATTCTTGATGTTATAGTGACAATTTCAAAAATAGAGTTTTGGATTTGGCTAAGTTATAAATTCCTAATATATCTGATTTACTGATTATTAGAGATATTCTTGATATATTATAGTGACAATTTCAAAATTTGAATAATTTTTTTTAACATAATTCTTCAATCAATTTTCAATAAAATTTGTTAATCTACAGCCATGTGAAAATCTAACTTAAAAAAAGAAAAAGAAAGTAATAACCTTAACCTGCACCTACTGTTTATGTTGTCCACCTCCCAGACTTCACACTCAGCCTTTCCTTTCAAAAGGGTATTGAGTATTTGACAATTACGCTGGATGCCCATGAAAAAGTCAAATCAATGCCTTTTGAGGACGGTTAATCTTTCTTTGTTGTCGGTTTTTTCTATTGTGAGGAGCAGAAATTCTGACTTAACCGACCCTTCTTGGTCCCTTAAAAGACTTCCTTTTCTTCCCAAGCTAGGTTTCATAGTGGCATTAATCACCCTTTGAACTCTAGCCATATGTGGTCCACAGTTAGGTACTTGTCGTTAAAGATTTTAAGCTTCTGAGCTTTCATAATGTCCACATAGTTTTAAGCTTCTGAGCTTTCATAATGTCCACATAGTAAAACGAGGGGTTATATTCCCTGTTTCTTTAAAGTTGGTGATTTTTTTCATAATGTCCACATAGTAAAACGAGGGGTTATCTTTTTTTTGTTTCTTTAAAGTTGGTGATTTTTTTCATAATGTTTACATAGTAAAACGAGGGGTTATCTTCTTTTGTTTCTTTAAAGTTAGTGATTTTTCCAGGGATTACCTAGTATTTTATAGAAGAGTTCACAAAATTATTTTGATTTATTGAGCTTTTCCGATACTCCACATCTTCATTGCAATCTCTAAATTTAGCAGATTATGAGAAACATCCTCAACTTCTAGCAGGTGACCATTCCATTTTATAGGCCTGTCCTATCCATATGCCTGAGATATCCATATGCCTGAGATCCAGATTTCTTTTTATTTACAAGGATTGTGAAGGCTGATGTCTCTTTCAAATTGTACCAAAAATATTTTCTAATTCTGAAATATCGATATGCCTGAGATCTTCTGTTGACAGATTTATTTTATTTACAAGGATTGTGAACGCTGATGTCTCTTTCAAATTGTACCAAAATTATTTTCTAATCCAGTGAAAGAAAAAAAAATTTGAGATAAAATCTTGATTTCTGTTATTTAAACTGGTTTTTTGACTATATATATATATATGGATTCATCACCCTAAAAAACCTATTGATTGAGCAAGATTACCTATCAAACTTTTATTTTCAATAAATTCCTACAGAAATTTAGAGAAAAATTAAACCGAGAAAAAAAAAATTAAAAAAAAAAAACTTAAACAAAAAAAACCTACCATAAAAGCCTTAAAAACAATGACACTATTTACTACTCGGACTTGCTTCTCTGCAAACTTCTTTCATTCTAATATAGGATATACAAATAACCTTTCTTACACTCTACATACCACTTCTATCACCATGCCAGAGCAGGGGATATGCTTCTCTATTCAAAATGATCTTCCTTTTGGAGAGGCGATACAACATTTGGTTCCAGGAAGCCTTAACATACCACAATTAAAGGGGTTTCCATTTTCTGAAAGCAAATATTTTACTTGCTTCCCAATAATCACCCATTGCGCACCCATCCATTTCGTATAGCTTCGACTGATACTTTAAGCTTTAATGGCTCATGCCCATTCCAGGCATCTTCCCATAAAAACTCCCATTCGCCACCACGCACTTCAAAAACAATTTCAGTGGCAATAAATTTGCTCCTGGAAACGTTGTTCCAGATTGAGGAACCTATAGGAATGTTTCAGAATCTAATGCTTTGCTTTGAGAGGTTCTGTAGCAATATCTTGAAATCAAGATCTTGCACCGTAGCGAGTTAGGGTTCGGAATAATTCTCTGGAATAATTTGGTTTAAGGAATTTATTCATTAGAGACAATCTCCTGAGCCATAAATTACTCGCCCAGTTTGGTTCTGTATCCCTACGCCATGGCAAAAGATGACGCTTCTCCTCTTTCGCACCCCTCCATTAACATTCCACCACTCCATAGAAAATGCCTCCACATTCCTTGAATTTCGCCCATAATGTTGAGAAGGAAACCGTCATCAAACTAAGAAACACTGGAATCGCAGAGAGAGTTAGTTGGATACAGCCTAATGCCCCTAAATAGGGTAGTCTTTTAAGTTCTAGGGATTTTTGAAATGCTAAATTTATATACGCCAAATTTTTAGCCTAACCAAAAATCGGCTTGAACTACAAACTAGACTACCAGAAACTCAAAAATAAATCACCAAAAATCTACAAAAACTCCAAAAATAAACCACAAATTTTAACCAAATTCCAACCAAAAATCCAAAAAAAAATTCCCGCATAACAAATACTCCCTAGATAAGAAACGCTTTGGTAGTTTTTTCCGTCTTGGAAAAAAAGAAAAAAGAAAGAAGAAAGAGAGATAAGAAACGCTTTTTAGCTTAAAAGAGTACTCCCTAAATAAGAGGCACTTTTTAGTTTAAAAGAGTAGTCCCTAAATAAAATGCACTTTTTAGCTTAAAAAGGGTCTATTCTTAACCCGAGATTCAAGCTTAATGCCACGTATCAATTCTTAACGTGATGGGTGTCGTAACCCAACGGGAAACATGTAGACCTGGGCCTGACCACGTTTTGAGAAATAACGGCTTTTAGTTTTTTAAAGGCGATTGGTTTTGACACCTGGTATATATTTATTTATTGATTGACTGATTTTACCTTCTTGCCTGGGTGTGGCGAGAAATCAATAAGGTTTTTTAAATTATTAAATAAGTTTAACGGGCGATTATCGCTTTTTTGGGGATTTTACCTTCTTACCTGGGTTAGGCCAGAAATAAATAGATTTCATATATCTCTATCATATTATATTTTCTATTTGTTATAGGTTTCTAAAGATATTTGAGCATATATTCTATTTGTTATAGGTTTTTGGAAGATGTTGGTGTCGTTTAATTTGGTGATAATTTGGTAAGGATTTATTTAGAATTACAAATATAATCTGAGCTGTGAATTTTATTTGAATTTATATATGCCATAAAATAAAAACCCACTTATTATATTTTTCATATTAATTTTTTTTTTATATTTTGGTTTTTTATATTTCTAATAAAATATGTAAAAAACTTTATGCTTAAAATTTTGTTGAATTAGAAAAATCAAAACTCTTTAAAGCACAATTTTTTCTTCAAAATTGAACCATCTCAATACTTGTAAAAAAAATCTAGAATTAAAGTTATAATGAGTCTATACTGATTATCAACCAATTTTGAATTATGAATAAACTGAAAACATATATCTAAGATTGACTATTAGCAAAACTGGATAACATAGAAAACTAGATAATAAAATAAAAAATTTTAAACTATAAACGAACTTTAAATTTTTAAAAAGAAAACACAAACACAAAATTAACAAAATTAGTTCAATTTCTTTCTTCTATCAAAGTGATGATATATTGATGAAAATGGAGTATAAAAGAAAAAAAAATGAAAAATATTATAAGCTTACAAATTTTTTTTATATAAAACACTAATTTTTTTTTTTTAAATAAATAAACTCTAAAAAAATATCATATAATTTTTCTCCAAAATTTAATATAACCCTTATATCGAACAACTTAAAATATGTTCTTAATAAGGTTTTGGGAAAAAAGAAACTGTCAGGATAACATTTTATAAACTTTAACCCACGTCACAAAATACGATCACTTCAAATTTGAAACGTTAAATACGAGCAAAATTGCTGGTGACAGGCATTTTGCCCGTCAAATTCCACCCCTGATCGTACGTACAGAAACGATTGATGAACTGGTTAAGAAATACACGTGGACGGTAAGTATTTGCCAATCGTCTTCTGGCCACGGCGTGTTAACAGGCCACACTAAAGCATGGACTGATTCAGTGAATCGCCTCATGGCGTAAATATGGAAACCCAATGGTCAGAAAACGTGCGGTCGTGGATTTTTGTAAATCACACTCAGTCGATGACTCTGAATAATTCAATTTTTTAAAACGAGTGGTCTTTAGTGCGATTTTTTGAAGGCTTTTAAGGTGATTTTTTATGGTGTAATTTCTCTAAATTTCGGCAGGAATTTATTGAAAAGAGAAGTTTGATTGTTAACTTACACAATCAAAGTGTCCTAGAGGTTTTTGAGGGTGCTGAATCCATATATAGAGTCAAAAAACCAATTCGAATAACAAAAACCAAGATTTTACCTTAAAAATTTTCACTGGATTCTGGCACCTGAAACTTCAAAAAGTCGCACTAAAGACAACTCTTTTTTAAAATCGTGCTCAGTCAATGACTCTGAATAATTCAAGCTGTACTTAAAGAATATTTTGTTGTTTGGAAAATATTAAAAATTTTAATATAATTTAAATAAAATAAAGTGAAAATTTAGATTATAGTTATCGAATCAAAATTTTAAATTTTCAGTACTAAATTCATTTTCGCCCTTAAAAAAATATCATTCAAACATTGGTACCATAATATTCTTAAAAAAATATTGTGGAACCTTTGGCAGCGAAATTGAATTGACTTCTCGGTGGGCGACGCCGTAATTTAATGAGTACATGGTTCCACATTTCTGGAAGATTTGGAACACTGTGGAGTGCGGGTGAATATATATATATATACACTCCAGTTAAGTTAGAGCATATTCGCATGATATGCCCTTTATCGCTGAGTGCCGGGGTGGTGGATCAACTACTTATTTGGGTGAGCAGGGACTTTGTGCGAAGGTCCTTCCACTCTTCTTTTTCAGGGTTTCTCTTTACTTTGAATTTGAGAGGCAAGATATTAAGCTCCGATTTCGAAGAGTATTATTTCATGACACAGTTAATCCGACCGACAATTGTGAATCATATCGCAAAGGAAGCAAGCTGGTCAGTAAAGTTAATAATAAGAAGGAACCCTAAATTTCAATTAATTTCAATTTCAATAAATAGAAAAGTGAAGTGGGTGGGGATGTAGTAACTGTTGTGTTGTTGAATTTTGAGGTAGCTAGCGGATGCACATGATCTTTGTGTTGGGTACCTAGATTGAAAATAATATAATTTGGTAGGTGTGACATGAGGAAACCATAACCCAACCCTCTCCTTCAACTATATATTATATTTTTATTTTGCGTGAAGTTTACTTCACCTATAACTCCTCTCCTTCAACTATATATATTATATTTTTATTTTGCGTGAAGTTTACTTCACCTATAACTAACTAAGTATTATTTTGATTCAGGGCTTCTCCAATAGGACTGTGTTTTCCAGTTGTCAACAGGAAATGAAAAGAATTAAGTGCAAAGAAGATGTTGCGTGAAAAAAATTAATGTGCCCTGGGATTTTGACTTGTGGGCACAGGTGGGGATCATTATTTAGAGATGTAGAGAAGTTGGTTGAGAATTTGAAATTATGGTATTTTTGAATAAAGGAAAGCGGAGGATAAAGGTCAACGGTCAGGGATTTTTTATCAACAGGCTCTGGCACTCTAATCTTCACTAGATTCAAATCAATTAAAAAAATAGAATCCGATAATGATTGTCTGAGTCGATTTAATGGCCTTTAAATATTTTTATTACGGTTTTAAAGATGTTTATTTTATTCCATTAATGGTTTTAATAGGTCCAATTTCATATTAAAAATGAATTTCACTACATTTTTATTAAAATACATTATTTTGATTTTATATAATTTTACTATTTAAATTTTTTTTTTTCCAAAGTAAATAATATTATAATAAAATGAATTTATCTAAATCATATCATGCTAAATATATTGATATATTAATATATTATGTGGAATATCAAATCACATCATGTGAAATATATAATGATGTATTAGGTAGGAAAATAACAATAATACTTTAACTTAAATTAAGCATTTTTAAAATAATAATTTTGATATTTATTAGTTTTATTTAATATTTTAAAGTAATTATAGGTATTAGAGTGAATTATTTAACACACCATTAATTAAAATTTTATTTGCAAAGGTTTTAGTTATGGATAATAAATTAAGGATTTAATACACATAATATGTGACTTTGAGGTCATATGTAGGTAGAGTTTCTCTTATAATGCATAATTAGCAATTGTACCATATGTTGCAAAGGAAACTTTGTAAAAAAGCACTATGGGCCATATGGTGGACTTATAAAATGGAACCAATTTGAAAATTTGTTGGTGCACTTGGTATGCTTAGATTGTGAATTAAGTACAACCCCAAAAAATGTCACAATAACTCTAAACTACCATCAACATATGCATCAGAACCTTGTATATTTAGCTTAATATCTTTTTTCATTGTAATAACATGATAAATTCATTTTTTATATTAATCTTTTAACACTTGTTTGTGATTTCATTGTGGGATTTCAAAATAATCAAATTCCTAATAGAAAACAAAGTGTTTACATCATATTTTAAGATTTGGATCTTCAATTGTAACCATTCATTCTTATAGAGTTTCAAAACAATTCAAAGTGAGCAATCGATCAATGGGTTGACCTCTTACTCAATTAACACGATCAATTTTGACCACTAATTTTATAACATGTCGGTGCAATCATCGTGGATAACACATAAGTTTGATGGTGCAATCATAGTGGATAACAAACAAGTTTGATAATCAAGAAATATAACACACAAGTAAATTATAAAAAGTAAGGTAGACCCATTTTAAATTGTACAAAAGGTTATATGACATTTCTAAAAAGGAAAATGGAATTAAATTTAATTATGAATTTACACCACATCCCATAAATTAACATCATTAATCCAACAATACATTAAAGGCCTATAAATTCATAAATAAAAACGTGGCATCTTTTGGTGATGAATTCATGAGGGTTACAATGTTGTCGATATAAAATTTTCACCAATAATCATTGTTGAATGAAAAAGTTGTAGGAGTTTGGGCTAAGACATATTTTAGCATTTTGTTCCTATACCTTGGGACACACCACATAATAAGTTTTTTTTTTAAATTTTATTCCAAGAATCTAAAGGGATTCAAAATCATTCATATATGTTTTTCTTGTCTCAGGATGGCCTTTAAGCTAGAGTCAGTACAACACACCAAAAATACAATACCAACAAAGTAATGTAAATAACTTTTACAACTTATATTCAATATTAAAGTCCTTTGAATTCAATTTAATTACTAAAGAATTGAGACATTAAATTGCATAAAAATAAAATACCATCTTAGTGAAGAAGAATAGAACCAAAAACTTGTAATTTGCATCATGCAATATTACATTGAAACCATATATTGAATCCCTTACCTAGTAGAAAATATATGACTTCGTTGTCTTTTTCAACATGAAACCAGACCTTATTATGCTAGTGTATAAAAGATTTCACATACATCCATTTCTAAATATAATTTTTTTATAACTTATTATATTTAGTTTTGTTTTAAATTTATTACATCAGATTCGTTCTGATAAACAAGTTTACATTTCCTATGAAAATTTTAAATAAACTTACATTGATGAAAATTTTAAATAAACTTGCAAATTGATGGTTTATTCATAACAATCATGAAAGGAAGCCCACCCAAAAAAACAAAGTGTGAAATCTAAAGAGAATGTTGTAACAACTATTCAAAAATTACTCACTCTCTTAATACAAAGCACAAAGGTATTATTCTAACATACGAATAGATTTTTTGGACAATTGTTTTAATCCCAAAAAAATAGCATAACAAAACAACTTATGCTCTCTTATGAGAGAAGTTGATTGATTTCCTCCTATTCTATAATCTCCCAACTCTCATCCACATTCACATTATCAAGATCACCGAGATAACACTTATGTGTTGGCTCATTGTCTTTACAGTCATTATCCTGCTCACAACAAATAGCTTCGTCTTTACCTTCTTCTACTGTCTTATAGTTTTCAACAGTAATTATAGGAATATATGGCTGAACAGTTTCTTGCGATTCAGAGATTGAATAATTTCTGGCTGTTCTGTCTTTAGTTCCTCCAAAATTGAATCCACTCCCTACATGCAAAGAAAAATAAAAATATTGTGAAGCTATAGTGTTCAATAAATATTCAATGGAAATCCATAAATTGAACTTGGAAATTTAATTCAACCGAGAAAATAAAAATTGCAGGTAATACACAAACAAACAATTGCAAGTAATACATGAGAAAAAAAGACAAAAATTCAAGCTTACTGACTGTTCTACTTCCGCCTCATGATGGTCCATCAAAGCAGATAATGATAACAACTCCGACCTTTGTACGAGTCTCTCACGCTGCAGCTCCATCAACATCAAGGCAGACGCAGCCTCCGTAAGCATAACTGATGAAACGTATGCATCATAACTAATGGAAAGAATGGGAACCAAATTTGAAATTGGGTTTAAACTAATGGACACATAATATTCAACTAGAACGATAATAACGGTACTAGAACCAACATCATCATCTTCAACTGGAACTGTAATGACGGTACTGGATGCAACATCATCATCTTCAACTAGAACTGTAATGACAGTTATGGAGGGGTAAAGGTTGTCTACGCTCAACCGAAAACAAGAGGCACACAAAGTCTTTTTGTTGAGGCTTTCAATGCCCAATCCAAAGTAAATATTATCGAGACAACAAGCAGTGTCAAACCAGGAAGCCCACAGTAATGACTCATATACCAGGTAGCTATAAGAATTGTAAACACTGTAACTAGGAAGCCCGCAGTAATGAATCATATACCCCAACCCATATAAAAATGAGTTGTAAAGACTGACATAACCCTGTGGATAGAGAATATTGTAGTGAGAGTTCAATTCGTATGGACTGTTATTCTGCAAAATGTCGAATAGTGAACCGAAAGAGCCATAAAACAACAAAGTAATTCAGCCTGCCAATTGCATCAGAACAAAAAGCCTAAGTATAAAAGAATACAAAAGATGCCCCAGAGCCAAAAAAATGTCCCAAGAAACTGGGTAAGAACGACATCAAAAAATGATAGGAAACAAATTCCTAAAATAAACATCCCAGAAAGCATATCCAACAACAAGATATCTACCAAAAGAGAACCAAAGAAAATATCTCCACAGAGGCCATACAAAACAAAGCACAGAGAATCCATTAATTAGATCTCAAAGGAACCTTCCTAGTAAGGATTTGGTTTTTGAGGTGGACGTGGCCTCTGTCGAATACCCATCATCGAAATCTTCGAATTGTGAAGGAGGTAGCAGTTGTTTAGAGGACCTAAAACGATTTTCTTTATTTCTGTATCTGATTAATAACAATATTCAATACTAAGGTAGATATTATTTCAATTGTCTAACATCAAAATCAACGGTACACAATGGTACAAGTGGCAGTTGACGAGAGTTGTTTTCAAAGAGGGACACTTTACAACTTAAATATATTTAACATAGTATCACACACACACACACACAAGTTTGTATGTATATATCTATTATTTAACCATTATTTCTTAATTTGAAAGAAGATGATTTGAATTTGTCACTAGGGAAACCAGATATATTGATTTCCCTTTTAGAAAAATTCATGGCAATACAAAAGTAACTAAAATTCAACCAACCTATCATCTAAAGAACTGTAAAGGAAAATATCTTTGGAGATCATAAAAACTCAAGAGTCCAAAAGGGTCACAAGTGCAAGATCTTTGACATTGGAACTTGGAGGAGTTGGAGGCTTAAGCTCATGCTAGAGGTGGCTCTCTAGGTGAGCTATTTTATTTTCCAAGCTTTGCAGGCATGAATATTGAAATATTTAAACACGTTTGACGTCATTCAACGCTGAAAAAATATCATATTGTTCCTCTTGTTTCTCCTTTAGCACTCTGCCAAGAAGAGTGGAGAGTTATTGAGTTACGATATGGTTTTTGTCTTCCCCTGGTGTCACCAAGGTTAGGAACCCAATGGGAAACATCTTCAATAGTATTTGAGTCCAAAAAATCAAGATGTTCATTAACAAGTAGAGTCGCAAGGTGTCAAATCTTGGGTGGAACAACGACAAGATAGTCTCAAGGTGTCACATATGGAAATATTTGCAACCTCATAAGCCTAAACTTGGGGATGAGCTTTGACCTAGGCACCCTGGCCACCGTCTTCTTCGTATCCATGCTGCCCACCTCAATGACTATGCATGTGTTGTCAAGGATGGGTGGTCATACTAAACAAACATTAGGAAAAAAATACTAGTGGAGAAAAACTAGCTAGACAAGGGTAGCAAGAAGGATAGAATAAAGGCCTGGAAATGTGGGGATTATAAACCAGTCTACTGAAAAGAGTGTTGGTAGTGAGAAAAATTGAAAGGTAAGAGGATGGTATCTAAATAAAGCTTCAAGACATAGAAATCGGGCCACCCTTCTTGGCCACATAAAATAACAACAATGAAACAACTAGTTAAATAAACACAAACAATTAAACTGGAAAAAATAAAGGGGGACATGACAAGGAACACATAAATTATCACCTAGAAGGTCACTTAACAAGGCCCAAGAGTCGAAATGAGGCAAAAAATCAAGGATGACACAACAACAATAGAAGATAAAAGTAAGGTCATGACCAAACCATCAGTTAGCTGAGGATCGACTACATTCCTGGAACCTTGGCTCTTCCCGCTCTAAGAAGAATCCACTATAGGGAGGTCAAATACATGAATTATTATATAAAAGTACACCACAACCATAGCTCCACAGATGGCTTCAAACTAAATTAGGTCCAATATTGAAATGTTATGCAACAATGGATTTGCGGGGTAAGATATTATATCAGAACCTTGATAAGGAAATCATTCATCCACTAACTCGCTTGTGCCAAATTTGGGATAACCTCACCTGATTTCCCTCAAAATCTACCTTTTAGTAGTAATGACCAAGTCAAAGATGGAAAAAACCAATTCCTTGCATGTTAAATTCATCACATGCATGTGTAAGTGGGGGTAAGCCACCCCCCACACCACTCCCCTCTTAAATACCACTTGAGTTGGTGGGGTCACTGTTGGGGCCCTTGTTTTGAAGTTTGCATGAAGACAGATTTTGGGTTGCGGATCGGCATGTGGAAGGCGCAACAACGGTAGGTAGCAGAGCTGCTGAGGTTGCGAAGGAGTAGGAGATAGGTGGTGAGGTTGGCGCAGACAAATGCAGATGAAGGAAAGATGCGGAAAAGGACAGACAATGGAATTCCTGTTCAACAGGAAGAAGTTGAAAGCAGCTGAGTGAGAACACAGGAGAAAATAACAGTTGCGCTAGCTGGTGAATAAATAGGCAGTCACCCAGCAACGAAAGGTTAGGGGGAGAGAGAGAGAGAGAGAGAGAGAGAGAGAGAAAGAGAGAGAGAGAGGTTAGAGTAGAATGAGGCCGAGGAGCAGACACCACAGGAGAGCTATGTCCTGGTCTCGACATCATTGTATTTCCTGTGTCTCCATAGATCTGTTAGTGCTGTAGTATCTCTCTCTGTCCCGTGGGACCTTTGTAATTGGATCGAGAAACTCTTTCTGTCGAGCACTGTAACACTTGATTTTGCTGAATGTTTCTTAATATATCTGAAGGTTTCTGTTATATCGTATGACTTGAATGTGTTGCATGATTCCTATAGTACTTTAAAATTTTAATTGCCTATTATCTATATGATGCTCTGAGAGATATTCTATATACAGTGTTATGTATGCGTACGATTCTATGTTAGCTTTGAGTTGCAGATCCATCTGCTGATACCGGTCTGTTCCCCTCCTTCATGTGGTCACAGCACGCCTCAGGTGAGACTTTCTGCTCTTCGGAGTAGGGTGAAAATGCCAGCGTGGTGCTAAACTACAACAGACTCCGTTGTTGGCCTAATCCCTGAACCTGGGTCTTGCCCACGAGACCTGTTTTCTCGCCAACAAATGGTTCTGTTGTCAGGACCTAAACTTCATCAGGGGAACTAGATCATGGTTTCAAGGATCTTTGAAGGAGAAATACGAAGATAGTGGGATAACCACCTGGACTAGTTTATAAATTAGCAAGCTGAGCTGAGAAGTCAAAAAGAGAAGGCGATAAAAAATCTAGTTATGTTCTCTGATTCTGCCAGCGACACCTACGAGATCTTCTGGGGAGAGTTCCCCAACTAACTCTATAGCTGGTTGCGGAGGCTGCAGACCAAAGTGACTACGGACAAATCGCGGAAGATCAACCACAAGTGGGTGCACAGATATCTGGTGGCCCTTCATCGGCTGGATACCGAGTTGACTCGAGCTGTAGATTTCTGGGTAGAATCTACCTTGGACGGGTATATTGTGGAGTTTGCAGTAGAGTGCTACCAGTCTTTCTCCAGAGCAGAAGCTATATTCCGATCCGGACTAAGAGGGAAGTTGCTGAAGGAAATTCCATTGTGGATTAAGGCCCTGATGGTGGACGAAGGGCTGATGGAGTTCTAGAAACCAGGAATGGAAGCGTAAAACTCCAGTGCTGGGGGAAGGGCCTGAGGGACAAATGCTACAAGAAATTTGAAGATGGGGACTAGGGGAATGGATGCTGAAACCGCAAGGAGGTTGAGGGAGCGACGTGCACATCGGAGGGCACAGATCGCCGAAGGTGGCGAGAGAGGGTGATGAGGGAGTTGGAATGACAGGGGAGTAGTTGGAAGGATAAAGAGGAGGCACCTCAGAATATAGTGGACATGGAAGGCCAGGTGGGTCCCTAGGAGATGGGAGGGACCGTTGAGGGAGTGCGGCAGGTGCATGGGAGCCCAGCCAGGAGGAAGAGAGAGACGATGTCTGACAATGGAGATGCAGACGAGCGCCTCGAAGAGGATTCTGATGTCGAGTGGTATGTCATGATGCAACAGTTATTCCAAGAAAGGACGAAATTCATATCTCCACGTATTTCTACTCTCCAAATTTCGAATAGCACGGGTCCCTACCTTCCCCTGGTACTTTATAAACCCCTAAGTGATATTTTTGTTAAGTTAAAAGAGTTGAGTCGATTGAAGAGTAGTCGGTTGTCAGCAGAAACGCATGTTAACAGTAGCATTGCCAATGGTATACTTACGCAACTAGGACCCAGAGGGTTCATTCTAGTTACACCTTCGCAAGCAAATATGGGGGGATCATTAACTCGGTACCTAGAATTTTCTGGGTGGGGTAACAACGATGTGGAACAACACTGGTACCTATGTGAAGCAATATGGAGGGCTAAGCAGATGCCAGATGCAGGAAAGCTGATCGAATTCCAAACCACGCTGAGAGAAAGGGCATTATGCTCGTTCATAAAGTGGTCAGAGGCCCACCAGAATCCAACGATTGCAGATGTCAAGAGAGATTTTTTCAGAGAGTTCAAGCTACCCCAAATGGACCAGCAAGGTCTGTCCAAACTATGGAAGATCAAGAAAAGAGAAGGAGAGACTACATGGGAGCTGATGCGCAGGTTCAAAGATGCAATCGGGAAACTTAGCTACCCAATCGACCCGAATCATCAGAGGGACTGGTTCATCAAGGCTCTGCTTCCCTTGACGCGAACCCCCCTCACTCAGCAAAAGGTCGACAAATTGCAGGATGCATTGGAACAGGCTATGAAGATAGAGGAAATGGTGGGCTACCCGCAAGAATATAGGGGAGGAGCAGCCTCACAGGACTCATCCCTACTGGGACTGCAACATTAGATTTCCAATTTGATCGAAAAAATTAAGGAGATGCAGCCCATAAGACCAGCCAGGCCGAATGTCTGGTGCACACATTGCCTGGTAGAAGGACATGTGACGACCGAGTGTCCTTGGTTGCGAAGCTAGGGAGTGGGGACCTTAGTAACGACAATGCAGGGGGCTCCACCTATCGGAGGAGTTGCGCAGATAAACTCGCAAGGGGTCTATCCGCTGCAACAATAGTATAACGGGTTCCCAAATCAACCGACCCAAGCCGCAACAAAGTATTGTGAAATTTGTCGAACAGTGGGTCATCAACCTCGGATGTCTTCGATTTTACAGAAGTAATCCAATGTTCCGAACAAAGTGTACTGTGATTTTTGCGCTTCGAAGACTCACAGCATCGAACAGTGCAGAGCTCTAGATTCACTAGCAGACCGATTAGATCGGCCCTCCTACAGAGTGAATGAGGCTCCCAAAGGCAGAGGAGGCGGTATGAGGGGAGGCCATACAGGAGGATGGGGTCCGCTGAGATGCTACAATTGTGATCAAGAGGGACATGTGGCTAGAGAATTTCCCCTACCCAGAAGACCGTGGTGTTCCCAGTGCCGCGTGAACACACACACGACAGAAGACTATCCTGAACTTATCAAGAAATGGGAGGAAAGAGCAAGGCAGAGAGGCACGAATCTGGTGAACGTGGAACCTAGAGGGACAACGACTTTGTCAATGCAAAATGTAGCCATAGTTACGTGAGGAGGAAAGAAAATGGGGGAAGATGCACGTGAGAAGGATCCGATGATGGTGATCAGGCCAACATCCCTGAAATAATTGATTAGGCCGGAAATGCAGAAGAAATATTTTCAGGAGGCTGTAGAAACTTTTTCCCAACTGGGGGGAGACAAAGGCATTGAGTTACTTGTGAAGAAAGATACCAAAGAATAGAGTGCTACAGGGGCTCTGATCGAGGAATGGTTCCACCTATTTCTCAAAATTGTTGACAACGCTCTAATGTGGGAACATCTCAAGCATACCCTGGAGGAAGTGTTGCAGGGGAACGCAGGAGCGAGGGAATCCCCAGAAACAACACCACAGTATGTACAACGAGTAAAGTGGAACAAAAGAAGAATGGAAAAAGAGTTTTGGTTAGACGCATAGGTTGCGGGATTCCAAATTAGGGACACCATGCTTGATTTGGGATCTGACGTTAATATCCTGCCTCGAAAAACTTGGGAAGCTTGAGGGCGACGACGACTGACTTATTCGCCGATCCAACTCAAGATGGCAAACCAGTACTGCATTGTGCCGATCGGCAGACTCGAAGACATCGAGGTAGACATCGCAGGAGTAAATATCTACATAGACTTCGAGGTAATAGATATTATGGGAGATAAAGTTCCGTACCCTGCATTGCTAGGGATCGACTGGGCTTTTGAAAATTATGCCTTCATTGATCTCAAGAAGGAGTTAATGATTTTTGAAGACGGGGAAGTTAGAGTCACTCAGCCTCTAGACCCGTATCAAGGTCCGAGATATACAGAGACAATATATAACAGGGAAGATGCTCAGCTGTTGGAAAACCTCTATTAGATGACAGCAGGGAAGAGGGAGGATTACATTAACCCGACAACAACCGGCTTCGTAAGCTGGCGAAATGTCGAGAGCTCGGAGCTGGGCTCAGAAATAGCTTGGTAGGACTGGAAGTAAGGTAGGTATGAGACCAGCACAAGGAGATGCGTCAGTATTGCAAGAATCCATTGGATTGGGGCCGAGATAAGGGAATACCCCACCTTTTCGAATATGCAAGCAGTAAATACCTTCATTGAAAAGGTAAAAGATAAGGTACCGAAGGAGCAAAGAATACCACTCATGGACATAGCATTACAGTCCACCTCAGCCAGGTGGTGGAAAAATCACCGCAACCCCTTGTCACGGTGGAGTTGTGTTGCGGCGGCTTTGCGGGCGCGGTTTAAGGAAGACGAAGGACCTCAAAGCAAGTGAAGGTACCAAGGAAATTTCGATCTGAAAGACCATCTGAAATTATGTCAAGAGTAGTGGAGAAGTGTGGGATATCTGGAGGAGCTATGGGTACATCAGTTTTTCCACCCCTTGGATACCATTCCGCAAGCCTGGTACTTAGAAGAAGAGAGGAAGAGAGGGACCAGTTCCTGGTAGGAGGTTGTAGAAAAATTTGTTCAGTGCTTCTCATTTAAGGGGAAGATAGACCCGATATCCCAAGCATTACAGGCCATAAAATGAATATTGTTTTTCCCTGATCAGAGCGTAGACGGGAGGCCATTGGCGCTGAACCTCGATGGCAGACACAAGTTGGCTTGCCAAAGGATTGACAACGAGCCAAAAGATGGCAGTCTGGAGGATCTGAGGCACCTGTACTTTGAAGAGACAGAAGGAGAGCGGAACATCAAAGAAGATCTTACCACCGAAGGAATACATCTACTTCTGCTGAGGACTAAAAAGCTAAACATCGGCACTGAGGAAAAACCCAAACTGGCTACAGTTGGGGACTAATGGGATGAGGAGACGACAAAGGAATTTTTTGGTCTCCTCAAGGAATACGCAGACCTATTCCCTTCGTCGGTTGCAGATTTGAAAGGGATGAAAGGGGATCTCGGAGAGATGGGGATTATATTGAAGCCGGACGTCAGGCCAGTGAAGCATCAACTGTTGAGAATGCAACAAGATGATGAGCTTAGTGAAAAGAAGTCGCCTTCACTAAGTGGGCCCGCAGGCTATTTTTGGCGCAAAGTCTATTTTTAGACTATGTCTATTTTTAGACATATGGATCATGTTCTATGAGTTTCAGGATGCTATTTGTGGATGGTTGGTCAAGTCGGAAAAAATAGATGGACTTCTATTTTTAGACATACTGGGCGGAATCTATTTTTAGATTGCCATTCTAAAAATAGATATGTCGAATATTATTAGCTCTTAATAATATTTGGACTCTAAACATTATCTTATTCTCTTGGAGCACTTCAGTTAAGTGCACAGATGTGGCACAGGAGCTGACAGAAGGAATTACACTATGAGGGAATTACACTATCCCTAAGGGTTTAGGTGAAAATGCTATTGCATGGAGACTTCGCTTAGAACTTAGGTGACAAAGTTTGGTGGAGTTGATGAGACAGTTAATGGAGTTATGTTCAGTTTAACTTAGTTGAGCTAGTTGTATCTAGTCTAACTGATTGATACAATTAGTGAGAGTGGTGTGAATTAATTATTAATTAATTCACTAATTATTAACTCATAAATCAACTAAAGAATACATCAGTTAACTTCAGTGCATGGACAGTTTCAGTGGAGACCAGTGAAGAGGTAGGTGAAAGATCAATGTGACTATCAGTTGTGACTATACTGGTATATGAGTTTGCACCACACATTTATGGAGATGCCAATGAGGATTGTGCAGTGCATACAAGGTGGATTCGAACTCATATTGGGCTATTATTCATCTTGGATTGCGCAGTAGAGGCAGGCTAACAGGTGAAGCAGACTGGAGCATGTGTTTTGCTAGATCTGAGCTTGTGTAGTGTGTAAAAATTGGAGATTGTACTGAGAGATTGTGAGGAGTTTGTACAATGATTGTTACATGATCTCTATCATTATAATATACAGATATTTTGGGGATTTCAGCTTTAAGCTTTCCCATAAATACTGTGTTTATATGTGTGTTTGTTTATGGTTTTAATGTGCACATGTGATTGTTTATATTTCCGCAAATTGATGATCAATAGTAGAAGAGGTTATGTATTATGCATGAGGCTCAAATAGTGTGTGATCAGGATAATCTCGATGAATAATTTAACAATCATTCAAATTTCTACATGGTATCGGAGCAGTATTGATCATTGGAGCAATTGCAGAACATTGAAACGGTTGAGTTTTGTGCTGGTGGAATTTGAATTTGCAGCAGTGTTTTCTTGGTGTCGAAGTTGAGATTTCTTTCAATGGATTGCGATTGGAGTATGCCCTTGAGGGAAGCTCAAATTATATTGCATGGAAGGACAGGATGGAGGTGGTGCTAGATGACAATAGGTTGAAGGAGTTCATAGATGCCAGAATTCCAAGCTTGTCGTCTATTGATGTCATTGTACTTGACGCATGGCAAAAGAAGACAGCAAAGTGTCGAAGGATTCTGTTGGAGGGCGTGAAGGATCACATAGTGTCTAGCCTTCATGGTAAGGCTTCTCCATTCTTGATGTGGAAAGCCTTGACAGATTTATTCCAAAGTAAGAGCGACCAGAGGAAGTTGGCGCTCAAGGACAAACTCAAAAACATAAAGATGGAGAAAGGCGACAGTATGCCCAAGTACCTCACGAAGTTCATCCAATGCAAGGATGAGCTGGGAAGTGTGGGGGTGACTGTTGATGATGAGGACTTGGTGAGCTTGGCTCTCCTTGGGCTTCTGAAGAGTTGGCATTCCTATTAGGACTCTGTCAATGGTCGGGAGAAATTGCCAGGATGCGAGCGACTTTGGTCGGATCTTGTGCAAGAGGAGATAAGGCAGAGTACCAGGGACAGATCTTCATTAAGGAACTCTGATGAAGAGAATTGCGCTTTGGCTGCCAAAGAAAAGAAGGGAAAGAACAAGAAAGCTTCTCAATCTGGTGCAAAAGGCAAGAAGCAGGACATGTCCAAGGTGAAGTGCTTTCACTATCACCAACATGGACATTATGCCACAAATTGTCCACAGAAGAAGAAAAATAAGCAGGCTGCTGGATCTACAGCTGGAGAGGCCTTAGCCTCGTAGTTTGAGCTAGATTTTTCGCTGATCGCATGCTTGGTCTCAAGTGTGATGGATTTAGTGTGGTTTCTGGACATTGGTGCGTATTTTCACATGACAGGAGACCGAGATTTGTTTACTGATCTGGATGAGAAAGATCTTGGAGTGCTCATCGAGATGAGAAATGATGGTAGATACAGTGCGACCGGTATCGGTACCATTTCCTTTGAGAGGGAGTCTGGTAAACCCTTCGTATTGAAGGAAGTGATGCATGTTCCAGGATTGAAGAAGAATCTTATCTCTGTGGCGATGTTAGAAGACAAGGGATATGATGTTGTCTTTAGCGCAGGAAAAGGCTTCTCACAAAGAAGGAACCGGTGAGACCTGAGGGATAGGGGTTTGAGTTAAGAACCTTTATCAATTGGGTGGGTAGATGACCGCGCAACAATGGCGGTGCAAGGCGCGTAAGGAGTGGTGAGCCGTGATGATGGCCAGTCGTTGGCAACTGAGATTGGGCCACCTTCACCATGGAGCTTTGAATATACAAAGAGATTTCCCATCGGCTTCCTAAGGGTACTTTAAGGCAATGACGAAGGCAAGGGATGTACCTTGGGGAAAATTTCCAGAAAGCCACCTTTCATGAAGAAGGATAGTCGCACTACGACGATCCTTGAGAGAATTCACATGTACATGTGTGACCTTTCTCGCAGTTTCCTTACAACAAAGCAAAGGTATTATGTGATATTTGTTGAATGATTTTTCTCGTAAGTGTCACTGATCTTCTTCATGTAGAAGAAGAGCGAGACATACTCAAAGTTCTGTGAGTTCAAGACACTGGTTGAGAAAGAATTGGGGAAGCAGGTGAAGGCTTTAAGGAGCGACAATGGTGGTGAATTAATCTCTGGAGGATTCAAGGACTTTTGCAGCGCAGAAGGAATTCGAAGAGAGCTCATAACAC
Organism: Pinus albicaulis; assembly: GCA_034641835.2. NCBI lineage: Eukaryota > Viridiplantae > Streptophyta > Pinopsida > Pinales > Pinaceae > Pinus > Pinus albicaulis. Next base: position 882,853,270 of record CM076580.1, read on the forward strand.
CTCATAACCCACAGTAGAACGGGGTTGCTGAGCGGAAGAACAGAATGATCGTTGGTGTTGCACGGGCGATGTTGCATGATCAGGGCCTACCCATTCACTTGTGGGCGGAGGCATGCAATACTGCAGTATATGTGCAAAACCGTTTTCCTCACAGGATACTTGGCATGAGTACACCCAAGGAGGCATTTTCTGGTAAGAGGCATGATATTTCCCATTTGAGGTGATTTTGGTTCAATTGCCATATCTGCGACGAAGGATGCTGCAGTTAGCCGGAGCCGACCATGGGGAGGTTGGGATATTCAGGTACATCGACACCCCACAACTATCGTGTGTATTTTTCCGTGACAATGCAAGACTGTCAGGTATGGACGGATATCAAATTTCAGAAGGAGAAAGCCATGAAGTGTTCGCTTCGAGAGGGAGCCACTTCCCGTGATGCGCAGGGAGGAGCTATTAGTCTTAAGGATGACTCTCAGATGTGGATCAGCCACAAGATGAGGTTCAGGAGTGGAATATACCACTCATGCAAACAATAACCATCGTGAGGCTAAGCGCACTACAGAAGTTGAGCGACTGGCTCAAGATGCAGAGAGGATTGTGGGAGAACCTACAAAGACAATGCGTACAAAGACAGCCACCGATCGATGACCGGATACATGGCTCTTATGAGCAAGTGTATCATGATGGAGCCATCCTCTTTCGAGGAAGCTGTGGAGGATCCCGCATGGGTAGATGCCATGGTGGAAGAGTATGATTCGATTGTCAGAAACAGTGAATGGGAGATTGTCCCAAGGTCAGAGGGGAAATCAGTGGTGGGTTCGAGATGGATCTACAAAGTGAAGCAGGCAGCTGAAGGGAGTGTGGAGAAGTACAAGGCAAGATTTGTTGCTCGAGGCTTTTCACAGATTGAGAGGATCGATTATGAGGAGACCTTTGCACCTGTCGCAAGGTATTCTTCCATACGAACGATTCTTGCTCTCTCAGCGCAGATGGGGTGGCACATTCATCAAATGGATGTGAAGACTGCATTCCTCAACGGAGTCATTGAGGAGGAGGTGTACATAGAGTAGCCCGAAGGTTTCGAGATCTTCACAATGAGTCGCACGTGTGTGTGCTCAAGAGAGCGTCAGATGGGTCAAAACAAGCACCTCGTGCTTCGGGTACACACGGATATTATTTCACCGGACTTGGATTCTCCAAGAGTGAGGCGGATCCTAACCTATACCGTATTGTGGTGGAGGGTAAGATGCTGATCATCAGATTTCCTTTGTTCCTTTATGTGTAGATGATTTTATTTTGACAGGTGATGAGCTGTTGATACTCTCATGCAAGGATGATCTTGCAAAAGAGTTTGAGATGAAGGACTTGGGCCTCCTTCATTATTTCCTGGGATTTGAAATTTGGCAGCGTAGTGATGGAATGTTTGTTTCTCAGGGTAAGTATGCCCGGGAGATACTGATACTCCTCTTCCTGGTGGATGGAGGAAGGAAGATGCTACTTCGGCAGAGGTAGTGGATGCCACTGTTTCTTGACAGTTGGTGGGGTCGCTTATGTATCTGGTCAATACACGACCTGACATATGCTATGCTGTTAACCAGCTTTCACAAGCTATGGTTAAGCCAACCAAGCTCTACTGGAAGGCAAGCAAGCATGCATTGAGATATCTCAGAGGCACATCGGGATATGGATTGTGGTACAGACAGTCGGATGAGGTGAAGCTATGTGGCTTCACAGATGCAGATTGGGCAGGGAGCCCAATGGACAGAAAGAGCACATCTGGAGGGATTTTCAGTGTCAGGTTGACAATAGTTTCTTGGTACAGCAAGAACCAAATATCCGTGGCACTCAGGTCAGCAGAGGCCGAGTATATGGCAGCGAGTTTGGCTGCATGTGAGGCTATATGGATGAGGAAGATCCTGGTCAGGTTGTTCGGTTCACACTTGGATCCTACTGTGATTTATTGTGATAATCAGAGTTGCATCAAACTCTTAGTTAATCCAGTATTTCATGATATATCTAAACACATTGATATCCGGTATCATCATATCAGAGATTGTGTGCAACGGAAGGTCATGTTACTTTCATACATTCCTACGGAGGATCAGGATGTTGATATCTTGACGAAGGCGCTCACCAGGAGAAAATTAAAATACCACAGAGGCAGGATAGGGGTTGCAGATAATCCATATCTTTTTGAGAGGGAGTGTTGAGAATGCAACAAGATGATGAGCTTAGTGAAAAAAAGTCGCCTTCACTAAGTGGGCCCGCAGGCTATTTTTGGCGCAAAGTCTATTTTTAGATTATGTTTATTTTTAGACATATGGATCATGTTCTATGAGTTGCAGGATGCTATTTGTGGATGGTTGGTGAAGTCGGAAAAAATATATGGACTTCTATTTTTAGACATATTGGGCGGAATCTATTTTTAGATTGCCAATCTAAAAATAGAAATGTTGAATATTATTAGCTCTTAATAATATTTGGACTCTAAACATTATCTTATCCTCTTGGAGCACTTCAGTTAAGTGCACAGATGTGGTACATGTAGCTGACAGAAGGAATTATGCTATTCCTGAGGGTTTAGTGGAGCTATTGCATGGAGACTTAAGTTAGAACTCAGGTGACAAAGTTTGGTGGAGTTGATTGAGGAGTTAATGGAGTTGTGTTCAGTTTAACTCAGTTAAACATAGTTGAGCTAGTTGTATCTAGTCTAACTGATTGATACACTAGTGAGAGTGGTGTGAATTAATTATTAATTACTTCACTAATTATTAACTCATAAATCAAATAAAGAATACATCAATTAGCTTTAGTGCATGGGCAGTTTCAGTGGAGACCAGTGGAGAGGTAGGTGAAAGAGCAAGTGTGACTATCAGTTGTGACCATACTGGTGCATGAGTTTGCACCACACATTGATGGAGATGCCAATGAGGATTGCGCGATGCATACCAGGTGGATTCGAACTCAGATTGGGCCATTATTCATCTTGGATTGCGCAGTAGAGGTAGGCTAACAGGTGGTGCGGATTGGAGCATGTGTTTTGTTAGATCTGAGCTTGTGTAGTGTGTAACAATTGGAGATTGTACTGAGAGCTTGTGAGGAGTTTGTACAATGATTGTTACATGATATATATCATTATAATATACAGATAGTTGGGGGTTTTCAGCTTTAAGCTTTCCCATAAATACTGTGTTTATATGTGTGATTGTTTATGGTTTTAATGTGCGCATGCGATTGTTTAATTTCCGCAAATTGATGATCAATAGTAGAAGAGGTTATGTATTATGCATGAAGCTCAAATAGTGTGTGATCAGGATAATCTCGGTGAATAATTTAACAGTTATTCAAATTTCTACATCGACCTTACTGGCTGAACCCGCGGATAAAGGAGAAAGTCAAAATAGAGATCGACAAAATGATGAAGGCAGGCCTGATTTTCCCTGTGGAAGAAGCAGAGCGGGTGAGTCCCATCGTCATTCAAAATAAGAAGGAAAAATCAGAAATCTGTGTCTATGTGGACTACCGAAGTTTGAACAACGCCTGAATCCATGACCCATTCCCCACCCCATTCAGCGACGAAGTACTAGATAATGTTGCGGGGAATGAGGCATACTCCTTCATCGATGGGTTCTCAGGATATCACCAAGTGCGCATCACGGAAGAGGACAAGAAGAAGATGACGTTCACACCAGAGTGGGGGTCCTTTTCATATCACGTGATGCCATTTGGATTGAAGAACGCGCCTGCCGTGTTTTCTAGGATTGTCATAGCTGCTTTCCAGGAATATATTCATAAGTTCCTGGAAGTCTGCATGGACGACTGTAAAGTCTACAGCTTGCTGAAGGATCACGCCGCCCTGCTACGCATAATGTTCGACCGGTGTCAGCAACTGAAAATTTTGTTGAACCTGAAGAAATGCATCTTCGCGGTTCCGTTCGGAATGCTCCTAGGACATGTGGTGTGTAGGCAAGGAGTCTGTGTCGACCCTGCAAAGGTGGTAGTAATCGTCAACATGGAAGCACTGGAAACCATGAAGCAGTTGAGATCACTACTGGGGCACACGTGCTATTACAAGAGATTCATAAGAAACTATGCACAGATAACTGCTCCTTTGGAGAAGTTACTATGGAAGTCAGAGGTGTTCCAGTGGACGGATGACTGCAGATTAGCTCTCGACGCTTTAAAGGAGAAGTTGGCAACTGCGCCCATTCTGGTTCACCCAGATTTGGATAAGCAGTTCCATGTGCATATCAATGCTTCCAGTATTGCACTTGGGGCTGTCTTAGCACAAACAGGGGAGACGACAGTCGGTCACCCAGTGTACTTTGCCAGCCGCAAGCTATCTAATGCGGAGCAGAATTACACCACCACGGAGAGGGAGGCTCTAGCAATGGTGTACTCACTCCAGAATTTCCTCCACTACCTCCTAGGAGATAAGTTCAAATTATTCACTGATCAATCTGCATTAAAATACCTAGTCAATAAGCCAGTTTTGGAAGGATGGATATGTCGATGGCTCCTACTATTTCAAGAGTTCACCTTCGAAGTGATTTTCAAGCCCGGGAGGCTGAATGTCGGGTCTCATCACTTATCTCGGTTGGAGACTGGAGAAAATGAGGGCTCTCTAGATGATCAGTTGCCCGATGCTGATATTTTCTGGGTAGAAGCCATACTGGATTATTTGGCCGAAATCGCAACATACCTCACCACGGGGCAGTGTCCATAGCACTATACCTCGGTCCAGAAATGACACTTGGTCATTCGAGCTGCTGAATACCAATTGATTGCGAGGCAGTTGTATAAGTTGGGGCTTGACAAGATTCTGTAGAGGTGTGTCCTCTACCATGAACGTGAAGCTGTTATATGGGAATTCCATAGCGGCATCGTGGGAGGACACGTGGGGGTGAAACCCACAGCCAGGAAAGTGCTACAAGCTGGACTAATTTGGCCAACTGTCCATGCCGACAGTAAATATTTTGTCAAGAAATGCGATGTTTGTCAGAGGACAGGGAAGCCCTCTCATAGAGATGAACTCCCACTGCACTCGGCGAATGTATTACAACCGTTCGAGAAGTGGGATGTCAACTTCGTAGGCCCCATAGCACCTGTAGCCAGACATTCAAAGGCCCGGTACACCATTACTACCACGGACTACCTAACCGGATGGGTCGAAGCAGTGGTAGTGAGGGATTGTACGTCAGAAACTGCAACCCGATGTCTCTTTGAAAACATCATCAGCAGATTTGGCTGCCCAAGGAGCTTAACCAATGATCAAGGTACACACTTAATTAATGAAACAATCAAATTACTGCTGGACACATTTATGATACAACATCACAAAAGCAGCCTATACCACCCGTAGGCCAATGGCACTGTCGAAGCGTTTAACAAAATCCTTGAAAAAGGCTTGACGAAGATCTGTAATGCAAAAAGGGATGATTGGGATGAACGTCTTCCAGCCGCAATGTGGGCCTACCGAACAACAGTGAAGCGCTTGATGAATCAAACACCTTTCTAGCTGATGTATGGCCGTGAAGCTATGATTCCAGCCAAGTTCACCATACCGAGCCTTCTGATCGCCACATCCCTAAAGTTCTCTGAGGAGGAATCACTACAGGAATGCCTGCACAAGTTACAGGAACTTGACGAGGCAAGGTTCCTTGCCAAGTTTCATCAAAAAGTTTAGAAAGACAGGAAGAAGGCGTGGCATGATTAACACATTAAGAGCAAAATGTTCCAGGTTGGTGGCAAGGTTCTGCTATATGATAGCAGGTTTCAAAAATTTCCAAGGAAACTGCAGATGCACTGGTTGGGACCATACTACGTTGTCGAAAACAAGGATTCCAGAGCAGTTCGGTTGGATCAACTAGACGGTATTGTTTTACCTGGATGGGTGAATGGTGCACACCTGAAGCCCTACCATGACTAAGTTTCTTTAGTTTCCTTTCAATAACTCTTGCAACCGAGAGAAGTCAGTAGAATAAAGTAGTTGAATAACTCTCTCGCACTCGAGATGAGCATATGTAGTGTTCTTGTCCAGGCATAGGTCGTCAATAACAACTGGTTTGCGGGGACCGCAATGCAACCGATTGTGGTCGGGGAGGGGCGCGTCCAGCATGCCATCCACGTAGGAAAAAAAAAAAAAACCGTGTCAAGTGTTAGTCCCCATCATTTTGTCCAGTACTTGTGTCAATCCGTAGGATCGCCAGGATTTGCAAAATAAATTTCCATCATTAGAAGTAACCTTACAGTAATAAATTTTCCATAATTAGAAGTAACCTCAGCCATCGCGTCCACCCATTTCCCCACACCACCATCAACAGATGTCAGAACACACCTTAGCAGGAAACTAATCACACGATTATCACCGCGGAGGAAGCTAGCAAGAATTAATTAGTTATGGGGTCTCATCAACCTCACTCGTGCCAGTTAATTACATATCCTGCATGCAGAAAAGAGCGGGAATGCCAGAGATTTTTGAGCTAGAAACATCTCAAGGAGCAAGGAAGGTCATGAGCGCAGAATAATAGGGAAGGTTGCAGGAGGTAGAGAGCCAGGGATGTAGAGGTGAAGTAGTGATACAGGTGTACCAGCACAGAGTGAAGATGGCTAGAACAATCCCGTCAGTTGTTGAGCCTGAGATAGACGAAAGAATTTCAAAAACGGAGTCACTAGTCGGGAAATATGATAGTGCAACTTTGATAGATTCAGACCTCACAGACTGGTTCGAATTCCTGGCCATGAAGCGGAAAATGTATATGGAGGATTATCTGACGGAAGCTAGGAATCCTGTATCAAGAACACGGCCAGACTTTTGAGGCCTCCGATAATCAACACTACTCAATCTAAGAGACTTGCTGGTATTTGGCACCACGGGAATTTCCATGCAGTGTACAAAACTCTTACTCAGTTGGATTCAGAATGAATCATTGTGGTTGGGGAAGGAGATCCCCATAAACGTAGAGGATATTCACCAGTTGACAGGATTATCACAAGAAGGTCGGGAAGTCTCGACCACTTTCCAAACAGCATCAAAGCGGGCTAGGAAGGATGGAGAGTAGAACCTATACACCAAATATGGTACACGACACGGAGGCAAGGGAGCTAGGATAGACCTGATTGATCAGCCCAATGTTAAATTTTCATGCTACCTCATTGCTAACAAAACGATAAGGCACTATACGAAGGGCGAGTGCACCCTAGACACCATCTCATTGGTAGAGCACTATATCTAAGGAACACAGCTCAATTGGTGTTCATTCATTCTCCAGGAGTTGTTCGAGGCATGCGAGGACAATTATCGGAGAGTGACGAGATTCATATACGGGTACTTGATCATGGCCTCACCATGTGGAAATGGTCCTTCCCCGGCAGGCGGACACCAGCTGAGATACTAGACAGCTAGCCACCAGCAATGAAATACACTCCTTGGAGGGTATCCAACAACCCAGGTTCGAAGGAAGCCAATGAGGAGGGATTCCGGGTTTGGTATGGTATGATGGTAGATATGGTCACGAGCCAGTAACAAATACTGGGGGTTCTGCTGGACAAATACAACGAACAGGTCTAGTTCGGGGTCACACATAACCACACTCTCCTCAGGCCAAAAGGTGTGCTGGCGATGAATTTTGAAATAACGCCCCTAAAGCTGCAAATTGATGAAAACACCTTCCAGTCGAAAGTCTGCGGATGGTCAGGAGTATAGATTGAGGTCCGGGAGGGGGAATACATCTATTACTTCGTAGGAATGATGGTTGTGCTGCTACCAGGAGAGACACTAGAGCAAACAACAGCTAGGGTGATGGGACTATAGCTGAATCCAGTCATTGATTTGCTAAATGACAAGGTACACAGTCTCAATCGTACTGTTCAAAAGAGAGCCAATGAGTCTTCTGAATTCCTTTCCTTTGAAGAATTCCAAGCCTCCCAGTCTTCCTCACTCCCTATCACGACTCCTATTTTCACCCCATTTCCTAATATTGTGTTTACTACACCAACCCCAGCGCCCACAACGATGGTGCGAAAGTCAAAAGCTGCAAAGCCAGGTGCAGTGCCAAAAGAAAAGAAACCCAGGGTGGAAGTCTCCAACTCCATTGTTGACCTCACTGGCGAGGATCAGCCACGACAGAGCAGCCGGGGATTCCTGATCAGAGAAGAACCCCTCGTGGAGACCCCGATAACTAGCGAGTTTCCACCCTCCAACCCACTTCTTCCACTTAAGTTTCTGAATATTCGTACTTCTACCACCTGCAATTACCAATTGCCATAATTCACCGTGTTTCGGGAACCTAACACCTCTGCCCCATCCACTTCATCTGTCACTGTGTCTGACCCCATCACCAGAGAGAGGACTAGTGGGGACCTCGGGACTGAAGTTAACTTGGGTACTGCAGAAGTACCCATGGTTAGCCAAACCCTAGCCCCCTAAGTCACATTTGCTGAACTTATCAGCGAGGAAGAGAAAGCTATAAAAGACAGAGCTGATCAACTTCTAGTGCAGAATCCAGAACAGCCAGCTCACTCGAAACCCCTAGACATAGGAGTAGCACCCGAATCATGGCCCTACATCAACATGGGCGATTCTAGCAACCAGGCCAAGAATCCAACTCCACCGCCATCACCAACAGAACATTTAGCCAAGTTAGTCGCCAGTAGGCAACCCTTACAGGAGAGGCTGCCAGAGCAGGGTATGTCAGGATCAGAAAGCATGGAAACATGGGGGATGTCCCAACTGTTCCACTTCATACAGTGGGTAGCACAGCTGGCCGATGGGCTCCACGCCGAACTTCAACAGAGATGTGAGCAACAGCATCAAAAAATCATCACGCTTACTGAAGAGCGTGATCAACTGCGAACTAAGAAGGGGGCCCTGCAGCAAGAAGTTACACTGGTGACTCAAATCTTTCGGGACATCTGGCCCACTGTAGTGGCCTATGACACCCAGGTAGCACCACTGGAAGTCCAAGCCGATGTTGTGGGTGAACGAGCTATCCATGTCAAGGTAGCATGGGACAACCTTCGGTATGAGAACACTGAGCTCAAAGAAGCTCTAGCGGCCTGCCCAGCTCTGCCAGACCCCCAGGTCATTTATGCCAACCAGATCACAGCAAGACAGGAACAGGCTGAGAGAGTGTAGGAAGCCTTGAGTACTGAAGCCCGGGAAGCGTATGACCTACTAAAGGGTCTACAAGAACATACAATGGCCCTGACTCTCAAGACCCAACCGTTGTCTCTACAGCTTCAACAAATCAACCAAGAGATTCAGAATGCAAAGGACCCAGTTAGCCTTGATTCGCTATATGCCACAGCAAACAGCCTGGAAGTCCAGATTTAGCAGACAGAGGCCAGTTTAGCAACGACTAGGCAGGCCCTCCGGGAGCTTAGGCAGACTGTCATGGAAAGTGATTAGAAGATGCAGCAACTTGTTGCTCAGGCTAGTACAAAGGTCTCAACCGTCTTTGGCAAGCTCCCGACTGAAGGAGGAGAGGAAGTCGTCACTCGAATCACAACCGCAACTGAACCAATTATGCAAGAGTGGAAGAAGGATGTAGCTTCCTTCCAGGAACTCAAGTTTGTGGCCCTTGCAAAGGTCCCGAAGTTGGGGCCCTTGTTTGAGAAAACAGAGGAGGGACGACCAATGGAATAGGAGACGGGAACAAGCGGATCCATAGAGGTGGAGACAGTGATCTGCGATTGACTCGGGACGAGTCAAGAGACTGTGGTCGAGGCCTGTTGGGGCCCTTGTTTTGAATTTTGCATGAAGATAGATTTTGGGTTGCGGATCGGCACGTGGTAGGCACAACAACGGTAGGCAGCGGAGCTACCGAGGTTGCGAAGGAGCAGGAGATAGGTGGCGAGGTTGGCACAGAAAAGTGCAGATGAAGGAAATATGCGGCAAAGGATAGACAGTGGAACTACTGTTCAACAGGAAGAAGCCGAAAACAGTCGAGTGAGAACACAGGACAAACTAATAGTTGCGCTGACTGGTGAATAAATAGGCCGTCACCTAGCAGCAAAAGGTTAGGGAGAGAGAGAGAGAGAGAGATAGAGAGAGAGAGAGAGAGAGAGAGAGAGAGAGAGAGAGAGAGTAGAATGAGGCCAAGGAGCAGACGCCATAGGAGAGCTCTGTCCTGGTCTCGAAATCATTGTATTTCTTGTGTCTCCATAGATCTGTTAGTGCTGTAGTATCTTTCTCTGTCTTGCGGGACCTTTGTAATTGGATTGGGAAGCTCTTTCTGTCGAGCACTGTAACACTTGATTCTGGTGAATGTTTCTTAATATATCTGAAGGTTGTTGTTATATCGTATGACTTGAATGTGTTGCATGATTCTTGTAGTACTTTAAAATTTTAATTTCTTATTATCTGCATGATTCTCTGAGAGATCTTCTATATACAGTGTTATGTATGTGTACGATTCTACGTTAGCTTTGAGTTTCGGATCCATCTGCTAATACCGGTCTGTTCCCCTCCTTCATGTGGTCGTGGCATGCCTCGGGTGAGACTCTCTGCTCTTCGGGTTAGGGTGAAAATGCCGGCGTGGTGCTAGAATACAACGAACTCCCTTGTTGGCCCAATCCCTGAACCTGGGTCTTGCCTGCGAGACCTGTTTTCTTGCCAATAGTCACCCCCCAATGTCCTACCCATTTGCGCTTACCACACTAATCAGGGGATTTTTTTCATCATCCAAAATTCCGTGTAAATATTTTTTATAGTATGATTGTACCTTAGGTAGTGAATCGACATCAAAACATATACCTCTTTGTTGGCATCCAAAATTTTCCAATAAGTTTGTGGCTCTTTTACCCGTTCTCTAAAAATGAGGAGTAATAATATAGTGTATGGATAGAAGCAACATTTAGATGAATGAGATGAGATGTTCAAGCCTCCAAATCTTGGACAACTTCTCTACTGGAGCTCGATGGATGATCTTTTGAGAATTTATTTCCACTACAAGGAAAAGACCCTCTAGCGGATGTTTTTGAGGAAGCCCTTATAAAAATATCCCAAATATCCGTTTGTAGGGGAGGTCAATGGAGGAGGTTGATAGGTGGATGTTTTTTGTGGTGTGTTTATAATCCTAACACGCACCAGTGCGCTTATATATATAGATATAGATATGGTGCATGTATTTTATGTTAATGTTGATGTACGTAATTTACATGTTGGTGTTGATCATGATGTGTATATTGTTAGGTCATGTTAGATATGTTCATTTAATTTTCTTGCAGATAGATGTGCATTCTAAAGAAATTATTTGACATGAGATGTATATTTGATGTTTGTTTTGTGATGATGTTATACAATGCTTGTATTTTGTTAGATGATCATGATCACGATGATTAGATGACGTTAGTGGATTTGAATGCGTATTTTAGAATATGATGTCTGTACGATGGTTATCATGATTGTGATTTTTATTTTTAATATTACATCATGATATTTATTAAATATTATGTATTGTTAATTGTAAAATTGTAAAATTGTAATTGTAATTGTAATTGTATTGTGAAATTGTAATTGTAATTGTATGTATTTTCATGATTCAATTTATTAAAATTGTAAATTTTTAAGAATACAAATAATTGTAAAATAAAAAATCTAGAATAATATGAATTTTTGTAACATAATAAAGTTTAGAAAATATTGCAAATAAATTCATGTTTAGAAATATCATTATTTTATTATGATCTTACATACCAAAAATAACAGTATACATTAATAATTTTTTTTTTAAATTTTGAAGATATCATTCATATATATATATATATAATATATATATATATATATATATATATATATATATAATAGGGTGCATTTATTTAACTAATGATATAGTGAAAAACCATTTAAAGAAATCAAGTAGTTGTATTATTTTAGGAATTGACGTAAAAAAAAAAGAACTTGATACAATGCATTGATTTTGAGATCAACATAATTGCAAATTATCAAGTCAAATGATTTTAACATTAACACAATGCAAACCAATTAATTAAAAATACACATTATAATGTTTGTAAAAAAAAGTCTTAGTTATAAGGTTAAGTCCTCTTCTTTATAAAAACCCATCTTAAATAGTATAAATGATGAAATAAAACATGTACCATGTCACTCTATGTTCTCATCACCCCCATTATCTTCCAGTTCACTTGGCATGATAAGACTATAGTTCTCAAAAATATGCTTTGATCTAGGGTCATGTCTCAATACAAACCACCAATCCTTATCCAACACATCTGGGTAAAAAAACACCTAGTTGCAGTGTTTGGGGAAAACATAAGGCTCCTTAGCTTCATCCCACATCTTTCTATAGTTGATACATATCAGCCTACTATTGTGATCTTCCTTTACATTATTCTCATCAAAAGTGTCCAACCACTTGCACCTAAAAATAACACATTGGAAAGAAGAGAAGTCCACTTCAATGATCTCTTGTATCTTTCCGACGTAACCTAATGTCCCTCGTACTAGGTTTTGATCACTGTGGCTAGCTCGACTAGATTGACGGAACTCGACTTCCACTCCACAGTCTCGTATCATGTGTCCATAATCGGAATTTTTTGTGTGAAAATGGTGTCCATATTCCCACATAGATGGGAACAAATGCACCTATAAAAAAGTTAAAAAATCATAGTGTCATGTGTCTAATAACCCAATTGTTAAAATATAAAATATAGATGTTACAAGTCAAATGTGCATCATTAAGTTTAAAATGTACATAAATATATTATTACCGAGTTGCTGCACCCAATCCCTATGTTTAGCGCATCCTCTTCAACACGCGAGTAATGACCGATTGCACCATATTTCTCTCTGACTTGGTCAACAACCCAACTGTTGGGGAAAATAATTGGCATATTTTCTTTTAAATGATCAGGATAAGGCACTATTCTACCATTCAACCATCTGGATTATTTCCTGTCACTATCCCATTTCATCCTCTTTTGTTCGTACAATGCAACCCATAGTTGTGTCACTTCAGAATTGTAAAGAACAAATTGTTTGATTGCTTCAATTTCTGCATTCGTTGATGAAATCAAACCGACATATAGTACATGAGATCAAAATATACATTATATCGAAGTTCAATGTGAATATTTACTTTGTGTAAATTTGAAAAATTATAAGTCGCTTATTCTTTATCAAGCATCTTTTTCCATTTGTTTGGAGAAGCTCCCCTTCTCTTTTGTCTTCATCCCTTTCATTGTCCCAAATCACCGCACCTAGTGTGTTGTCGATCTACTTGATGTACTCACTGGCATAATAGAAAGACTCATAGGATATTTACCCCTCTACTATAGAACCCTTGGGTTGTTCCCTTTTTTAAACAAAACCTTTCAATTTATTCATGTACCTCTCTAAGAAGAACATCCAACGATAAGAAACCACCCCAACCAATTCAACATCATCTACTCGGTGGATTAGAAGATGACCCTACAAGTGCATGAAACTCATATGTAGTTCCTTCTCAAACATACAAATAATCTCAACTATCTCTTGACGCCACCATGGAATGCTAGCGACATGAATCTCCTTTGATGTGATCCAATGCACAAATGCAGATAATTTAAATATGGAACGTCCTAGGTCTTGGGGGAAGTCATGTTTCACACACCCACACACAAACAAAATATAATGACACTGCAAATTTATAAACACATGCATACAAAATTAGTTATGTTTTATGATCCCATGGGATAAAAAATATTAATATAACAAAAAATAAAATCATGCTTTTGACATTATACATACTCTTAGAAGATTCAAATGGTCATGTGATTTCAACCCCGACAAATGGTATTCCACGGTGAAGCAACGTCGTAGTGAAGATCCATATGAAGATGGTACCCTCAGATTCATTATAACTTCCTTTGCCAAAGAAAGATCATCTTTTTTTAAAATCCATGTGACATCACCTTCTTTGAAATACCAATTAGAGGGACCAGCCTCTCCTATACTTTATAATGGTCTTGGAAAATGTTTCTTTTTAGTTTTTGATGTAATAAGATATTTCGTAATAGCCAATATGTCACTTTTTTTCGATGATATGTGCCTCCATAAAGAAGATGAAACATTTTTAAATATATGCATGGGATCTAGTAGTGGGTAATCTTAAGATGCTCTCAATATGGGAGGTTATAAAAGATAGATTTCCTTTTCATCCCAATGGGAAATTTCTCAACATAGGTGTCGAAGAATTCTGGATCATCGAACATAAGCTCCCCATTTGAATCGAACATTTCTATGAAATCCTTCTCCTTCTCTCTCTCATATGCTCTAAGCCATTCAAATGGTGTCGTTATTGCAGGCCTTTGGGTTCTCTCTCGTTTACCACTGAAAGCATATGTTTCTCTTCTGTAAAGGTGTTCTTCTGGGAGGAATACCCTGAAGCAGTCATACACTGGCTTTTGTAGGTTGTTGGACCATCTAGCTTTCAGAAAAGGTCCACAACATTTACATCCATAATACCCTTTTGTTACAAGACCTATGAAATTATTGTATATAATATGCATGGCATGTTAAAGAATATCATGAAGATTAGAACAATTACAACAAATTAAATTAATATGGGAAAGAATATTGTTACGTATATAAACAAATCAATAAACATGTAATTTAATAGAGAAAATTCCTAAGCATGGATAATCATGTGTCATGTAAGCACATATGCCATACAACGTAAAATTCCTCTCTGCTGCGATGGGTCTTGATACATCGTATACATTTATCCCATCCCATAATTCCTTCAATTCATATACTAGTGGTTGTAAGTAGACATCCATATTCTTCACTTGTATTCTACCAGGGACTATGAGAGACAACATAAGATGTTAATTATTCACGAAAAACCATGGGGGGATATTGTTATTGATCACTATTACAGGAAAAACATAATATTTGGTGTTATGGAGGGAATATGGGTTGATGCCATCCATGGCTCTGCTGAGTCATAGACTTCGTACTTCATCTTGAATTTTTTGGGCCATGTATCCTCTATATGCTTCATGGCTATTGAATCTACTAGGATTCGCATAACTCCCAACTCACTTATGTGTGAGGCATGCCATCCCTGTAGCATAGATAATTCTTTACAATGAAAGAGCCTTTGAATCCTTTGGATTATATGCATGTGCCTCAATATATTAAAAGGAGGACCACATGATTTACCCTTCTTTTTTGATTTATCATACGTGTCGTGCCCACATTTTGGACCTATCTCTTTGTCTTCATATTCTCCTCTATATAAAATACAATCATTTGGACATGCATGATATGATATGTAATCAACAACCAACATTTTCAAAAATTTATTTGCCTCTTCACAACCACTGGGCAAGACATTCTCACTCAGAAGAACCTTATCTTTGAATAACTTGTAGTTGGTGGAAAATATTAAATATACAATGCCAATAATTATTAACGTTCATAAAATTGACCATTTCTAATGTTGATTGTGTGACAATGTTTCTTAAAATATAAGGGACTTGATGGTCAATTACCTTAAAATTTCTGAGAAACATGCATTTGACAAGCCAAAATTTGCTTTCAAGTTGTACATTAACATCGTTTTCCCCAACTGGGTAGACTTTGACTGATCTCCAGGTCGAAAGAGAGGAGTGGTGGAAGCAAATTTAAGGCTTTCGAAAAATGTATCAACAATATGAGCATCATCCTCTAGCTGATCATTATTATGGAATGCATCCAACAGATTGTCTCCATGGCAATCATATCCCTTAAGTAATCATCCATACCAACCTCTATTTGATTGCCTCCATTGTCATCTTGTGAAGAATTAATATTTTTGTAGTCATTCCTAATTGGTGAATCTAGACGTAGTGGGAATTGAATAGGTGGTTGATTCAACCATTCTTGGTATTGTTCCTCTTCGAGTTTTTCTCTTAATTCAGCCTTCTCTCAGTTTGACATTGTCATTGGGTGCAACAGAAGATGGTAGGTAGGTCACTCATCATCACTAGAATCCTAATAATTTCAAAAAATATATTTGAACATGATTGTACAATATCGATGATATCAAATAGTAAGCACATCAGTGCATGAATAATTGGTTTGACGTTGAAATAATTACATTATACCAAACAATTATTTCCATTATTGTCCCAGGATTGTGGCTAGAAGATGGCATGTTACTATTGGCAGGGTGAAGCAGCTGTCCATTTTCATCTACCAACCACGTCTTGTGGTATGCTGCTCTTGATAAGAGCTTTTGACGTTTTGAAACTGTTTGAATATTTTGTGCACGTGAAATCGATTCTGAATCTACATGAACCTGTAAATTTGTATACATAAATTGTATTCAGTTTATTGACATGGATAAAAAAATTAAATTAAATTAGATAATGAAAATATAAATAAAATCTGAAGTAATTATGTCTCGAGATGGATAGGGAGAACTCTGCGATGGACTTTGAGAAATATTATGGAACGAGTTGGATTTTTAATAATTGTCCATTTGATATAATTATGAGATTTTCTCCCCGCATTCGAGCAAAATCAACAACAAATTTTGGTGTACATACTTAAAGGTAATTTTGGTTCCTTAAAAAAGGAGTTATTGTTATCGGTGCTAATGTACTATTAACCGCACCAGTGCGGCTTTATTACCGGACGCACCGGTACGGTTAGTTAACAAACACATCGAACATCGGAAAAAAAGTGCAACTTTATTTTTTGAAGTGAAAAAAAAGAGGTAAACTAAAAAATGAGCGACAAATGATTTTCAGAAATCTATTTCATATAAAGTTCTTTAAATAGTAAAAGCTATTCATTATTTCAATATTTTTGCAAATTTTTTTAGGGAGAGATTTGCACGAGAGACATACCTGGAGAAAAAGACAACTGTGGAGCAAAAAAATACTTTAAAAAACAACACTATTCAGAGAATCAGAATTTGAAACATTTGGTGATTCACACAAAAACCCTGTAGTATAGTAAAAATGTTAAATTTTACTATAATAGTTGTTTTTTTACAGTTTCTGTTAGATTTAATACATGCATAGTAACAATTTTAAATTTTATTGTGCATTTTGCTAATAAAATAATTTACAATCTCTATTCCTATTTAGATTTAATTAAAATTCAGAAAAAAAAAACAAAAAAATTCCATTCTTATGTTAAACCCTTGCTTTTTCTTACTTATGTGAATGCAAAAATTCATAGTTAGGGCTTTTCATTTTAGATTTATAGGGTTTGTATTACTATTTATATATGCATTTGACATCTAACCCACATAACCACTTGCAGAGTCAGATCCCAATCCCTGTCGGCCCTTGCACAATTTTCTAAAAAATGATTTTTTATTAATCGGTGCACCCCATTTAATATTGCGCACCAGTGCACTCTTTTAATATAACACACCAGAAGCATATTGCCAAAAGGAACTGTTTGATAAAAAAAAATTCCATTCATTTTTGTTTATGTTAATCGGTGCTCCCGTATTAATATAATGCACCGGGTCTCCTATTGACAAAGAGCATTGTACAATGTTTCTATTGTAGTGGCGGTGCGTTTAAAATAACATATATCGCACTGTTATCATTTATTTTTTTCCTGTTGTCGGTCCTTAAATGGTGAAAGTCACACCAAAGTGGTTAAAAATATAAATGCATCGAGCACTTTATTTAGATAGACGCACCATTTTCTTGTTTTTTGTTTTTACTTGAAAAGTATGTGATTTATTTATAAAATATATTGATGAATGGTACAGGTTTATATTGATAAAAAAATGGCTAACAAGAGTTTAAGTAACAAAAATACTGATAGCACATCTAGAAAAGCAAGAAAGGAAAGTTCTTTGTAAATTCTTTACAAAAATTATTATTTTGAAGTATACGTAAGTTTAACTAATATGTATTGTTTAGTGTGTGTCACGTAGAGCCACAAAATGATGAAGCTCGATAAGATTCTTTCTGATCTAAGACCAGAAAAGCGTAAAAGCTTGATGGAAAAATTGCAGAAGGATGAATCAGGTGAATGAAAAAATATTATCGATCCAATATGAGTTTTTTTTTAAAATTTGATTAATAATATAATTAAAAATATTAGATAACATGTTTCAAACAATCTATTAATTCAGATATGTTTAATGTTCTACAGGGACCAAAAACGAAGGAAATGATGTTGTTCTAAGAAAATAAAAAAAACAGAACATGCAAATGAAATGAATTTCTCCTTAGCTCATCGGGAGTGGTGTTGGAGGGTAATGAAAGGGGGGAAAAATTTTACAAAACTTTGAGGGATATAGTGGAATGAATGTATAGACATTATTTCCACTTACAATACAAAAATCAATCCAATGATTCCAAGAACCAAATTTTATTTAAACTACAGGAAGAGTTTCCAGAGAATTGGTCAATGAGATATGTCAGACTTTTAATAGCAAAAACGTACAACAACAAAAAAGAAGCATTGAAAAAGTAATATTCCTTTAAATTTTTTTCTAGAATTATATGTATATATAACTACAAATCAATCATTTACAAATATCACTTTTTTTATATTTAGTTTTCATGTATCAATATAAAAATTAAATAGTTTATTGTCATGTTACTTTTTAAGGAAGATTATGAAAATCTCAAAGGATGAATGAGCTGATATCAGAAATATGCTAGTAGGAATGTCCAAAAAGGTGTACAAGGAGATGGTTAAAGAAATGGACATAATTGCATCGCACGAGGAGCCATCTCAACAACAATGTGCTTCAAATGTAATATGTAATCATTGAATTTTTCGATTAGGTACAATAAATAAATAATTTAGCATTAAATATTATTTTTCAAGTATTTTCTTGTAGAAAAGAAAAGAAAATGGAACCCATTCAACACATAAAACATGACGACAATGAAGAAAGTGGATGATATCTAAGTTTGTGAGTAATTTTTGCTTCCTTAGAACAACTTAACTAGATTTCATTTTTGTATATTTTAAGTTGTTTTACAAGAGTCATCATTGAATGTCTTCAAACAGGTGCTAACATAGAAAGAAGAACCATCAGAATAATTGATTGGCATTGGGTTAAATATGGGTTTTCATTATATGTTGGCATATCAGAAATTAATTATGGAATTTGAAGTATCTATCTTGTTTTACTTAGCTCTGTCTATAATTAATAGAACAAAAAAATTGTTTATATTAAATCTATGATTTGTTATGGGGTATAAAACTTGCAGGAAACAAAGTATAGAACTGCGCCAACAAAAGAATTGTTGAAAGAAGGCATGGAATTTGGCTTTCAAAGAATGTGTATAGTTCACGAGTCATGGCACATTTCTTTTCAATTTAAATTGATGTATATTATTTAATATTAAAATTTTCATTATTCTCTCAAATGTAGATACACTCATTACACTTTATTTTTATGTTTGTATATGGAACATGAAGAAGAATAAAACGATCAACACAATGAACAAAACATTCCTCCAAATAACCCAAGTCATGGAAGTAGCTTGAGCAGTGACAACAGTTCCAGTGAAAAATGATGATCAATATGTTTGGATATTGTTAACACTAGAAAATCGTATAGCAGAAGATGACATTAATTAATGTCAAGCCAAAGGATTTACAGGGAAGGAAGGAATTATGGAATCAAGAAAGTATTTAAAATCTCTAAGATTTTGAGAAAATCAGATTTGAACTAGTCTTAAATGCTAAATTGTGCGCTTAATCCTTCGAGAAGAGCGCCTTCTGCGTGCCTTTTTGCCTGATAAGCGTGCATTCCTGAAAGGGGAAAAATGTCGCTTTCCGGGACCACACAAAGCAAAGGAAAATTACTCCTTATATGAAGCCACCTAAGGACAACCACCAACACCTCCTTATACACTATGTGAGCACACAAAGGAATATTTGGAGCACACAATGGAATCATACCTCTCCCTTGGGTCACCATCCACCATGTACCAAGGGAGGGAAGGAGGATTTGAAATCCCCTATATAAAGCCACCAAGAGATGAAGAAAGGGTGATCACATTGTTATGCTGGCCAGAATTTCCCAGGCAATACTAGCAGTGTGTGACCCAGAGATGGAGTTAGAGGGGATTCGATTGTTGGCCACCCAACAATCCTAGTCCATCACAACGGAGAGAGAGGGAGATTGCATTAGAGGCAGAGCTTGGAAAAACAACATCCTTGCATTGGGACCTAGAACCATTTTCTAGGGGGCCTTTGGAAAGTGGGTAAAATTTCTTCTCCATATCAAACATTTAATAAGAAGAGGCCTTGAGCCATCGTTTGCATTATTATCGTTTTGACTCTCTTCAATAGCTTCTATATATTTGTGTTTTACTTTTAAGTTTACTTCGAGCATAAAATCACATATTTTTTCCTCTAGATTATATGATTTTGAGCTCCACCACTTTTTGCATGTTACCAATTGTTTATAGGGGTAGACCACACCCCTTAAACTGGTGTGATTTTGTACACTCGTGCATCAAATCCACCACAACAAGATTGGCGACTCCACTAACGTTTTACAAGTTTATGTGGTTGTGCCATCTCTTGCAGGAGACCTTTGTCTATGCTAGAGAGTGGAGCTGATAGTCATCTAGTCCATCTTGCAGTCCCTAGATTCACTTGGAGTGACAGACTGAAGAAGGCAACTCCTAATCTTTTTACTTGCAGGATTTTTGTGCAGTTGTTTCTCACAGATGCATGAATGAGATTTTTCTCCCTATATTCTACATTTTTCTTCTTGTAAGTGTGTTGGGCAGCCCCTAATGTATCTGCCAACACTTGTGTTGATACCCCATATCTTCTGAGAACTTACTTTTAGCTGCCCTATGTAGGCTTAGAGTTAGTTTTCCTTTAAGTTGGTTTTTTGCAAAAATATTCACATAGTTTAAGTAGGGGGAAAATTAACCATTTCATTCCAAAAAATTTATGTTTTGCAAATTCTAGTATTTACACTTAGATAAAATAGTCTGAGCAAGTGGCCCAAGACCACGCATGCATAGCTAGTTTCATTTTCTAGTGTTGAATTTGTTTAGTTTAGTTAAATTTTTGCATTAGGAATTGTGGGAATAGGATTGAATTGTCGATTAAAGCAAGTAATCTCTGCTACCTTTGCACCCTTTGGTGATCCTAGGTAAGCATATGGACACTCTATATTTACAATTCACCATCTCCCTTTAGTTAGTCACATAGATTAACTAGGAAAATTTGAAAGCGGCCCTTTATCCACAAACGTTTTCCATTTGAGCTAGGAACAACATAACATAGTTTAACTAGGGGACTTTTGTAAAGGATCACCGATATCCATATGTTAAAACTATGAGATTTTTCACCATATGCTCACACACACTCACCCACTAAGAAAATAAAGACACCTAAAAATAACTTAACCAAACTCACTAAATTCTCCCCACAGGGGCCACAAAAGAATTTATAGTTTAAGTTAGGATCAAGGGGGTAGGCATCCAATAAGCCACCTTGATCATAATTCATATTGAAACATAGAATTTTTGTATTTAGGGAGCTTCAAATCCACCTATCAACCCACGACAAAGAAAACCCGAGTGCAACAGAGACCCGATTCAGAGGGGGTTAGGCTTAGGCGCAGTGCGTGCGGTATCAGCTGGGGCTACCTGACCTGGCTGATACTCGATACTGTTAGCTGACTACCAAGAAGCCCAAGACTTGAATTCTCATGTGGGACGGTGGTTCTTAGTGGACAAAAAATAGGGCATCCTTTACCCTATAGGTGATGGTGTAGGCAAGCGTCAGACCCTCTACCCTTACCTTGGTGGATTCTCTTCGGTTGAATAAGGGCATCGCCAGTTCTTATGGGACGTTGTGCCAGCACTCGCAAGAAATATTCTCAAGGCCCAGTTACTTTTGAGTGTGTGAGGACGCATAGGTCTTCTAGGATTTTGAGTATCATGCACAAACAAACAAAAACCATCTTTTTCTCTTGATTGATCACATAGATTAAGCTAAAGGGAAAAATTATTTTAGTTTCTCTTTGTTTGATGTATGTGGCCATAAATTTTCTTTGATCATAGACTTTATCCTCTCAAATTTTTCCAAAACCTATCTTGGTCAACACCTGAAAAGTCCCAACAGAACCTCATCGATCTAGGAATCTTTTGGACCTCCCCCATTACAGGGAGGGGTTACAGGTCTTTCGCCATTCAGGCATCAAAGACGGAATGCTACCACCGTCATTGGTTCATCATTCATTGGAGAAACCCTAGTTGGGAACTCTAGTCGGTCTCCCAACACCACACTATACACCACTCCCCCCTTGGCCCCTAGGGGGTAGAGGAGTGCATCCCATTCGGGAAGCCAAATGAACACACATCAGGTTATGTCACAGACTCACCCTCGTTCTAATCAGAACTTCATTTCTTCGCACGTTGCAATGGCGTCAACCTCCTAATCACCTTTCTTAGCTGCGTTGAATCTACTCGATTTAACCAAGCTCACAAATGACCCCATCGCACACGATCCCTCATGGCCTCCCATGCCTACAAAGCTCCATTCATATATGCCAAAGTCCTAAGGCAAGCAAGAAGAACACCCAGGTAATCATGTAATTACCTTTCACCTATGGTGCTCATTGAATAGTATCATTGACGACACTATTCGATTGAGGTTTTTCAATGCACTCTTACGGGAGTAGCCGCAAAGTGGTGCGTGGAGAAACCTCTTGCTTCACATGGAACCTTTAGTGCCCTCGCTACCGCGTTCCTCACATATTTTCAGTTACCCATTCACCATGATTCGAGAATGGAGTTACTGACTCATTTTAGACAAACCCTCGCCATCCATATCTCAAACCATCTCCATGAATGGAGGTGGCATCACAGTTTATGTAAAGCTAAACTCGATGATAGGGTCCTCTTAGATTTATTCTTGAAAACTCTGATGGTGGAGATTTCAAAGGATGTGGCACAAAAATAACCCACATCTGAAGAGGATGCAATCAATAAAGCTCAGAAGCTTGAATTGATTTATATGCAGTCAGGATACATTTACAACATCCTGCCTAATGCCCCGCACCTGAAAACTTATCAAGAATTTCCAGGCGCATCGAACTCTGTAGACAGATTAATAGGGTTAACGACCCAAGGTTACCTGGGAAACAATAGTAAAAATCTCGGTTAAACATATAATTCTACTCAGAACATGCCTCAACCTAGATTTCAAAGTCATCATATGCCTCAACAAGATTTGACTAATAGGGCGCAAGTGTATCACCAAGGAGGACCCTATCCTCTGGCTGAAGGGACCCAGTACGCAGAAAGAAACACGAAAGAGCTCCCCTCCAATGGATAGGTGCAAACAAGGGACAACGTTATGCTCAGTCCCAAGCACATGACCCACCTATGCAAACCAATGCA
The DNA here is from genome assembly GCA_034641835.2 of Pinus albicaulis. Classification (NCBI taxonomy): domain Eukaryota; kingdom Viridiplantae; phylum Streptophyta; class Pinopsida; order Pinales; family Pinaceae; genus Pinus; species Pinus albicaulis. Next base: position 882,876,622 of record CM076580.1, read on the forward strand.
CAGGTGAACTTTGTGCAGCCAACCCAAAATCAAAAACACCATTATAACCAGGAGAAATACCCTCCTAACATGGTTGAGAAAAATAAAAAAAAAATAAGCCAAAAGGGAACCTTGGACAGGGGGGCAGAAACCAATAGCACCCACTGTGATCCTAGGCTGGAGGCAACTCCAACAGCAATCAGAACCAAGAGCCAAGAAATTCCCAACGGCAAGGCAAAAATCCACCTCTGCGAACAAACCACTCTTGTTCAATATGTGGTGAGTACGGGAACTATACTCACCATTGTCCTGATCTCCCTGAGCTAAAAAATCTGTAGAGTAACCGAGGACAAGGAGGATCTTCCTAGCAACCCGCTGTTATGCAAAAACCTTTCCCCCACCAAGGGACGGTCAGCACTCAGCAACAAAACCTAGACGATTCCAGGAAAAGTAGCCATGAAATCTACATGACTGGGGAAGAAATGTTTTTCCAAACATGGAACCGTAGTTATGACACCCCACCAGACTAGTACTAGTCAGGGGCTAGTACTAGTGCGCCAACTGCACCTTTGACCATTTAAAATATTCCTATAGAACCATTTCCAAATATGGGAAAGGGACCTAATAGGAGAGTGGGTAACTACTCAAAGGCGACCCATAATTATAGCATTGTGGATGATTTAGCTCAATCACCTGCTGCTATTTCCACACTGGAAGTACTGAAGTCATGCCCAAAGCAACAGAAAGCCCTACTTTCTGCGTTAGGCGCTATCGACCCTGCCGATACGCGCATGATGGCTTTTGACTTAGACAAAGCCACCCATAGGCTTCCTTCTATGGTCGCCTTCCAGATACTAGTGTCGGTCCAGAATATCACTATTCACCGATGTGTCATTAACGAGGGTGCATCGACATGCATCATGTCGAAAAATGTTTGGCAGAAATTGGGTTTTCTCGAACTAAAACCCTCAGTCATAATGCTTCGAGCATACGATGGCCGTCCCTCGACCCTCGTCGGTCTCTACCAAAATTTCCTGGTCTGCTTAGTCAGAAAGACAGTGCACATAGACATTGAAGTTTTGAATGCTCACTTGGATTACAATATACTCGGGTGGAGTTACATGTACACCATGTCGGCTATAGCATCCTCTGTCTTCCTCATTATGATGTTCCCCCACGAGGATCGCATCATTACTGTAGATCAAATAACACACAGCGAGAAGCGTCCCCTAAACAACACGGATGTAATTATACCCTATGTAGATACAACCTCAGAAGGTCTTTTATGGTACCAAGAATATGGCCCTGGCCAATTCAAACCGTTGCCCGTTCTAGGGTCATTCCTAGGAGATCCTCCTATCATCCCTAAGGCATCACCCGATGCCAGAGGGGCCCTAGTGTGCATGATGTTCACATCAAGCACCGAGGTTATTAAGGATACAGACTCAAGAAGTAACGAAACCAAGGCATTGGCCACGACAACCTCTCTAGCCTATGCCGCCTCCCAAACCCCTTTTCTCTACCCCCGAGCTGGCTTTGTCTCCCAGCAAGTTTTGGAAACATTGGTGTTACCCAACATATTGTTGGAATTACCAGTTTGGTACCTCATTCACCCTTTCGGAATAGGAGCCACCAACATTACTGCGATAGGGTTAAAGCCCCTCAATCCCGAGGAGTCCCAACCTACCCAAGAAACGGTTGAGACCACCCCTAAAAAAGAAGTTCCCATTGCGAAACCGGTAATCACAGCCAAGAAAACCACAAATAGATGAAAAAATATGGTGACCCCCACATTCAAAGGGAACGATCAGTCTGCGCCATATGTGATGTTATAGGCCATCCTACCCATATATGTCTAGAGTTGGACGAGTTAAAACTACTCCTCGGCTCCGAAACATACATCTTGACACCGCGTTCTTGTAAAAAAGAACCTACCATCAAAGGTAAAGGCAAAATGCTGTGAACCAATAACGCATGCGCTCTCTGTGGCAACTGTGGGCACTATACCCACCATTTTCCAGAGATACCACTATATAGGGATGCCTTACATGCGATCGATCGATCCTATCAAGAGGACCCCTCCATCTAGTCTGTCAACGATGAACCTCATACCATCCTATACTTACAAGAGGAGCATAGGATTGTAGAAAGACCCCTGGTAATTCCCATTATATGTTGTACGCTATGCGAGGAATGTGGCCACTACCTCGAAGAATGCGTAGACTTGGAGCTCATTCACAGATGGTATCCAATTGAAAGGGTTTACTATGTTGGGCTACGGGCAGCACAATTCACATACTCGTTATGTGCCAACAATCACCTTTTGGAGGATTGTCACTACATACCTCACTTTCGGCTAGCCCTTGCTAGCCTTCGCTCAACCATATTCCACCTTTCCCAAGAAGACGATATGGATGCCGAGTCTACAGGCAGCTGCATGACCCAAGAAAATGAGATGAGAGGATCCATCATGTTCTTGAAAGCCGAAGAAAAACCCCCCAGGGAACCCCTAGTTATCCCCAACCACACTTCGCAATGACGACTAACATGTATGTTATGCAAAAAGACAGACCATGCAGTCATCCATTTCCCTGAATTAACAGCCTTCTGGCGCTGGTTCCCCATCAAACCTCAAACTGAACTCGACAGAACCTTCATATCAAGGATATTTTTCTTGATATGTCAGGGTAATCATTATGAGTGACATTGTACTTATGCCTCATGAATTCATCCCACTATTGACATGATTAATGCCATAGAGAAGAGACATGATGACCTCCAAGAATGGCATAAAAAGTACATCGCCGGGTCAATGTCCCCACCTCCGCAATGGTGTATCAAGCCTGATAAGACAACACACCACCAAAGCATAACCTCAACGAAGCCTAGGATAACATGCAACCTATGTGATAGGAACGATCACTGAGTCAACCAATGCAGAGAACTCAAGCCCCTTGCAAATAGTCTTCGCATAGTCTCTTCTCTCCCTCAGAAACTTCTCTCCAATCAAGAGAAGATCACACACACTTATTGTCGAATTTTCTCACACTTTCATCATAAGTTTAAATGTGTGCATCTCCCCAAGATGAGAGCGGCACGAGCTACATTATGTCTACACTCCACCAAAGAGGAAGACACGTCTAAGCCAATGACATAGAAATGGAGACAGAAGACAACCTATTCTACAACCGACCCTTTCCAAGCATCCATATCAGGAACAACGAGTAGCATAGAATCCCACAACATCTACTCTGTTGGTGCAGTGAAACCATGCACCATATGCACTGGCCAAAATCACACACCAGAGTCATGCCCACTAATGGAAACATTTAGGCACCTCTGCGGCAGGCACAATTTCCACCTACCGGAAATTGACCATATTTTTGGGGAACCCAACCTTGAGCCCATATAGAATTCCATTACAGAGATTTTTCCCCTGCCAAACAATGATGACACAATCCACTATATACGGTTTGTATCCTCCCATATTGGCGATAGGATGACTGCCTCACCCCCGTTCCAGGATTTCCACCATATTCCTATCACAAAAACCCAACGTACCTCGTGCTTTTGCATTGATTTCTGCAAAAACCTGAATGTACATGCTGCCATCGAACTCCTCAATGACACCCAGCTTCTGGAGCAGCACTTAGTACAACTAGAGCTTGTCGACGAAAATTGATGATAGTTGTTGCAGCACAACGAGGCCCACAAGAAAAGGGTTAAAGTGTCATTCGACTGCCACATCACCCCTCGCTCGTTCGTCGAGGGAGAATTAGTCCTCTGCTATGATGTCACAAAAGAGGCCTTAGGGCCAGGAAAGTTCAAAACCTTGTGGAAAGGACCCTACATCATCAAACACTTCTTCTAACAGGGGGCATACATCTTGACGGAACTGGATGGGACTTGCCTCAATAACCTCGTCAACAGCCTTTACCTTAAGAAGTTCTACCCATAAGGGCCCCAATGGCCCTTCCCCTAGAATAAGAGTACACAAAAATCCAAAAACTCAAAATTTTTGACCCAAAGACTTAGTTAAAAGTGCTTAAAGTATTACCAAGGATCACCAAAACGGACCGTATTTCGGATTTGCTGATGAAGCATCAAGATGGTCTCAAAATTTAGCCGTCGCTACCTGGGTCATTTACCACCCTGAACGATCACCACTATGTTCAAATGGCATGTGTATCGGTTCAACAACAAACAATCATGCAGAATATGACGCCGTCATCAGACTTATGTGCGACGCCCTCCATCAGGGCGTTCGTCGTATGCATATCTACCTCGATTCCCAGTTAATAGTATCACGGCTAAACCCAAAATTTGAGATGAGTGGCACACATCTATTTAGAAAACATTTGCATGCCAAAAGATTAAGCAGACAATTTGATTACATTACATTTTCACATGTACCAAGGGATCAAAACCATGGAAAATTTTAGGAGCTAATATTCGTAGGTGGGCTAATTTTCCACAGTTTTTCCAAAAAAAAGATTCGCCAATTTCCATTTTTTTATAAAAATGATTCGCCCAAATTTTACAGTATAAAATTATTTTACGTTAAAAATTGCCAATATTATATAGACAGTATATATAATATCATTATAAATTTGAATAATTTTACAAATACATCAATAAAATTTTTATAGTTTGCATATTAGGGACTAGTGAGATTCGCCAATTTTTTAAGCTTCAAGATAATTTTCCATCCTTAAAATTATCCCTGATCAAAACAAAACAGCTGATCACATGAATAACTCTATCCTAAACATGAATGCATTTTGAATACACCATCATATGTAAAAACCAAAAATATAGGCATCCTGTTGGGAAAAACACTGAGAGGGGGGGTGAATCAGTATTTAGGGCAAACTAAAACTTTTTACTTTTTCATGCTCTAAAACCCATATGCTACTTTGCTGAAGGCAACTAGCGTATGTACGCGGATATCCTTCATAAAACTCGCGTATACACCGAGATCTAATTATGCCATTAATTCTTCACTTATATCATTCCATCATTCATTCATTAAATGTTCTACAAACATTAAACATGTGCAGTAAGAACAGAATAAACCATCACACATAAGCATCACACATGAACACCAGGATTTTTAGGTGGAAACCCAAGTCGGGAGAAAACCACCGCTGCAGTTGCTTAGCCTTCAATATTTTATTATAGAGAAAACATCTTACAACATATGTGCTGGTGCAGACTCCTACTAGCACGCAGGCACCCACCTGCGCTCGTTTACCAGCCTCTCCTGGAAGGGAGCTCCAACCCCCTGACTCGTTTACCACCCTCTCCTGGAAGGGAGCTACGATCCCCTGATCTCGTTTACCAGCCTCTCCTGGAAGGGAGCTACAACCCCCTGACTGAAGGCTACAACCCTCAGCACCTCTATGGACCTCGTTTCATCAATTTTCACACTGGATCCAAAGCTTCCTTTAGGACACAACTTGCAGGCCACGTTTCATCATATTTTCAGACTGGACCCACTCCATACTTTTAAGCACAGTCAAACATGAAACTGATACATATAACTCACTGACAGATATCAGTAAACCAGCAGAACAGATCAGACATTTCTTACCACAAACTTCAGCAAACCCTAGTTTGCATACGCGCTTTCCTTTCTCTGATGTCGCGTATATACGCGCTTCCGTTCACATAAACCAGCGTATACTTCTGTACATATTACAGATCTAATTTCATTGCGCATACGCGCTTTCTCTTCAGCGAAGCCGCGTATATACGCGCTTCCTCTGCGGCGAACTAGCGTATAGATCTTCAACCATTATAGAGCAGCATACTTCTTCAGATCAGATATTCAGTTCAGATTTACCCTTTTACTTCAGACATATGTTCGCCTCATCTCAGATCTAAGCCTTCCATAAACAGATCTAGCAGATACAAATACATTCCAGATCTAGATATTCCGCTTCATCATTTCTTCATAGGTGTATCATCGATTCAGATATATTATCAAACCTTTACCCTTTCCATACAGATATACTTCATAGAGAATTATTTATTCAAGCTCATACATCTTGCTCCCACACTCATGATTTTCACAATGAAATTCTTCTCCTTATATAGGTTTACCCTTTTTCAATACCATGAGCCCCTTTTTCAATACCATGAGCCAAAACAATACCATGAGCCCAAAACTACATTACTTCTGATGGTATTCCTGGATGGGGTCTTTTAGACGAATCATTACCCAATACAATGGGTCAATACCATGGTGGTTACCCCTGGTTTTGCACTTTATGAGCGCTTTTTCCCATACGCGACTTGGCACGTACTTTACCGCGTGCATACACGACCTCTCCTAGGAAAATCCTCGTATGCCTTGAGACATACTCTTTTCATCATAGATCTAGCTTTTCATGCTCGTTCCTTTCTTCATGCCGCTACCGGCATGTTGTGAATTACATCGGATTTAGTTCCGTAAGAGACATATTCTATCATGCACAACTTCATCAAGTAAGTTGCCATTATCTTCATCGAGTAGATTTTGCCATTCGAGGACAACACTGAGCTCATGTGCTAGCTGACATCATTTCATAGCCTAATTTGTCATTTTGTAAGTCCATCAGGTCAAGAATAACTTCATTAGGTGGCTTGCCATCAAGGACAACACATGTCAACAATCTCATGTCTTCATATTCATTCAGTGGGTTGCCATCAAGGACAACACTCTGCATCATATTACCAACACATCCATCATCATAACATAACACATAAACTGAAACAGGTGATACATCATGTAGAGACGTAAAAACATCTCTCATATATATATCAAAAAATTTTGTATCTGAGTACAAAAATAGTGTCACTGGCCCACTGGCCAACCCAAAGATACAAAATTATTCAAAAATAAGGGAAGCATCCTCATAACCGGTGCTTTCCCTATGTACAAAACTGCTCTAGGGGGGCGCCCCCTCAAGAGGGTCACTTGGACCCACCACTTCTCCTGGTACCACCACTAGAGCCACTGTCGCCACCGCGATTTCCACCCGACGTAGAGTGGGCTGATAATCCCTCTCGTGGGACATCACCATCTCTAACGAAACCTCCTCGAGGTCGTCCATGAAACCTTGAGTAGGAATACCCTGGGTCAAGCGGTCCACTCGACCCCAGAAGTCCTCAAGAGAAGCCACCTGAGCTGTCAGTACTGCATTGCGAGCCTCTACTAGATCAGCACGAGCTCGCTTGGCCACAACCTTTGCAGCAGCCGAGCTGCTACCCTCACCAGAGGGGCCAGCACCATCCCCACCAGGTCCATTGGCACCACCTCCTAGTCCACCTGCATCATCTCCTCCCTGACCACCTTGAGGTCATAGCAGAGGATCGTGACCGACCAGTTAGGCCAAGGTGCGACCTACCTCGCCAACATCTGCACGAGTAGATAAAACACATAATTACATAAATACGCAAGAAAATGCAGAAAAATATAATGCATACCTGCAGGTCCCCAAACATAACCAAAAGGGAGACCCATGTCTGGATCACCCTGGAAGTCCATCCCTGCATACAGGTATGGAAAGAACATCTGTGGATTGGCCTTAAACTAGGCATCAGCTATGGCATTCCAGTGACACCCCACCATGCCACCACCACCCCGCAGCATCACCGAAGCCCACTTCCTCATCTGTGCCTCCCGTGGCCTCCTAATAGGCACCACCACCACTGGCGTAAGTAGCACCACCCACTCATACATGATGCTGCATAGTATGCTGGCGTACGAAAATGAATTTGATCCACGTTGGACCTTGTTCAATTTCTACACCATACCATCAAAGAAAAATTAGGCAAAGTCAAAGAAATGCCCAGACCTCAACCGGCACAAAACTCCAACCTGTGGGCCAGACGCCCAATGCAAAGAAAACGACCCCGCCAGTCGTACGATCGTTGCTAGAGCACACTGCTCTGCCACATCTATCACTGATGCAATGCTGATGCATCCCTCAGTGAGAGGCGCCCCTCCCCAATGGCGCCTCCAGAATCTATCCATATTCACTCTCCCAGAGGAGAGTGGGTATCTCAAAGCCTCCCCCTGAGGCAGTAACTCAGTCACGAAATAGATATCTGTCTCAGGATGGACCACCAGGTTCGTCCCTCGCAACACGAACATGTTGCGCCTCCTACACCAATGCTATATAATGTAACGTAATAAATGGTCTTGCGACTGCAGGAACTCATTCTCAGAAAATTTCAGAAAGCCAAATGCGGCTAATTGATGACACACCCCAGCATCAGCAGCTAGAGTGGTCTGGATATCGGGTCAATCCCACTCTCTCCACACCAACCTGCCAGCAACACAGGCACCCATCAGTATAGAGAAAACATCAAAAATAGAAAAAAAATCAAAATTTTTTGTCATCATGGCCTTTGTGCGCCTGTATTCTTCACGGGCGTGCCTTTGCATGCAAAAGGAAGGGAAAAACACGCCCTTGCGCTCCTATCCCTCAGGATTGTGCGCAAAGGAGGTGCTCTTTTTCCTAGATCGCCCACGCAATTTAGGGCAAAAGTCACTCAAAGGCCGTACAAACCTAACTTATATGGCCCTCGGCACCATCAAACTGAAGAAATTACAATGCTGGACGTCATGAAAGTTATACTGATGGGTTCCTGTGTTGCTGGCAGGTTGGTGTGGAGAGAGCAGGATTGACCCGATATCCGGACCACTCTAGCTGCTGATGCTGGGGTGCGTTGTCAATTAGCCGCATGGGGCCTTCTGAAATTTGCTGAGAATGAGTTCCTGCGGTCGCAAGACCATTTATTATGTTACATTATACAACATTGGTGTAGGAGGTGCAACATGTTCGTGTTGCGAGGGACGAACCTGGTGGTCTGTCCTGAGACAGATATCTATTTCGTGACTGAGTTACTACCTCAGGGGGAGGCTTTGAGATACCCACTCTCCTCTGGGAGAGTGAATCTGGATAGATTCCGGAGGTGCCATTGGGGAGGGGCGCCTCTCACCGAGGGATGCATCAGCATTGCATCAGTGACAGATGTGGCAGAGCAGTGTGCTCTAGCAACGATCGTATGACTAGCGGGGTCATTTTCTTTGCATCGGGCGTCTGGCCAACAGGTTGGAGTTTTGCGTCGGTTGAGGTCTGGGCATTTCTTTGACTTTGCCCGATTTTTCTTTGATGGTATGGTGTAGCAATTGAACAAGGTCCAACGTGGATCAAAGTCATTTTCGTATGCCAGCATAATATGCAGCATCATGTATGAGCGGGTGGTGCTACTGACGCCGGTGGTGGTGGTGCCTATTAGGGGGCCACGGGAGGCACAGATGAGGAGGTGGGCTTCGGTGATGCCATGGGGTGGTGGTGGCATAGTGGGGCTTCACTGGAATGCCACAACTGATGCCTGGTCTAAGGCCAATTCACAGATGTTCTTGCCATACCCGTATGCAGGGATGGATTTCCAGGGTGATCCAGACATGGGTCTCCCTTTTGGTTATGTTTGGGGACCTGCAGGTATGCATTATATTTTTTCTGCATTTTCTTGTGTATTTATGTACTTATGTGTTTTATCTACTTGTGCAGATGTTGGCCTCCCCTCCATGGCGCTCGTCACCCAAACTAGACCATAAATCACAACAAGTGACGCCATGGCCATACCACTTCAGTCCTAGAAGGCCCTCATTCCCATCCATTCATCATGCATAAGGTCAAGTTCACAATATAAGCTGACAACCTCTTCCCAAACGACCAAGTTGTACAAGCATATTGAAAGTGCAACTCTGCACATCGCATTTAGCCCACCATACCTCCATTAGAATAATCCCATCTGTGACACTTCTTCATTCGATTCATCAACCCCGCACACGAGACCAACCAATAGGACCACCACCCCCAAAAAAACACCATCCTCACACCTTCAGTGAGCGAACCCTTTCATGTTTTGGGGTACTCGTCTCTGTATTTTGTACAAACCAAACCTCATTATTTTATTCTTTTGGTAAGTGTTCAAAGACTGCAAATGATGCACTTCGCCCCTTCACCCTCATATTTCATCTTTTCCCCCATGGTAGCAGTCCCTCATTCCCTTGGTCAGAGTATTTCACCCCCACGCATGCACCATCACGACATTCATAGCCAGTTCACACCCGCCCTGGAAGTCCTACCGACTCCAGGGATTTTCCCTTCAGAAATAACTATGACTGCCACCAAGCTACTAAAGTATACTCCAACCTCGGGCCATTTAATACCCATCCTCTGTTTTCAGTCACCTCTCACCAACATGCCTATGTTAAACCCATTACATCCAGGTCCTCGACCCCTGATGTCGACAACCCATGGTTCGATTAAGGCTACCATTTTTTCGACTTCGGTTAAGGCACTGTGGGAGGGGTAATCCAAGGCTACCATGCAAAGGGGTATCCTCGAGTGGCACTGTGGGAGACATCATTGTCCACAGATGTCATTGATCCTCCTGACATTCAACTACAGCAAAAGCTTTCATGTCACAATTGTATCGTACCTTACAACCATTGCACTTTGATTAGATCCGTCGAGGACCCATGCCTCCATAAGCGTCTCTATCAACAATTCTTACATGGGAAGGTCCCAACCAGTACATATGCATACATTGCACAGCTATATGCCATACTAAGTTTACGCATATGGGTACCACATTCCACCTATCGTCACAGAAAAATGCCCCTAAGGGCATCAGCAGTCATCGTCAACAAACCGCCAACATCACTACCACAGTAGTGACGCAGACAACACATGTATCTGTCAATTTTGTTTAACTAGCCATAGCATCACGAGCATGGACATGCTTGCCTCATTGAAATTTTGTATATATGTTGTATATTTTTTTTGCTTGCAGGGGTCCCTTAGGCCATGGTCATCTCAGAAACGGTGCAAGGTGTTGTCGATTCCAATATTCACGTAGACCTCTCTCTCTCTCTGCGCACGATACAAAAAAGAAAATATAATTTATTTCGGCTATATAGTCCTTCCTAGACGTCACACATTAGGGGGCAAATATTAACACTGGAAAATTGTACAGCAGAAGATGACATTAATTAATGTCAAGCCAAAGGATTTACAGGGCAGGAAGACATTATGAAATCAAGAAAGTATTTAAAATATCTAAGGTTTTGAGAAAATCATATTTGAACTAGTCTTAAATGCTAAATTGCGCATTTAATCCTTCGAGAAGAGCTCCTTTGCGTGCCTTTTTGCCTGATAAGTGCGCATTCTTGAAAGGGGAAAAATGTCGCTTTCCGGGACCACACAAAGCAAAGGACAATTACTCCTTATATGAAGTCGCCTAAGGATAGCCTCCAGCGCCTCCTTAGACACTATGTGAGCACACAAAGGAATATTTGGAGCACACAATGGAATCATACCTCTCCCTTAGGTCACCATTCATCATGTACCAAGGGATGGAAGGAGGATTTCAAATCCCCTATATAAAGCCACCAAGAGATGAAGAAAGGGTGATCACATTGTTATGCTGGCCAGAATTTCCCAGGCAATACCAACAGTGTGTGACCCGGAGCTGGAGTTAGAGGGGACTTGATTGTTGGCCACCCAACAATCATTCTCCATCACAGTAGAGAGAGAGGGAGACTGCATCAGAGGCAAAGCTTGGAAAACCAACATTCTTGCATCGGGACCTAGAACCATTGTCTAGGGGCCCTTTGGCAAGAGGGTAAAATTTATTTTCCATATCAAACATTTAATAAGAAGAGGCATTGAGCCATCATTTGCATTATTATCGTTTTGACTCCCTTCAATAGCTTCTGTATATTTGTGTTTTAGTTTTAAGTTTACTTTGAGCATACATTCGCATATTTTTTCCTTTAGATTATATGCTTTTGAGCTCCACCACTTTCTGCCTATTACCAATAGTTTATAGGGGTAGACCACACCCCTTAAAATGGTGCGATTTCGTACACCCGTGTGTCAAATCCACCACAATAGATATAAAAGCAAGGCATTGAAATTTTTGAAATATTTGTCTATGAAATCAGACATTTTGTTTAATGTAATGGACATAGTGTCCCAATTGAAAGACAAAGGGTTACCAATAATTGTCCCATTTTTTATGACAAAGAGTCTCTTATTCATATATATATATATATATATATATATATAGTAAAATGCATTTTAATTTATTCTATTGCATTCTCCATTGTCGCTGTGAAATATTACACCATTGATTATATATATGGATGATTAAATATTATAATGAAGAGATAAAAAATCATAAAAAATTCATCCAAAAATCAAATTAAAATGCACTAATAAAAATTTAATTGATACGAATATTGTTATAAGATATGTGTCGACGAACGAAACCCTAGCGGCCGAAGCTCGGGGTTTACAGGTTCTATGGCGGTCTCACCGCACTGCGGGGGGTTGGTAAACTGTTTAGGGGACCCCTAATCGATGTTGGACGCGGCGACAGGTCTATTTTGTGTTGCCGTCACTGTTTTTTCCCCAAGTCACGGGTTTCTCCTGCCGCCATTATCGGGTAATGTGTTTTTGTTTCGATTTATGTTCTGATCAGTGTGCCTGCTCTGACCGGTCTTGAGGCTGTTGGCCGGGCTCCCTTGAGATTTTATTTGCTGCTATCGTTTGTGGTGGTTGTTTTCCTTGGTCCGGGGACTGTCACCTTTGTCATTTTGTGGGGTTTGCGGATGTTTCTATCTGCCTTGGTATTTGATGCTTTTCGGCCGACCGACTGCTTCCTGGGTGGGCCTTTCGGGTCTGTGGACCCTGATCTTGAGGCTGCTTGGCGTTTTATCATCGGGCCCTCACCACCATAGGGTCTGCACATGCACTGACATCCCCTGGCTTGTGCTTTGTTGTTTTGACCTGACCCTTCACCATTTATCGCGAGGTTGGCCCTAACTTGTAGGCAGGTTCACGGTTTACCAGGGTCTCTACCCAGTATGGATCATTATGATGATGCGGTGGATTACTCGGAGGACCCCCTGGAGGGGGTCGACATCTGGGGTCTTGATGCACATGATGCGGAGGATTACATGTCTGACTTAGACCTGATTCTTGAGGTGGAGGCACTTGCTCCATCTGAGCTGGCTAATGTGGGAGGCTACTCCTCGCCTCGGGATGACCTAGCCCTTTTTTCTCTCAACTCGCCCTCAGGTGCTGATTTGGGATGTTTGGAGATTCCCTAGGCTGGACAGGATATCATCTCGAGTGCCGCCATTGGTTGCTCGGCGCAGTTCTTGGAGGCGTTTTTCCATGATATTGGGGTTGCTACAGGATCACTGGCGCATTTGAGTACTGGTGGTGTATACTCGCAGGGACCTACGGACCCGGGGGTCGAGACGCCCTTTGACTTGGCACCCAATGCACCAGAGGTGGCCTCGGGGTCGTTTACTAATATACCGGAGGATTTCAACTTGCAGGGGGGGACTGGCACACCCCCAGTGACTGAAGACTCTGTGGAGCCGCGGTTGGGATGCTCAAAGGCAAAAAATCTGCACAAGGTCACTAGAAGTAGATTAATCTACACCACAAACTTTGGCTGTGAGAGTGGAATGGTGGACTGGGGTTGTATGGCGTCCAAGACTCTTGTGGGGAAGGTCCGTGGCCGTAAATACTCTGCCACTCGGCTTCGGAGGTGGATCCGTGAAATCTGGAGTAACACTCTCCCTATTCTCCCGGAGGTCTAGGTCCTCACCAAAGGCTGGTTTTCACTCATCTTTGACTGCCATGAACAATCGGAATGGGCTCTCAAGCACTACTGGCATCTTGAGAAGCACCCGGTTTACCTCAAAAGATGGGTTCCCCTGTTTGACCCTAAGAAAGAAAGCGCCGGTGCAGGCCCTATCTGGATGAGGCTGCCGGGGTTGCCACTGCAGTTTTGGAGTGAACCCGCGCTGAAGAACATCGAAGGACATTTTGGACACTATCTAGATCACGATAGATCCTACATGACATCGGGTAGTCGCGCCGTCACCCGGATCTTGATCTTCTTGGATACTAGGGATGGCCTCTATGAAAGTTTCAACATGGTTTTTGATGGGATGACCTGGCAGCAACCACTGGACTATGAAGGTGTGCCCTTTCGATGCCAGAAGTGTCATGTGGTCGGCCACTTGTATAAGGAATGTCCGATGATTGACATTGGTAAGCAGACTCCACAGAAATCCCGTTCAATGGGTACTCAGATTGGGCAGATGAATAGCAAGGTGTTGGGGGATGCTGCCGTGTGTCGGCCGCCTCCGGACACCCCGGGAGAAGCTGATCTGATGCCTACTGCTATTCCTTCTTGGACCACCTCGCAGCCCAGATCTCGCTCGCTGGCTTCGAACGACATTACTCAGCGGAACCCTCCTATTCCGGGTAACTCCATTTCTTGTGCTCTTTCGATTATTGATGGTATTCCTGTCCCACCTGTATGCACTTCTATTCAATTCACATCTGGTATAGGCGATATCTCTCAGACCCTACCTATTCCGACTTCTGGAACTCTTTCGACTCGGCCTGGAAATCCTTTGAAACTCCCTGCGGTTTGCTGCTCTATGGCTTTGATGCACCCGTCATCCACTCCTATTATCCACCACTCCTCTGATGAACTCCGATGCCACTCTCACTCATCTTCTGAGACACCATCATCGCGTCATAACTATTTCCTTAGATCACTCTCCCTACCACTGTCGGGTGAGACTTATGGGATCGGACCTAGTCTGGACTGTATTCCCATCAAATCTCGGGGTCGACCATCTGCATTGGCGAAGGCAATCAAAAGAGCCAATCTTGAAGTTGAAGCCGGCACTCAATCCTCCCTTATGCGGGTCCTTAGAGCCAGGAGACCCTCGTTGGCAGTTACATCATGATCTGCCTCTCTTTCAACTGTAGGGGTTTGGCCAACCCCGATAAGAGACTGGCCCTTAAGGACTTGATATCTCATCGACCTATTGATATTATATTTCTTCAGGAAACGCTTGGTGCTGGGCCAGATGTGCAGACTCTCTTGACCTCTATCCTACCTCGTTGGACATTCATCACCCTAGATGCATCAGGGTGTTCTGGGGGCTGTGCTTTGGGCATTAATGACAGGAATACCCGGATGATGAATTGCTGGGGTCGATCTGGAGTTCTAGCTATGAATGTCCTCTTTGGAAACTCGGAGGTGGAATTTACACTGATCAATATTTATGGGCCCTGCACCAACAGAGAGAATTTCTGGACGTCTCTGTTGTCTTGTTCTTTACTCAAGGCACCCCATCTTATTTTGGGTGGTGATCTCAATTTCTCTTTAGGGATCTCTGAATCTTGGGGCCCCAATGCTTCCCCGTATCCATTGGCCGAGTTTTTCATTTCCCTGTTGAATGCCTCGAACATGATTGATATTCATTCTACCAAGATTCAACCCACCTGGAGGAACAGAAGGACTGGCTTTGCTACCCTGGCACGCAGGTTAGACAGATTTCTTATTTCGCAGACCCTCCTTCCTATTATATCTCGGGCCCGTCAATGGGTGGGGATGGGTGGTAAATCTGACCACTCTCCTATTTACCTGGATTTCGAGTGTGGTCCTAATAGGGCTCACTCCCCTTTCAAATTTAATGCTCGATGGCTGAGAGACCCTAAATACACCCTGATGGTTACTCGAGCCTGGCAACACTGCAGCCCTTTGAATGACCGGGACCCAGGCAGAATTATCAATGAAAATCTTAATCGAATCAAAAAAATTACTATTCGATGGATTAGGAACAAGAAGAGATCGGAGAGGGAGGCTCTGATCAATATCGAAAAAAAGATTGCCAGCCTCAACAAAGCTGATTTACTGGGCTACAGATCTGATGATACCAAGGCACAACTTATTGCTCTTGAATCGGACAGAGCTAAATATCTGAGACAAAATGAGGAAGACTGGAGACTAAAAATCCGGGCAATATGGTTACAAGCGGGAGATGAAAATACTAAATTCTTTCAGCAGCATGCTAATGGCAGGAGGGCTGCAAATGGCATTTGGGAACTGTCTAATAACAATGGTTTTATAGCTAGAACTCAGTCTCAATTAGCTGACCTGGGCACTAGACACTTCACAAACCTATACAGGGCGACTAACAGCATTGACCTCTCGGACATCATGCGTATTGCCCAGCATACAAAAAGATTTGTTGAACAGGATCAGATGGATGACTTAAATGCACCAGTCACTTTAGGTGAGCTGGAAGGGGTATTGAAATGGTTCAAGCGGGACAAAAGCCCTGGGCCTGATGGTTGGCCCATTGAGTTCTTTATTCATTTTTTTGATCTCATTTCAACTGACTTGTTGACTATGATTGAAGACAGCAGGGTGAGGGGTCGAATTTATGATGGTTTCAACACCACTTTCATTGCACTTATACCAAAATCTGACAACCCAACTAGCTTCAATGAATATAGACCTATTTCTCTGTGTAATTGCATATACAAAATCATATCCAAACTCATTGCTAACAGCATCAAGCCTTTCCTGTCAACACACATTGAAAAAGAACAATTTGCATTTCTGAATCATAGGCAGATCCACGAAGCTATTGGCACGGCCCAGGAAGTTCTTCATACTATTATGACCCAGCACCAGAAATCCACCATTCTCAAAATCGATCTCACAAAGGCATTTGATCGGGTCAACTGGAGCTATCTTCATCTCATTTTGATCCACTCTGGTTTCCCTCATCTGTTTATAGACTGGATCATGGGATGCATTTGCCACGCGACTTTCAGTATTCTGATCAATGGTACCGCATCTGATTTCTTTCATGCAGGGAGAGGACTGAGACAGGGATGCCCTCTCTCGCCATTATTATTTGTCTTGGTTATGGAAGGGATCTAGGGGCTTATCAGGAATGCAAAAGACAGAGGAGAACTTCAAGGACTCCGGATCAATGACACTCTTCATCTCACTCACCTACTATTTGTAGATGATGTTCTCATCTTCCTCAATGGTACTAGACAAGACTCTATTTATTTTGATATGATTCTGCACTGTTTCTGCAGGGTCACTGGCATGGAACCTAATAGTACTAAATCAACCATTATTATGACTGGCTGCTCGGATATGGAACAAGGTATCTCTCTGCACCTGTTCGACTACGTTAGCATTGACATCAATGAAGGACTCCAATATCTAGGTTTCCATATTAAACCTAACGACTACAGGATCAAAGACTGGAACTGGTTGATTGCAAAGATTGAACGCAGAATCAACATTTGGTATAACAGGTGGTTATCCAGGGCTGGACGCCTGATCCTCATCAAATCTGTGTTGGAAGCTATTCCAGTCTATTGGGTGACCCTGGCTTGGATTCCAATTGGCATCACTAACATAATTAAAAAGATCTGCAGGCAATTTCTCTGGCGCAATCAGGGTCAAGGCTCCACTTTTGCCTGGGTTGCCTGGGACCGCATAAGCAACCCTAAACATTGGGGAGGCTGGGGATTAAAATATTTACATCTCTTCTCGAAGGCTCTAGCTGCAAAGATGTGCTGGCATTTAATCACAGGTCAGAGTCTCTGGAAAGAGGTCATTGTGGCTAAATACATTTCGCCTCGGAACCCACTCGATTGGATTCGAGACAGAATCGGTCTGACCACTGGCTCGTCTATTATGTGGAAGGAGATCAATAATGCGGTACATATGATACAGCTAGGTTTATCTTGGCAGATTGGCACAGGAACTATGGTCCGCATAGGCTCTGATTCGTGGTCTGGCAATGGAGATCATTACAAACTTCCAGCTTTTATCACTGAGCACCTTGCAAACAGAAATATATTTTACCTTGCACAGATTGCAGACCTGGTGCATACCTCATGGCGGGGCCAAGCCTGGCTTACCGCTGCGGACCTTGACATACCACAGGTGGGTGCTCGGATCTGGCAGCGGTATATTTGGGCCCTTAAAGCCACTAACATTCGGATTACAGAGCAAGATGATAGGTTAATTTGGGCTGTATCTCCAAATGGTCGATATGCTCCTAGACTTGGATACCATGCCTTAATTAGGACAAAAGAACCTCCCATTAAAGATTGGTGGTGGCGCTGTCTTTGGAAACTAATTGCCCCACACAAGCATAGAACGTTGTTCTGGTGCATTCTCAATAATTGTATACCCACAATGGATTACCTCCACAAAAGAGCGTTCCAAGGGGCTTCACAATGTAGTTACTGTCGGGCCTGCTGTGAGGACGTGAACCACCTATTTCTCCTTTGCAACAGCGTCAAAGATATCTGGGCTCGGATCTGCACAGACCTGCGTTGTAATTTCATTTGGCAGGGAGACAACATTCTGGCAGCCTGGCAAAACTGGTGGAGACATTATGATCATGAACCACGCATGAGGAACCTCCCTTTAATTATGGCATGGGAGATCTGGATTGGCCGAAATAGACAGATTTTCAAAGATTTTCCCATTGACTGCGATCATATTGGTGTGGCCTCCATTGCTACCTTCAGCCTTCTACCGGTAGAAAAGCTTCTCAGAAAGCCTCCTCTCGACATCCCTGAAATAATTGACCACAGGCATGCTTGGGCATACTTTGATGGTGCGTCCAACACTGCGGGATGTGGAGGAGGTGCTATCCTCTACTTAAATGACCACCACTTCTTCCATATCAGAATGGGATTGGGACCCGGTACAAATAATTATGCAGAACTGAATTGTCTTCGCCTACTGCTGACCTTTGCATAGGACATCCATTGCAAAGCCATCCAGATATTTGGTGACTCACTGCTTGTTATCAATTGGTTCAATAATCTTGCATTATGTCACTCGCACACATTGTCTGCACTGCTGCGGGAAGTTCATTACCTCAAAGGCCTATTTGATTCTATCTCTGTCACTCATATTTACAGGTCTCGGAACAACATGGCCGACATATTATCCAAAGAGGCAGCGGAGCTAGATTGGGGCACCTGGCATTTTACTGAGCACTTGGGCGGATAGGTTTACAGATACTTTCATCGGCCATTCATAGAGGAGGCACATCTATAGGTGACTTCCTTGCTGTACAGGTTTTTTGAGGGGGCATTTTGTGTATATACCCCGGGATCCACTACCGACATGTATATTTATTATAGTTTATTTTGCTATTTTTTTGTTAGTAAGCTAAGCACCGAGCTTACTAAGTAACTTTATAATTATCCCTGAAAATATGTTTATTTCTGGGACTGGATCATACCTGCTGGATGGCATGTATTTTTTAGACTATTTTTTGATCTTAGTATTTGGACTGTTTCAGTTCTTGCAATACACAGCTATATGCAACATGTAATTTCTCTATAAATGAAAGCTTACGAATTTTTTCGCTCTGAAAAAAAGATATGTGTCGACTTTTGATGAATAATGATTTTAAAAAAATCACAATAATTGCACTGTCACAGGTCGATGTTTATAAAAAATAGAGAATGAACATTGGTGTCTGTGTATGAGACTACGCACCAGTGTGTTGCATTGATACGACCTATGAGCACCACACAAAATACAAATACCAAGTAGAACACCGAGTGCGTGTCACCAAAAAATACACACCGGGTGGATATGCGTTGCATGCATCGGTATGGTTTCCCTTTAACATGCCAATGCGTTTTTACACCTTAACGACTCGGGGCATGTACACAACCCATACATAGCGGGCAGATAGAAGGTGCATGCACTGTTGCATTCGTATTTTTAACGCACCGGTACTGTTTGCATTAAATGCCTCAGCGCTTTACAACTATAATTTGAATAACACCGGTGAATGCACCTTCTATCGGCCCGATGCGTATTTTTTGGTGACACGCACCAGGACGTTGCGTATGTAAACGCCCCGAGGCTTCAGAAATTTGTTTTCTATCCTGGTGCTTGGTATGTTTATAGCACCAGTGTGTACCATTTAAAACGCACCGGTGCATTGACACATGAAGCATGCAGTGATAAGAAAAACATCCGCAAAAACCTCTGTCTGCCTATTTTTTTTAGTTGTGTTGAAGTTCCGTTAGTAGCTCCATAAAAATATCTGTTACCAAAAACATATATTGTACCAAATGTTTTTTTGACAATTTTGGCCAATTTTATAACACTAGAAACTTCCTTTTTAACCTCCGCTACAGGGTCTTTTCCTTGTAGTGTTTATCCAATTATAAGTCCCCATTAATATGGATTTTAGATAAACTTGCTGACATATCTAACTTCATAACTCTTTTTAAAGCTAGAAATTTTGCAACGTTGTTTCTTGTAGTACCACAATTAGTTGCATAAATCTGTAATACATTGTGATATTGATCATGAAATATACCGCCATTCCCATCTGTCCCTGGGTTCCCTTTCAAGGTCCCATCAAAGTTGAGTTTCATAAATACCTTAGGAGGAGGAGAGTAGAAAGGAGGAGTTTATTTGTGAGGGGTTGGGGGTTTAAGATATGAGGAAAAGTGTGGAGAATGGGAGATCTAATTTATTCAAAATAGTTGCTTCCTAATTTTTATTCTCCCAATATTCTTGGGACAAGGTCTTTATGAGATTGGTTTCTCAAATATTTTGTTTGATAATTTTCCACACTTGATCTAATGTTTCTTGTTGGTTCTTAAATATCCTCCAATTTTGTTATTTACACAAGGTCGACGTCACAAATACTACTACTAACAACCAAGCTCTATTCACCACTAGATTGGAAAATAGACTAAGGTACCACTGCTCCAAAGTTTCAATTGGACTATTTAGGGAGCAATATAAATGGCCAAAGAGAGCATGAACATTAAAAAAAATTTCCTCAGAATATGGGTAGGTGTTAAAAAGATGCTTCATAGTTTCTTCTTGCTATCTACAAAGAGGGAAAAAACACGGGCCTTGGTATCCTTTTTTCTGGATGTGGTCCCACGTTAATAACTTTACATCTCCCCATTAACCAAAGAAATTGAGCAACCTTGGCCCACAGTTTGTTAGTCCAAAGTTTACTCTAGAGGGGCTACCAGGGTAGTGTTTCATGAACATCTATCGATAAGTAGGCTTCCTTAAACGTGACCATTCCTTTGGTATAATAAGCCCATTGTAGTATATATGATTCCTAATCAATGGGGATTTTACGATCTTGTAGATCTTGGGAAAGCGTGTGCCAATAAATCATAGAAGGGGAATCTAACCAATCTTCTTGAGTTGTCCATTATCTCCAAAATGTAGTGTTTGAAGTTGGCCCTCCATGTCATATTTGACCTTGGATTCCATTTGGAGGCCCCATCAAAGTTGAATTTAATAAATCCATCAAGAGGAGGAGAGTTGATTGGTGAGGAGTTGGGGGTTTAAGAGAGGAGGAAAAAGCGTGGAGAATGATATATCTAATTTATTCAAAATATTTTTTTCCTAAGGTTGAATCTCCCAATCTTCCCAGGACAAGGTCTCTGCGAGAATGGTTTCTCAAATATTTTGTTTGATAATTTGCCACACATGATCTACTGTTTCTTGTTTGTTCTAAAACATCCTCCAATTATTTTCTTTCGACAAGGCCCACATCAAAAATCCTACTACTAACAATCAGGCTCCATGCACCACTGGACTAAAAAATATACTAAGGTGCCACTACTCCAATGTTTCAGTCGGGTTATTCAGGGAGCGATCTAAATGGCCGAAGAGAGCATGAACCTTAGAACAAATTGCCTCAGATTTTATGGGTAGGTTGTCAAAATATGCTCCATAGTTTCTTCTTGTTGTCTACAAAGAGACAAAAAACATGGGCCCTAGAATCAATTATTTTGGATATGGTCCCACACCAATATCTTATGTCTCCCCACTAACCAAAGAAATTGAGCGACCTTGGGCCACAATTTGTTAGTCCATATTTTCCTCCAGAGGGGTTGTAGCATGGGCCTTAGAATCATTTATTTTGGATGTGGTCCCACACCAATATCTTATGTCTCCCCACTAACCAAAGAAATTGAGTGAACTTGGGCCACAGTTTGTTAGTCTAGATTTTCCTCCAGAGGGGCTGTCGGGGTAGTGTTTAGCGACCATCTATCAATAAGTAGGCTTCCTTAAATGTGAACATTCCTTTGGTATACTACTACATCGTAGTTTATCTGATTCATAATAAATGGGGATTTTGTGATTTTGTAGATCCTGGGAATGCATGGGCAAAAAAGTCATAGAAGGGGAAACCGACCAATCTTCCTAAGTTTTCCATTACCTCCAAATTGTAGTACTTGAAGTTTGCTTCTAGAAATCTACCACCATTAAACATTGATGTTGTATAGTATGAATTTGCAAGTCTCATAATTCTACTCGTTCTCTCAGTCATTGCAACTATTTCCAAGAAAGAGTGGTGTGACCATTTCTTACTTCCCGGAAGGCATGGTCTTGGATAAGACTCTGATTTGCATATGCCAGTGTAATCACCAAAAAATGATCACCTAGCCATTTCTAACTAGGTGGATCGAAATACACCATGTGAGTTTAATTTTAGCATAGTAAAATCACTTTCACTATAATAAATAATTTAATATGCCACTTTTATTAAGTTATTTTCGATTAAAACACATGAGAATAATTAAATAATCATTATTTATTTAATTTTCTCTAGGAATAATTATTAAATCATTGTATGATAATTATTCCTTGTCACGTTTGACTAAATCACCTAAGAATAATTAAATAAATAATAATTTATTTGTTTTGTTAAATCATTATTTAATAATTATTTCATTTCACACTTTTCTTATTATTCACGAAATAATTAATAAATCAGTTATTTGTTAATTATTTCTAAATAAAAATATTTGACCATTCTAAATATCTTTTCCTCTTCAAAAATATAATAAAATATTTCAAGCATTTAGATCTATATTTTGGTCAATAATATTTTATTATTCTTGATTTTCAAGATCAACCCAATACTTTTCTATAAATAAGAGGGTTTTTCATTCATTTCTCACCATGATCATTATCATCATCACCATTATCGTCTCATGATTTTTGAGCTCCCATTTTGAGTTCAAGATGTTGTTTTGGTTTTCGCACATTTGAGAGAGGAAGATCTAAATATCGAAGCGACAAGGACATCAAAGGACCCATCCCACTAAGGGGGAATTACGACCCTTTGTAAATATAATTTGCTAGGTGTCATTAATAAAATATGTATTCTTTCAAAGCTTTTCCATGGTTGGGTTATTACATTAGATTGATTTTTGTTGTGTTCTTTTAGATCGAATACATCTATCTTTTTGTAGGTTTTTCTCATAGATTTGTTGCAGATCTAAATTATAAGAAACCATAATTGTTGTTAGGGTTAATAGTCACCTATGACTTAAGTGAGATATTTTTGGTACACCTTCCAAGAAATTTCATAATAACAAATGGTGACTCCACTGGTGTAACAATTTAGTTTCTTGGGTGATTTTTTCTTCAGAATTTTCAGGGTTTTCTGAAGCTATTTTTAGCCTCTTTTTTCTTTTTATAGCTTTCTCTCCATTATTCCGTCAAATTTTCGGATACTGGTGGTTTTTTGGTGTTTTTCGCAGGTCATAGGTACCCACTGAGCAGGAGATGACAATATCTATGTGAGATCTAACGACTGAAGGTCCCGAGAAGAAAAAAACACTTTTCAACCCCATAACTACGCTCTAAGCTCTAGAACCCACTATTTGGCCCAAAAACTAGGTTTTCAACCCTTTTCAGGTCAGTATCTACATTTTGAATTTTTTTTTTCGGAAAATTCTCATTTTTTTTCTATCATTGCTGAGAGTGTTGTATGTGGACTAGGTTAGGGTTGTTTCACTCCTCCTTAGGCTTGTGTACTCTTAGTATGTCTCTTTGAGGAAGAAAACCCCCCATAGGGTTTGTAGTAATCCTCCAACCTTTTAGAAAGAGATTGGTTGAGTGAGGATTCTAGGGTTTTCAACACTTTTAGCTACTTGTTTGCAGAGTTTAATCCACCTTATTTCAACACTTTAGGATAGGTTCTTTTACCAATTTAACTTCATTTTCAGTTTTCTCTTGCCTTCCCCCTTAGGATACCCTTTAGTGTCCTTGGTTTTTTGAGCTTCTTGCCTATCCTTTACAGTATATTTCACCTCTAATTTTTGTTGTTTGTATGCACCACTTTCAGAATCGTAGAGCCTTTAGATTCTTGTCCCATTGAAAGTATATCGTAGGCCTTTTTGTGTTTTTTGAGTAGCTTGTTTTCCTCTCCCTGTCTAGTTGTTTGAGAGCCTTCTTTGGGTGGGGTTTGTGCTTGATTATATTTTTATTTTATTGTAATTTTACAAAATTATTTATAGTATTTCAACAACGTATGGCATCAAAAAACATGCTCAATTAAATCATTAACTAAAATACACTCTTTCACACACATTTACACACCCTAAGTGAATGTGAGATTGGTTAACAAAGCCAAGCCAGGATTTGAAACACACCACATTTAATAATATAACACACACAAATTAAGCCCACTTGGGCATAAGGGCCAAACAATTTTTGTATTTAGGTGTAGGATCAGTGGGATAGGATTCCAATAACACCCATTGATCATTTACATTGAGACATAAAAGTTGAGTTTGTAGGGGGATTAAAATCCTTCACCATCCCACGGTCAAAGACAGAGTGCGTCAACAACCCAATTCAGAGGGGGTTAGGCTAGGTCATTGTGTGAGCGTTTCTCCTCGGGGCTACCCAACCCATGGTAGGGAATTTTGTGTGTTGACTAATCACCAAGAATCGTACGCTTGATGGTATGGTGATCCAGCAGATTGTACCAATGATTCCCAACTGTGAGTGAGATTTTTTAGACCTCACAAAGGGGTGTCCCTTCATGTATCCCCCCACATGCACATATGACCTCAGATTATGATCCATCCTCAGATGTAGTTCCACATATTTAATGGTTTCAGTTTCAACTCCCACAACATGCATATCTCCTTCAGATGATCCATTAAGGTCTTCAAATCCCTTTCATGTTCAACATGGCTTCTTTGGTTGCGGTACATGTCAGCTTGAGGGTAATTACGTCTCATGTACTCAAATGTGATTGTATTCATTCCTAGCCTATGTTTTTCTGGGCACTTTATGAATATGGGATACATTCATTGTATTGTGTCCTGACCCATTGATGCCAACGGATCATGTATTATGTAATTTGTAGCTCAGTCCCACATTGCTGGGCTCGTGTAACAACCCTGGTGGAAATCCCATGTAATAAAAGTTAAAAATAACAACCACGGTGGATGGGACACTTATTCCAAGTTGAATGTTTCGAAATACGTCCTAGTGGGTGTTCATTTCAGTTTATATGGCTAAAGGAAATTGGAAAAGGAAATGCTAAAGGATTTGGAAAGGAATAAGGCATTAATTTGGATTTTATTTATAAAAATATTGGAAATTAGGAGAAAATGAAGGAAAAAGGTCACAGGTTTCATGTGAGGAGGAATATGAAGTAAAATAATGAAAAATGAAGAAAATAAAGGCCTCATCAATAAAAAGGCTTATGAGGATTAGTTGGCAAGATTTCACTCACATTTTTGGACCTCTCTCATTATTCTCTCTCTCTCTCTCTCTCACTCTTGGGCACTTATAATTCTCTTGGAGCACTTGGGAATTGGAGCAAGAAAGGAAAAGGAAGCAAGGAAGAGTAGGATCAAGCAGCTACAACGAGATTCTTTGTAGGTATCGATTTGAATATGTGATTTCCTTGCTAGATCTAGCATGCATGGTATTGCATGTGGTTTCTTACTGTCTTGGCATGGGTTTTGTCAGCTGTGACAGTGTTTCCATCCTAGCCTTGCCATTTTCGTATAGCTTCGATGAGACGGGTTTCTAATACTTCGGTTGAGCTGGATTGCCGGATGGATTTGAAGATGAGTGGGGTGGATCTCTGAAATGAAAAACACATGGCATAGTGGTCCCTGGAACTGGACTATGGATCACAGTAAATCCATGGCCTAATAACCCCTGTGCTAGACTGTGGGTTGCGGTAAGGCCAGATTGTGTGCTTAGGAATCCTTGTTGGTGAATGGCAGGGTATACGGTAAAGCCAAGAGGTTGATTTCTCTCCATTGGGCTTAGTAGTACTAGGATTGGATGCATGGTAAATATTGGAGAGATGGTCTCGGTGTAAGGCCTAGTGACCCCTATATTGGGCTGTAGGTTATGGTAAAGCCTAAGATACTAGGAGGCACTCAAATTCCTCACGGTGTAGGCACAGAACTACGGTAGCATCGATGCTTGTTTGGTTCCTTTTTGGTTGGTTATGACTCCCACATTCTTACTTGGAATATGGCATAGGGGTGATTGGATGAAGAGAGATTTGGCTCAGCCAATCTATGGTTGGGTGGAACGTTGTAGTCCCATCCCTGGTTGGTTCTTGCATTCATTAATGAGAAATTCATTCCTTTGGTAATTGATGTATAATTGTAGTCATTATTATGTGGATTATATTGTTGCTGTATATATTGTAATTATGTTGTTATTATATTGGTTATAAGCATGTAGTTTATCAGTTATGAATTATGGCTCTCTCCACGTTTTTATCTATAAATGAAGACACCATGTATATTTGGTCAAATATATTGTATTGTAGCTTATTATGCAAGGGATAAATTATTCTTAGTGATTCTCATATAAGTATGAGACCCCTATGTTTAAATCTATTGTTTATACTTGTAGATGCAATGTTTGTGACATGTTTGAAGAAATGCCTGCCATGGCTAGGAGGGGTACAGATGAGTTCCCAATGATGTGATTGCTTCCATACCTTTGTTTTAATGTTATTTATCATCTCCTAAAATTTCATGGAGTTATGGGCAATGACCTGGGCTCTAGGGCTAAAAAGGTGGCACAAATCCCATAATTACAAACAAAAAACTGACCAAAGCGGACCCTGACTACTACCTTGCCTTGGAATTCCCCCGGATATAGGCTTTTAGTTGCTACGTTTCCTTGGCATGCCCACGACTAAGGCTCAAATTGGTCAAAAAGTCAGTCTCCCTCAAGGTTCAGGGGCCTGGAAGGTTGGGTTACCTCCTGACGATGTTTTAAAACTTGTGTAAGGTGTGTTTGTCTTGTTTACGTCAGTTCCACTTCCTTAACTTCATATAGGATGTTGAATCTCATATTAGTAGCCTCTTGTCACATGTTTACCCTGGTTTTCTGGTTACTTGAGTAGATGTGGGAAGGGGGTGTTACAGAGTGGTATCAGAGCATGGTTCAACCCTTGGACTGGATGAGCGATATGTTGGTCATGCTTTTGTTGACTGGTTATGTGTTTCTCATACCTATGGTATATGTGCTTGTTGCATCCATGTTGTCTTGGCCATGGTGGAAGTGGTGTCACCATGGAAGTGCTGATGGTGTTTTTGTCAACATGTTGTCATGAGTGTATGACGAGTTATGTGTTTCTCATGCTTGTGTATCATTCGTGCACACTTGCTTAAATATTTTTATATATTGTACACACATTTCTTACTTATGAAAGGGTTACATATTAGTCATGTTTGTGTGTTTTCTATGTATTCTTGCTTATGCTAGGGTTACATATCAGTCATGCTTGTGTGTTGTTCGTGTATTCTTGCTTGTGTGATGCTATATGTGGGACATGCATTGGTCATTCATGATTGGTTATACATGTCAAGTGGGTGCATATGGTCAAGTTTGCATTGGTTTGGTGAAGGTTGTTGTGCATAAGGTCATTTCATGAAATTGGGTCATCATGATGATATTGGTATGTTATGATGCTATTGTGTTGACTAACGTAGAGCAGGAGATGCAGACCATCAAAGTGAAGTTGCAATATTGAACCTCGAGGCCAGAGCTGTCATCATACATGTTTGGATGTTGGAAATGTAGGTATGTAGGTTAAGGATTGTTATATGCATTATGGTTATGAGTATTCATTTCATTATATTGAGGTAATGGTTACATATATTATAGATGCTAGTTTATTAGTGTAGTTATATGTGTCAGATAGTCATGAATGATAGTAACCTGTGGTGGTATGCATTGCTATTGTTTTTTTTATGTTAGTTATGTTATATGGTGTTGATGAGTATGATATAGGTTAAATTTTTGTATTTGTATGATATTTAGCTTGATGATTAGGTTGCATGTTGTTGATGAGCATGATATATAGCTTGTTGTTGTTATATTCTAGTAACTTGAAGATTAGGGTTATGACATTAGGATATTGATGTTCCATGTATCATGCTAATTGAATTGGCCTATGTAGCTGGCTAGGGTTATGAAATGCTAGTATGAGTAGACTTATTTGTGATATTATGTCATGTTAACCTAGGTTGAATATGCATATGTGATTTTTATGCACGAATGACAATTTTTTATGAGCTTATGATGTGAAAATGTTAGCTAGTTATTGTTATGGAAATCATGACCTTATTTATGTTGAGTTGAGATGTTGTTAAGTTATATTTTGTTAATCTAGATTGATTGTGCATACAAGATAAACTCCCCTGAGATACATTAATTTATGATTTTGCTTATGCCATCTACTTTGTGCTTTAATGTTTAATTAAGTCATCTATTTGGTGTTTGAGTGATTTGGCATCTAGTACATCATCTAGTTGATTTATTTAACATGGTATGTTTTCAAGTTGTTTTAATGATTGATTAATTTCATGATATGTGTATGTGTTTATAAGATTGAATGAAGAATTATCTTATTTTAAGTTGATTGTACTAAAACGTATGTGTTGAGACAGTTGATATGTACTTCAGTGTAAATAGGTGATAGTTGTGGCATCATGTATTATGATTTATGACTGTGAGTTGGTTGTTGGTAATGACATGGTTTTTAGACTTGGTAAAAATTTTATTTCAAATTGATAGATATGTTGTCTTGATGTTTTTTACATATGCATGACGTGTGCATTTAGTTACAAAGCAACGTGCTTGGCACAAAAAGGTAATATAATTGGTATATTGTTATGTTTACTTATGCATTGACAATTATGTGTTTATGGAAGTATGATGCAGAGGGTTACATGGAAAGAAACTTCCATGAAATATTGAAGAAAGCTCGGGATGAAAATTCCATTGGAAGTGCTGGGAAACCATGGGGATTGATTCATGGTTTTTGTTTCTAGTCTTGTGCTTTCAGTCGTTTATGATTTGTTTGTGCTTGATTTGTAGTTTTTCTATTACCAGTGCAAGGACTTGCCACTTTTTTGTGGTGTCGTATTTATTTTGGTTTCTCATGGTCTTGTTCTTGTTTTCTTTTGTTATTCCCTTTTATGTTTTGAGTCTTGGGCATTGGTTGGGAAAGGAAGAATATTAATGGAGTTCAGGGAGAGATTTGTGGTACCCAACAGACAATGAAAGACTTGGATGAAGCTGGTGCATGTATAAGGGAAGCTAAAGGTAAGAATATGGCATTGAGTTAGATTGGTTGGGTCCATTGCGGTAAACAGATGGTGGCAGAAAAATTGTGAGAAAGGTAAGATGAATGGAAAAGTAAATGGATCTGAGGTGTTAGATTCCTTGGTTATGTTGGGAATTGTTGTTCCTAAAGTTGTGAATGTTGTGCACGAATAAAGGAAGTTCTCTTAGCTTAGACCTTATAATATCTAGCAATTGTGTTGTGATCACGATTATGTCGATGTTTATATATGTATACATGTACATATGATGTTGTCTGATGGGATCATGATTGATTTATGTTGATGTTGTGTATGCATATATGTATGTGTGTATGTATTTTTTGTCTGACAGGGTTGTCATGGATCATGATTGATTTATGATAATGACTATAAATATGTATGTATGTATGTATCTATGTCATTGTATGGTAGGGTTTTCAAGGATCATCCTTGTGGAGGAATGATTTCTTATGCAGGTGAATGGCATGAATAGGTTCTTGGTCTTATGGGGGATCAAGTGGGAAGATTAACTATGAAAAATCTATGAGGTCAATATCATGTGGATATGAAGTGATATTATATGCTTGTACTCTGCCTATGTTTATGACATGGACAAGTAATGCTGAGGGTTACATCAATGGAGTGAAATAAATATGCCTTGCGACATGTTAGGACAAGCACAGATAAGATACTAGAAGCAAGGTTGTTTGTGGGGTCAGTGTGTGGTCTATGGATGTGAAATACTACTGTTGTGTATATGTTGTGCATGTTTTGTATTCAGTGATTTTACCTATGGTGATGCGTACATGTAACATATGTAGTATTGTGTACCTATGATGTATGCCTGTTGTATATATGGTGTTGTGTGTATATTGCATATGCACTGCAGGCATAGAAAGTGATACATACATATTTTATATGCAGTGCTATGTACTTATCATACAATGTGCATGTTGGATATGCAGTGTTATGTGCATATGGTGTTGTGCGCATATTGGATATGCGGTGTTGTGTATTTATCGTAATGTGTACATTTTGGATATGTGGTGTTATTTGCATATGGTGTTGTGCCCATATTGGATATGTGATGTTGTGTGCATATGGTGTTGTGTGATTATTGGATATGTGGTGTTGTGTACATAGGGCGTTGTGTGCGTGTTGTACATATGGTGCTATGTACATATGGTGTTGTGTGCATGATTGTACATATGGTGTTGTGTGCATGATTGTACATGTGGTGATGCATGCATGTTGTGTTGTGTACATCTTGTACATATGGTGTTGTGTGTAGGTGGTGTCGTGTACATGTTGTGCATGTGGTGTCGTATACATGTCATGCATGTGGTTTTTTATACATGTGGTATTATGTACACATTGTATAGGTGGTGCAGTGTACATTTGGTGTTGTGTATGCATTGTGCAGATGGTGTCATGTACATGTGATACTATGCACACGTTGTGCAGGTAGTATTGTGTACATGTTGTGCATATGCTATTGTGCGCATGTCGTACATGTTGTGTTGTAGGAACGCGGTACATGTATGTACATGGTGTAGTCATGGTATCGTGACATGTGTATTCATTGTGTTGTAGTCTGTATATGTATATGCATTGTGTTGTATTATACGTCGAGTGTAGGTATATGTGTTGTGTTGTACACTATATGTAGGTGTACGTATTATGTTGCATTGTACACCACGTGTAAGTGCATGTATTGCATGGTGTTGTATGTCGTGTATGGTTGTATGTGTGTGATGCACATTATATGTATGTGAACATGGTTGAGGAGAAGGCACTGGGTGTTTGTTGGGTGTGGAAACTGATTCAATGTGCGTACAGAAAGAACAAAGGAATAAGTAAGGACCTATGAAGGATAAGTATCGATATTTGATTTCAATTTTATTATGCATATGATTTATGATTCTAACTTATGATGGTTACATGTGATTTATGATTATGTTTTATGATGATTGCATGTGATTCATGATTTTGACCTATGATGGTTGTGTTTTGAGCTAACCAAATGTGATATGTTTATGCATGATGATTTGATCAAACAACTAGTTTGACTTGTTGTGACAGGAAGTAATAGTATCGCAAGTGCACCTTATTGATGAGCTATCAATGAGGTATGATTTGAAGTTATTTAAATTTATTTTGAATCTAATGGCAGTTATGTGCTTGGCATAGGAAGCACATAAATTCCTAGTAGGGTGGTTGAAACTGACTGAAAGAACTAGAAGTGTTAGCAAAAGGAATTGAAACATGCAACAAGATTCTGGTAAAGCACTTTAGGAGGTGGGCCATTGTGGGACACTAGTACCCAATAGTGTCCATTGATTTCCATGAGCATGCTATGACTGGTATGATGGTTTTGAGGCAAGTATATGACTTGGTTTTGGTATCTTCCAATGCGAGGAAGCCTTACCAAGGTATGGATTGCCCTGGATAGGGGATGCCTGGAAACTTGGAAGGTGAGAGACTGCATGGAAGGGGATGACCAGATTGCCCGAGGGACAGTGTACCAAATAAAGGAAGGTTAGGGATGGATTTTTTTGGTCATTAGCATTTCCAGATGGAATCATATGCACATTGGGAGTGTGCCCTGGAACAATGAGCCCATAAATGTTCACTAAGGGTATAACGACACAGGATTGTAGTGCTAGACATTGGATGCAAATTTGGCTCTGACAGTGGTGGATTCTGGAATTCATGGGAAGGAAGTGAATCTTGGTAATACTTTTTGGGTGGAGGTGTGAGCCTATGGATTCCCTTGTTGCTGATATGAGCATCATATCCTTTTATTTTCTGGTTGAGAAAATGTGTATATGTGTATACTATTGTAAATACCATAATGAGTTGTATTATAAAGCTCCAGTACATGGTATAGTTGTCATGATTGTTTTTTCTTTTGAGCAGGTTATTCATCGTAAATACTGCAACGAGATAAGCTATAAAGCTCCATGGACAACATGTTTGCTTTTCAATGGTTTTGTTGAGGTATATGTGTGGTTGAACATAGGGGGCGGTGTCCCCCAAGGAGGAGGGTTCTATAACAACCCTGGTGAAAATTCAATGTAATAAAAGTTAAAAATAATAACCACGGTCGATGGGACACTTATTCCAAGTTGAATTTTGGGCAAGACATCCTAGTAGGTGTTCATTTCAGTTAATATGGCTAAAGGAAATTGGAAAAGGAAATGGAAAAGGATTTGGAAATACATGAGGCATTAATTCACATTTTATTTATGAAAATAATGAAAATTAGGAGAAAAGGAAGGCGGAAGGTCACAACTTACATGTAAGGAGGAGAATGAAGGAAAATAATCGAAAATGAAGAAAATAGAGGCCTCACCAATAAAAAAGGCTTATGAGGATTAGTTGAAAATATTTTTATCACATTTTTGGATCTCTCCCATTATTCTCTCTCTCTCTCACTCTTGGACACTTAGATTTTTCTTGGAGCACTTGGGCATTGGAGCAAGAAAGGAAAAGCAAGAAAAGAAGAGTAGGATAAAGCAGCTACAAAGAGATTCTTTGCAGGTATTGATTTGCATATGTGATTTCCTTGCTAGATCTAACATGCAAGGTATTGCATGTGGTTTCTTGTTGTATTGGCATGGGTTTTGTTAGGTGTGAAAGTGATTTCAGCCTAGCCTTACTGTTTTCATATAGATTTGATGAGATGGGTTTCTCATACTTCGATTGAGTTGGATTTCTAAATGGTTACGAAGTTGAGTGGGGTGGATCTTCGAAATGACAAAGACACGGCCTAGTGGTCCCTAAACCATACTGTGGATCACGGTAAATCCACTGGCCTAGTAACATGGAAAATTTTAGGGGCTAATATTCGCAGGTGGGCTAATTTTCCATGTTTTTTCCAAAAAAAAGATTCGCCAATTTCCATTTTTTTATAAAATTGATTTGCCCAAATTTTACAATATATAATTATTTTACCTTAAAAATCGCCAACATTATATAG
Organism: Pinus albicaulis; assembly: GCA_034641835.2. Lineage (NCBI taxonomy): Eukaryota > Viridiplantae > Streptophyta > Pinopsida > Pinales > Pinaceae > Pinus > Pinus albicaulis. The sequence continues at coordinate 882,909,916 of CM076580.1, forward strand.
ATAATATATATAATATCATTATAAATTTGAATAATTTTACAAATACATCAATAAACATTTTATAGTTTTCATATTAGGGACTAGTGAGATTCGCCTATTTTTTAAACTTCAAAATAATTTTCCATCCTTAAAATTTTCCTTGCTAGTAACCCCTGAGCCAAACTGTGGTTTGCAGTAAAGCTAGATTGTGTGCCTCAATGAGCCTAGGAATCCTTGCCGGTGAATGGTAGGATATATGGTAAAGTGAAGAGGTGGATTTCTCTCTGTTGGGCCTAGTAGTCCTGGGATGGGATGTACGGTAAAGCATGGAGATATGGTCTCGGTGTAGGGCCCAGTGACCCTGGATCAGACTGTGGATTACGGTAAAGCCTGAGAGACTAGGAGATACTCAAATTCCTCATGGTGTAGGCAGAGAACTCCGATAGCCTCCATTCTTATTTGGTTCCTTTTCGTTTGGTTATGAGTCCCACATTCATGCTTGGAATATGACACAGGGGTGATTGGCTGAAGAGATATTTGACTCAACCAATTTATGGTCGGGTGGAACGTGGTAGTCCCATCCCCCGTTGGTTCTTACATTCATTAATTAGAAATTCATTCCTTTGGTAATTTATGTATAATTATATTGATTATTATGTGGATTATATTTTTCTTGTACCTATTGTATTTATGTTGTTATTATGCTGGTTATAAGCATGCAATTTATCAGTGATGATGTATGGCTCTCTCCACGTTTTTACTGTAAATGAATGCACCATTTATATTTGGTCAAATAGATTATATTGCAGCTTATGATGTAAGGGAGAAGTTACTCTTAGTGATTCTCAAATAAGTATGATACCCTTATGTTTAAATATGTTGTAATGCATACCTGTAGATGCAATGTTTGTGACATGTTTGATGAAATGCCTATCATGGCTAGGAGGGGCCCGGATGAGTCCATGATGAGGATGAGTTCATGATGATGTGATTGATTTCATACATTTTTTTTAATGTTATTTATCATCTCCTATAGTTTCATGAAGTTCTAGGCAACGACCTGGGCTCCGGGGCTAAAAAGCAGACACAAATCCCGAAGTTTCAAGCACAAAAATGATCAAACCGAGCCCTGGCCTCTACCTTGACTTTGCATGGATGCAGATATAGGATTTTAGCCACTGCCTTGCCTTGGCATGTCTATGACTAAGGCTCAAATTTGTCAAAAATTTAGTCTCCCTTAGGGCTCAGCGGCCTCGAAGGTTGGGTTACCTCCTAAAGATGTTTTTTATGTTGTGTAAGGTATGTTTGTTTTATTTCCATCGGTTCCACTTCCTTAAGGTCATCTAGGAGGTTGAATCTTGTATTAGTAGCCTCTCATCACATGTTTATCCCAGTTGGCCAGTTACTTGGGTAGATGTGGGAAGGGGGTGTTGATGAGCTCCATCATTAGACATATTTGGAGGGGTTAATGGTCACCTTTTTTCCTTCTTAGATCTGTTTTTCTTGCATTTTTATTATTATTTGGTTTTATGATGCTAGTATAGGTGGTGATTAAGGCTAACATACTCTGAGTGCCTAATATGAGGTTGAGTGCAGAAAATCATGATTTATTAAGCATTTTTATAAGGATTTTGTTATAAAGATTTGGAGGAGACACCAAGGAGAAATTATTCGGAGATTTTCCACCCTACTTAACTCTCAAAGGTAGCCAAAGGATCCCAAAGGTTCTCTCTGGTAATTCGAATTCCAAAGGCAGCCAAAGGATCCCCAAGGATTCTCTCCAACAATTCAAATTCCAGAGGCAACCAAGCACTCAGTCTTTGTTTACTTGGAGTCAAGTGGACTCAATCACCATTTTTCTAGGGAGCTATTGGTAGCTACACTGTAGAATAAATAGAGCAGAGCTAGAGCTAGGAAGAGTTAGTTAGTTAGTCGATTCTAGTTGAAACTTTGTGAAAAGCTATTGAGCTTTTTATTTTTTTACTCAGTGATCAAACTTCCAGAGATGTATGAGGTTATTATTTTATGAAATGAGCAGCTTGATTTCATTCGACTGATTTAAGTTTCAGAGAACTAGGCTCGTGGGTTACATCCCAATCCATGTGCCTCAGCTTCTCTGCTATTTTGATTCTTTCCTTTCTATCATTTGGCTAGTTTTACTTCTACCATTTAGTTAGATTTACTTCTGATGTTTTACTGTTGTTTAGTTTTGATTTCAATATGTTGCTATAGTTTTTCATTTGATTTTTAGTAATAGAATAGAGGAGAAAAAAACAAAAAAATCTGTGGATGAAGACCCCCTTCTCATCTCTGTCAATAGAGCTCAAGGAAGGAGAACCTTCCCACAGACCCAAAAATTGGTTTTTGTGCACCTTTTCTGAGGTTAGAAGTAGAGTTGCATTACCATTTTCTAGTCTTCCTTTGCATGGTATTTTCACGCATTTGTTTGTTTCTCGTGCATTGATCATCAGAGTTGTTTGTAGGAATTATTGCTAAATCCCAAAGTAGCTCCATGGTGCTTCCCCGCTTCATTTTCCATCTCTGTACTCGCTTCCAAACACCTATGTTACACTCTGTTCCTTCCTTTCTCTCATCGTAGCCACCACACCTTTTTTTAGTCACAAAACGCTTGAAAAAACATCCAAGATTGAACTCTACCTTTCCTCCATGATATCCCCGCTACCGTTCTTTGCAATCATGATGTTTTCCCTTTCCCTTAAGAATTACCGCAATCCCTTTTCGCACATCACACTTCACAGTGTTTAGTTTTTCTTCCTTTACACTTACCGCTCGTTATTTCCGATTGCGATATTGCAATGTCGCATATCGTAGATCACACCTTTTTCCTTTTTCGTTAATAATTACCGCTCTTTTCCTGCCGATTGTGATATTGTTAGCTCACTCCGTCACTGGTCATCCCGCTAGGCCACACATCGCAATCGCAAACTGTGATTCTTTCCCTTCTCTTTTAAACACTTACTGCTCACTTTCGCCGATTACGATATTGCGAAATCACAATGTCGTAGCTTTTACCTCCTCACACGTCGCACGTCGCTCCTGCTCCCGAACAACACCTCTACTATCCCTTTAATTTTTCGATATTGCAATTTGATATCACATATTGCAACCTTCACCTCCATCGCATCTCCTCCATCAAAATTTTCAATTCATTCCACTCCAAAGACATTTTTGTGCCATAATAAAGCTTTTATGAGGTTTAAACCTCTTCTTTCCACTCCTAAGCCCTGTTTCATGTGTTAAGCCCTCCATTAGCCTCTTTTGCCCCTTTTATCTCCAAGATGCAAAATCAACACTCTTTCAATTAGGATTAAGTCATGGATAGCTTAGTTGCATGGGTAGAAGCATGGTAGATAGACCATAGGATAAATAGAGTGCATGTAGCTGATTGACCGAGTTTAGTGCAGTTTAAATTAGTTTCCTTTCTGCAACTTAGTTTAGTTTCTTTCCAATCATTTCCTTTGAGCAAATTAATTTAGTTTCTTCCCGCCATTTATTTTTAGCAATATAGTTTAGTTTCTTTTCAGTCATTTCCTTTTCTGAAAATAAAATTAGTTTCATTCTTGTCATTTCTTTTCAGGAATTTAGTTTATTTTCCTTTCTGTCATTTCCTTTTAGCAATTTACTTTCGAGTCCTTATCATAGTTTAAGAAATATCACCCTGTCGTAAAGCAGAAGAGGATGAAATGAGAATAATACATCTGCTATGTATATAGCATTGTCACCTCCAAGTTTGTACGAACCCCAGATTGATAAAGTAAATTAGGGTAGCCCTTGGGAGCTATAGCACTCTTGGTGCAATACAAGGGCTAACCACTTTTTGGCGCCGTTGCCAGGGATGTGTCTAGTAGATGCTTTGATTTTGTTTTTAGTATTCTTTTATGCTCTCCTTTATTTTGATGTCATTTCAGAAATATTGAAAAAAATACAAAAACATTTGATTTTCATGCCTCATAGGACTAGGAATACTCAAAGAAAAACCTTACCCAAAACCCCCACATCACCTCCTAGCCACCCTTCACTCTTCTTCAGTGGAAGTGAGATTGAACCCCTTATAGGAGAGCCATCTGAATACTTTGAGGATCCTGTTGGGGAAGAAGAAGAAGACCATGTTTCAACTGAGGGACCTACTTCACCTATCTTGACCATGGCTGGGACGTAGAGAGCGTTTCCCATAAGGGAGGCATATGGGGAAACTAAGATGAAAAAATTAACCCCTCAGCTCTCCCACACTTTCATGGAATCACCTCTGAGGACCGTGACACATTCATGTTTGAATTTTTTGTTGTTTGTAGGACTTATGACTACATCTCTGATGGTCAGAGGCTTATTCTATTCCCATCCACCCTTAAGGATGCAACCTTGCGTTGGTTCATGGGGCTACCTGGGGATAGCATCACTACCTGGGCACAAATGGAAGAGACCTTCAACGAAAAATACAAAGACTACTGTAGGTCCAAGGAAACGAAGGATGAGATATTTAGGATGACTCTATGACTGGATGAATCCTTAAAGGATTATGAAGAGAGGTTTCAATTGAACTATAAGAGAGCCAAACGTACTCTTGATCCTAACTCACTTAAACTTGTAATTATTAGAGGGATCAATGAAGAGATGATAGAAAATTTGAATATGTTAACAGGAGGAGATATCTACCAACAACCATCTAAAACAATCAAAACTGTCTTCCAGAACCATTCTAGGGCATTTAGGAAGAAGGGCAGAGCTAGCCAAAGTACATCCAATGCCCCTTCTTCTTCCACCTTCATAAAACATGAGATTGGAAACATGGTATAGCACTTCAAGAGTGAAATTATGTACACCTTTTCTTTTCAAATTGACACAATTCATGTCAAAAGGAAGCAAGAGGAAGCATAGAGAGCCCTGGCCATCTTTTGTCCTAGATGTACTAGGAAGCACCCAAGAAATGAAGGTCCACTGAATGTCATAGAGGTTTTCTTAGTCTGTGAGGAGAATCATGCCACATAAAAGTGTCCCTCCTTACCCGGACTTAAGGCTGTATATCAATGTGGGGAAGCAATGCCAGAGCAACTCTGTTTCATCAACCAGAGAGGGCCTCAAGGCCCTCGGCCATATCAACAAGGTATAGAAGGCACACCTTACTCTTACTATCACAACAATAAGAGTGCACTCATGCAACATTCATACACACCCACTCCTCCATCCTGGTATACACCCCCTATTTGGCCTTACAACCCTTCATATCATCCTCAACCAGTAAACCAACCATTCCAGCAGTATGTTCCACAACAACCTCAGTGGAACAATCCATCCCAAGGGTGGAGGCCTCACAAAAATCAACCACCTACTCTAATGCCTCCACCCCAGCCTCAAACTCAACTTGCTCATGCTTCTCCACCTAGGCTACCTATACCTACACAACCCAATTTGAACATGAACAACGGACTGGCACAATAGGCTCCCAGTGGAGAAACATCCAATCCATCTTATGTTGTGGAGATACAGGAGGCTAATCTTAGGTCGGGAAGAGTAATCCCATACAACCATCCTACATATCCACCTGTAGAGGTTGAGGAGGAAAAGGAATAAGGTAACAGTCAGATCCAACAACCTCCTTTTTTTGAGCGCTTGATCCACCCTAGCCAACACACCACAGAGGAGACTGAACTCCTAGGAGAATTGGAAAATTTGCGTGTAAAGATACCACTTCTCCAGGCCATTAAGGATGTCCCTATCTACAATAGGCTCATCAAAGAAAATCTCTTGAATAAAACTAGGAGAAGGAAGAGAGATACCCCCACCATCAATGTGGTAGGACAACTGTCTGACCTAATGCTAGGGAAGGTGATATTTCCAAAGTACCTGGACCCTGGTAGTCTAGTTGTTCATGTGCATATATATGGTGTCATATTCCCCAACACTCTGATTGATCTAGGGGTTGCCATCAATATCATGACCAAGGAAACTATGTTGAAACTTAATCTCCAAGTGACTTTGAAGAAAACCACAATAGTTTTGCAACTTGCAGATCGGTCCAAAGTAACTTCGGAAGGAATTGTTGAGGATGTTATGGTTACCATTGAATCTTGGTAATATCCTACAGATTTCCTAGTCCTGCAACCCAAAAGCAAGTTTAATGGTTATCTCCTCATCTTAGGGAGACCTTGGTTAGCCATTGCATATGCTTATATTAGTTGTCGGGCCGGAAACATGACTATCGAAAATGGGCCTTTGTCTAAACAACTAGTGTTATATTCTCCAACCCAGCCTTCCATTGATAATGATCTCCCTATATTGTTAGAGGATGAAGAATATGAGTTATTAACACTGCCCCTATGTGTACCATAGATGATATTATTAGAGGGGGCCAGCTTGATGAGGATGGACTCGTCGACCATGCCATTCAAAACTAGTACTCCACTAACATTCCTCTTGAAACCTTAGTCAAGGAGTCTGAGAGCCAACCTTAGATATAAGTGCACTCAATTGAGTCGACCTTTGAAACCACCAAGGCTATTGAGTTTGGTCCATCCAGGTCTCTGAAAATCAACCCGAACCTCTTGAATGAAGAGGAGAAGTAGTTGTGCCAGCTTTTGAAAGAGAATGTAGATGCATTTTCTTGGGATTACAAAGAAATGAAAGGGGTGCATCCTTTAGTGTGCAAACATCATATTTACATCAAAGAAGGATGCAAGCGCGTGAGACAACCCCAAAGAAGGATGAACCCAGCTTTGAAGAACATAGTCAAATAAGAGTTGTAGAAACTATTGGATGTGGGGTTCATATATCCTATATCCGACAGTAAATGGGTATCTCCTCTTGTCCTAGTCCCGAAGAAGAATGGGAAGTGGAAAAATTGTGTTAATTATCAAGAACTTAGATAATCCCCCAAGAAATATCACTTCCCTTTTCTCGTTATAGAACAAGTCCTGAATGCCCTTGTGGGGAAGAAGTTATTTTCCTTCTTAGATGGGTTTAGTGGTTATAATTAGATTCAAATCAGCCCTGAAGACCAAGATAAGACTACTTTCACCTACCCTTGGGGTACAGAGTCCTACCTTTTGGGTTTTGCAATGCCCCAACTACCTTCAAAAGATATTTCCTGAGCATCTTTTCTGTGTTAGTCCATGACTCTGTTGAAATATACATGGATGATTTCACACCATATGGGGATGAATTTCAGGAAGCTCTCTCTAATTTTGGTAAAGTACTAAGAAGGTGCATTGAGATGCATATCTCCTTGAGCCCAGAAAAGTGTGAATTACTGAATAAAGAAGGGGTTGTATTAGGACACTCAATGTCCCAATCAGGAATAAAGGTAGACCCAAAAAAAATCACTATCATCAAAAGGGTACTTGCTCCTCAAAAGAAAAAATATGTTAGGATTTTCTTAGGTTTAGTTGGTTACTATAGAAGTTTCATCAAATATTTCAGCAAGATGGCTTCACCATTATTTGGGTTATTGGCCAAATATTCTAAGTTTATTTGGTCTGTTCCTTATCAAGAGGCTTTCGAGCTTATTAAGAGAAAGTTGACTACTGCCCCCATCCTCCGAGCTCCGAATTTTACTATGCCTTTCCAAATCCACACTGATGCATCCAAAAAATTTGTAGGGGAAGCATTAGGACAATTAGAGGATAAAATTCCTTATGCGATTTATTTTATCACCAAGAACTTGTCCAAGCTCGAGCTGAATTATACTGTCACTGAGAAGGAGATGTTAGCCATTGTCCACACATTGAACAAGTTCAGGCATTATGTAACTAGATACCAGACCTTTGTTCACACTAACCCTGCAACCATAAAGTATTTAATGAAAAAAATGGATGTTAGTGCTAGAATAATTATATGGCTGTTACTTTTGCAACAATTTGATTTGACTATTGTTGATAAACCTGGAAAGGAGAATGTTGTTGCAGATTTTTTTGTCCAGGTTAGCTCTCCATGCAGGTGAATAAGGAATGGTGGATGACCAGCTGCCATATGAGTATATTTTTGCTATATCAACACTCTCACCATGGTTTTATGATATATCCAACTACTTGGTTGCTGGGAGACTCCCTCCTAATTTTTCATTCAGGGAGAGGAGCGAAATCATCAGAAAAAGGGCCCCTTTCACATGGATTGGGGGAAACCTTTTCAAGCTAGGCCCTGATCAAATCCAAAGGAGATGTGTGAGAGAGGAAGAAGTTTTTGATATCCTCTCTGCATGTCATGAAAACCCATGTGGAGGCCACTTTGCTGCAAAGAGAACTACTTACAAAGTTTTGCAGGTAGGATACTATTGGCCTACCCTTCACCAAGATTCTAGAAGATACACCAGCAGGTATGACCAGTGCCAAAGGATGGGGAAACCCATGCAAAGGGATGAGATTCCTTTTCACCCTCAGGTGGATCTTTGTAATATTCATAATTAGCCCGAGCTAATAGGAATGTTTCATTTTTTTTTGATTTTCTAAATTGATGCATAAAATTTAAAGGAGAACATGTAAAATCATAAAAACATTAAAATAAATCAATGCCCAATGTGAACAGAGGAAAATCAGGGCTGTCTCAGTAAAATACCCTTATGATGTGAAAAGGGGATCATCTTAGTAGCTGGATTTTACACTTATGGGTGTGAACAAGGGAAAATGGATGAGGACATAGTCAAGTTTGACTAAGTCAACATGCATGCATGAAGAAGAGATCATCAATAAAACCAATTCAGTGTGAACAGGGATTAGCATAGGCAGACATTTGTGAGCTGGATTGATTGCACTTGCAGGTGTGAATGGGTTTGAGCTATGAGATTGGGTCAACCTTGACCAAATATACAACGCAGTCTAGATTCAATGCACCTCATGGAGGGACAACTAAGTTCTAGAAGGAGGCCCTCATGTGAAAGGAGACAATTCCTCAAGGTGCTTTAGGGTTTTCCAAAGCTCTCATCTTATAAAAGGAAGGGGAAGTCTCAAGAGAAGGTTGTTGATGATATGATATTTTCAGAGTATATTATCTGTTTAGACATATCTCATTCTCTTGGTTGTTAAGCAAAGAATTGTGAGGATTTCATGTTTAGGGATTCTCTCTCCTTCCATTGAGTAGCCCTTGGAGGGCATTGTGCTTATTTCCCACTATCAGGAATATGGCCAAGCTCCATCTCCCTTAGAAATCATAATTCCTTCTATGATTTACTTGTTTCAGTGAGCTGCAACAAGTGGATACTAGATCTGCTCAGATCTAGCTTGTATTGGTGGCTCTTCTTAGTGAGTGTGTCATTTAACCTCTTGGAAGAGTGCATCTGTTGTTTGAGCTTCATATTTCATATCTTGGCATGTGGAAAACTCACTTCTCAGCATCTAGAATGCAGTTAGCTTCAGAAACTGCGTCATTTTCTAGAGTGTTGCAGTAGCAGGGTTTGATCCCTTGCTTGTGAGCTTTTTCCTCGGAGGAAGGGCCAACCCTTCTCCCGGAAAAGCATTGTACATAATTATTCTTCTTTCTCCTATATTATTCAGCTATTTTCTTATAAATCTGTAGTAAAATATGTTTTCTAGATCCATATTCTACAGATCTGTCATTCTTACACTTGTACTTTCAGGAAACCCTTGTCGGGTTATCTTTCTGATGTGTAAAGGAGCTAGATCTCCATTTTTCTTCATGTTTTGAGCAATAAAATTCCAAATTAGATGTAGACATCATATTTTAGTAGAAACCATCTGTAAATGACGTTGTACATGCTTCAATAAAATTCTGTTTAGTAAAAGTCATGGGATTTCAGCATTTTTAAGCCATATCGGGAGTGGTAGATTTGTTTAACATAGCTAGAGTCATTTTTTTGGGCTGGAATTTGATATGTAAGTCTCTTATGACCTAAGATATGGGATCCCATCATCCTTTGTCCTTATTTTTACGAAAATATCTGAAGTTAATGTTTTTAGGGCTAAGATAGTTGCTTTTCCCCATCTTTTGTGGGTAGAATGGATCATACTTCTTGCTGCTGTACATAAAATTTATTCTGAAGTGTTTCTTGACACATTCCATGGATTAATATCTTTCTTCAGCTCCAGGATTATGTTTACTTATTGCTACAGTCCCATTATTGGGCATTTTCTAGCCATTCTAGTTGTGAGAGGCTTGTTTATCTCACCTAGTTTGCTTGGTTTCTGATTTCCTCTTGGATTTGGATCTTATATTATCAGATCTAAGAGATAAAAGGGATAATATTGCTTTCTTTAGCATACATTCCTAAAAAATGTGTTTTTCAGGCATGCCTTGCTAGAAATTTCAATTTGGGGATATTACAGTGGTATCGGAGCATATTTCTTGGCTCAGCCTGTGAGTCTCAGCCCAAGAAGATAGAAGAAGATCAAAATTATGAAGAATATGAGATTAATATCATCATTTTTCAGATCCAGAAAGGACCTCCCCCAGGAGGTTAAGCAGATGAAGAGTTGAAGTGAAACTCCTAGAGGGTTTCAAGAAGAGGAAGAGCCATGCACTTCCTATTCTCAAAGAGGATAAGACAAGAGACATAGAGGAAAATTATAATATGAGATTCTAAGTGAATAAAAAGCTAAATCTAGAGCCTCCAAGGAGACTCTAGCTTTACCTTAGTTCATTCAGCTAGAGGAAGAGATATCCTCACCACCTCTTGAGGAAGCATGTACCAGCACTGTCACAACCTTGGAGGAGTAGCCTTCATGTGCAGCAGTGAAGGAAGACAACATAGTTGAGAAAGGAGCTCTTTCTTCTACATCTCACCAAGGTATGCTTGAATTTCCATCTCTTGTCATTTCAGCAAACCATATGAAGGGATCTACATCTTTGCATGCTGCTAATCTAGAGAATCAGAGTTGCACTGCGTTGTGCAAAGGAAGTGATGAAGAAAAGAGGACCCATGCCTTATGGGAGAATTCACATGACAGCTTCATTCATGAAGCAAAGGAGGAAGAAATGGTAGATAGTATACATCTTGAAGTGAGAAACCCTTTCTCCTTTCTAGATGACACTTTCTCAATGAGCACTCCCCAGCTCAAAGAGAAACTTCTACCTGTAGCAGTTCTAGGGCCTCACTGGTTTTGGAAGACCATGTATGAGGAGGAGGTCTCATCAAGAGATCCCATGAAAGGTGCACTTCAACATTTCATGGAGTGCACAGTTCTTCAACAGTCTGAGGAGGCTCTTTCATTCTCACACTTAGATCTTCATGGATTCAAGGAGGGACAGATAGATGATGAAGGACATCTTTGGATGGATAAAATCTCTCATTGTGTGTTGGACACTTCTTGAGCCATCCACATCATGATGGGAGGTTTTTTCCTATCACCTATTTGGATCCTTATAGGGTCAAATTGATCCTTGAGAAGATTTCATTTCAACATCCCATGAGATGCAAGAGCAGAAATCTGATTTGGGATGATGGTAGCCTTCATGGGAGGAGTACCAAGATGGAGAATGGAAGGAGACATCCACAATGGGTTGAGTGGATGTGGGTGATGAGCAAGAAGCTGGAAATTTACTTGCAGATCTATGATACTGGGCAGCAGGAGGCTTGGCTGCGCTGGTTACTTTTGAAAGAGTTTGGCCATCATTCTCTTTCTAAGGGTATGATGAGGAAAGATCTGTGGTAGGATACTTGCATCATTGAGAAACAAAGAGTATGGACACATTGTGTTGACATAACATTCTTCATGTCAATCACCATGTTTTCACTACATGATTTGGATGATGGGAGTATGAGGAGGCAGCAAAAATTTTTGTTTCTTGGGATGTTCTTGGGAGAGTAAGAGCAGATTTTATCTCACACATTGCGTGATGTTGCAGGAGGAGGAGATAGAATTATCCCCTTAGCCTTGGATGATCGGGAAGTACTTCCAGGAGGAACTTCTTGTTTGCATCAACATTATGGAAGATGTCTTTGACAACGAGAATGTCAAAGAAAGGAGCTATGAATTGGCAATAGCCTATTTGCATAGGCCAACAACGCTGTCACTCTGGAGCACGAAATTATGGTTGGATTGTCCCTAGGATAATTCCACTCTTGGTGTGCTTGATGGACAAGGAGGAGGTGAGAAAGATGGAGTAATGGATGGAGACATCTATTGCTGTGATACGTTCTTCTTGGCTTGGATTTCCAAGTACACGAGGGAGGATATTCATGCAACACATGATTCATTTCTCTTCATGAGAGTATATAATATCATTATGGAGAATTTTTTCATGGACCCTATAGCACATGGTCAAGATCTTGTTGTTGCATTTAGTGATCTACATATTCTTACCATTTCTATGCAGTGCATTGCTCCACAAGAGGGCAAGCTTTTCATTGAGCTCCATGATCAACAATGGGCCAGAATGTATGATGGAGACAACTATCTATTATATGGCCATGGGAAAGTGTTGTATTACTTCAAGTATGTTTATTTGTTTTATGCAACCATCTACTATTCTTTAGTAAATGAAATGACATACATAGACCACCATGTATCCAACAACCACTTGCTTTGTAATATTCTGAAGCTGCAGTTGGAAAAACTGCGCTGTAACTTCACTGGAGACTGTTGGTACCTTGCTGCATCATATGAAGCCTTCAGTATTTCCTTTTTCTTGATGCTAATCATGGTTCCAATTACTGATTTTGATCTTGATTTTGTGAGGAGCATGATTGGAGAGGAAACACATTGGTTCGATGTGTTCTTTTGGGAAGAGGATTCCCACACTTTTTGCACTACATGTTCTAAGGGGAACATGGGAGGATTTGTGTCCACCATAGCCAAATATTTGTTTCTCTTAGAGGTGGGCCAAATGTGTGATGGGATGCCATATGATGATGCTCTTATATCCATCACATGTGGAATGTTTTGGGCCAACTGGTTTAACAACGTTGGAGGGAGGATCTTTGGAGATCTATTCTTCTTCTTGCCACTTGAGGGCAACCTATTTGCAGCCCAAGATCAGTATGTGCTCTACACTTGCCATGAGTGGAGAGGAAGACAGCATGGGGTAGGCCATCTTGCCTATCATGTTTATCTATTCAGCCCACCTTCTTTGCAGGAACCTAAGGTGGAGGAGACATTTCATGAGTTGTCATGTTGGAGGGTGACTCATCTTGTATGGATGTTTGCTTGGGGAAAGAAGTTTTCCCAATCCATTTCATTTCTATCCTTGCAGTTTCTTAAGGAAAAGAAATTTTTTTGGAGGGGAGGACTATAATATTCCTAATTAGCCCAAGCCAATAGGAATGTTTCATTTTGTTTGGATTTTCTAAATTGATGCATAAAATGTAGAGGAGAACATGTAAACTCCTAAAAACATCAAAATAAATCAATTCCCAATGTGAACATAGGAAAATTAGGGCTATCTCAATAAAATACCCTTATGATGTGAAAAGGGGATCATCTTAGTAGCTGGATTTTACACTTACGTGTGTGAGCAAGGGCAAATGGATGAGAAAATAGTCAAGTTTGACTAAGTCAACATGCATGCATGAAGAAGAAGAGATCATCGATAAAACCATTTTAGTGTGAATAAGGATCAGCATAGGCAGACATTTGTGAGTTGGATTGATTTCACTTGCAGGTGTGAATGGGTTTGAGCTATGAGACTGGGTCAACCTTGACCAAATCTACAGCGCAATCTAGATTCAATGCACCTCATGGAGGGACAGCGCAGTTCTAGAAGGAGGCCCTCATGTGAAAGGAGATAATTCCTCAAGGTGGTTTAGGGTTTGCCAAAGCTCTCATCCTATAAAAGGAAGGGGAAGTCTCAAGAGAAGGTTGCTGATAATATCATATTTTCAGAGTATATTGTCTGTTTAGACGTATCTCATACTCTTGGTTGTTTAGCAGAGAATTGTGAGGATTTCCTGTTTAGGGATTCTCTCTCCTTCCATTGAGTAGCTCTTGGAGGGCATTGTGCTTCTTTCCCACTATTAGGCATATGGCCAAGCTCCATCTCCCTTAGACAGCGTAAATCCTGCTGTGATTTACTTTTTTCAGTGAGCTATAGCAAGTGGAGACTAGATCTTCTCAGATCTAGCTTGTATTGGTGGCTCTTCTTAGTGAGTGTGTCATTTAACCTCCTGGAAGAGTGCATCTATTGTTTGAGCTTCAGATTTCAGATCTTGGAATGTGGCCAACTCAATTCTCAGCATCTACAGTTCAGTTAGCTTCAGAAACTGTGTCATTTTCTAGAGTGTTGCAGTAGCACGGCTTGATCCCTTGGTTGTGAACTTTTTCATTGGAGGAAGGGCCAACCCTTCTCCCGGAAAAACATTGTACATCATTCTTATTCTCTCTCATGTATTATTCAGCTATTTTCTTATAAAGCTGTAGTAAACTATGTTTTCTAGATCCATATTCTGCAGATCTATCATTCTTACACTTGTACTTTCAGAAAACCCTTGCCAGGTTATTTTTCTGATGCGTAAAGGAGCTAGATCTCCATTTTTCTTCATGTTCTAAGCAATAAAATTCCATATCAGATGTTGGAATCATATTTTAGTATAAACCTCTGTAAATGACACTATACATGCTTCATTAAAATTCTGTTTCGTAAAAGTCATGGGATTTTAGCATTTTTAAGCCATATCAGGAGTGGTAGATCTGTTTAACATAGCTAGAGTCGTTTTTTTTCTGCTTAAATTTGATATTTAAGTCTCTTATGACCTATGATATGGGATCCCACCATAATTTTCCCTAATTTTCATGTAAATATCCGAATTTAACATTTTTAGGGCTAAAATAGCTTCTTTTCCCCATATTTTGTGGGTAGAATGGATCATACTTCTTGCTGCTGTACATAAAATTGATGCTGAAGTGTTTCTTGACACATTCCATGGATGAATAGATTTTTGCAGCTCCAAAATTGTGTTTACATATTGCTACAGTCCCATTATTGGGCATTTTCTAGCCATTCTATGTGTGAGAGGCTTGTTTATCTCACCTAGTTTGCTTGGTTTCTGATTTCCTCTTGGATTTGGATCTTATATTATCATATATAAGAGATCCAAGGGCTAATATTTTTTTATGTAGCATACATTGCTGAAAAATGTGTTTTTCAGGCATGCCTTGCTAGCAATCCCAATTTGGGGATATTACACTCTTGAGCCATTTGACAAGTGGGGCATATAATATGTTGGACCTATTGATCCACCATATGGAAAAAAGAAGTATATCATAGTCTGCACTGATTACCTAACAAAGTGGGATAAAACAAAAGCAGTGGCGGTAGCAACCAAGGAGAAAGTGGTAGAATTTCTGAGGGATAATGTGTTTTACAAGTTTGGATACCCCAGAGAAATTGTCACTGATCAGGGAGCACAATTCACCTCCCACCTCATTGAGAATATTTTTAGGAAGCACAATATTAACCATATAAATCCTACTGCCTATCACCCTCAGCCGAATGGCCAAGTGGGAGTAACTAAAAGAGATTTAGAGAGCATCCCCACCAAGGTTGTGAGAAACAACCGAAAATATTGGGCAGACAGATTGGTAGAAGCTACTTGGGCCTACAACACTACTTGGAAGACAACAACAGGATTCACTCCTTATGAACTAGTCTATGTTAAGAAAGCTCTACTTTCAGTTGAGTTTGAATTCAATACTTTAAGAATGGCAGCTGAATTAAATCTAGATCTATCAAATGCCCAAAAAGAGAGGTTTCTGCAACTAAATGGATTGGATGAGTTCAGAATGCAAGCACTTATTCACACAGAGGTAGTTCAGCTCCAAGGGAATGTCTGGCATGACAAGAACATCAAAGAAAATACCTTCCAAGAAGGATATTGGGTGTTGTTGTATGATTCAAGGTTTAAAGATTTCAAAGGCAAGATGATGAAAAGATGGTTGGGACCTTACACAGTGGAAAAATGTTTTGATAATGGCGCATTTCAAATCAAAACCATAGATGAGGAAGGAATCCCTTTACTTGTCAATGGTCACAGACTTAAAATTTACAAGAGGTATTTTTCAAGGGTAGAGTTCGTAAATTCAATAAGAAGAGATGTGTATGTGATGGGAAACTCCATAGTTTCCCAAACCTCCTAAAAAAAAGGAAAAAAAAGAAAAAAAAGAAAAAGAAAAAAGAAGAAGATCCATGGGTGAAAACCTCTTTAAGGTACCCAAGGCAAGCTTGTGGTTTGAAAACCTCAATGAAGGCAGCTCACTTGCTCAAAGAAAAGAGAAAAAAAAGAAAAGAAAATAAATATCCATGGGTGAAAACCTCTTTGAGGCACCCAAGGAAAGTCTATGGGTTGAAAACCTCCATGAAGGCAACCCACTTTATTTAAAAAAGAAAGAAAGAAAGAAAACAAAAAAAATACATCTGCATTTGTGTGTTTTCTATGTTAAATGTTTTGCAGGTTATTAATGGTTTCTTGAAACACGGGGAATCATTCATATTCTTTTACCTTATTCTATTTTACCATCCATCACATCATTCACTCCATTCATTTTCATAACTTCCTCCATCACCTCCATACACCACATTCCTCCATTATTGAGCACAACGTAACAAGGGAAGCAAGACACAGACTGCTACAGAAATCAGAGAATTCCTACAAGGAAGACATCTGTTCTTGAACAACAAGAAAAGCAAGGGAGGAGCTCATGAAGCAGACCCCAGGAAAGACAAAAGTGCCACCCATGGCATTTGGAGCACCCTCCATGCAACATCTCCATCAGGAAGAAACAACAAGGAAAGATCAACAACTCACTCAGAGAGCTGCTCATTCAACAAGCTGCTCACTCAGAGAATAGAGAATAGTGAAGAACACAACATATAAGAGGCTTTTCTCCAAACTTTAGCTCATGAAACTGCCTTGACAACAACTGGTAAGCTCAGGTATAGCCCCTTACCCCTCGCTATGCATTCATAATAGCTGGAAGTAATTAAATTTGCAGGCAGAGAGTTTAAGAGGCAGAAATGTGGCCAGTTAACTTGGCCACCACCGTGAGGTATGGATGGAAAAAAATGGAAGTACACGCCACCTGGGCCAACAAAAAAATTTAATTAGTTGGAGTGGAGGAGGATGAGAGGAGGAGACACACAGTATCAACCAGTTAACAAGAAGAGGGCCCAATTGTCTACAACAGAAACTGGAGCTAAGTCACGTTACATAAATGTCTACAACAAAGAATTAGCGGCGTGGTCTAAGAATACAAAGGGCTCGTCTCATCCAAACCAGTAAATTGATTTTTTTTTAAAATGGAGAGAGACCAACGGAAGCCTGCAACACAACAACAGTGAGCTTCAGCCACGTATTTTGGGACAATATGCAACTGCAACAGTAGTACAACGTCACCCTACCCATGGCTTGGTCCTCTTCCATAAATATGAGCAGAGAATATTTTATAGAAGCCCAATCAAGGCATAATTCCTCTTCTAGCCATATAGAAGAAGAAGAGGAAGAACAAGAAGAAGAATCGGAAGAGGAACAAGAAGAACCAGAAGAAGGAGAGGAAGAGGCAAAGGGCCAAGTAAAAACGAAAGAAATGGCAATAGAAGTTATAGAGGTAGCAGAAAGTGAGTAAGAAGCAGATTCACAGTATAACACCACATCCTCTCAAGGAAAAGAGGTAGTTTCCACCTTAGCTCCTGTGAGTGCAAAGAGAAAAAGGCAAACCTCTATGTATTTCAAAGTTGACAAGAGTCAAAGGATAAGTCAGAGAGAGACAAAAACTCCTCCCACGAGCTCGATTATCGTTGAATAATCACCAAGGGAGGAGGAAAGAATCGAACGAACAGTTTTGAATGAGTAACTAATGAAAGGCACAGGCAGAGAATGTAGCATTGAAGGAGAAATTACAGCAAAAAGGGCAACAAGTAGCCACCATGGAAGACTTATGCATAGAAGCCCTTTAGCACAGATTCCCTTTTGACTCATATGATGTGTACCTCAAGGAGAAATGGCCCTTATTTCAAATCAAAGCTCTAGCCTCCCATGGATCACTACCCTTCCAAGATTATAGGCAATTCATGGATTTCTACAAGCAAGCTAACACGGTTGATCAGGAAAAAATGGTAGAGTTTTATGTGCATAACCTTGTACTAACAAATCTGGATATTTGGGACCCCAATCCTACAATGAGGGGTATGAAGTTGATGGCTCTAGTATCTTGGATGGTGAATGAGGACACTAGAGAAAAAGAGATATGGAAAGTCATGGGAAGAAGAAGCATATAACCCTTATATATCATACCATAATTTTTCAGCCTAAGAGGAGTCATCCTTAAGCGTTGAGAGATTGAAAGGTACCCTACACTGGTTGAAAGCTACCTTCAAACTCAAACCCAGGTGATAGGCCAGTTTGATGATGTTTCTAGGCAGATAGAAGATGAGTGCATTATGGTCAGCCAGAGGAGATGGAGCAACCTCCCTCACAGCCTCAAGAACAGGGAGAACCATACTCCAGAAAGACTGAGGGGTGCATTGGAAAGGGCACCATGATACAATAGGGCCATGCAGGCCAAAAAATTCAATGGTTGGGACTAAATATCAACCCACCTTTGCTGCTGGGGCTGAATGATGAAAAGGACATAGATGCACAAGATAGCGAATGGGAGAAAGTAGAAAGAAAAATGGTTTTTACCCCCTTGGGGAAACTCCCACTCTTCTTCCTCAGGAAATTAGGGGGGCTATCAAGGCCTTGAAGGAAATGCAGGAGGAGGATTAGTTGCTCAGAGGGTGAGCAACCATTCAGTAGGGGGTGATGATGAGCTCCATCATTAGACATATTTGGACGGGTTAATGGTCATGTTTTTACCTTCTTATATATATTTTTCTTGCATTTTTATTATTATTTGGTTTTATGATGCTAGTATAGGTGGTGATTAAGGCTAACATAATCTGTGTCCCTGATATGAGTTTGAGTGCATAAAATCATGATTTATTAAGAATTTTTATAAGGATTTTATCTTAAAGAATTGGAGGAGACACCAAGGATAAATTATTGGGGGATTTTCCACCCTCCTTAACTCTCAAAGGCAGCCAAAGGATCCCAAATATTCTCTCCAGCAATTTGAATTCCAAATGCAGCCAAAGGATCCCCAAGGATTCCCTCCAGCAATTTGAATTCCAGAGGCATCCAATCACTCAATATTTTTTTACTTGGAGTCTGGTGGACTCAATCACCATTTTTCTAGGGAACTATTGGTAGCTTCCCTGTAGAATAAATAGAGCAGAGCTAGAGCTAAGAAGAGTTAGTCAGTTAGTCGATTCTAGTTGAAACTTTGTTTCAAGCTATTGAGATTTTTATTTTTTTACTCAATGATCAAACTTCCAGAGATGAAGGAGGTTATTCTTTTAGATTAATTTGATTCGACTGATTTAAGTTTCAAAGAGCTAGGCTCATCGGTTAGGGCCCAATCCATGTGCCTTAGCTTCTCTGCTATTTTCATTCTTTCCTTTCTGTCATTTAGCTAGTTTTGCTTCTGCCATTTAGTGAGATCTGATTTTGATAGTTTCATTGTTGTTTAGTTCTGCTTTCAGTATGATGCTATAGTTTTTCATTTGCTTGTGAGTAATATAATAGAGGAGAAAAAAAACAAAAAAATTGTGGATCAAGACCCCCTTCTTATCTTTGTCAATAGAGCTCAATGAGGGCGAACCTTCCCACAGACCCAAAAAATGGTTTCTGTGCACTTTTTCGAGGTTATAAGTAGAATTTCATTACCCTTTTCGAGTCTTCCTTTGCATGGTATTTTCACGCATTTTTCTGTTTCTCGTGCATTGATCAGAAGATTTATTTGTAGGAATTATTGCTAAATCCCAAAGCAGCTCTGTGGTGCTTCCCTGCTTCATTTTACATCTCTGTACTTGCTTCCAAACACCTCTGTTTCACTCTGTTACTTCCTTTCCCTCATCGCAGCTACCACACCTTTTTTTAGTCACAAAAGTCTTGAAAAACCATCCAAGATTGAACTTCTCCTTTCCTCCTCGAAATCCCCGCTACCATACTTCGCAATCACAAAATTTTTCCTTTCCCTTAAGACTTACCGCAATCCCTTTTCGCACATTGCACTCCAAATTTTTTAGTTTTTATTCCCTTTCACTTACCCCTCATTGTTTCCGATTGCAATATTGCGATGTCGCATATCGTAGATTTCACCTTTTCCCTTTTCTGTTAATACTTACCGCTATTTTCCTTTCGATTGCGATTTTCTCTGTCGTTGGTCCTCCCGTCATTTCACACATTGCAATCGCAAACCAAAATTATTTCCCTTCTCTTTTAAACACTTACCACTCACTTTCACCGATTGTGATATTGCGAAATCGCAATGTTGCAGCTTTTACCTTATCGCATGCCATACTTCACTCCTGCTCCCAAACAACACCTCCGCTATCCCTTTAATGTTTCGATATTGCGATTATGATATCGCATATCGCAAACTTTGCCTCCATCACGTCTCTACGATCGCACTTTTCAATTCATTCTGCTCTAAAGCCATTTTTACGCCATAATAAAGAATTTATCAGGTTTAAAACCTTGCTTTCCACTCCTAAGCCTTGTTTCATGTGTTAAGCCCTTCATCAACCTCTTTAGCCCTTTTAACTCCTCCAAGCTGCAAAATCAACACTCTTTCAATTAGGATTAATTCAGGGATAGGTTAATTGCATGGATAGAAGCATGGTAGATAGACCATAGGATAAATAGAGTGCATTTAGGCGATTGGACAAGTTTAGTGTGGTTTAAATTAGTTTCCTTTCTACAGCTTAGTTTAGTTTCTTTCCAGTCATTTCCTTTCAGCAAATTAATGTAGTTTCTTCCTACCATTTATTTTCAGCAATATAGTTTTCAGTCATTTCCTTTTCTGCAAATTAAATTAGTTTCATTGCTATCATTTCTTTTTAGCAATTTAGTTTAGTTTCTTTTCTTTCATTTCCTTCTAGCAATTTACTTTCGAGTCCTTATCATAGTTTAAGAAATAGCACTCTGTCGTAAAGCAGAAGAGGATGACATGAGCAGAATGTGCATCTGTTGTGTATATAGCACTGCCACCTCCAATTTTGTATGAACCCCTAGTTGATAAAGTAAAGTACGGCAGCCCCTGGGAGTTGCAACACTCTTGGTGCAATACCAGGGCTCAGCAGGTGTTACAACTCGCCATTATTATTTGTACACAATTATCTCCATGGCTACACAGTTTATGCCTCCCTCACATTATTTGAGATAATGTACTCCAAAATAAAAGGAGACTTATATCAGTTTAGTAGGTCTCTCCCCCTTCATTTTTTTCCTTCCTTGCATTGCTTTAGTCCTCTCTCTCTCTCTCTCTCTGACTCCCTTTTGGTGTCTTATGGAAGAGTAACCTACAACATATTTTGGTCATACGATTTTCTCCTAATGCTTGTACGTTGGGGGGGAATCTGTTATCATCAAAAAATGATCACTTAGCCATTTCTTACCAGGTGGATCGAAATACACCATGTGAGTTTAATTTTACCATAGTAAAATCACTTTCACTATAAGAAGTAATTTAATAAATCACTTTTATTAAGTTATTTTCCATTAAAACCCATGAGAAAAATTAAATAAACCATTATTTATTTAATTTTCTCTAGGAATAATTATAAAATCATTGTTTGATAATTATTCCTTGTTGAATTTGACTAAATTACCTAGGAATAATTAAATAAATCATAATCTATTTGTTTTTCCTTAACTCCATCCTTGGAATAATTGTTAAATCATTATTTAATAATTATTTCATTTCAAATTTTTCTTATTATTCACAAAACAATTAATAAATAGTTTTATTCATTAATTATTTCTAAATAAACATACTTGACCATTTTAAATATCTTTTCCCTCTCCAAAAATATAATAAAGTATTCCAAGAGGTTAGATCTAAATTTTGGTCAATAATATTTTATTATTCTCCATTTTAAAGATCAACCCAATACTTTATTTTAAATAAGAGGGTTTTTTCATTCATTTCTCACCATGATCATAATCATCGTCACCATTATCGTCTCATGCTTTTTGAGCTCCCATTTTGAGTTCTACATATTGTTTGGGATTTCACACATTTGAGAGAGGAAGATATGAATACTGAAGCGAAAAGGACATCAAAGGACCCATCCCACTAAGGGGGATTTAATACCCTTTGTAAATCTCCTTTGTGAGGTGTCATTAATGCAATCTTTATTCTTTCAAATATTTTCCATGATTGGGTTATTACATCAGATTTTTTTTTTTTGTTTGTTCTTTTATATCAAATACATCTATATTTTTGAATTTTTTCTCACATATTTATTGCAAATATGAAGTATAAGTATCCACAATTGTTGTTAGGGTCACTAGTCACTTGTGACTTAAGTGAGATCGTTTTGGTACACCTTCCAAGAAATTTCATACTAACAGCTAGGTTCTGGGTCGAGGATCCAAGAGGGAAAATATTAACCTACATTTTTTTTGATTGAGAATATAAAGGGAAGTACTTCCTCTCCTAGATTTTATTCTAGATATCCACTCCTCCTTGGACCCACCACCACCATATTTTTTATCGAAGTGTTTTTTTAAGAACCTCTAGATCGATTATGATTATCCCTCCAATAAATTTAGGAATACATAGCTTCTCCCATGCCACAAGTGCCCAATTTTTGTAATTATTTGCTCCTCTCCATATGACATTCTAGAATATAGAAGTAATAGATTTACATATTGTTTTAGGAGATGTTAGTGCTGGCAATTGATATACTGAGAGATCCTGTAACACTGATTTGTGTAGGACTAAGTGTCCTATAAAATTGAGAGATCAAAACACCTAGATATCAAGTTTATTGGAAATATTATGAAGAATATATTTTCCATCATGCTTACTTTAATGAATTATCGACGAGAGGAACTCCCATATATTTTGTTAGAAGACTACTTATCTAAAATCAGAGAA
Source organism: Pinus albicaulis (assembly GCA_034641835.2). Taxonomy (NCBI): domain Eukaryota; kingdom Viridiplantae; phylum Streptophyta; class Pinopsida; order Pinales; family Pinaceae; genus Pinus; species Pinus albicaulis. The sequence continues at coordinate 882,932,775 of CM076580.1, forward strand.
GAGAGAAAGATGGATTTGGACCATAGGATTGGTACGAAATAAATAAACATAGGATTTTTCACCATTAATCAAAGTGCCTGAAAAATAAAAAACTATGAGAGAATGGCTTTTAAATCTCTAACTTCTCATAAAGAGGTATGAAAAAAGAGTATGATATCATCAAAAAATTATTGATGAGTAATAAGCAAGGTTTCCCCTAAAATATGATGACCTTTAACAATACCTAGACAGGAAACTTATTTAATACATCAACATAAGCATTTGGTTTCTACGATGAACATAAAAACAAATATTGGATCTACTTGAAAAAGGCCATGAGAAGGGTTGAAAGTCACGTGTTAGAAAATTATATATTATAGAGCAATGCAACACACATAAGATATGTAGAAAATACAAGCACACAAAACACATAAAACCAGAGAGACATAGATATACGTGGTTCACCCAGTTTGGGCTACGTCCACCCCGAATAGCCAATCCTTCCTTTCTATTATCAGGTAAAATGAAGAGACACAACCTATAGCAGATTTGTTGTAATATCCTCAGTTCTCTCTCACAGTCTCCCTCTCTGTTTCTTGCTCCGAGAATACACATACAATGCACAGCCACACTACAATACCCTCATAAAAGTGAGGGGTTGCCTTCTAGGGCAAAAAAACCCTAAAATAAACATAACTTCTACCGTCAGATCATTTGCCTAATGAATGGCCCAAATTGACTAGAAATTACTATACTTTTACAAGGCAATTTTACATATGTTTTTAGCTTTGGGGGCGCTGCCCCCGAAGCCCCCTACCAGGGGGGGCTCCATAAAGTCACTGCCACCCCCCCTGGACCCCCCACGACAGTGATTAATTCCGCTCCATTTAAGGTACAGGGGTCCAATGCTGTGATACAAAGTAAACAAGATAATCAGGCTCCACACCCAACATCATGGTGGGAGAAACATTCAATAGAATAGAGTAGAAGGGATAAGCAATGATATATTTAATCCATGAGATCCACTGAAAGGAGAAACCAAAAGTGAAATGGACATGAAGGAGGTAGTCCCAACTATGTCTATCATAGTATTTTGAGAGGTCTAGTTTAATAATCATGTTAGATATTTTAATATTCTTAAGTGAATCAATAACCTTATGGGCAGTCAAAATACCATCAAGAATTTGGAATCCTTCTATTAACCCAGTTCTCACGAGAGAGATGATCCTATTCATTAGAGGCTTAAGGCAATTTACAATAACATAGGAAATAATCTTGCAAATGAAATTACATAAATATATTGGAAAAAACCAATTGGGGTCCTCTTCTTTACCAAATTTAGGAACTAAGGTAATAAAGGTAACATTAAGACATGCCCATACATTTTGAGTCATCGATATTCTTCAACCGGGGCATACTCTTCAACTCCAATGAATAGTTAGTAAGCTTAGAAGAAGTATTTGGTAAAATCATCAAGACTCAATGCTTTCTTCCTGGGCATTACCATGACCACATCTTCCACTTGGGAAAACGATTTTTCCCTCATTAATGCCCCATTTTGTTCCTAGTTAATAAGATGAGGAATATGGTTTGTAATATAGTGGATGGCTTCTTGTTTTTTAGGAATTAGCTTTGTAAGAATCTCATGGAAGTAAGAAACTAGTTCATTTTCTAGATCCTCATGTGAAAGAAGGTGTTGTCCATCCCAAGTAGTGGGAGAGAATATCCTATTGTGATGTCAATGCTTAATCATTGTTTTATGATTTTTTTTTTGTGTTACGCTCCCCTTCCCTCAGCCATTGCACTCGATATTTTTGTATCCAAATGGTTTTATATTGATTGCTCCTCTATTTGATTTTACTAACCAATTTAATCTCTTGTAGAATTAGGGTTTTTTTGTCATCCTTCTATTATAGTTTGTTGTTTCATTTGTTGCGTGCGGGCCTCTAACACCTGTTTACTTGTACAAATTTGGTTGAAATTCTTACAGTGCCAATCCATAATTTTATATTTTAGTTCCTTCAATTTCACTTTAAAGGTACATGTATTATATCCCCCCCTTAGACATTAATTTCCTCCTATCAAGGCTAAGCTTTATTAATAAATTCAAGGGTATTGTAGCTAGAAGCTCTCAAATCGATAGGGGCGATTTCGAGAAGAAATCTTCAAATCTAGCTCTAGTTAGATTTCCAATGATCCGATCCTAAACAAGGTAGGTTTGATTCCCACTTCAATGAACAAGTATTGACTCAACAGAGTTTCAGAAACCAGTTTTTACCACCCCTACGATTATTCCAAGTGAAAATTCCATCAATAATATCCAGATCTTCTAACTTTAAATCATGAATTAGATCAAAAAACTAATGGGCCTTATATTCACACACACACACACACACACACACACACACACACACACACACATGGGGGAATTCACAAATATGGGCTACACTTTTGGGCCAAATGTGGTGATGAAATTTCAAGTTTTTCTTCTTTTATTGAATTTCAGCCCTGAAAATTCATATAAGCATTGTGAACTTTGATTCAAAGTAAAAATACAATATATGGAGAATTATGTTGTTGTCCTAAAAATATTTTTGCAAAAAAATTTAGTGTCGTATAATCTCTCAATTTTCCTTTAAATATAACACTTGTGCTTGAAATGTTTCATAAATTTTCATAAAACTTAAGAGGTATGTGTGTGTTCATGTAGCATAACTTAGTCTAAAATGTGTAATATATATATATATATATATATATATATATATATATATATATGAGCATGATCTACATGGAGAGGACTAAGTTTTTCATATTAAAATAATATCTTTTTTATGCAAAATTATATTTTTATTATTTATTGAATTTGGCAAAGTAATATTTCAATTTCATTTTGGAGACACATGTGTTCGCGTAAGATTTTTTTCAACTCTTTAAATAAATTGAAAAAACAAGAGTAACATTTTGAAGAGGACTTGTAAATGAATATAGTGGTATTTTTTTTTTAAATTCATTGTTTATATTTTATATTATTATTATTTTTATTTAGCCCATTTGAAACTGTCCAAAAAAATTTCAAGCATTATGTTTAAGATAAATTAAATGAAAAATATCATATGAATTTGAAAGTGTAGAATTCATATGCCATTCGATAGAGGATTCTTTCATGAATAAAAAATGATCAACTCCACCACTTAAGGACAAATTGTGTGATAAATTTGCTAGGGTACAAAATGGGGTTGCAAGGAAATCTACAGAAGGGGTTGTAATAAGCCCATGTTAAAAGTTCATGTAAAAAAGTTAGGAAAATAAGATCACGGTCAAGGGACATGTATTCCAAGCTGAATTTTGGGAAAAATATCCTAGTGGGAATCACTTATTGTGTTTATGACTAAGGGAAATTGGCAAAGCAAATGACTAAGGCTTTGGAAAGGAAAAATAATATTTTTGGCACGTTATTTATGAAAATAATGGAAATTAGGAGAAAAGGAAGGTGAAAGGTCACAAGTTGCATGTGAGGAGGAAAATGAAGGAAAATAATGGAAAATTGATGGAATTAGAGGCCTCATCAATAAAAATACCTCAAATCATCAGTTGGTAGCCTTTTTTCAATTCAGTGTTAGAATTTGTATCATATATGAGAAGAGCACTAAGAGGAGAAAGAAAGAAAGCAACCGAAAGAAAGGAAAGGAAAATCAAAGGAAGGAAAAGGAAAGAAAAGGAATGTAAGGATCAAGTAGCTTGTACGAGAATAATTACAGGTAACAGGTTGCATGTATGATTTCCTAGCTATTTTTGACATGCATGGTATGTGCATGTTGGTATTTGGTTCTTTTTCTATCATTGGAATGGATGTTGCCAGGCTTCGACAATGGATTTTAGTCTAGCCTTGCCATTTTTGGATAGCCATGGTGTGATGGGATTGTTTTTGGTTGAAGCTTTGGATTGCTGGAAGATTTTGGATCTGGGTGAGGTGGTTTAAGGAAAATTCCTGAATTCCTAGGAATCCCTTAAACAGTAATGGAGGGATACACAGTAAAACCTGAGAGTGGAGATGGGAAAATTACTTAAGGTATTGGTGAAAAATTTCTAAGGCATCCAAGCTCGGCTCGGTTTTATGATCTTGGCACCAGTTTAGGTGAGATCATGGTATGGAGAGGGTGGAGGTGGTTTAACCTATAGATTCCCTTGGTTGTGTTTGTATTGATTATCTCATGAGATCCCACATTCATGCTTGGAATATGGCACGAGGGTGGTTGGATGAAAGAAATAATTGGTTCAACCAATCTATGGTTGGGTGGAACGTGGAAGTCCCAAAACTCATCTATTTTTTCCGATGTTATCAAGAGCTAAGTTTATATTTCTTTTGATAAGGAAATGTACTTGTTATTCTGTGGATTTAATGGTTGTTCTCTTATTGTTACTTATCTAGTTATATGCTAGTTATAAGCATGGTTTTATGACAAATCTAAGTTATGGCTCTTATCATTTTTTGTTCATAAATGATTGGTTAATGAATGCATGACCTAATTGGATGTATGGTAGATATTGTGAGAAGGCATTAGTCCTTCTTGGTAAACCTTAGATAAGTTTCACATTTCTATGTTCAGATATGAATTCATGACCTATAGATTTCATGTTCATCATGTTTTTAATGGAATGTATTTCATGGTTAGGCTTGTTTAGGTCAATTCATTGATCAAGTTTTATGTTAAAGGATTTTCCTTGGTGTCATTTATTATATTGGAAAGTTTCATCAAGTTCCAGGCATTGGTTTGGAGACTAGCCCTAAAAAAGTGGCTTAAATATCGAAGTCTCTAGCACAAAACTGGCTGAAAAAGAATGGAGTCTCTCCCTTGCATGAATTGTGGGAGAGACTATAGGGTTCTAGTCACATAAATTCCTTGTCATGGGAGAAAATGGGGGTTTAATTAATTGAAAGGCTAGGTTAAATCAGGGGTTTGGCACCTAGAACACCTTAGGGAGGTATGTGAGGTGTTGTTTTGTCAATTCCATTTTCTTAAGGTTATCTAGGAGGTTGAGTCATGTCATAGTAGCCCTAATATCATGTTTACCCAAGACAAGCCAATGAAATTGGGCAAATGTGGGAGGAGGTGTTACAGAGTGGTATCAGAGCCTGGTTCAATACTTGGATTGGATAGGATGAATGCTTGTTGTTATGCATGCACTGTCATGGTTAATTTTGTCATGCATGAGGTTATGGTATGAAGGATATTTCATTATGATGCTATTGGTATGTTATGATTCCAATGTGTTGGACAAGATAGAGAAGAAGATGCATATCATCAAGGCGAGGTTGCAACACTAGAATTTGTGTCAGATATCGTCATAAAAGTTTGTATGTTGGGCATGCAGGTATGTTGGTTAATGATTTTCATAAGAGTTATGGTTATGTACATGCTTGTAATTCTATTTTTGTTATTTTTATATGCATGATAGATGCTAGTTGACCAGTGTGGTCTTATTCACATGTGTCAGATAGTCATGTATGGTAGTAACTTATTCTTATATTTTTTGTGGTCATATGCATGATGGTTATGGTAATTGTACTTAGGATATTGATGCTATATATATTATGCTAATTTGGATTGGCCTATGCAGATGGTTAGGGTTGTGAAATTTAGGTAGGAGTCGATATGCTTGTGATATTGTGTCATATAAATCCAGACTTACTATGCATATGTGATTTTTATGCATGGATGAAAATTGTTTATGAGTTTATGATGTGAACATGCTAGCTAGTTACTGTTATGGATGTCATGACCTTAATTATGTTTGGGTTGATATGCTGTGAAGTTATATCATGCTAATCTAGATTTATTGTGGAGACAAGAGAGCCTCCCCTAAGATACATTGAGGTATGAATTTGATTATGTCGTCTATTTGGTGTTTGATTGTTTGATTATTTCTCCTATTTGGTATGAGTTTGCTTATGTCATCTACTTGGTGCTTGAATGTTGGATTATGTCAACTATTTGGTGTTTGAGTGTTTTGTGTCTATTATGTCATCTATCTTTTTTTTGAATGTTTTACTAGTTGCATGATATGAGTTTTTGTTTACAAGATTGCATGAAGGAATGATCTTGTTTGAGATGGTTGTACTAACACATGTGTTGAGAAAAACTGATATGTACTTGAGTGTAAGTAGGTGATAGTTCTAGAATTATGCTTTATGACTGATGAATGTGAGTTAATTGTTGATTATGACATGGTTGTTGGACTTAGTAAAGATTGATTTCAAATTAATAGATATGATATCTTGATCTTTAGAACATGTAGCTGACATGTGTGTTCAGTTACAAGGCATCATACTTGGAAAAACAAGGTAAGATAACTAGTATATTGTTATGTTTGTTTATACACTGATAATTATGTGTTTATGGTAGTATGATATAGGGAATTGCATGGCAAAGAGATTGGCATGAAATATTAGAGAAGGATTAGGTTTAAATTTCCTTTGGAGGTATTGGGAATCCATGGGGATTGAGCCATGATGTTTGTTGTTAGTTGTGCTTTCGGCATTTTGTAATTTTTTGGCAATTGATTTGCAGTTTTGATTGATTTTGGTGCATGGCCATTCCACTTCACTTATGGTGTTGTATTGTTATTGGTTCTCATGGTTTTATTATTGTTTTCTTCTTGTTATTTCCTTTTATGTTTTGAGGGTGTTATGAGTGAGTTGGGGAAAGAATAAAGTTAGTGGATCTATGGAAGAGTTGAATGAATTCAAATAGGTAATATAAGACTCAGATGAAGCTTGATGCATGTGTAAGGAAAGCTGAAGGCAAGAGTATGACAACCGATTGGATTGGTGGGGTCCATTGGGGTAAATGGACGGTGGGAGGAAAATCATGAGAAAGGTAACATTAAAGGTAAGATAAATGGATTTGAGGTGTCAAATGCCTTGGCTATGTTGGGAACTATTTTTCTTAGTTTTTTGCATGTGTTGCATGAATAAAGGGAGTTCTCTTAACCTAGACCTTATGATACCTGGTAAATATGACGTGATCATGGTTATACTGATGTCTATATATGTATACATGTATGTATGTATGTTGTTGTGTGATAGGGTCGTCAGAGATCATGATTTTTTTATGCTAATGATTATATGTATGCATGTATATATATGTATGTATCTCATTTTCTATCAGGGTTGTCAAGGACCATTCTTGTGGAGGAATGATTGTTTATGCAGGTGAATGGCATGAAGAGGTTCATGGTTTATGAGGAATCAAGTGGGAAGAGTAGTCATGGAAGATATATGAGGTCAATATCATGTGGATGTGAATTTATATTATGTGGTTACACTATGTCTATATTTATGCTATAGCAGGTAATGTTGAGGGATACATAAGGGGAATGAAATCAGTGTGATTTGCGGAAAGACACTAGAAGCGAGGTTGCTTGGTAAGGATAGTGTGGTATTAGGATGTGAAGTACCATTGTTGTGTACATATATCACATGTATTATCGTGTATATATGATGTTGTGTGCATGTTGCATATATGATGTTGTGTGCATGTTGCATATATAGTGTTGTGTGCATGATTTCATATGTAGCGCTGGGTACTGATGGTGCTAAGTACATGTCGTATATGTAGTGCTATGTACACATGGTGATATGAACATGTTTTGAATGCAGTGATATGTAAATTTGGTTCAATGTACATATTGTATACGTGATGCTATGTACATATGGTGCAGTGTATAGGTTATACATGCGATGATGTGTACATATGGGGTGGTGTGCATGATTGTACATGTGTTGTTGTGTGCATGTGGTTCTATGTACACATGAAAGATGTGGTGTTGCATGCATGTCGTGATGTGTACACATGTGCAGATGGTGTTGTGCACACATTTTGTGGGTGCTGTCGTGTATGTGTGGTGTTGTGTACACATTGTGTAGGTGGCACTGTGTACAGGTGGTCGCGTGTACATGTTGTACATGTGGTATTGTTGTACACATGGTATTGTGTACATGACATATATGTTGTGTTGTGTATATTTGGTATGGTATTATAGGTATTGTGTATTCGTTGTATCATGACATGTGTATTCGTGGAATGGTACGGTGTGACACACACACACACATGTTAGGTCCCTATATTACTAGTGTAGTCCCTTATTGTTGTTAGTGTAGCCCCCTTATTGTTATTGTTGTACCCCTGTAGTCCCCATATTGTTATTATTGTGCCCCATAAAAGCCCTTTATTGTTATTGTTGTGCCCTTACATTATTATTTGTAGGTCAGCTAGGATTATATTTGTGACCCCATGGAATCCTAAATTTAGAAAGGAGGTTTTGTCATTTGTATCATCCAAGAATTGTTCATTTATGTAATTTAAAGTAGGTCTCCCCCTCGAAGTGACTAATTTCTAAGGCGTTTATCTCTCTTTTCTTCTATTTTGGGAGATGGTTTCATAGCATTTGGTATTAGAGCTTTAGATTCTATAGTTTCACTGCTTCAAATAGGTCATCGTAAATTTTTCTCTATAATTTTTTTTTTCTATGAAGGTTCAGAAGCTAAAAAAAAAACCCATTTTCAAAGAAATCCTTAGGAACTTCGTGTAAAAATTTCAGATCTTGGTTCGCAATATTTTCAGAGATATGATATGTGGAAGTTAGGGTTTTTGCATGCTCCCGAATTTCATCTCAAAGAGGCTACGTTGGGAAAATCGTGATAACTCTCTCTCTCTTTGAGCATCAAATTGGAATTCTGTAAAAAGTGGTCGAAAGTACATGAACTGTAGTTTCCTTTCTATCAATTCTAGAGATGGAGGTGGAAAAAGTGATACATGCCACACCATACAAGTTTGCTCTACTAAACCAGTCCATAATTAGGTCATTGCGAGAGATTGAGAATAACTTTGTCTTGAAGAACCCAAATTAGGTAAAACCTATGGCATTAGAAAGAATATTCAGAGGAGATAAAATCTCAGGGATATAAAATTACAAAGATGCATCAATTTCAATATCAAGCTCCTCAAAAGAAATAAAAAGGTGTGTATTTGTTTTTCAAATTGCATAATTCTTGTTTGAAAAATCTGTTTGAAGTGATTCCAAGGGCATATTGAAGAATAGATATCAATACTGAGTTCTAAAATGGCCCCTAAAAAGAATTCAACACCCATTAAGCCCTCAAAATGTTCCAATATGACTCATGAAGAGGAATAATTGCAACATGATATATCAAAATTACAAGACCAAGTGCACCAAATTTCACTCTCGTAAAGAGTAACAAAAAATGAAAAGGAAGTTTTGAGAAAGGTGTCAAAGCTAAGATGGATGGTTTGAAGAAATGCGTGGAAGCTAAGATGGATGGTTTGAAGAATGGAATGGAAGCTAAGATGGATGGCATGGAAGATAATATGGATGGTGTGGAAGCTAAGATGGATGACATGGAAACTAAGATCGATGAAAAAATGAAAGACAAATGGAAGACATGACGAATGATCTAAAATTATAAATGGAAGGTTTGAAAAATTTGATACAAGAAATGATTGCTAATGGCGAAAAGGTCGTAGAGGAAACTCATGATGAGAACAAAATAAATGTTAATCATGATTTTATAAACTCTAATGTTGGATTGAAGACCCACCATATTCCAAAGATCGATAAGAGTAATTTTTATGACAAGGATATCATAACATGGATACGACAGATGGAGCAATATTTGAATCTCCATAATGTGAAAAACACACAAAAGGTACGCATTGAAAATTTCTATTTATAAAAAATAAATTTTTATGGTATCGATGGATTTTTCTCTCGTAAAAAAATTGTCACTCGGTTAATTTTTACGGAGGAAATGATAGCACATTATGAGGATACAAAGAGCAACACCTTCTTTAGCCAATTGATAAATCTAAAAAAAAAAATGGTTCAATGGTGAAGCACATTGAGGACTTCAAAAAATTGAATATAAGGGTAAGTTATATTCCAGAGGAGCACAATATTTATGTCTTCATAGGGACTTTAAAGTATAACATCCAACATGAGGTTTTCCTTTGGGAACCTGATTCATTGGATAGGGCATCCAGGTTGGAAAGAAAATTTGAAAGTAAAAATTATGGCGACAAGGAAGCCTACCACTAACATCTATAAAGATGGAGGTGTTGCAACTCCTAGACTTCCACAACCGAAAATGTTGACACCACAACAATTGGAAGAAAAAATAGCAAAAGGGATTTTCTACAGTTGTGATATAAAATACATTAAAGGTCATAAGTGTGTTGAGAAGAAATTATTTTACATAGATTGTGAAGAGGAGGAATAAAATGAACAAGAAACTTCAAAAGAATAGGATATACACCAGGAACCAACCCTAGAGAAAGAAGAAATGAGTCCAACCATATCCTGTAATGCATTGGCAGGAATTACCACTCATCAAACTCTCAAGATAGAAGGACATATTAAGAAGAAAAATTTAATCAAGTGTTGATTGATTTCGGTAGTACCCATAATTTTATTCATTGTGAGGTAGCCAATGAATTTAATTATTTCCTATATGGAAACACTAGAGTGTCAAGTGATGGTTGAAAATGGAGGAACTATAAATTGATTTGGAAAATGCCATAATATCAAGATAACCATGGGGAATATGTATTGAATATTCCAATGCTTTCCATTCCAATGGGAGGTGCTGATGTTGTACTAAGAGTACAATGGTTACAATCTTTGGGGATAATAGCTTTTAATTTTCAATAACTTTTCTTGAAATTTTTTTTCGGAGAGAAAGGAAGTTGAATTACGGGGTATTGCAGGTAAGCCGAGAAAGATAATAATCTCTAATGTCATGAAAAATATTATGAAGAAAGAACAACGAGGCATAATTGCACAATTATGCTCATTAGAAGTTCAAAAATCAAAATCATCTATTTCTATAGATATCCAAAAAGTCTTAGACAATCAGTCCAAGGTGTTTGAAACTCCCAAAGGAATCACACCTATTCGTGACCATGAACATTCTATTCATTTAATTCCAGTAAGTGTTCCTACAAACATCAGGCCTTACAGATATCCTTATGTCCAGAAGAGTGAAATTGAATGTAGGATTATAGAAATGTTAGAGGCTGGTATAATTCAACCTCGTCAAAGTTCTTTCTCTGCTATAGTAGTATTGGTTTAGAAGAAGGATGGATCATGGCACATGTGGCCATATTATAGGGAGCTCAATAAGCTCACTATTAAAGATAAATTTCCCATTCCTGTGATTGATGAATTATTGAATGAATTACATGGAGCAATTTATTTTACCAAGTTGGATCTCCAATTAGGATATCATCAAATTAGAATGGGGACTAAAGATATTTTGAAAACAACATTTCTAACTCATGAGGGTCATTATGAATGTTTGGTCATGCCTTTTGGCCTTACCAATGCACCTTCTACATTTCAAGGGTTGATGAATTCCATTTTCAAACCCTTCCTTAGAAAATTTTTGTTAGTATTTTTTGATGATATACGAATCTACAGTAGGTCTTGGAAGGATCATTTTCAACAAGTTGAGAGGGTGCTCAAACTATTGGAGGAGAAAAAAATATGTACAAAAACCTCCAAATGTTTCTTTGGAGTATAGGAGGTAGAGTATTTGGGTCATATTGTATCTCAGGAGGGTGTTAAGGTAGACCCTAACAAAATTAAAGCTGTTAACAAATGGAAACTCCCCACAACCATAAAGCAGTTGCAAGAATTTCTCTGGTCAATAGGGTATTATCGCAAGTTTGTTAAGAATTATGGGAGAATAACATGACCTCTAACAACATTATTGAATAAATATGCATTTTCATGGACTCCTAAAGGAACTAAGGCCTTTGAACATCTTAAAGGGGAAATGTGCCTAGCACTGGTCTTAGCTACGCCAGAATTCACAAAAGCCTTTATTGTGGAATGTGATGCCTCATAAAATGGAATTGGTGTTGTTTTAATGCAAGAAGGAAGACCCATTTCTTTTGAAAGCCTTCCAATTAAAGGAAAGTATTTACAGAAAGCTATATATGATAATAACATGTTGAAAATACTACATGCACTAAAGAAATGGTGACCTTACCTAATGGGAAGACACTTAAAGGTAAAAAATGATCATGATAGTCCTAAATACTTTTTGGAACAAAGACTATCTTCAGAAGAGCAACAAAAATGGGTCACAAAGATGTTGGGTTATGACTTTTAAATCATCTAAAAAAAAGGGAAGCTAAATGTTGATGTAGATGCACTCTCAATAAAGGATGAGGAGGTGGAAGAATTCCTTTGTGCCATTTCTATTATCCAACCAAATTGGATAACCGAAGCAAGGGAGGAATGGAAGAATGACAAAGAAGTGTGGACACTCATTCAAAATTTGCAATAATATCCCAATACATATGATACATTTAGTTGGAAAAATGATTCCTTATGGTACAAATATTTCTTATATCTTTTTAATAATTCCCAAATGAAACAAAATATTATTTTGGAATTTCACACCTCTCCCTTAGGATGACACTCAAGGTTTTTAAAAAGTTACCACAGGGTGAAGAATTTTTTTTTTTTGGGATTGCCTTAAATCTAATATTCAAAATTTTGTGGCGGAATGTTTGGTTTTCCAGCAAAATAAAGTTGAGACAATTAGGACCCCGAGTCTGCTACAAGATTTATCCATTCAAAGTCAATGTTGGGAGGAGGTTTCAATGGATTTCATCGTAGTTTTACTAAGTCCAAAGAAAAGAGTGTCATCATGGTGGTATTTGATATAATTACCAAGTATGAACACTTTTGTACATTATCTCATCCATTAAATAAAGTACAGTTGATATTTCATTTATGGAAACAATTCAGAAGCTACTGGAAACCCAAAGATTATTGTAAGTGACAAAGATCCCATTTTCACTGGATTTTTTTGGACAAAATTATTTTCTTGTTTGGGTACTCAACTAGCTCATAGCTCATCTTATCATCCTCAATCTGATGGGAAAATTTAGATAGTGAAGAAATGTTTGGAAGCATATCTTTGTTGTTTTGTATCTGATAAAGAAACACAATGGGTCAAGTGGTTACATCTTGCTGAATGGTGGTATAACACTTCCTTCCAGACTGCAACAAAAATGATCCCATTTATGGTACTTTATGGATTTCATCCACCGTCCATCATATCATCTTTAAGAGAAAATTATAACGCTCAAGAAGTGGAAGATCACATCGAGCATCAAAAACAAGTTCTCCAACTCTTAAAGGATAACCAAAATTTTGCACAAATTCAAATGAAACAACATGCAGATCAACATTGCAGCGAGAGAAGTTTTGATGTAGGACACTCAGTATTTTTATGGCTACAACCATACAAACAAATGTCCCTCAAGAAAGCTAATAAGGATACTAAATTATCACCAAAGTACTATGGTCCTTACAAGGTGTTGCAAAATATTGGTACTATGGCATAAAAATTGGAGCTTCCTGCTTCTTCTCGAGTGCACCCAAATTTCCATGTTTTATGCTTAAAGAAGGTTATAGGTGACAAGCTTGTAGTTCAAAATTTTTTTCCAGAACTTGATGAGGAAGGAAAAATCACATTGAAACTTGAAGCAGTCACAGAAACAAGAACTCGACAGCTATGAAATCAATCAATTTTAGAGTATCTCATCAAGTGGAAGAACTTACCCACTGAAGATTCCACATGGGAGGATGAGAGTTTTATATAGAAGAATATTGAGCTGCTCAAGCATTGAGGACAACACTTTTTTGAAGGAGAGGGGCATGTTAGGTCCCTATATTACTAGTGTAGCCCCTTATTGTTATTGTTGTACCCTTGTAGTCCCCATATGGTTATTATTGTGCCCCACAAAAGCCCACTATTGTTATTTTTGTGCCCTTACATTATTATTGTTAGGTCGTCTAGGATTATATTGTTACCCCATGGACTCCTATATATAGAAAGGAGGTTTTGTAATTTGTATCATCCAAGAACTATTCATTTATGTAATGTAAAGTAGGTTGCCCCCTCGAAGTGGCTGATTTCTAAGGCATTGATCTATCTTTTCTTCTATTTTGGGAGTTGGTTTCATAACAATATATATATATATATATATATATATATATATATATATATATATATATATATATATATATATATGCTGTGTTGTACACTGGTTGTAGGTGTATATGTGGTTTTGTACACCGAGTGTAGGTGTATGTGTCGTGTTGTACATCGAGTGTATGTGTATGTGTTGCGTTGTACACTGTGTACATGTATATGTTGTACAATGTGATGGGATAGGCATGTATGGGATTGTTTGGGCCCTTGTGCTTCTATTGAGGGTTGAGGCAGTTTAGTCTCTAGATGCCCTTGTTGTTTATATTGAGGGTTGAGGCCGTTTAGTCTCAGGATACCATTGTTATTATTGAGGGTTGGGGTGGTTTAGTCTCAGGATATCCTTGTTTTTGATACCGAGGGAGGAGGCGGTTCAGTCTCTAGATTCCATTTTGGCTTAAAGAGAAGGCATTGGGTGCCTGCCAGGTTTGGAAACCGATTCAGTGTGTCTACCAAAAGGACAAAGAAAAAAGGTAGTAGCGAAGAACCATTTTAAGGATAAGTATTAATATTTTACTTCAGTTTTTAATTATGCATGTGATCTATGATTCTGATTTATGATGGTTTTATTTCAATATTATCGAATGTGATGTGTTTATACATGATGATTTGATCAAAGCTATAGTTTTAATTATTATAACATTAAGTAAATAGAATTGCAAGTGTACTTTATCGATGTGCCACCAATGAGGTATGATTTAAATTAGTTATGATTCATTTTAGTCTAATGTAAATTGTGTGCTTGGTACAAGAAGCAAGGAAATGCCCAGTTGGGGTGGTTGAAAATGCTTGTGAGAATTAGCAACAATAGAAAAATGAATTGGAACAAGAAGTAGTATGCTGGTAAACCACTTCAGGAGCAAGGTCGTTGTGGAACACTGGTACAAAATAGTGTCCATTGATTACCAAGAGCATGATATGACTGGTATGATGGTTTTGAGGTAGGTATATGCCCTGGTTTTTTGACCTTCTGATGCGAGGAAGCATTTCCAAGTAATGAATCTCCCTGTATTGGGGATGCTAGGGAACTTGGAAGGTGTGTGATTGCACGAATGATGTTGAAGAGACTTCCCAGAGGACTGTGTAGAAGAGAAGGGAAGGCTAGGGGATGGATTTTTTTTTGTCATTAGAATTTCTAGATGGAATCAAATGCACATTAGGAGTGTGCCTTAGAACAATGAGTTGGTAACTATTCACTGAGGAAAGAGGTAGCGCAGGATCGTAGTGATGGACATTGGACACAACTTGACTTTGGAGGTGAATTCTGTACTTTGTGGGAGGGAGGTAAATCCTGGTATTACTTGAGGGGGGAGGTGTGAGCCTCTGGAATCCCTTGTTGTTGGTACAAGCGTTGTAACCTTTTATTTGTTGGTTGAGAAAATGTGCACATGTGTATATGTATATATTATTGTAAATACTTTATTGAGCTAGATTTATAAAGCTCCATGGATAGTATGGTTATTTTTTGGCTAATAGTATGGTGTTTTTTATTGTAAATTTCGTAATGATCTATGTTATAAATCTCTAGTACACTGTATGATTATCATGTTTTCAATGGGTTGTTCATTGTAAATATTGCAAAAAGTTGGGTTATAAGGCTCCATAGGAAATATGTTTTTTGTTTTGAATGGTTTTATTGGTTGTAAGTGTCGTAGAACACTGAGGATGGTGTTCCCCTAAGGGGGAGGGGTCTATAACAACCCCAAGTTAAAAGTTCATGTAATAAAGCTAATAAAGGAAAAATAATACCACAGTCGAGGGATACATATTCCGAGTTGAATGTTGGAAAAAACATCGTAGTGGTCATCACTTGTTATGTTTATGGTTAAGGGAAATTGGCAAAGGCAATGGCTAAGGATTTGGAAATGTAAAAGAGTATTTTTGGCACATTATTTATGAAAATAATGGAAATAAGGAGAAAATTAAGGTGAAAGGTCACAATTTGCATGTGAGGAGGAAAATGAAGGAAAATAATGGAAATTTGAAGAAATTAGAGGCCTCATAAATAAAAATACCCCAGAGCATGAGTTGGTAGCCTTTTTCCAGTTTAGTGTTGGATTTTTTCTTAGAGATGAGAAGAGAACGAAGAGGAGAAATAAAACACGCAAGAAAAGGAAAGGAAAGGAAAGGAAAATCAAAGGAGGGACAAGGAAACCAAAGGAAGGAAAGTATCAAGCAACTTCAGCGAGAATACTTGCAGGTAAAAAGTTGCATGTATGATTTCCTAGTTGGTTTTGACACGCATGATATGGGCATGTTGGTATTTGATTCTTTTGTTGTCATTGTCATGGATTTTGTCAGGTTTTGACATTGGATTATAGAATAACCTTGCCATTTATGGATAGCCATGGTGTCATGGGATTGTTTTTAGTTTGAGCATTGGATTTATGGAATATTTTGTATTTGGGATAGGTGGTCTTAGGAAAATTCTCTAAGGCCTGGGAATCCCTTAACCGATAATGGCAGGATACATGGTAAAGCCTGAGTGTGGATACGAGAAAATTCGTTATGGTATTGGTGAAGAAATGCTGAGGCATCCAAGCTCAGTTTGGGTTTGTGATCTTGACACTGGTTTAGGTGATATCATGATATGGAGAGGGTGGAAGTGGTTTAACATTTGGAATCCCTTGGTTGTGTTTATATTGGTTATCTCATGAGATCCCACATTCAAGATTGGAATATGGAACAAGGGTGATTTGATGAAAGAAATAATTGGTTCATCTAATCTATGTTTGGATGGAACATAGAAGTCCCAAACTAATAAGCATGGTTTTATGAAAAATCTAAGTTATGGCTCTTATCATGTTTGGTTGATAAATTATTAGTTCATGGACACATGATCCAATAGGTTCTATGGTAGCTATTTTGAGAAGGAATTAGTCTTTATTGGTAATCCTTTGAGTTTTATATCTGTATGTTCAGATATGAATTCATGACCTGTATATTTCATGTTCATCATGTGTTTGACGAAATTTATATCATGGTTAGGATTTTTAGGTCAAGCCCTTGATCATGTTTTGTGTTAGATAATTTTCCTTAGTGTCATTTATTGTCTTGGAAAGTCTCATCGAGTTTTGGGCATTGGTTTGGAGACTAGCCCTGAAAGATGGCTTAAATATCAAAGTCTCTAGCACATAAGTAGTTGAGAAAGACTATATTCCCTACCTTACAAGCATTGTGGGAGAAAATATAGGGTTCCAGTCAAATGCATGTCTTGTCAAGGGAGCGACTAGGGATTTAATTCATTAAAATGTTAGGTTAAATAAGGGTTTGGGCACTTGGAGTGGTGGATTAGATCCTAGGGGTACTGTAGCACCTAAGGGAGGTATGTAAGGTCTTGTGTTTTCGACTCCATTGCCTTAAGATTATCTAGGAATTTGATTCATGTCATAGTAGCCCTGAACTCATGTTTACCCCAAGAAAGCTGGCGAAATTGGGTAAATGTGGGAGGAGGTGTTACAGGGATGTTAAAAATGGACCTTAGGAGCCCGATCGAGTTTTGGGCATTGGTTTGGAGACTAGACATGAAAATATGGCTTAAATATCAAAGTCTCTAGCATAGGAGTGGTTGAGAAATACTATAGTCTCTACCTTACAAGAATTGTGGGAGAAACTATAGGGTTCCAGTCAAATGCATGTCTTGTCAAGGGAGTGACTAGGGGTTTAATTCATTGAAATGTTAGGTTAAATAAGGGTTTAGGCACTTGGAGTGGTGGATTAGATCCTAGGGGTACTGTAGCACCCGAGGGAGGTATGTAAGGTCTTGTATTTTCGACTCCATTGCCTTAAGATTATCTAGGAGGTTGGTTCATGTCATAGTAGCCCTGAACTCATGTTTACCCCAAGAAAGCTGGTGAAATTGGGTAAATGTGGGAGGAGGCGTTACAGGGGTGTTGAAAATGGACCTTAGGAGCTCGATCGAACACTTCAAATGCTCGATCGTGTGCTTGAATTCAAAATTAAAATTGCTCTATTGGGCGTTAAAGAAACCCTCAATCGATTCGTGTAGGTGGTTAACTAGCAACTCGATCGAACATAAAGGCTCGATCGATCCATTAAAAGGCTAATCATCACAAACCGCCTACTGACTTTTATGAATGTTATCAATGAACAATGCTACGACTCAAGGGCTCAATCAAACCTATAGATTGATTGAGCCTCTGTTGTCAACCCAAAAATAATAAATTAGTCTCTAAATTCAAATGTAGAAAAGAATAGCAAACATTCATTCAAAGAGAAGTATCAAAGCATGAAAATTACACAAGGATTCACAAAAAACATGCGAAATTGGAGATTTGGATTTAGAAAAGAAAAGATATTTCCATCCATAGAGGAAATGCAAGAAAAATATAGAGAAAGGATGAGAAAAATGCACTAGAAATTGAGAGAAAAGGATAAGTAAATTTAAGAAATTCATGCAAATAGATGTAATTAAAATTTTCTCACTTCTCATATTACTTGCTCAATATTGTATGAATTAGGAAATATTATTGAAAACCAGAAACAAATATAGAATGAAACAATAAAACTAAAATAAAATAAACATTGAAAGTAATACCATGTAGGTTAAAAATAATGCAACAACAACTAAAGGAAATCACTTGAAACCATGGAAATTATTGAAAACCGCTTGAAACCATGCAAATTATTGAAAACTTCTTGAAACCATGGTTTATTGGAATTTTATGAAACCACTTGAATTCACGCAAATTATGAACCACCTTAAAATTGTAATGGTTTAGGATAATCCATAAAAACTAAGGATGCTATTTAACCTAAGAAAACCATTGGAACATAATTTCCATATATTATTTACATGAATTCCAACTCATGGCAATTTATTTACAAGAGGGACTAGAAACAATGGTTGTCCCATAGGTACTCAAGAACCTATAAACATTAGTTTTATTAATGTTTTATATCCTTGTAAGAGTTAAAAGGGAGAAAATGTGTCAAGATATAGAAGGAGCAAGAATATCCTTACTTCCAATTTGCATGAAATGAGAAGACATTCTTTGTTAAACATATATAAAAACATTAAATTTTCGTAGCATTCATCATCATATATAACACTTAATGGTTCCTTGAATCCTAAATGATGATCCCTACCTTTGAAAACCTCACAAATTTCTTCTTTCAATTCTCAAATGAAGGTTATGACAATTTTTTAAAGAGAACAAGTTTTTTTAAAGATAACTAGTTTTTTAAAGACACAAAGTGTAGTGTAGATTTATGCTTGCACAAAAAGGAGTGTATTAATGAATATAACTATAATGAACCATGGAAGGCTCGTGTGATTAATCAATATTAAATTCATAAATAATAAATGCAAAATAAATAAATTAGCATGCATGTATTGATGATATGCTAGAAATGTTTACTATGTTAATCTTCTTAGATTTTGGTGATCTAATGTTGATTAAATTCATCTAGTTGTTCCTCATCATGTAATCATGAAATGTATTGCAAAATATGGTTCAAAGGTAAAAAAAGAGGAGTTCCTTATTTTAAAATATGTCAATATTTGATGAAAATAATTGAAAACATAAAAGACATTGGATATCCATCTTTGCATGTGCATAAGAAAGGTTCTTTGTAGAAACATATAGTTTTTAAAATTCTCTTACCCCTCCTTATGCTCTACTTTATTGTTGTACTAAAATTTCCATGTACATTCTCCCAAAAAACACACAAATGATTTGTGCCCCTCTTCACCACAAATGATAACAATGTACATTCATTGTTGATAAGACCTTGAAGTATCTTCCTTTTTCCTTAAATCCACTAAAAACTCTATCTCTTGATTTCTTTTTGTTTCCTTATCAAAAATTTCACTGTCCTTCTCATACTTCTCATCCCACATTTCTTCCAATTTTTATTTGGAATTCTGAAATTCTTTGTAGTTATGATAAGTTCTTCATTTAAGAAAGTTCTTCTTACAATCTTTTTATGGTAATTTTAGTTACACGTTTTAAAATGATAAATGATATGGTGCTTCTATTGAAGAAAAACTTTTCCAACTAATTTGATTTTGTATAGTATGATTTCAAGTATTAACTTACTCAAAAACTAGTTGAATAGGTTCCTTATTGTATCATAGAGTTTGTATTTATGTACTGTATGGTTTTTTAGTCACAACTTATCTTATAGTCGATTAAATTTGTATAGATTTATATATATAGTTTTTGTTATCTCTCATGAAATAAATTTGGCCTTTCAAATTGGTAATCACAAGCTTGATTTTTGAAGAATCTCCCATTCTCTCAAATTAAATAGATTCTCCATATCATTAAGTTATTTAAGTAATAATTCCCCTTGGAATATGTGTTTAGAAGTTTCCTATATAATAATTTAAACTTAATTTCTATTAGTTTTTAGTTCAAAAACCTTGAAAATTATTATAGAAATGAGTGACATTGGATTTAATTTATAATTGAAATGTTTGGTAAATTAGATATATGAACAAAAATATAATACCATCCTTGTTACAATAGGGATCACTTTTATTTTGGGATTTATATAGTTTTTTTAAGAAATAAAAAATTATTGCTAAGAATAAGTAAATTTGAAAAAGGTCTTGAAATGCTTCAATTGGTAAATGTGACTTGTTGTAAAACCAAAGAAAGCTTCAAACCTAGATTCATTAGTAAAATTTTGGGGCTATATCTAAGAATATATCACCTTTATTACACACCCTTCAATACTATGCCCAAATGGTTTTAATTTTTTCATTTCTTAAACATCTGTTGGGGGGAGAGTGAAGAGAGATTATTGCTTGTGGGACTAGATTACTTGAGAAATAGGTATATATTAACAATTTACTTTCCAATTCCTCTAATTTTATTATAAACACCTATTATTTTTAAATCATTTTTCTCTTTCCTTTTGTTCTCACAACCCCTTTTAGTTGGCATTGGATTTTAATTCAATGTTTGGTGAATGAGATGTATGAACAAAAATATAACTTGATCTTTGAAATCACTTTTAGATTAAGATTTATAGTCTCTTGAAGAAATGAAAAGTTGTTGCTAGGAAGAACTAATTTTGAAAAAGGTCAAATGCTTCACTTAGTAAATGGAGAAATGGAGGTAGATATATTAAAAAAATATATATTTATGAATTTAATTTTTTATTCTTTTACATTATTAAATAAATAAAGGAATTCCAACTTTTTTAGTAGTATGATACATTTTCCTTAAATACTTGATTAAATACAATAATTTTATATAAATAATATTAAAATATAAATTAACAAATTTGAATTATGATATAGGAAAAAAATTAAAATAAATTATTTAAAAAAATTTGACAATATGTATTTTATAAACTATTTATAGAAATATATTTAACCACACATTATAACTATATAATACATGTTTCAAATGACAAATTTTAAACACATAAATTATAAAATATCATTAAAATTCATAATTAATTAATTAATTTGTTTTTTCCAACATGTTTAACATTATATATATATATATATATATGAATATATATATATATATATATATATATATATATATATATATATATATATATATATATATATATATATATATATATATATATATATATATATATATATTATATATATATAATTATATTAAGTGTGCAAATATTTTACAAATTGCATACCTTCAACTAGTTTCAAAATTTCTTATCCTTTACATGAGGATTCCTCTATTAGGTGTTCTCAATTGTGACATCCCTTGAAGTTAAGTCATGATTTCTGCATAAACAACAAATTTTAGTTATTTAACTAAAACAAGTTACGTAATACAATTTAGTTGGTGATGGAGATATAATGTTTCCCAAAGCACAAATTTTTCATCTCCATATATTATGCTCACATATAACATCATTTGGAAAAGTAATTGGCCCATTATCCACACATCAAGTTAATTTTCTTACAAAGAACAAATATCACATAGTGTAATTAGGGGAACTGTGTTAAAATATAATGAGCAACATATCCACATACTTGCAATTCAAACACTTGTATGTGCACTAGATTCACCTTGCACACAACATCACTACTAACTGATTTTCTTTACTAACCATTACAAGTAGAGTAATTGAGGCTTATATTTTACTTTGAAATTTTGCACACAAACATATGCTCACATAGTATAATTAGGAAAGAAGTAAGTGGTTCATCATCCACACATCATTTCTTTTCTTGCAAAGAACAAACTGTTAGCACAGTTCTTTGCTAAGTCATGAATCCATTTTAATTTTTTTTTAGGATTAGAATTTGAAAATTTAAAAAAAAATGGGTCGCTACTAAAATTTCTGGTAGCACCTGTTTTAGCCTTTTTAGACAGTCTATTATATTATTGTTTCTGCCTGTTTTTCTTTTATTATGATGCTACCGAAAATTCTGGTAACATCCTCTGTTTTTAAAAATAAACGAAAAAGCACAGACTCAATTGCCTCAATTGCTGACTCGTCCAAAAATGCACTGACTCAATTGTTGAGGCATTCAACCTTCCACAGGAAGGAGAGAGGTGGTTTAAAGGTCAGGTTATCACTGGAGGAGACCTAAACAGTTTCCTCAAGGATGAACATAGAGATCCCAACTGGGCGAAAGGAATTCCGAGTAGCTATCTCAAAAATGATTGGGCATAAGCTGTTAAACTCATCAAGGTTTACCTCACTTGTGAAAGGAGGTATACAGTTGTGTTTCTTTATCATGTGATATTTATTTTTCATGCTGCAGGTATGAAGATCTTAAATTTTCCATACTTCTTGCTGAAGACTCTGAAAAAGATGTTAGCAAGGATCCAAACTCACATTGCTTCTTCAGAATATAGCTTGTATCATCAAGCTCTCATCAAGATTCTAGTTGAAGAAGAGTTAAGGAAAAGAAATCAAACCTGGGACCATTTATTTTTTTACAGGGCATGCCAACCTACACCTACACCTCCATTTTCACAACAATACCCTCAGCCTGTAAAAAGAACAAAGAGGAAGGCCAAAAAGGAAAGCATCCATAAGGCCAAGAATATGAAAGAAAAGGTTTCTTCAGTCAAGGCTAAGAGAAAGTTGGAAAAAGGAGAGAGATCCTCAGAAAATAAGCCCAAGTATATGAAAATGGTGCCCCCCATTACTCCTTTTCATAATGTATACACCAGAGCTCAAAGAGGAAGGTTTGAAATTGAAGAGAAATCGAAAGCGTAGATTCTATCGAAATTGCCAGAAGCACATATTCATCAAAAGATGTAGAAATATTATCATCCTTCAAAATATTATGAATAACTCCTCAAAGATGCTAGATATGAGATCATTAGTAAGAAGAAGAAAGAGGAAGCCAAACCTGTTGTTGGTACCAGAAAAAGGCATACCAGAGACAACAACAAGTTCAGGCTTAAGTCCAAGGCTTTTCACAATCCAAGTTTAATGACGTAAGTCATTGATATAGAAGGTAAATCTAAAGGGTCAAAGATAGAGAAATCCAAGAAGAAATATAAAAACAAAACCACTTCAGAGCAACACTCAGAGCCCTCAAAGAGAAGAAAGATAGAAAAGGGTTCTAAGGAGGAGAAGGCCACTGTCAAGGAAGCAACCATAAGAACAACCCGATCAAGGTCAACTACTGATAGCAAGACAAAATTGGATAAGCTTGCCGAAGCTGAAACCCACATGGAAGGAAGGTAAAAAGGTTTTTTGATACAAACACCTTTTTTCTTATTAATTGAAATTTTGAACAACAACTTAGATGTCAAAGAATATAAGTTTGCACATATTTTTCAGCATTTTCTGTGCATTTTTGAAAAATAAACAGAGCGCTGCTATAAATCATGGTAGCATTCCATTTTTTGTGCAGTTACAGGTTTTTACTGGAATTTCTGGTAGCGCCTGTTTTCACTAAATTTTGACACCTCTCAGTAAATTTTCCGAGCCAGTTAAGAAAGGATAAGGACCCATAACCAAATGGATATAACAATTGAAGGTGAAAGGTGGTTATGAGGTTGTTGGAGGTCATATTAAATAAAGATACATGTTTATTTAAAGGCCAAAGAAAGAAGGATACAAATCAACAGAAAAAGGGGCAGCATGACCGCACACTTAGCATTTCAGCCCAGATTTCATCTCTTCTTTCCTCTACATCTATCCTTTCAGTTATATTTTGACGGGACATGGTTGTAATGTCCTATGAAACCTATGTAATGTTAGGAGTAGTGTTTCCTTATTTTTAGAAGAGATGGGGTTGGTGCCTCTCTTTCTATATATACCATTTGTTAATACCATTTCCAAGTTGGATTTTGGTCTACTTGAAGAATGAATATAATAAAAAGCATTTTTTACTTCATGATGGAGGATTTTGTGATTCAAGAACCATATAATGTATGGTGTTTCTTCTTTCTTTGTTAATTTATTCAATTATGAGTTGCAACAACTAGTAAGGTGTGAGTGAGAAACTATTAAAGGATTTAATATTAAATTATCTACTTTCAGTTTTTCTCAAATCATATATGTGTTGTAGAACATGTTAGTGAAGATTTCATAAAGGATTTGTGGAATAATTTATACATGCAATCGACTTTCTGAATGTCGTTTACTTTGCATAAAAATAGTTTGTGTAAAGAACCATCATTATAGCTGTGTGACTGATTTAGGATATGAATATTTCCTAGAATAGGTACCAACTATCCATATTCTTAATTTGTTACACTCTGTTCCCTATACTACCAATTTTCTCATACAATTTATAGTTGCCACAACTTTCCAAATGCATGAAAATTTTAAATAATATAAAAAATCATTTCAAAAATCTTTGAGAAGCCATCCCACCACTCAAACAACCTTTTAAAATTTTAAATGAACTATGGTGTGTAAGGCTTACTCCTTTTGCAGTAAAGGAGTGACTTCTTGCACTAACACAAACATCACATAGTGTAATTAGGGGAATTGTATTAAAGGATCATGAGCCACATATCCACGTACTTGCAATCAAACGCTTTATATGTGCACTATATTCACCTTGCACATACTAACCATTACAAGTAGAGTAATTGTTTATATTTAATTTGAAAATTTTCACACAAACATATGCTTACATAGTATAATTATGAAAGAAGTAAGTGAGACATCATCCACACATCATACCTTTTCTTGCAATAAATAAACATCACATAGTTTAATTAAGGGAATTGTAAAGGATTACCGCATATCCACATCAATTTACACTTTGTGCTCTCACAATTTCACTTGCACACATTCACCCCACATAATAAGCTCACTTAAACTTTGTATAAAGTGTATCCTCTTTCTAAAATATTTGTACGCAATTTATTTGAGATTATATTTTTTTGTACACCCTATGTGAAGCATAACCTTTCTAAAAACAATTTTAACCTGGACACACTAAATTCCCCACAGGGGCCACGAGATAATTTATAATTCAGGCTAGGACCATGGTGATAGGAAACAAATAAGTTGTCATGGTTATTTTTCATATTGAAAAATAGAAAGATGTATTTTAGGGAGCTTAAAATATTGCATCATCCAGTGACAAATTCGGTGTATGGAAACAAACTCGTGAAGGGGGTAAGGCATAGGTTGCCGATTATCATGGATGTTCAGGTTGTCTCCTGACACATGGTAGGAGTTTTGGGTCCAAAATTGACAACCGAAAGATGAGATTAATCCATTCCCATAGTACACAGGTAACTTAGTGGCCAAATCTTAGGGTATATTTACCTATAGGTTGAGGCGCGGGAGTAGCTAGACTTGAGGTGATCTTGGTTAGGCTACTGGAAGCATCATAAACTCTTTCAGAATTTAGCCCCAGGAAAAGGAAATATGTCTCATGATCATTATGACATGAAACCTGAATATCCATGCCACTATGGTGGCTATTTTGTAAAAAAAAGATAAAAGTAGGCCTCTAAGAGAGCAGGCTATTCTTAGCTTAGAAAATGCCTGTGCCTGCACTCATAAATGGCATGGGTGGAGCATATCTATAAGATCCATTTGGTTCTAATCGTTGGTAACATAAATTTCAAACATATTCCACACTCTAATTTGTACAGTCTTCCTACATAATAGGGATAGGGCCAGACAAGGATCTAAGCATTGCATTAGGGAGCGGCACCAACCAACCACTGGATCAGATCCCCCCTCCCTTATGTAGCTCATCAATAAGGCTGGCTTCTCTTACCCTCATTGCTGGTGGGTGATAGGCCACTGAGTTTGTAGTTGAAAGAACCCGAGTGCATTTGATCGATGCATGAGAACTCTGTTCGGTTACCAAGGAGGAGTTGGTCTTATCACTTCTCTCGCGGCTCTCAGTCCTCTTGGTGCTCACTCAATAGATCAATATACCCTTATTACACAATCTAGGATTTCCCCCTCCCTATAGAGATAGATACTATGTGATGCCATCGCCACTCATAATTAGATAGGATGGGCCTCTCGTCCCGTTTCTGGTTCACCCTACTCCAAGTAACCATATACCTTTCTATACGATGCTATCTCTCACGGATATGATCATCGATAGATAAGGGAGGAGGAATTTTCACTCTATATATTTATTATTTCTAATCATTACTGTGGCATAATAATAATAGAAGGAATAGTGCCATTTGGCCCCCAAATTAGATCCAAAATATATACTTTCAGATCAACCTCAGATTCATACAGGTTCCGAGATCAGCTCTTAAATATATACTTTCAGATAAGCTACGCTCAAATTCATACACATATATGTATTGATGGCATCAATGTGACTGGGTCCAGAGATATAGATAGATGGAGGGTTTATCGCTTCCAGAAGATGGTGTTTTTTTTATATGTCCACTCTATAGATCGATATTCCATTACATATTCCATTTTACACCCTATTTGAAATAATAACGTCCTAGACCCGAGTAAAACCCTATCTCTTCCTATCCACCGATTCAGAAACAAAAATCATTGATAGATGAAATAGACCTATTCACTATCTATGTAGGGTATGGATCTGTCTCTTACCCATCCATAGATCTATATCCAATTGACCTTAGCTCGACCAGTTAAAAGAATTCCCAATGGAACAACCCATCCCTCCCCATTGAAAAACCCTATATAAATATTCTGAAGAAATTATTGGGGCATAAGCTCTAATAATCTTCGGTTGGGTTTAGCCCTTGAATCCGTACAACATTAGTATGGGCTCAACATAAAGTCACCACAATTCTCTCCCAAGTGAACATCCGCCCATTCTTATAACATCTATCCATATACCACATCCATCAGATGAAAAGGAATAGTTGACAAGAAGAAGTGCCCAAATCAATTCATTTCGCCTTTATTCCACTTTCGACCGATGGAGCAAGGTAAGATCTTAATCACCAAATTGTGTGAAGGAAAGTAATTTGGATGAAGGGATGTGGGTTTTTAAGATGGCCCGTCTGCTATTTTGACTAACTATTATTAGAAGGATCCAATAAAGGGCCTATTATCGGCAAGATTTGGAGTTGGTAGAGGTGCAAAGCTCTTAACTGATAAGGAAAGGTAGAGGGCTAGAAAATGATAAAAGAAATATCTATAGGATTACCCTCGTCTATAGTATAAATGAGAGGGATTTAGATAGGATACCATACATCACATCTATAGTGGCTGTGCCCAAGCCCAATACTATTGTTATCACTGGAAAATCAGACAAGAAAAGATGAAATTATTAAATGTCAGGCAGAAGGATTGAAAGGGTTGAGGCACATTAGAGGATCTAAAAAATTTAAAAAATATCTAAGGTCAAGAGTAAAAAATAAAATTGCACACCAAGAACATAGGTGAAATGCACCTTTGCACATAATTTCCTTCGATAGGTGCACTAGTATGTGTGGCTTTCCCTCAAAAAGCCGCGCGGTCCTGGGAGTGGAGGAAGTCACTTTCCAGGACCACTTGACACACTTAGGGAAATGATCCTACACTTGAGGCCGCCCAAGGAAAGCATCCTAAGCCACCTTGGGACCTCAAGGGAGAACAAAAAGGAATCAAGTGGCATACAAAGGAATGAACCCTCTCTCTTGGGTCACCATCCACCAATGTACCAAGAGAGGGAAGGAAAATTTTAATTCAGCTATAAATGGCCACCAAGAGATGAGAAAAATGAGAGCACATTGTTATGCTAGCAAAATTTCCTATGAGAAATCCAGCAATGTGCAATCCAGAGTAGCAGCAGAGAGAGGATTCAGTTGTTAGCCATCCAACAACTTCAATCTTTTGGAGTAGAGAGAGAGACCTTGTGACAAAAGCCAAAGGGTAAAAATGTCCTTGCACTAGGTCTTAGAACTCCATAGTTCTAAGGGTCCATTAGCAAGAGTGTAATGTAGTATCTTTCTTCCTAACATCGAGCAATATGAGGGGACTTTGATTCCATCATTCGCATTATTATTATGTTTGACTCTTTATGAGATTTTTTTTATGTTTAGTTTAGTTGTGTTCTCTCTTTATATATGCATACTATACCATGATTTAGTGTGTTCTATATTTTATAGCATGTGTTCACTAACCTGAAAACCATATTTTTCTGTCTGTGACCATAGCTTGGGGATAGCTACCACTCCTCCTAAGCTCCAGTGGATTGGTACACTTGTGCACCAAAACCACAACCAAGGACATACACAAACCAGGGACAGGGGAACCTAGTTTCCTCACTCTCTTGAGTTGTTGAACTTTCCACTCAGGGAGTTTCTAGGTATGTTGTATACTGAAGATGATTTGAGCTGGTCTTTGGCCCAATATCACCTAGGTAGCAATAGTACCATGCACATCGATACTGTAGGCATTTTGATTTGGTATTTGGCACAAGATCACTTAGGAAGTAGTAGTACCATGTGCATCGATACTGTAGATAGTTTGATATGGTCTTTGGCCCAAGATCACCTAGGCAACAGTAGCACCATGTGTGTCGATACTACAGACAGTTTGATCTAGTCTTTGGCCCAAGATCACCTAAGAAGAAGTAGTACCATGAGCGTCGGTACTGCAGACGGTTTAATCGGGTCTTCAGCCTAAGGACACCTAGGAAGCAGTAATCAGTACCCTGGATACTCATAAAATTCTACTTAGAATGTATCATAACCTGGATATCATGAAAGTCACCCAAGCACCCACATATCAACTAGAGACAAGGGAACCAATATCCCCCATCCCCCACACATAATGGACCAACGCCACAACGAATGCACCGGTCAATCTAGTGCAACCTTCCCATTCTCATCAACAACCATACAACCAAAAGAATTATAAAAATCCTCCAAATGCTGCAAAAAGAAGCCAAGGAACAAACAAAAGGGATGCTTTGGACAGGGGGCATTAACCAGCAACGCCCCTCGTGATACCAGTCTAGGGGCAAACCCAATCAAAATCAAAACTAGGAGAAAAGTAACAAATTCCATGGGAACTAGAGCTCAGAGTATATGATCAAGAAACCATAAGCATCACAGTTATCAACACCTCATAATTCCCAAAGGAGGTGTCACAATTCACACCTCCGAAAAAATATATAGATGTTTTTTTAGTTATGATAGGTATGCCCTCTCTTATAATTTTTTCATTAAACACCTTTTGTCAAATTATTTGAATGAAAAATATGCTTTCACTTGGGGTATTAGTTGCAGGTGTCATATAGTATGACCAACCACTCATCACCCTTGTCACTGAAGGTTCCGAATATGGTATCATTCTTCCCTCAGCATGATAGATCCCAAGAGAAGCTTTGCATATATTGACATCATTTATCCACAAGAAATTAACCATAGGTTCCAAACACCCGACCATGTTTATCATCTCCCCACCTTGCACACAATAAACTTCCTTGTTGGTTGATAGAGCCTCCCCTCCATGGTGTCTGTCACTCAAAGTAGACTGCACATCAGAAAAATCACGACGCCATGGCCATATCACTTTAGTCAGGGAAGCACTTCATGCCCGTTCATTCACCATGCAAAAAGTCAAATTTTACCATATCGAAATAAAACCCCTTTCCCAAACTACCATTTTTTCAAGCAAATCGAATATGCACCACCGCATCTTGCATTTGGCCTACCATCCCTCCTTCAGCATAGCCCATCTGTGATATTTTCCATCCACTTCATCACCCCCACACAAGAGATCAACTAATGGGGCCCCCACCCTCAGCAAAAACACCCTCCTCACATCATCAATGAGCGAGCACTTTCATGTTTTGGGGCACTTGTCTCTATGTTTTTTACAATCCAATCCCATTTTCCATTCTTTTGGTAAGTGTACAAAGGCCACAAACTGCGAACAATCCCCCACTCATTCATCAATTTTTCTACCATGGAAGTAGTCCCTAGTCACCCTTGGTCGGGGCATTAGACCCCTCATGCAAATCCACCATGAAATTCATAACCAACATATGGCCACCTTGGACGTCCTACCAACCCTAGGGATTCCCTCATCTGAAATAGTTATGACTGTCACCAAGCTGATTTTTATGCTCTGAACTTGGGCCACTAAATCCCCATCATCAGTTTTCAGTCACCCGTCGCCATCATGCATATGTTAAACCTATAAAATCCAAGAACCTGGTCCGTTTCATCAGTAACTCTCTCATTCAGTTGAGGCTTCCTTTTTGTTGACTTTAACTCACATTCTCCAAAAAGGAAGTAGTACCTTGGATGGATCCTCAAAAAAATAGGGGCATTCTCGGGTGGCACTGTGGGAATCTTCATTACCCACATATGTCATTGATCCTCCTGACATTCAACTATGACACAAGATTTCATGTCAAGATGGTATCGTACTTTACAACCATTTCACTTTGCACAAATTTCTCGAAGACCCATGCCATTTTAAGCATCTCTGTCGGTAATGATTACATGGGAAGGTCCCAGTCATACACCCATGCGTACAATGAGAATTTATATGCCATACCAATATTACTCATGTGGGAACCACATTCTACCTATTGTCAAAGAAAAAACGCCCATGAGGGCATAAAAAATGATTGTCATGAACCAAATAAACAGATCACTAACAAACCAGTGACACAGAAATAACCTTTATCTGTCAGATATATTTGTTTAGCTAGCCAAATCATCACGAGCATGAAACATGCTTGCCTTGTAGAAACATTTTATTTATTGTATCATACTATTTCTTGTAGGGTTCCCACAAAACATGGTCACTCTTCTACCCACTGTAAGGGGTTTCCAACCTTTAGCTATACACGGGTCTCTCTTTCTCTCCACACAGTACAAAAAAAATAAACTATAATGTAATTCATCTATACAGTTCTTCCTAGACCCTACACATTAGGGGGGAAATGGTATCACTGGAAAATCGGATAAGAAAAGATGACATTATTAAATGTCATGAAGAAGGATTTACAGGGCTGAGGCACATTAGAGGATCTGGAAATTTTTAAAAATCTCTAAGGTCAAGAGGAAAAAATAAAATTGCGCACCAAGAACATAGGTGAAATGCACCTTTGCAAGCCATTTCCTTCGATAGGTGTGTTGTTCTATGGGAATTTCCCTCAAAAATCTGTGCAGTCCTGGGAGTGGAGGAAGTCACTTTCTAGGACCACTTGACACACTTCTGGAAATGATCCTACACTTGAGGCCGCCCAATAACAACTGCCTAAGCCACCTTAGGACCTCAAGGGAGCACATAAAGGAATCAAGTGGCACACAAAGAAATCAACCCTCTCTCTTGGGTCACCATCCACCAAT
Organism: Pinus albicaulis; assembly: GCA_034641835.2. Classification (NCBI taxonomy): domain Eukaryota; kingdom Viridiplantae; phylum Streptophyta; class Pinopsida; order Pinales; family Pinaceae; genus Pinus; species Pinus albicaulis. The sequence goes on from CM076580.1 coordinate 882,964,530, forward strand.
GTACCAAGAGAGGGAAGGATAATTTGAATTCACATATAAATGGCCACCAAGAGATGAGACAAATGAGAGAACATTGTTATGTTGGCCAAATTTCCCATGAGAAATCTAGCAGTGTGCAATCTAGAGTAGCAGTAGAGAGAGGATTCTGTTGTTGGCCATCCAACAACTTCAATCCTTTGGAGTAGAGAGAGAGATCTTACAACAACAGCTAAAGGGTAAAAACGTCCTTGCACTAGGTCTTAGAACTCCATAGTTCTAAGGGTCCTTTGGCAAGAGTGTAACATAGTATCTTTCTTCCTAACAACGAGCAATAAGAGGGGAATTTGATTCCACCGTTTGCAATTTTTTTATGTTTGAATATTTATGAGATTTTGTTTTTATGTTTAGTTTATTTGTGTTTTCTCTCTATATATGCATACTATACCATGAATTAGTGTTTTCTATATTTTATAGTATGTGTTCACTAACCTGCTAACCATATTTTTTTGCCTGTGACCATAGCTTGGAGGTAGCGACCACTCCTCCTAAGCACTAGTGGATTGGTACACTTGTGCACCAAAACCACAACCACAACTATAAATAAATCAATCAAGGTAGAACCTATTGGCTTTAGACTATTATATTGCTCCTATATTTATTTGTATTAGATGGATTAGATAAAAGAAAATATATCTTTAGAGCCTTTTTATCAAAATATCTTTCGATTCTGATTTAAGGAGGTTCAAAATTGGTTGTTGTGCCCCAACCCTAAATCTAGATAATAGGGAAAACAATTGTTGTTCCCAGGTTTTATTAATAATAGGGAAGTTGTTGCTAATACTTATATAATGGGTTATTGGGAGCACACTAACCCTATTTATAGGTATAAGGTTAGGGTCCCTCTAATTAAAGAGATCGACCCCCACTGATACATAGATGTTGGTTGAGCACAACCATATTATTATTCTCCCTTCCCCCGACCCTATCAATCAATAAAAAAGGTATATGTTCTCAAGTGTTTTTCGTCCTTGTACTTTGAGATCCAATAATGTTGGCCCCCTTTTTCTATACTAAGAATTTTCTCTCACTCGCATTGCCATTGACCTAAGGTTTTCGACATAATAAGCTGCCTCAATAAATAATAAGCTCTTTTTATTCCTGGTTATCTACCCTGTGGTTAATATAGGGTAGGGGGTGGAAAGAACCCAGAGGGTGGAGGAATTAATAAAATTTCGAGTTGGATAGAAATCGTTGGAATCATATTAGTGATTGGAGCTTGCATAAATGATAAGTAAAAAGGGCAAGGGAAGGCTGATCAGGCTCCTAGATAAACATATATGGTCAAGTGGGGATCCACGATATCAAATGTTGTGCTAGAGATAGTACTGAATTCATAGTTGCTGATGTTCTACATTAATGCCTACCGTGTCAATGCTATGATAAAAATTTCCCAAAATATCGGGATGAGAGGGACAAGCCCCCATATCCAAATGATGCTATATTTTCATTATATTCACCTAGAACTTCCGAGCTCCGGTATTTTCTCGGAGCTAGAGCTACCTCACGTTCTTGGTTGACCTTAGATTAAGGATCAACCACTTCCGTACCAATGTCAGTGGTAGGGATAAGTTGTAATGTGTTTTCTCCAATTACATATATGATACGGCGATTTGGTTGGAATAGCAATATGGGTCCACCAAATTCCTATTTTGTGTAAGGATTGCATCGATTACATAATCTGAGGCATCTGTCTTGATTTTGAACGGTTGTTGCATATTTTCCTTTTGAGAATAAACACTTGTTCATGCAAAGGCAATGCTTCAACTCTCTGAATGATTTTTGTAGTGCCTTGTCCAAAACAAACTTGTCCTTGGCCCTACCCTTGGTCACCTGGCTCAGGGGCCAAGAGATATGAGAGAACCACAACATGAAATTGTGATAAACGATAAATGTTGGTGATGCCTAAGAAGCAGTAAAGCTTCGTTAGTGTCTTCAGGGCTAGTGCATTGCGAAAGACATGGATCTTCATTGGATCCACATGCACGCCAAATTTATTCACAATGTACCACATTTATTAAAGTCTTTTCATTTTGAATGAAAAATTCTCTAGGTTTGTGTATAGCTTGTGTTGTCCTAGGGTGCTCAACATTTGGTAAACATGCTTCAGATGGAAACTTGATGATTATGTAGATGATTTGAGCTCCAGAAAATACCAATTGGTTACAACAAATGGGGGTGAAACTAAACTATTCCTGAATAAACTAAGTGAGTTTCCCAATTATCCATGAATAGTTCAGACATGGCCACTTTCCCACCAGGTTGATCTCGACCTTGTGGTGCATTCACTCACCCAATTCGATCAATTTCATTCTTCTGGTTTCCCATCCATTGCCCGACTTACAAAAGTGGAGAGAATGCATAGAAACAACATGGCGTAATATCAGGTAACTCAATCCATGTGTCAGTATCATAGTAGTGGTGACATTTGGAATAAAAAAGAAGAATGGAAACACGGGTCCAAAACACCTGGTCATGAAATCTACTACATGTGCCAGCCAACTATTCAACCTCTTTGTTTGGCGGGGAATTAATAATAGTATGGGGAGGGACCTATCGGCCTTTTACACCAGCACCTACAATCTATTTATTGGCGAATTTTGGAATTTGAAGGATTGAAGCAGAATCCAACATTTATTATATCTATGCCACGCTTTCATGCCTCAATGTCAGTAATCGGAATAGTAAACTTCCTTCGCCTTGTTTGTGTTTATCCATCCACTTATTCCACACATTACTACTTCACATGGAGTTATGTTTACCTCTTTTGTGCTACGATATGACATCATTTCCAGCTTCCACAAGGATATGCCCTAATTCCCCACCGACCACTTATTTGTTTACGCATGCTGCGTCATAATCTCAGAGTTTTCCACCTATGCTTCCTCGCGACTGCTGGAACATAGTTAGTCATTTATTTCCCTTTGTGTAACATAAATTCCAAGCCTTTATTTGCATTTATCAAAAAGTGTACAATTCATAACCCTCCCTCCCTACCGACTAGCTGGTACCGCCCTGGGGCCCAAAAATGGCTCACTGCTGCCTCCCATAGGAGTAGGGACCATGTCTTGGTTTCCCCATGGCCAATCATTCTCTTGGGCTGACTACGCATAATCATCTTGGTAATAGTTATCAATTCTCTGTTGTTATTCCAATGTTTGATTTCACTCTCTACCACTCAACCCTGAATTATCTAGTATTAAAAATTACTGGAAATGTCCCCGGGGGGATTTGTTGACCCTTTTATATATAGTGGGGAGATTATTGAAAGAGTATGTTTGGCGACTATAACCCTCTCCATACCTTGGTTGGTTGGTTTTTTTTTTTTTTTTCTACTAGAAGTGTCGCCAGTGACATTTATAATGTGGCCCTAATACCCTATTCTAAAATATTCACAAGACCCAGTTATTACTTTAGTGGAAGGACATTAGTTTTTTTTAGGAATTTTTCTCATACAAAAAACCTCAGATAAAAATTTTGGTTGATTGTTTCACAGATTATAATTAAAGGGAAAATTAACCATTTAGTTTTCAATTTGTCTTATGTATGTGACTCATTTATTTTTCCTAAAGAAAGTCTTTGTGTTCAGGTTTGCTTACAAATGCAATAACCTTAGGTGTTATTGATTTCTTTCCTTTCTTTCAAACTGATTTATTTCTTAGAGTAAAATTCTTGTCATTCGTTACATGTTTCATAGGGATTATATCATCTTCAAGTTCCTCCTACATACAATTCACATCATCATGAAAATTATTTTACCTTTCATATATGTTGAAAGCTTCTACCTTTGATCATATTCTTAATCGCCTCTTTTGTTCACAACGGGGAACGATACCTTTATTTGTGCTCTCTTCTTCGAACCATATTTACATGAGCTCGAAACCCTTTTATTTTCATTTTTCAACTTATAACTCTTGGTCCATGTCAAATTCTTCTACCTAGTTTCCAAATGTCAACTAGTTTTTCATTTAAATTTTACCTAGGGTTTGTTATTAGAACCCTAGGGTTTCCAAATTGTTTTTTATTGATTGAGAAGGAATGCTTTTACGTTTCATCATATTTTGAATCGCCCATTTTATTGACACACAAAATGATAACTTTACTGGTGTTCTCTTCTTTGAACCATATTTCCCTGAGCTTGAAACACTTTTCGTTTCATGTTTCAACTTATAACCCTTGGTCATGTCAACTTCTCCTACCTAGTTTCGAAATGTCAGTTTTTTGTTTTCATCTAAATTTTCCCTAAGGGTTGTGACTAGAACCTTAGGGTTTCCAAATTTATTTTTATTGATTGAGGAGAAATTATTTTATCTTTCATCATATTATGAATCACCATTTTTGTTGCATAGGGATTGATACCTTTACTGGTGCACTCTCCTTTGAACCATCTTTCCCTGAGCTCAAAACAATTTTATTTTCATCTTTCAACTTATAACCCTTGTTCCATGTAAACTTATGCTACCTAGTTTCCAAATGTAATTTTTTTTTTTTCATTTAACTTTTCCCTAGGGTTTGTGACTAGAAGCCTAGGGTTTCCAATTTTTTTTTTAATTGATTGAGAAATAATTCTTTTACCTTTCATCATATTTTAATAACCCATGGACCGATACCTTTACTATTGCGCTCTTCTTCAACCCATATTTTCCTAATCTTGAAACACTTTTCTTTTGATGTTTCAAATTACAACCCTTGGTCCATGTCAGCTTCTGCTACCTAGTTTCCAAATGTCAAATTGTTTTCTATTTAATTTTTCCCTAGGTTTTGTGAATACAACCCCGGTGTCTATAAAAAGTTTTTTATTTATTAAGGAGGAATTATTTTAACTTTCTTCATATTCAGAATCACCCTTTTTTATGACACAAGGACTAATACTTTTACTAGTGCACTATTCCTCGACCCATATTTCCTTGAGCTTGAAGCCCTTTTCTTTTCATGTTTCAACTTATAACCCTTGGTCCTTGTCAACTTTTTCTAACTAGTTGCCAAATGTCAACTTGTTTTTCATTTAAATTTTCCTTAGGGTTTGTGACTAGAACCCTAGGGTTTCAAAATTTATTTTTATTCATTTACATAGCAAATGATACCTTTACTGGTGCATTCTTCTTCAACCCACATTTCCCTAAGCTTGAAACCCTTTTATTTTCATGTTTCAACTTAGAACCCTTTGTCCATGTCAACTTCTACTACCTAGCTTCCTACTATAAAATCATGTAAAGACCTTCCATTTATGGTGATTTCTTAAATAAACATGTATATCTAGATCTATTTTTCACTTATATTATGATGATGATTCACTTGAATTACAAGTATATTTTGTATTCCACTATGTAGGGATGGAAATTGAGCATCCACATGAGGGAGAAGATGTGTCCCATCAAGTTGATCAACCAGATGATGAACAATATGTTCCCTATGGACCTTATCAACCATAAGAGGAACATGTTCCCTATCAAGATGATCAATTATCACTAGGGAAAAATATGTGCCACATCAAGCTAACCAACCACTAAAGGAAGAAAATTTTTCCAATCAAGTTGATCAACCACCAGAATAATGAATTCTTTCCTCTCGAGTTGACAGGGTAATAGGGAGTTGTAATGGTTTGGAAAGGGGTGGAAAATTTGTAAAAAATTTGGATGCAAGCAAAATAGAGGACCTTGGGGAGCCTATCCCTACTCGAACTGTTAGAGACCATGTCAATAACATCATTCAAAAATATTTTTAGAATCAATCAGTTGTTGTGCACACTTAGATACTACATGGAATGATCAAACATAAGAAACTAAATCATGCTACAATTATTTCGGGTGTCCACGATGCTAAAAGCAAGAAGATACATATGAATGTCACTAAAAATATATCAAAGGCATTAAATATGTTTGAAAAATAAAGAAGCCCAAATATTAGAGTTGTGCACTAGGAAATTATGACTACTATTGTTGCACCAAGTACATCAAGACAACAAAAGTTGGCATCAATGCCAAAATTTCTCCATGTCTCGAGAAAAAAATTGCACAAGCATACCAAATTCATGGTTCGAGTGAATGAAAATGATGAATATGCTTGTTGGGATCTTATCACCAGACAATCCTACCAATATAGGCTTATAACATGAATCATAACATTTGTGGTACAATTTTGGGAGAGCCATTCGTGTGCTATTCCATATAGAAAGCATGTCATACAACATCACATAGATAAAGGTGAGTATGTGGAACACACTAAGCACATAGTAGAAATAACATAAGTTTCAATGTTCGAGGAATTTCAAGAAAATAAATCACCATGTAAAGATATCCATAAGGATGTTTCATAAATTGAATCCATGGTTTATTAGGCCTAATAGAATCTGTGACTCATGTTATTGTTGATATCATGTTGAATATCTGTGTAATTATGACACTTTCCTGGAATTTTACAATAAGAACTATCAAAATGACCCTCCTCCTCCTACAGTGCATGATTTTCTTTCATCAATATTGCACAGAAGGGAGCCAAAATAGTTGTTTTACAAGAAACTATGTATAGGTGGGAGAAGATGCACTAAATGTGGAGATTTGAAAATGTTCCATATGAACTTACTTATTGATATCAACCAGTTTGGGATGTCATCTATCACCATCACATGGAATAATTATGAGTATGTTGTAGGAAATGAACCATCTTTTTCAACTATGGCACCTAAGAGGATCAATTATGTTGAGAATGGGATTCCTATTTCATAATTCATGGGGGTGTATGAAAACCAGATCTATAAATATATCTAACATTTGCACAGGTATAGGTGGAAAGCATCTAAATTTAAGCATTATTGCAAAGTATTTCAGACAGGAAAAATATTATTAGTGGCGGAATTTGCTGCGAATTGCAAATTTTCTCCTCAGACAGAGATCTAGAGTGAGTATTTTCACTCAAAACAAGTTTCCATATTCATACATGTTATGTACATACATGCAAAATTGAATTTTGATGGTAGGGATAACACTGGAGAGTAAAATTATGTGATTAAGGAGTATCACTTTTACATCAGTGATTTTTATGCGGAATTTTCAAGTTTAGTTGGAACCAATTTTGGAGTATGATATGAAGTGGATGAGGTAGAACTAGAAGGTTGATCCGTAGCCTCATGAATGAGAGGATTTAGATTACCATATTCCTTATTTCTCATAGCCACCATAACTTGATTTCTATGTTTGGTGGAATAAAGCATCATAACCAAGGAAGAGGAAGATGGATACCGTGCAACCATGTTTGTCTCATGATTAGGAAAGGGATTTTTTAACATAGTAGGCAAGATAGATGATGATTTAATGAATTTATTTACTTCCACCTGATGTGGACAGTTCCAGATAAAATGTTCCTCATTATAGCTTAAGCAAGAAAAATGAGGTTTCTTCTTTTCTTCAGGAGACTGGTTATTTTGTTTTTCCTAAGAAGGATTATATATTTTGTATTTATTTTTCCTTTCTTCATACTTCCTGGCTGTGGAGATTTTCCTTTTGTGGATTGGAATAAATTAATCTTGGAACTAGTCACAGGAGAAGCAGAGGATGGGTTTTGGGAAGCTACACAGGAGATGAACCAAATGGTTTACTCACTGAATGTCGACTAGAATAACTAATCATACCATCGGTGACATGTGATTATTTACGAGGAGGTGGTGGAACAATGTGCAAAGGTCTCATAACATTGGGTATTTTTTCATAGAGAATTCTATATTGAGTGTAAACAAGATCAAAATATTGGGCATGAGAAATTATTTTCTATTCAGTTATAACCCTGCCTTTAACAACGCCTTATGTTACATATGGTAACAAAGACTTAATGAACCATTCAAAAAATAACTGATAGGGGATGAAGGTTTTGACCAAATGACAACATCTTCACCACTCTTGAATATGATTAGAAATGTGAGTGGAGTCAGTTTGTTTAAAGGAGGTGAAAATTTCATTTCCATTTTCATAACGAATGGGTAGCTGAAAATGAGTTTAAAATGTGGTTGTTGAGGCATTGAAATTGTTGAACTAATCTTTTGGAAATTCAATATACCACTTTTTTGCTGTATTGGTCTGGGTTTGTTGAAAAATTTGTAGACAGATATAATCATCATTTAAAGATTTCGATGAAAACCATAAATGATAATAATATGCGTAGATGGGGCTTCTCCAGGATTTCCATTGAATTTTAGGATATTTCTTGACAATTTTGTAGGAATGGCTGACCACCAAGGAGAGTGACAGCTGAGATCATTTATAAGCTGGGTTAGATATGGATATTTAAGAGTTGCTATAAATGACAGCTACCTATTAAATTATAGTGGAGGGTATCTTGGATAAGATGGAATGGGTTGAGCAATAGGTATCTGCGCTGCTGTGTAAGGAGGATTTTGGTAGGATGGATAAACATAACCTTGTTTCCCAGTTCCAAGATATCCTTGAAAAGGTTGAAATGGCCAGGTTTGAATTTGTTTACCTTGGAAAGGCATTTTAGGAATACCTTGTTACGGTTGCCTTGAGGGATTTTTCATAATTCCTACGTAGGGTTGGCTAGTTTGCGCCTGTGCCATGCCAATTGAATTTGAGGAATATCCTGACCAAGCAGTGGAAGTTGTAAGACCCTTTGAAGAGGCTGGGTAAGTGGGACTTGGTAGGTCCTAGATACCGATGAAATAGGCTGAGTTAGAGGTGCAACCTGCAAAGTTTGAATTACATCAGATAAAACTTGAGAATGTTGAGGAATAGATTGATAAGTAGGAACCTAAGGCATAGCTGGAACAGGTTGAGAATTTTTGAATTGATTCATAACCAATCCAGGTTATATGGGAAATTTTGGATGCCAAGGATCGAAAACCATTCCTAGAAATGGTGGACTCGAATGGGGTAGAGCACCAGCTTGTGGCATTTGGTGAGGAGATTAGAACATTCCAGCAATAACTAGACTCTTGGAGAAGGGTACCCATCGTAAGGTGGTGTGGGTTTTTGTAGATGGACATATCCACTAACATATGAACCATATTGTTGATCCATTGAAGGTTGAGATGCAGTAAGAGGATTAGATTGTGTGCCACTCATAAAATAAGTACCCAATGGAATTCCAAAAGAATATGACATGGGGGAAGTCCATGGACACGAGGATACAATAGAAGAGGTACCAGATAATGATTGGTAACCAAGTGGAACAAATGGGTCACCATAAAAATGTGTTTCTAGTGATGTTGCTAACATGGAATTAGCATCAACATTGGTTGTATCACTCATGGTGGTAGATGCGGGTTGAGACACCATAGGAGACTCAGTCATGGTTAACTTTCCCAAAGAGGATTTTCGAGGGAAACTCAAGGATGAGTTGAAAAGAGGAGAAATATACAAAGGATATTATACCAAAGCATGAGGAGGAGGGACTTGATAAAGATGAATCTCTCTTAAATTAACATGAGAATAAATTCGAGAATCTTCTTGAGGAATCTCCTCAACACTCAAAACACTAGGTGGAAGTTGTTCACCGCCGGGCCCAAGATATATAGGTTGTGGTTGGGTCAAAGATAAAGGAAGAGAAGAGGAATAAATTGAAGTACCAGTTACAGTTAACTGAGGTTCCTTAGGTTGTATAACCTCAGGTTGAAATGTGTCTAAGTTAAGAAACTCAGGTAATAAATTTTCAAGTGTTTTTGTTTCGACGGTATCAACTCACCATCTGATAGAGAAGCAATCTTGGGTTCAGTAATCACAGGAAGAGACAATCCTAGTTGGTCAATTTTAGATGGAGGTCCAGAAGAGGTAGCTCTCGAAGTACCTGACTCGGTAGTTTGTGTCCTTTTTATCTTTAGACATCCAGGAGTTTTAACTGGTGGAAGAGGATGTAATATTTTCATCCTACGTGAATGAAGGGGTTGTTGGGGTTGTTGTTCCACGATGGTTTAATAAATTTTAGAAATTAAAAACAAAAATAAATAAAAAAATGGGTAAATAGGAAAAAGGGTTTACCAAGCAACTATGAACTACAATAGACCACCTTAGAAAACCAAGGATTTACGTAGGGGCAGGAAATCTCCTCGAATGTTGTGTTCAGTCTATCATAGTGTACAAGGAGATTGAATCAGTTACTTATGGTGGGATAAAAACCTAGTGGGGACTTCCAAAATATACCCAAAGGTATGTGGAATCGCAATCCGTAATAGTTTTTTCTAATGTGTAACCATACAATGAGAGTGTTCCCATATACTTTTCATGCATGGATCACCATCCAATATACTCGAAGGTACGTGGAGAAAAATTATATACACTTACGTACATGGAATAGGATATCATCCCCGAGATGTAACGCTGAAAAAAAAACAACTACTACGTTTAAAGACGTCAGAATATGTCTATATCCTGGAATTCTAGATTTTTGCGTTAATGTTCCAAATTCTCCTTAAGATTGATTCAATAAATTCTAGAGTTGATCTTGAATTAAGTTTTAGTTTTCAACGCTCACTATGAGCTTCACCTGTATACCCTATAATTCAATCTAGCATGATAATAAGAAATATTTAATTTTAAATGAAAATATATCTATGAGAAGGAAGAGATTAAAATAATAATGCAGCAAACAATACTTCCTAATCAAACATTTCAAATGCAACTTCTCCAATTTCCAAATTTCATGCAAAATCCTAAATGAAAATAATGGAAAAAAAAATATTTTCATTCCTCTTAATCTTAAAATACAATAAATTTAACTAAGATGCAACTAGATCACTGATAAGATAAATCACATAATTACCACTGTAATATAAATTTATTCGAACCAATCAATTATCAAGAAACAACTTTGCAAAATACCTAATTGACAAGAACAAAGAAACACTGAAAGAAATTCTCAAAAAAGGATAATAAAACCCAAATCAAACATAATGCAAGATTTTCAGAGACATGGATACACTTAGAGACACAAGGAAAACTTGTTGAACTAAAATAAGAGAGCAAGGCATAGGAAATTAATTTTTTGCATCTTATAGGAATCAACAAAGGTAAAAAGTAGATACTAGTGCTTTGTAGCATAGGTACTGTTGAGCCTCAAAATTGTGCTTTCTTTCATCTCATTTTACCTCATTTTCCCTTGTCCATTGCTATCTTAGACCCAATTGATCAATGAATATAGTTAAAATTACTTTTAGAATGATTTACATGACTGACTTGCTAAGCTTTGTGATTTTTGCCATTGTAAAGCATTTTGACCGGAACTAGCTGCAGAATGCAGACATTCCATAGCTAACCGACGATTCTGCAGCTGTCTCCACGTTTGGGTATGTTCTAGGTGGCCTCTCAAGAAAAACCGGATATGGGCATAATCCACGTCATGTCTACATGGTTCGTTGCTCATCATGGAGGAAGAAATGAATTCTGGGTACGGTTTTGGAACGTGGGAACACATTTAGGAAAGCAGACTTCTATTAGGACTGTCTCAGTCCAAATGTCTTTTTCCTCTTCACGCAGCCACTTCAAGAGTCCTAATGTGATTCCGATAAGGAAAGACAGTGTTCCTGAAATTGTTGCAAGTCTTGTTATGTGCATTTGCTACATAAACACTTGGGAAACCGAGAGCTATGTTAGATTTTATGTTAGATTTGATGCTAGATTTTGCTTCGATTCTGTGCTACATTTCTGAAGACGCAGAGTGCTATGTTCAAGTTATTTCATCTTTAATGAAGCAGACAGTGTTTTTTTGAAAGCGTTGATTTAATTTGGAGTTGAATTCCGTCAGGTGGTAGAGGGCCCCTGCCTCTTGCACGGATTTATTTGCGTAAATTAGATAAGTATTCTAGCTGCCTTTACGTTTTTGAATTTGAATTAGTAGTTGTTTTAATTAGCTACTGTAGTTATACTCATTCTAAATCTTCCACAAGAAGAAGCTCTTCCAAAAGATTATAATGATGAATGGGAAATAGCTATAGTATTGTAGGATTTGAAGTTGAATTCATAGTTGTTTTTAATTAGCTACTGTAGTTATACTCATTCTAACTCTTCCACAAAAAGAAGCTCTTCCAAAATATTATAATGATGAATGGGAAATGGCTATAGTATTGTAGGATTTAGTTGTAATTTTTGTTGTTCACTATCACAGTTACACTTGTTCTAATCACTCTTTCACAAGAAGAAACTCTTCCAATAAATTCTTAAGAAGTCCAAGACATGACCGTGATAATGAATGATTTAGTTGTGTGTTTGTACTAAGTACCATCTTTGTTCTTGCTCTTAAACGCTTGCCCAAAACATCATAATGACGAGTAGGATATGGATATGATATCTTAGTTTTTTATTGCTTTCAGTCCTTTATGTTTGCATTTGCACTCAATTACACAGTCATAATTGTTATAGCTCTTCCAAAAGAAGGAATTCTTCCAAAATATCAATAATGATGGACAAACAGACTGTATAATTTCATAGAATAATGCATGATAGTATAGTTAGGATGCTCCGGAGTTTAATTGCACTTAACTCATGTTCAGTTACTTTGTTTTGAGTTTGATGATGACTTGTAGTTCAGCATTTTTTTTAGATTAGTGACACTTTTAAGTTTAGCTTTAGTTCAACTCACTGCATTTGCATTCCATAGTCAGTTGTCATTCACTGCACAATAGATTACTTCAGTTGTTAAGATTAACAAAACAACCTTCATTATTTACAAACATCTTCTTGTTCTAAAATCTACAATTGATCTATAACCATATGAACAGAAGACAACATCATTTTAAGGCCTGAAGTACCTCTGCAATTTCCTCATCATTTCATAAACAGAGCTCTCCCTCAAAAGACTACTTTGAAAAAGAAATCAATAACTCTTGAGTAAAGGTTTTGTGACATTCAATTAAATTGCAGAATAGAGTTAGGGATTAGCTTTAAAGTAGAAAATCTTATGATGATATCAATGTTTTACTCCAAACATACTTCAACAAATCTCTAATCAAGGACAAGATGTTGCATCATTATAAGTTAGTTGTTTAAACTGTTTAGTTAGGAAGATTTTCATGCTTAGTTGACCATGTTTCAAGCTCTCTCTCAAATGCCTTTGATGAAAGAATTTGACAAGTTTAGTTTGTGTTTTGAATCATTTGCTTAAAAATCATTATCAAGCTTTGTTTCTGATTGGTCATAGTTTAGATTTGATTCTGTTTTTAGTATTCCAATTGCATTTGTCATTTGTCATCCATCAATTAGGATCCACTCTATTTTTAATCATCAGCTCATTTCCCTTAGCTTTCTAGGCATTTTTCTTGTGAACATAAAACCACCAAAAGACCAAAAACATCATAAATCATCACAAAAGACCAAAAACATTGCAAAACACTACACACAACGCATTAGGAAACAAGCACCTAGGTACATACAGTACACTTCACTTCAGCAGTTTACCAACCCTGGTTGACAATTAAATGAGCTCAGTTTAGGAGACTAGATTGAGACCAAACATTTTAGCACCGTTGCCGGGGAAGTGAAAACTAGGTAACCTTTGTTTCTTAGCATCCAAAAACAATTTTATGCGTAGAGAGAGAGATTCAAGGGGAAGATTTATAAGCAGCAGAGGCAGAAGTTTGATTTCAAGAACACCACTTATTTCATCTAGATCCAGAGCTAGTATACCTTCAACTCAAACCCATCTTCCATCCTCTTCTGATCCTGGACTTCTAGAAGATCTAAGGTCAACTATTCCATTAGAGAAACCTTCCACTTCATCCACTGAACCTGCCATAGAAGAAGATCTAAAGACTCCTAGTAGGGATACAAATCTTTCCACTTCCACAGGAGAGTCAACTATGGCAGAAGAAGGAGGAGGAGGAGTTTTTAATGGAGAAAACACACTATTTGGAGGTAGAGGTAGAGGTAGAGGAGAAGGAGGTAGAGGAGAAGGAGGTAGAGGTGCAAATGGAGGAAGAGGTAGAATAGGAAGCTCTTTTGGGTTCCCTATACTTGATGAAGAAACCAATACAACCATGAAAAACATTTCACCCTCTGTCCTTCCAAACTTCTATGGACTTAAAACTGAAGATCCCGAAACTTTCTTATTCGATTTTGAAGTGCTGTGTAGAACTTATGACTACCTACAAGATGCTCAAAAACTGAAATTATTTCCTTCAACTTTGAAGGGAGCAACATTGAAGTGGTTTATGAGTCTAATCAGTAGTTCTATTAGAACATGGGAAGACATGAAACAACCATTTCTAGAGAGATACTTGGATTATTGTATGCCGGTTAATCATAAGGAAGAAGTGTTCAAGATGTTACAAAAAGAAGATGAAAACTTAGAAGATTTGTTGGAAAGATTTAATTACAACATCAAAAGGGAAAAAATGGAAAATCTAGATCAAGACACCTTAAAATCTCTTTTGTTGAAAACAATTAGGGATGAATGGTTGGATATTCTTAACATGATGGGAAAAGGGGATATATCACAACTCACATTACCTGAAATATATGAGTTATGTATCAACCTTTCAAGAGGGAAATCTAAAACTGTCAAAGGTCCAAGAGATCCTGCTCTTGCAAGGGCAAGTAAGTCTGCTTCTGGGACAGTAAGTAGATCAGAAATAGGACACATTCTTGATGATTTTAAATCTGACATCTTAGGGAGTCTTAGTGAACAAATAGACACCCTCAAGATACAAAACAAGCAAAAGGCTGAATCTGATGCCTTGGCAATCTTTTGTCCCAAATGTAGGAAGAAACATGCCTTGAGAGAGTGTCCTTTAGATGTAAAAGTTGTAGAAACCTGTGTTATTTGTTCTGAGAAACATGAAACCAAGAATTGTCCTTCTCTTCCTGGTCTCAAGGCTGTTTTTCAAGAAGAAACTCCTACAGATTCCACAGAATCTCTTAACTTTGTATCTAGAAGACCTTGGCAGGGATCTCAGACACAAGGATTTCATGATCAAATGTATAATCAACCTCCACCTTGGAATTCTTGGCGGCAACCTTGGCCCCAATTTCAAAATCAATCTCAAGCTTGGGCACAAGGATCACAAGGTCCCTACGGAAGATACTCTCCATATTATCAGTATCCACCATCCTATCCACCATATCCACAATTTTATCCTCAAAATCCTCAACAAAATTTTCCTCAAAATCTTCAACAAAATTTTCAACAAAATCCTCAACAACATCATCAGAACCAACCACATCAAAATCAACCACTTCCATTACCATTCCCTCAAAAATCCAATCAATTTCCAGCTCAACCCATACCAAACCCCAATAATAAAAACCCTTAGAATACATACATGATAGAAGGTCAACAGTTTCCAACTTATTTAATTACTCCTCTAGACCTTAGTGATGTTCAACTTAGGTCTGGAAAGATACTTGAAAGGAGGAAACCTTCTGTGATCATACAAGAACAAGATAATTCTGAGGAAGACTCTCTACGGGTGAATACAAGTATTGAGGAAGACACATCCTTTCAAGACCCAAACACTGAAAAACTAAAACAAAAAGATCCAATAAATCCAACTCCTGTATTAGAGCAACCATCCACATCTACTTCTATACCTCCCTTTCCGGAAAGATTACAAATTGATAGAGGTGTAGAAAAACAAATCCTGGTGCCTAATTATGATTTCTTAGATGAATTGAGAAATGTTTGCATTAAAATTCCATTATTGCAAGCCATCAAGGAAATCCCAATTTTAGCCAAAACAATAAATGAGTTGAGTATGAAGACAACAAGAAAAAGAATAAGAGAAACCAAGAAAATTCAACTGGTAGGACAAATAGCAGACATTATGATGGGCAAGATTGCTATTCCAAAGTACCTTGACCCAGGAAATCCAGTTGTCAAAATTCACATCAACGGAATTGAAATTCAAAACACACTCATTGACTTAGGAGCAGCAATAAATATCATGAGTAGACAAATCATGGACAAAATGAAACTTCCTAATCTTCTCTTTACACCCACACTATTACAATTAGCAGATAGATCTGTGATCAAACCAGATGGGGTAATAGAAGACATTCCAGTGTCCTTAGATTCTTGGGAGTACCCTGTGGATTTCATGATCCTAACTCCTAAGAATAATCTAGGAGGCCATCCTGTTATATTAGGAAGACCTTGGTTGGCTACAGCTGATGCTTTTATTAGTTGTAGGTCCGGTGATATGTATATTTCTGATGGTAGTTCAACTAATAAATTCACTTTATATCCTCCAGCTATGACAATTATAGATCTAGATGACACTCAATGGATAGAGGATGAAGAAGATTTACAACCACTCTTCACAATTTCAGAAATTAGTGAAGATAATCAAATTCTGAATACTCTAGAAAACTTTGAATCCTCTCCAAAACATAAACATGAATCATTTCAAGAGGGATCCAATATTGAGTTTTTGTCATCTAGGCAGATGTCTCTTCATTCTATGGACAAATTTGGCAGCTCTACAAGTGAAATTTTTCCAGGCAAAACTTTGAACATAAACAGGAACCTAGAAAAATCTCAACAAGAAGAGTTAATCAAAGTATTACAGAGACATTCTTCTGCATATGCATGGGAATACACTGACATGAAAGTGATAAGTCCCAAGACTTGTACTCATCACATCTATATAGAGGCAAATTGCAAACCAATCAGACAACCTCAAAGATGGATGAATCCAAATCTTAGGGAAATTGTCAAGGAAGAATTGCAAAAATTGTTAAATGTTAATTTCATCTATCCTATTTCAGATAGTCAGTGGGTTTCTCCTTTGGTAATTATGCCAAAGAAAAATGGAGAATGGAGGGTGTGTGTTGACTACCGAGAACTGAATAAAGCTACTCTTAAAGACCATTTTCCTTTACCTTTCATAGATCAAGTATTAGATACATTAGCTGGCAAAAAGTACTTTTCATTCCTAGATGAGTTTAGTGGTTACAATCAAATCCAAGTAGCACTTGAAGACCAAGACAAAACCACATTCACCTGTCCTTGGGGTACCTATTCCTACCGAGTATTGCCATTTGGATTATGCAATGCACCTGAAACATTCCAAAGGGCAGTATTAGGAATTTTTTCGGATCTAATACATGACTGTGTAGAGGTGTACATGGATGATTTCACGGTTTATGGGGACACATTTGAAGAGGCTTTAGAAAACTTGGAAAAAGTCTTAAAAAGATGTCAAGAAGCAAACCTTTCACTTAGTCATGAAAAATGCTTTATGATGTTCACTGAAGGTATTGTTTTAGGGCACCACATTTCAGGGGATGGGATTAGAGTTGATGAGGCAAAAGTTGAAGTTATTTCTAACCTATCCATTCCAAGTTGTCAAAGAGATGTTAGAAGTTTTCTAGGATTCACAGGGTATTATCGGAGATTTATAGAAAACTTCACCAAAATAGCATCTCCACTCTTCAAATTACTCACCAAAGATTGTGAATTTAAGTGGAATTCTGATTGCCGGTTAGCTTTTGAAACCCTGAAAACCAAAATTTCTGAAGCACCTATATTAAGGGGACCTAACTGGAAGTTACCTTTTCATATCTCGACAGATGCTTCCGATACAGCTCTAGGAGCAGTATTGGGACAAAAATATTTTATTCCCTATGCCATCTATTATATCAGTAAAAATTTGACTCCTGCAGAGTTAAACTATACTGTAACTGAAAAAGAGTTTTTAGCTGTTGTTCATGCCATAAAAAAATTTAGACACTATATAACAGGCTATGAAACTTTTGTTCATACTGATCATTCTGCAATTATATACTTAATGAACAAATCAATCACTAATGGCAGAGTTATAAGATGGTTGTTGCTCTTACAAGAATTCAACATTACTATTCTAGATAGGCCTGGAAAACAAAACACAGTGGTTGATTTCCTATCTAGACTCCAAAATATCAAAGATGACACTCCGGTTGAATATCAATTTCCTGATGAATATCTTTTTGCAATCTCTACTCAAACTCCATGGTTTGCCAATATTGCTAATTATTTAGTTTCAGGAAAATTTCTTTCAATTATGAATGCAAGGGATAAAATAAAAATCATTAATGATAGTGCAAATTATTCATGGGTCGCTAATGAGTTGTACAAGACAGGTCCAGATTTGATCATTAGAAGGTGTGTTCATGAAGATGAGATGCCTGAGATTCTCAAGGCATGTCATGACGAACCTTGTGGTGGACACTTTGTAGATAAGAGGACAGCCTATAAGATCCTTAATCTGGGATATTATTGGCCATCATTGTTTAAAGATGCTAAGGAGTATGTCAAAAGGTGTGACAGTTGCCAAAGGGTAGGGAAACCTTCTCCTTCAGGTGAGATGCCATTACAACCTCAGGTACACATTGAACCTTTTGAAAAATGGGCTTTGGTTTTTGTAGGACCTATTAGTCCTCCATCAAGACAAAAGAAATATATATTAGTTTGCACTGATTATGTTACTAAATGGGTAGAAGCTAAACCATTACTTGTTGCTAATGAATCATCTGTAGTTAATTTTATTTTTGAGGATATTTTTACTCGTTTTGGTGTCCCAAGGAAAATTGTTACAGATCAAGGAGCTCAATTTACATCAAGGCTAGTGGAGAAAATGATGGAGAAGTACAAAATCAGACATAGAAAAACTACTCCTTATCATCCACAAGCAAATGGTCAAGTGGAATCTACTAATAAAGTCATTGAAGGAATCCTAACAAAGACTGTTCATCTACATAGAAGAGATAGGGTAGATAGGCTTCCTGAAGCCTTGTGGGCCTATAGAACTACATGGAGAAACACAACAGGCCATACTCCTTATGAGCTTGTTTATGGAAAGCAAGTTTTGTTTCCCATAGAGTTCCAAATTCAAACCTTCAAGATGGTAGTTTAGCTAGGACTTGATTTAACGGAGGCACAGAAGCATAGACTGGAGCAAATTAATGAATTGGATGAGATCAGACAAGATGCAATTCAGAAAAAAAGTCTAGTCCAACAGCAAAGGGCTAGATGGCACGACAAGTACATCAAAGAGAAGAAATTCAAAGAGGGTGACTGGGCTCTCTTGTTTGATTCAAAATTCAAGGATTTTCAAGGGAAATTTCAGACACATTGGCTTGGGCCATATGAAATTGTTCGAATTTTTGATAATGGGGTAGTAAAAATCGGAACTATAGATGAAGAAGAGGTCACTTTTCTTGTGAATGGTCATAGACTGAAGCTATACCACAAGCCACTCTCAAGAAAAGAGTTTGTCAAGAAGTTCCAAGAAAGCAATGATGTGAAGTTAATGAAGAAGAGTCTCTCTTCTTCATCAACTTGATTAAATTTTCTGAAGCATTTCTTTTTGAAAAATAAAAATAAAAATAAAAATAAAAATAAAGGTATAAACATGAAAACCAATATTGATTGGCATGTTTATACATAAAAGATAGGGTGAAAATCAGAGTCTCTCTGACACTCTAACTTTTTCCATTTTTGTTTTTACAAGCAGTTGTTACAAAAATCATAAGTTCAGATCCATAGTGCTTATGATTCATTTCATTTCATTTCACTCCATTCACTTATCCATCCATACTCCATTTCATTCCATCATTCATATTTCACTCCATTCCACATTTCATTCATCTCATTCCATCCTCCATCCATCTCATTTTCATGACAAAATTCCAAATTTGATATCTTGCTGTAAATGAATAAAACATGTCATGGATTGCAGGGCAGTTCTTATGTTCTTTCACTCCATTTCATAAACTGAATCCATTCCACTTCATCATCCACTTCATATACATCATGTCTCATCATCCATCTTCATTCATACCATATAACATTTCACCCATATTCCAAAAAAACTCCATTCCATGATTAAAATGCTCTACAGGAACATTCTGCAGCTCAACAGACATTCTGCAGCTGATCAACCTTTCTGCAGCCAGACAGTCTTTCCGCAGCTACAAACCCTGAAGGCATCAATCAGCAGACATTAGAATTGCAACAAAGTGACCCAGTGTATCCATGAATCAAAAGCATCAAAGAAGGATAATGAAGACTCTTCCAAAGGTGAACAAGAAGACAAAGACTACAAAAATCAAATGAAAGACAGAGGTAACAAGTTTAAATTATAATGGCATTTCATAAAAGTTTAGCATAGTTTTAGTTATGGATTGTTCGAAAAGGTTGTTTTAATTATTTTTATTGATCAAGACCAATAAACCCTCCACAGAATTTGGATTAAAATCTCCCATTTCAAATTTCATGCCCGATATCATTTAAGCGGTTAAAATGGTCGAGGTATTTGAATTCTTCACGTCTCTTAACCAAATCATTCAATGATGACTCTCTTTGCCGTCGTAAAAATCTCCACCGTCTCTTCAATCATTAATTCATTCCCTCCACCTCACTCCACTACTTCATTCCGTGACCACTGCCATCATTCCATTCTATAGCCGGCATTTCATTCCGTAGACAGAGATATTCTTATCACCGAGAGAAGAGCAAAAGGATATCAGTTTGAATAGCATTGAGCATTATCATTGTAAACGCAGAGCAGAGTAAAAGGGTAAATTCAGAGGTATAGCAGCGTGAGAATTTGAAGCCATTTGATTCCGTGGGCAGACAAAGTATCACTGTGGGCAGAGATTGAGCATTATCACTATAAACACAGAAGTATAGCAGAGAAGAATTTGAAGTCATTTGTCACCGGGAGACAGAGGTGTAGCATTGAAGAATTTGAAGCCATTTGTCACTGTCAAACAGAGACATATCAGTCCAAAGTTCAATTGTCCATGAGAGGCATATCGGCCGAAGTTTTATTTTGTTTTCATTGTCAACAGAGGTATATCAGCTCGAAATTTGAAGCTGTTGCCACTATCAATCAGAGGTATGTCATTCCGAAGTTTGAAGCCATTTTCATTCAGAACTTGAAGCCATTTCAATTCGAAGGTGAAAGTCATTGTTTTTGTGGGTAGAAGAGTGTTAATTTGAACATTGAAGAAGCAATCATGGGTTTCATTGTAAGAACTGAACTAGTGGGTTCAAAATATCTAGAAGGCTACCCTCAATGCAAAGAAATGTTACAAAAAATAGGATGGCTTCAATTTTTGGAGAAATTTAATGGCTTCCACAAAGAAGTCACTAAAACATTTGCAAGATCATTTCAAGGAACTGAAGTTGAAGTGGGAGATGTCAAATTTACTGTCACTGAAGTTTTCATTGCAGAGGCAACAAGGTTGCTCAGAACTGGAGAGAGATGGTTCAAAAACAGAGAATTCCACAATGAATCCTAGAAGCAGATTTTAAAATCACCAGGTATGGATGTCACTGTCTTTAAGAAAGGAATTCCCAGTTCTGCATTGAAAAATAAATGGAGAAACATACTACTTCTTCTGCAAAAATTTATTACATGTGAGGGTAGATATGGAACATTTTATGTCTACCACATTAGACTAATAATGCATTTTCTGGGGGAAGACTTAAACCTACCATATTTCTTGCTTCAAAGTCTGAAGAAGATGGCTTCCTGTGTTCAAAGAAGGGTTCAATTTTTAGAGACAACCCTATATCATCATGGTTTGGTCAAAATTTTGATTGAACACCATCTAGCTAAAACAAATGATACATGGGATGATTTCTTGATAAGAAATAATTTTGAAGAGCCAAAAGAACCCTCACCAGAACCACAGCCTACAAGGAGAAGTAGGAAATGGAGGGCCTCAAAAGTTGAAATTGACAAAACAGTCCAAGAGAGCAGTGAGGAAATCATTTTAGAAAAGTTGACTCAAATCAAGAGACAACTTAAGGAAGAAAAGATAATCAGGAAATCTGCCATGGAGAAAGGAGAGGGATCTTCTCAGCCTAGAAGAAGCCACAGACTAAAGGGGAAACTGAAGAAAACACTAATCAAACAAACAGGGGTAATCAATATAGAAGATGAAGAAGCGTCCATTGAAGAAGATGTTGAAGAAGATTTTAATGAAGGAACCCCTGAAATTGACCCTGCTCAGCAGGAAATTTATGACTATGTGGAAACTTTGGAAAGGAGAGCTTTAGAAAGCAGAGAGAGAACCCCCAGTCCTCCACTGTCTGAAATAGATATATTAAGAAGGGATAGGTATGAGTTGGAATTACTGAATAGACACATCAAAAATGAGAATGAAATTCTCAAGGATCAAGTCAAGCTCAAAACTGATATGAACTCAACCTTATCCCTACATATAGACAAAGTGGAGAAGACCAATGAAAAGTTGAAGAAAAGGAACAAGAAGCTAATCAGGGCACTTACCAACCTAAGGTTCAAACTTGTTATCAGAAAACCCAGAAGATATTTAGCTTCCAGACAAAGGAGAAGGAGAGGATTAGATGTTCTTGCAGAAGCCTCTGAGTTCATAGGATAATTTGCATGAGGACATGCAAGGAGTCAGCAATGGGGGTATGTTGAGCCTCAAAATTGTGCTTTCTTTCATCTCATTTTACCTCATTTTCCCTTGTCCATTGCTATCTTAGACCCAATTGATCAATGAATATAGTTAAAATTACTTTTAGAATGATTTACATGACTGACTTGCTAAGTTTTGTGATTTTTACCATTGTAAAGCATTTTGACCGGAACTAGCTGCAGAATGCAGACATTCCGTAGCTAACCGGCGATTCTGCAGCTGTCTTCACGTTTGGGTATGTTCCAGGTGGCCTCTCAAGAAAAACCACATATGGGCATAATCCACGTCATGTCTACATGGTTCATTGCTCATCATGGAGGAAGAAACGAATTCTGGGTATGGTTTTGGAACGTGGGAACACATTTAGGAAGGAAGACTTCTATTAGGACTATCTCAGTCCAAATGTCTTTTCCTTTTCACGCAGCCACTTCAAGAGTCCTAATGTGATTCCGATAAGGAAAGACAGTGTTCCTGAATTGTTGCAAATCTTGTTATTTACATTTGTTATATAAACACTTGGGAAACCGAGAGCTATGTTAGATTTGATGCTAGATTTTGCTTAGATTCTGTGCTACATTTCTGAAGACGCAGAGTGTTATGTTCAAGTTATTTCATCTTTAATGAAGCAGACAGTGTCGTTTTGAAAGTGTTGATTTAATTTGGAGTTGAATTCCGTCAGGTGGTAGAGGGCCCCTGCCTCTTGCACGGATTTATTTGCGTAAATTAGATAAGTATTCTAGCTGCCTTTACGTTTTTTTGAAGTTGAATTAGTAGTTGTTTTAATTAGCTACTGTAGTTATACTCATTCTAACTCTTCCACAAGAAGAAGCTCTTCCAACAGATTATAATGATGAATGGGGAATGGCTATAGTATTGTAGGATTAGAAGTTGAATTCGTAGTTGTTTTTAATTAGCTACTATAGTTATACTCATTCTAACTCTTCCACAAGAAGAAGCTCTTCCAAAAGATTATAATGATGAATGGGAAATGGCTATAGTATTGTAGGATTTAGTTGTAATTTTTGTTGTTCACTATCACAGTTACAGTTGTTCTAATCACTCTTTCACAAGAAGAAACTCTTCCAATAAATTCTTAAGAAGTCCAAGACATGACCGTGATAATGAATGATTTAGTTGTGTGTTTGTACTAAGTACCATCTCTGTTCTTGCTCTTAAACGCTTGCCCAAAACATCATAATGAAGAGTAGGATATGGATATGATATCTTAGTTTTTCACTGCTTTCAGTCCTTTATGTTTGCATTTGCACTCAATTACACAGTCAGAATTGTTCTAGCTCTTCCAAAAGAAGGAATTCTTCCAAAATATCAATAATGATGGACAAACAGACTGTATAATTTCGTAGAATAATGCATGATAGTATAGTTAGGATGCTCCGGAGTTTAATTGCACTTAACTCATATTCAGTTACTTTGTTTTGAGTTTGATGATGACTTGTAGTTCAACATTGTTTTAGATTAGTGACACTTTTAAGTTTAGCTTTAGTTCAACTCACTGCATTTGCATTCCATAGTCAGTTGTCATTCACTGCACAATAGATTACTTCAGTTGTTAAGATTAACAAAACAGCCTTCATTATTTACAAACATCTTCTTGTTCTAAAATCTAAAATTGATCTATAACCATATGAACAGAAGACAAAAATCATTTTAAGGCCTGAAGTACACCTGCAATTTCCTCATCATTTTATAAACAGAGCTCTCCCTCAAAAGACTACTTTGAAAAGAAATCAATAACTCTTGAGTAAAGGTTTTGTGACATTCAATTGAATTGCAGAATAGAGTTAGGAATTAGCTTTAGAATAGAAAATCTTATGATGATATCAATGTTTTACTCCAAACATACTTCAACAAATCTCTAATCAAGGACAAGATGTTGCATCATTATAAGTTAGTTGTTTAAACTATTTAGTTAGGAAGATTTTCATGCTTAGTTGACCATGTTTCAAGCTCTCTCTCAAATGCCTTTGATGAAAGAATTTGACAAGTTTAGTTTGTGTTTTGAATCATTTGCTTAAAAGTCATTATCAAGCTTTGTTTCTGATTGGTCATAGTTTAGATTTGATTATGTTTTTAGTATTCCAATTGCATTTGTCATTTGTCATCCATCAATTAGGATCCACTCTATTTTTAATCATCAGCTCATTTCCCTTAGCTTTCTAGGCATTTTCCTTGTGAGCATAAAACCACCAAAAGACCAAAAACATCATAAATCATCACAAAAGACCAAAAACATTGCAAAACACTACACACAACGCATTAGGAAACAAGCACCTAGGTACATACAGTACACTTCACTTCAGCAGTTTACCAACCCTGGTTGACAATTAAATGAGCTCAGTTTAGGAGACTAGATTGAGACCAAACATGTACAAATAAGGAACAGGTGTGCGAAAGCGCTCTATCTCCATATCATGGGATGGGTTGGGGCTATTTCAGCCAAAACACAACATAAAGAAAAATAAATCTCAAAGAGGAGTTTTCCTAAGCTCAATCAATGGCTTAGTGAATCAAGAAAAGTCACTTTAAGAGGTGAAAAGTATGTTATGGTAAAGGAAACCACTAAGGGAAGAATTGTTCCCTAGTGGAGTCACCAATTATAATATAATTTTTAGCCTGGTATCAAATACATCTCTGGGTGGAGCGAGAGGTATCAAGCCATAAATTCTGGGTCTACAGATAGATGTCGATATCTCCATACCAAGGTTTAGATGAATCTATCAGAAATAATGACTCATCAGGAATATAATTTTCAGATGTGGATTCAATTTTTGAAGACGGAAGGTCGCAAATCAGTTCGGAAAAAAATAAGGGTTTCTTGGATTTGGAATTGTTGAATCCTAGAGAATTAAAATCCATTTGGAGTAGTTTACCCCCAACAATTTTCATGACAAGATGTATGTCATTAGGGTGAAATCAAAGACAACCATTGTCTTGTGAAGCAGAATGTAGTGACGACACATTTGCATAGCTTGGAAAACTACCAAAGCTAAGTTTTCAATGTGATTATATTTGATTTTTCTATCATTTATGTTCTGAATCAAATAATAAATGGGATGTCAATCCCCTCTGTTGTCCTCTTGGATCAATACCATAACAATTGTAGTAAATGGAACAATGAGATACATGAAGTAATTGTGTTGAAAATCCAAGGGATACAACAATGATTCCCAAACCAAAACATATTTAAAAGCATCAAATTAATTTTGAGTAGTGTCGTCACAATGGAAGGGAACCCATTTCTTCAACAATCGAATAAATCCTTTGGTCAATTTAGAATAGTTGGGAAAATATCTCCATAGAAAGTTAGCCTTCCCTTGGTGGCGTTGT
The DNA here is from genome assembly GCA_034641835.2 of Pinus albicaulis. Classification (NCBI taxonomy): domain Eukaryota; kingdom Viridiplantae; phylum Streptophyta; class Pinopsida; order Pinales; family Pinaceae; genus Pinus; species Pinus albicaulis. The sequence goes on from CM076580.1 coordinate 882,990,281, forward strand.
TACTGAACAAGAGAGGAAGGAGTGGGAACATTGAGGATTGCATGGAATTTAAGTGGATCAATATGAATTCCTTAATTTGACACAACAAAGACGAGAATTTGATTAGATTGAACATAAAACACACATTTGGCAGATTTAGCCTAATATTATAATGACGACAATGTAAAAATATAGTCCTGAGACTCATCGAATGATCTACCCGATGTATCGAGTGGGTAGGTAAGTCATCCAAATAGGGTTGTAAAATTTTCTTAATGTCATGGAAGGCATAATTCATAGCCCACTAAAAATTTTCCCCAATATTTTTCAAACCGAAAGGGAGATTTCAATAGAAAAACATGCCCCATCGAAAGATAAATGTAGTTTTATGTTGGTCCGATGGGAGGATGTTTATTTGGTTGTAGTCAAAAAAACCATCCATAAACAAAAAAAATTCACTCCCAACACAATCATCAACAATATGGTTGATAAAGGGGATGGGATAGTTGTCCTTAGGACAAGCATGGTTGATGTCCCAATAATCGGCACAAACACAAATGGTGCCTTATTTTTTCATTACAGGAACAATTTTCGAGACCCAATCAGTAAGAGGAACTGGATATATGAGACCATCATGCAAAAAATTTTCAACCTCTGCCTTAATAACAATATATTTCTTAGGATGGACCCAGACGTAAGCGTTGTTGAAATTGATTAACATCTAGATACGTTTTGATCTCATCTACAACAATATTCAGATAAATACCTGGAATCTCTTCATATGACCAAGAAAAAATGTCTTAGAATTCTTGGAAAATGGTTTTATAGATATTTACCTCATCAAGAGAGCAAGATACACCAATATCCACATTCTCGACAATGTTGGGTTTAATCAAAATATAAAGAGGGATGGTCTCTTCAATATTCAATAAATTATTCTCAAAATTGATATTGTGAATACATATGGAATTGATATATATTTCAATGACATTAGGTCAATAAATTACACTAATATTATCATCATATGTATCAGGAAAGGAGGAACATTGATGATTATCATCCCATGGTGCATCATCTGAGATCATGATTTCCATGATGCTTTCATTAATAGAAAGTGTAATGGAGAAAGGATCAGAAGTTGAACCATAATCTTGGGAATGGTCGACCCAATCTATCGAGGAGGAGAAATAAGAAGGTGTTGATCATGATCAATAAATGGATTCATATACGAGTTCAATAGGATTGAGCAGCATGCGATAACCAAATGCATCAATATTATAAGTGTATGGTACTATCCAAGGATCAGAGGGAATAGTAAAGTAACATATCATGTTGATAAAGGCAACTAGATTCTTGTTTTCAGGAGGAGGAAGGGAAAAAGTTCCCATCAAAATGGAATCCTTAAGAAATCTAACACCGAAATGATGATAAGGATGTGGGGCTTCTCCCGCAAGAGGGATGCTTTCAGTAACTTGATAATTATTGGAAAAAAATAAGAGAAAATCAATGGCCATGATGCCCCCTGGTGAGGGAAAGAGATCATTCTAAAATAGGTTGAAACGAAAGCGGCCATGGCATAAATCCATGTTCGACCTTGTAAAAGGTTATAACCCAATGGTCCATCTATAACTTCAACTTCTACTGACATTCACTACAAGGAAAAGACCTTCTAGCGGATTTTTTTGAGGAACCACTTATAAAAATACCCCAGATATCCATTTGTAGCAGAGGTTACTAGAGGAGGTTGGCGGGTGGAGGTTTTCCTGGATGTTTTTCGTCTGGTGCATTATCATCCTAACCCGCACCGGTGCATTCAACCATATAGGGAATTAGTGCGCAAAAAAAATTTGCACACCGAAAACCATGCGGCCTGCACAAACCTACCCTGGTGTGTCTTATTACTGTAGCACACCAGTGATTTACAAATATTCTGCACCAGTGCGTCCTAAAACCCCGCACCAAAACTGAAACTGCCCGGTGCGGTCTTAAGAAACTGCACCGGTGCGCCTATAAAACCCCGTGCACCGGAACAGGGTAAATAAAAAAAATTACGGCCAAAAAACTGCATTTTTCACTTTTCAGTGCTCCATAGCTCTCAAGCACCGGTGCATGTTATCCTTGTCTGAGTCGCCCTAACATCGGTGCTCCCATTGCACCCATTGCACACACTGCTACTCTGCATTTTCCACTAATCTGCATTTTGAATTTTGCAAAATGGTGGGAAATTTTACTTTTGCAAATTATACACCCAATATGCCTACTCGTCAGTCAAATGTACAGATATTTTTCTTGTTTTTCCATAATTAAGCCTTTTAGCAGATTAGAATTGTAAATTAACTTAAATTAACCGTTTAAAAATAAAATAAAATTTTCTCGCGCGGTGCACTCGAGCCGTTCAACTCGCATTGGTTTGTGGTGCTGCCTATAAATCTACAGGTCGCACTGCTACCAGTGCTTATGGTATCTGCACCGGTTCCGAGGAAATACCAAAAGGTGCATCGTGATATTTTAAAATTTAAAAAAGGTGCAGTGCGGTCAGTTACCCAGCCGCACCTTTGACCTTGTGGAATAATGGCAATGCGATGCGTTGACTTAAATATATTCCCTGGGGTGGATATTTTTGTCAGCGCACTGCATTCTGTAATTTAGACACGGTCAACGAAACGGCCTGGTAAAAGACCGCACCGTTGAATAAGTAATGATGTCAGGAGGTCAATGCATTGACCAAACCATATGCCCCGGGGCATATAGTTTGGTCAACATACCTCCCTCCGACATCGGTCCATAGTTAACGGTGCGGTATATTATACCAGCATACCATTGAATTCTGAATAATGCCAGGAGGGTGGTGCGCTGAAAATTTTCATGTGCACCACCTCCGGTGCGCTAGAAATTTTCTGGTGCACCGCCTCCGGTGCGTGACAAAAAAAGACGCACCATTACCAGTGCATGCCTATTTTTTGTGGCACACTGACTGTTTTTTTTTTCAAAAAAAATTATATATGTATATTCCTAAATACATGTATCATTTAATAAGAGAATTGTATTTAATATGTCAATCATTAAGAGACGTGAAAGGAGAGAAAAAAGGGAACACCAACAACAATAGACGAACCAATATAACATGGTTCGTGAGTGGAAGGCACAAAAGAGGGAGAGAGATGCGTTTCCTCGCCCTATTACAACAACTACCTAGGGGCTCCTGAGGCAGGTAGGCCTCCTCACATTCTATGAGGAGGCTACTTCCCTAAAGAGCCATGGTGTTTTTTTGCGACATCTTATGCGCAGGTGGGATGCCCACCTACATGCTTTCCGGGTTGGTCCTAACTAGTGGTACGCGCCCACTGAGGAGGACATCTATTTCATTAATGAGCTATCTAGGAGAGGGGTGGACTTTCCCTCATTCCCAGATGTTCTAGTTAGCTATGTAGCAGGGAGTCAGTTGGCATACTCCCAAAGATACATTAGTGCGGATATACCATGTCCTTCAGATTTTCAGGTCTCTGGAGGGCAATTACGTATTGTTGCATTTGGTAGTGAGGTGGTGAGGTGCCTCTCACTTCTAATTTCAACCATTTCACACAACACCAGCGATGGGAAACACATTAGTTGCTCACTTCTATATTATTTTTATTATTTAGTACAGGAGCCACGACTTTTCAGTTGGTCTACCATTTTTTTACAGCAGTTCTTTACAACCTTAGATAGATGTCGTGCTTAGGCACAAGGGAGGGTCAACTTCCCTTTTTCTTTAGAGCTATTTTGTTTATTTTTTGAGAGGTTTTTGGAGACAAGGCCTACTTTTGTTCGACAACCTCATAGGAAGATGTTGCATGCACTGATGCACATGTGGGGATAGATGATGCCCAAGAGGGGTGAGACTGAGTTTTACCTTAGGATATCGCATGATGCACTGGAATTGCTAGCCAGTGTTGACGATCATCCCTTCGTTATGGTCCCCTATCCTTATGCTGGTTTGGATTGGCGAGGGTGTGCCAACATCCTCTTCACAGATGATGAGCTGCCGGATGATAGAGGTAGTATAATATTTTATTTAAATTTATTCTAACACGTTCTTTAACTTGTTTTTATTAAATTGTGTAATGAAATTGTCTAATTTTTTTTGTTTAGTTGCATATATTTTGCAGATATTGGGTCTTTTGATGGCGAGGACATGCCAGTGCCACCAAATGATCCAAGTGTGCATCCTGATGACGATCAGGATATGCCAGATGCCGATGATCCTAAGGCTAGTGCTAAGATACCTGCTCCTGTTAGGCGCAGTAGGCTTGATAGCCAATTCAGGTTGGAGTTGGGCGACCAAACATGTGCATTGATTATTGAGGCAGGAGTCAAGCCTGCTACTATGAGAGACATACAGGCCGATGGTAGGCTATTACATATGTGGAGAGGCATGCCACATGACATGTTCAACCTAATGCAGCATGTCATAGGAGCTACGACCTTAGTTACGTGGCAGAGGAGGACCGTTGCACGTTATACGCATGGCCAGGGAAAATTTTAAGGATAGAAAATTATCTTGAAGTTTAAAAAATTAGCGAATCTCACTTGTCCGTAATATGTAATCTATAAAATGTTTATTGATGTATTTACAAAATCATTCAAATTTATAATGATTTTATATATACTCTCTATATAATGTTGGAAATTTTTAACATAAAATAATTTTATATTGTAAAATTTGGGAGAATCATTTTTATAAAAAATGGAAATTGACGAATAATTTTTTTGGGAAAAACATGGAAAATTAGCCCATTTGCAAATATTAGCCCCTAAAATTTTCCATGGGCATGGTCGAGGCGTTGCACATGATTGACAGTCCGCGAGCAGCGAGTCATCATCTGATGATCACTATAAGGGGAGTGATAATCGTTCACCTTGCGCCATGCCATATGAGAAGCCTCCACTAGCATCGAGCGACATTCATCATGGAGAGCAGGCTGAATCATCGACCGCGAGTCAGTAGCCTGTAGCATCCTACAGTACTCATGATCATGAGTAGGCTGTACCATTGACTATGTCGATTCATCACAATGAGAAACCGACAGTTGATCCTGATCATCATGAGGCACTAGTACCAGATCGACAGGCATGTGATGATCAACTTGTATTTGAGCTTGTCGAGACTGCACCATTTACTGAGCAGGCCTCAACTTGTACTACTTTTGATGATGTACCACCGGCTAATATATGAAATTTATATTACAGTTGTATATTTTTGACATTATTCAGTTATATATATATATATATATATATATATATATATATATATATATATATATATATATATATATATATATATGGTCCATGTATTTTATGTTCATGTTGCAGTTGTACTTAATTTACATGTTGGTGATCATCATGATGTGTGTATTGTTAGGTCATGTTAGATATGTTCATTTAATGTGCAACTTGCAGATAGATGTGTATGTGATAGCAATTATTTCACATGAGATGTATATTTGATGTTTGTGTTGTGATGATGTTATATAATGCTAATTGTGTTTTGTTCTATGATCATGATCACGATTATGTTAGCGAATTTGAATGTGTTTTTTAGTCAAATATGATGTTTGTACGATGGTTATCATGATCGTGATGTTTATTAATTAATTTAATATTAAATGATCATGATATTGTAAAATTGTAATATTTGTAATTCTAATTGTATGTAAAATTATAAAATTGTGATTGTATTTGTATTAATTGTAATTGTTATATGTATAATATTTGTAAAATTTTAATTGTAATTGTATATATGTAAAATTGTAATTGTATGTAAAATTATAAAATGATAATTGTAATGGTATATATGTAAAATTGTAAATTTGTAATTGTAATTGTAAATTTTAAATTTTTAAATTTGTAATTGTGTATATGTAAAATTCTAAAATTCTAATTGTAATTGTAATCGTACCTGAAATTGTAAAATTGTAATTGTAAGTATAATTGTGATCTATGTAAAATATTTTTAAAATTTTAATTGTATTACTGAAATGATTGTAATTTTAATTGTATGTAAAATTCTAAAATTGTAATTGTAATTGTAATTGTATGTAAAATATTTGTAAAATTTTAATTGTATTAATGTGAAATGATTTTATTAAAATTTTTAAACTTTTAAATTTGTAAAATTTTAAATAATTGTAAAATAATAAATCTAGAATAATATGAATTATTGTAACATAATAAATCTTAGAAAATAATAAAAATAAATTCATTTGCTTTAGAATTATCATTATTTTACTATGATCTTACATAATTGATCAAGTGAAATATTGATTTTAACATTAACCCAATGCAAATTACCAATTAATTCAAAATACATATTATAATGTTTCGAAAAAACCATCTTAAAAAGTATAAATATTGATGAAATAACTCATGTACCATATCACTCTCGGTTCTCATGATCACCCTCAGTATCTTCCAGCTCGCATGGCATGATAACACTATTGTTCTCAAAAATATGTTTTGATCTAGGGTCATGTCTCAATACGAACCACCAATCCCTATCCAATAGATCTGGGTGAAAAAACACCTAGTTTCAGTGTTTGGGGAAAACATAGGGCTCCTTAGCTTTATCCCACATCTTTCTAGAGTTGTTACATATCAGCCTACTATCGTGATCTTCCTTTACATTATACCGATCAAAGGTGTCCCACCACTTTCGCCTAAAAATAACACATTAAAAAGAAAATAAATCCACTTCAACGATCTCTTGTAACTTTTCGACATAACCTAATGTCCCTCATACTAGGTTTTGATCACGGTGGCTAGATCGACTAGATTGATCAAACTTGACTTCCACTCCATAGTCTTATGAGATGTTTCCAACATCGACATTTTCTGTGCAAAAATGGTGTCCATATGTCCACATATATGGGAACAAATGCACCTATTATAATTTAAAAAAAAAAATCATAGTGTCATGTGTCTTATAATAACCCAATAGTTAAAATATGAAATACAAACATCTTATAAGTTTCAAATGTACATATAAATTAAATAGATTATTATCGAGTTGCTGCACCCAATCCCTACGTTTAGCGCATCCTCTTCAGCACACAGGTAATGACCGATTGCACCATATTTCTCTCTGACTTGATCAACAACCCAACTATTGGGGCATATTTTTTGCATATTTTCTTTTAAATGATCTGGATAAGGCACACTTCTACCATTCAACTATCAGAATTATTTCATGTCACTATCCCATTTCATCCTCTTTTTCTCATACAATGCAACCAACAGTTGTGTCGCTTTAGAATTGTAAAGAACGAATTTATTGATTGCTTCAATTTATGCATTCACTGATGAAATCAAACCGACATTATATGGTACATAGAGATCAAAATATACATTATATCGAATTTCAACATGAATATTTACTTTGTGTAAATTTGAAAAATTATAAGTCCCTTACTCTTTATTAAGCGCTTTTTTCCACTCGTTTGGAGAAACTCCCCTTCTCTCTTGTATTCATCCCTTTCATCATCCCAAATCACCGCAGCTGGTCTTTTGTCGATCTGCTTGATGTACTCATTGCATAATAGAAAGACTCATACGATATTTACCCCTCTGACATAGAACCCTCCAGTTTTTCCTTTTTTCGAACAAAACCTTTCAATTTCTTCATGTGCCTCTCTAAGAAGAACATCCAACGACAAGAAACCACCCCACTGATTCAACCTCATCTACTAGGTGGATTAGAAGATGAACCTGCAAGTCCATGAAACTCGTCGGCAGTTCCTTCTCGAGCGTACAAATAATATCAACAATATCAACTATCTCTTGATGCCACCATGGAATGCTTGCCACATGAATCTCCTTTGACGTGATCCAACATAAAAATGCAGATAATTTAGCTATGGAAAATCCTAGGTCTTGAGGGAATTCATGTTTCACACACCGATGCATGAACAAAGGATAATGAAACTATAAAGTTATAAACATGTGCAATAATATACAAAATTAGTTATGTTTTATGAACCCTGCATGGGATACATTTTATTAATATAACAAATAATAAAATCATGCTTTTGACATTATACGTACTCTTAGAATATTCAAATGGTCATGCAATCTCAACCTCAACAAATGGTCATCCATGGTGAAGCAACGCCGTAGTGAAGACCCGTATGAATATGGCATCCTCATAGCCTTTATAACTTCCTTTTCCAAAGAAAGATCAAATTTTTTTAAAATCCATGGGACATCAGCTTCTTTGAAATACCATGAATTAGAGGGACCAACTCCTGCCTCTGATATTGTACTTTCTAATCGTCTTGGCCAATGTTTCTTTTTATTTTTTGAAGTAATAAGATCTTTCCTAACAACCAATGTCTCACTTTGTTTCGAATATATGTTCCTCCATAAAGGAGATGAAACATTTTTAAATATATGCATGGGATCTAATAAGTGGGTAAGCTTAAGATGCTCCCAATATGGGAGGTTATAAAATATAGATTTCCTTTTCATCCCAATGGGAAATTTCTCAACATAAGTGTCGAAGAATTCTAGATCATCAAACATAGGCTCCCCATTTGAATCAAACATTTATATGAACTCCTTCTCTTGCTCTCTCTCATATGCTCTAAGCCATTCAGCTAGTGTCATTATTGGAGGCCTTTGGGTTCTCTCTCGTTTACCATTGAAAGTGGATGTTGCTCTTCTGTAAGGATTTTACTATGGGAGGAATACCCTGGAGCAATCATACAATGGATTTCATAGGTCCTTGGATTGTCTATCTTTCAGAGAAGGTCCACAACATTTACATCCAAAATACCCTTTTTTTACAAGACCTGCAAGATTATTGTATACAATTAATATGCATGGCATGTTAAATAATATCATGAAGATCAGCAATTAAAACTAAGTAAATAATTAATATGTGAAAGAATTGTTACGTATATAAACGAATCAATAAATTAAACATGTAATTTACCAGATCAAACTCCTAAGCCTGGATAATCATGTGTCATGTAAGCACATATGCCATACAATGTAAAACTCCTCTCTGTTGTGATGGGTCTTGATACATCTTATACTTTTATCCCATCCCATAATTCCTTCAATTCATCTGCTAGTGGTTGTAAGTAGACATCCATCTTCTTCACTTGTCTTCTACCAGGGAGTATGAGAGCCAACATAAGATGTTCATTCTTCATGGAAAACCATGGGGGGCTATTGTTATTGATCACTACTAGAGGCCAAATAGAATAGTTGGTGTTCTGGAGGGAATATGGGTTGACACCATCCATTGATATGATGAGTCGTAGAATTTGTACTTCATCCTTGAACTTTTCGGGCCATGTGTCCTCTATATGCTTCATGGTTATTGAATCAGTTAGGATTCACATAAATCCCAACTCAATTCTGTGTGAGGCATGCCATCCCTGCAACATTGCTAATTCTTTGCAACGAAAGAGCATTTGAATCCTTGGGATTATAGGCATGTGCCTCAATATCTTAAAAGGAGGACCATTGCGTGATTTACCCTTATTTTTTGATTTATCATACCTAACATGCCCACATTTCGGACATATATCTTTGTCTGCATATTCTCCTCTATATAGAATACAATAATTTTTACATGCATGATATAATATGTTCTTAACACCCAACATTTTCAACAATTTCTTTGCCTCTTCGCAGCTACCGGGCAAGAAATTATCACTCGGAAGAACCTTATATTTGAATAAAATATAGTTGGTGATCATGGAAAAATATATTAATAAGTGTACATTAATGTCGATGTAATTATTAACATTCATAAAATTTACCATTTGTAATGTTCATTGTGTATTGATTATATTTCTCAAATTTATATAAGGGATGACTTTATGGTAACTTACCTAAAAATTTCCAAGAAACATGCGTTCGACAAGCCAAAATTTTCTTTCAAGTTGTACAATAACATTTTTGTCCCCAACTGGGTAGACTTTGACTCACCGCTAGGTCCAAAGAGAGGGGTGGTGGAAGCAAATTTAAGGCTTTTGAAAAATGTGTCAGCGATATGAGCATCATCCCCTAGCTGATCATAATTTTGGAATGCATCTAACAACATTGTTTCCATGGTTGTCGTATCCCTTAAGTAATCATTCATACCAACCTCTAATTGATTGCCTCCATTTCCAGCTTGTGAAGAACTACTATTGCTATAGTCATTCCTAACTGGTGAATCTGGACGTAGTGGGAATTGGATCGGTGGTTGATTCAACCATTCTTGGTATCGTTCCTCTCTAATTTTTTCTCTTAATTTTGTCTTCTCTCGATTTGACATTGTCGTGGGGTGCAAAAAAATATGGTAGGTAGGTCGCTCATCATCACTAGAATCCTAATAATTTAAAAAAAAATATTTGAACATGATTAGTACAAAATTTATGATATCAATCAGTAACCAAGTTGACAATATTTCATGATTAATTGGTTTGACATTGAAATTATTACATTAAACAATATAAATTATAATTATTACCATCATTGTCCCAGGATTGTGGCTAGAAGATGCAATATTGTTACAATTGGAAGGGTGAAGCGGTTGTCCATTTTCATCTACCAAATGCGCCTTGCAGTATGCTGCTCCTAATAAGAGCTTCTGACGTTTTGGAGATGTTTGAATATTTTGTGCATCTGAACTCGATGCTGAATCTGGATGAACTTGTAAATTTGTATAATTATAAATTCAATTAAGTTGTGCATGATTGACATGGATAAAAAACATAAATTCAATTAGATAATGAAAATATAAAATTTGAAGTAAATATTACGTCTCGAGATGGATAGGGAGAACTCCGCGATGGAATTTGAGAAATATTATGGAATGAGTTGGATTTTGAAGAATTGTCCATTGAATATAATTATGATATTTTCTCCCTGCATTTGAGCAAAATCAACAATAAATTTTGGTGCACACACCTAAAAGTAATTTCGGTGCCTTAAAAATGGACTTCTTATTATCAGTACTAATGTACAGATCACTGCACCAGTGCATTTTAGTTACTGCGCATTGGTGCTGTGTTATAAATGGATACACCAGTGCGGTGCTATTAAGTGACACACCAGTGATGAATAACCACAAATAAAAAAAGCACAACTCTATTTTCTTTAAGTGAAAAAAAGCTGTAAATTGAAAAATGGGTAGAAAAATATTTTCAAAAATCTAATTTCATAAAAAAATTCTTTAAAGACTAAATTTTTTTCATTATTTCACTATTTTTGCAAAAAAATTCAACCAGAGATTTGCAGGAGACATACTTGGAGCAAGAGAGCACGAGAGCATTGTGGAGCAATGAGATACGTTCAAACAGAAGTATTCAGACAATCAGAATTCCAAACCTTTGGTGATTCAAATCCTCTAGCATACAATTTCAAACGATTTCGTGATTAAAGTTTATTGTTTTATTTTTTTATTTTTTTTTTGTAGTTTTTTTTACACAGTAAGAAAAATAGCTCAATTTATTTTTTATTTTCAGAAACATAATTTAAAAAAAAATCCATTTTTACCCTAAACCCTACATTTTTTTTGTTTCTTACCTCTCGTCTCACTGTTTCTGTGATTTCATAATTAGGGCTTTTCATTTTAGATTTATAGGGTTTGTATTGCTATATATAGGCCTAAGACATCCAACCATGGGACGAATTGCATAGTCAGATCCCATTCCATGTCGGCCCTTGCGTGAATTTTTTAAAAAATATATTTTTTTTTTATCAGTGTGCTTGACATAACCTAGCACACTGGTGCGCTGCATTATCCCAGTGCACCATGGAAGTACTATGTGATAAAAATTTTAAATTTTTTTTTTTTTTAAATCAGTGTGCCATATGTAAAATAGGGCACCTCATTATGGCGCACCGCGTTCGTGCTATTTCACATTTTTTTTTATTATGTTAATCGATGCACCATGTAACATATAACACATAGCACTGGGTCTCCTAGTTGACAGAGAGCATCGTATGGTGGTCCCTTGTTTACGCAGGGTGTTTATGCTACAAAAACTAACATTGGACGATTTTTATTATGTTTTCTGTGTTAATCGGTGCGATGGTTAACATGTAATGCACCAGTGCTCCTTGTTGACACAGAGCAGTGTACGGTGTGTTATACTATTTTTTCGGTGCGTTTGACCACTACGCATTGACGTTAGTGCATACACCATGAATGGTGCACCGGTTTCTTAAGATTTTTTTTTTACCTGAAAAATTGACAATTTATTTATAAAATATATTAATGAATGATATGGTACAGGTTTCATATAGATAAATAAATGGCTGACAAGAGATCAAGTAACAAAAATACTGATAACACATCAAGAAAACCAAAAAGGGAAATTTCTTTGTACATTCTTTACAAAAAATATTATTTTTGAACTATATGTAAGTTTTACTAATATGTATTGTTTACTATGTATCATGCAGAGCCACAAAATGACGAAGCTTGATAACACTATTTATGATCTAGGACCAGAAGAACATAAAAGCTTGATAGAAAAATTCCAAAAGGATGAATCAGGTGAATGAAAAAATAATATCGATCCAATATGAGTTTATTTTTTTAATTTTAATTAATAATATACTTGAAATTATTAGATAACATGTGTCAAACAATATATTAATTCACACCTGTTTAATGTTCTACAGGGACCAACAACTCAGAAAATAGAAAATGAATTTGTTCTAGGAAAAGAAAAAAATAGAACATGCAAATGAAAATGAATTGCTCCTTAGCTCATTTGGAGTGGTGCTGGAGGTTAATGAAAGGGGGAAAAACTTTTAAAAAAGTTTGAGGGATCTAGTGGAACGAATGTATAGACATTCTTTCCACTTATAATACAAAAATCAATCCAATGATTTCAAGAACCAAATTTTATCTAAACTACAGGAAGAGTTTCCAGAGAATTGGTCAATGAGACATGTCAGACTTTTAATAGCAAAAATGTACAAAAAAAAAAAGAAGAAACGAAAAGGTAATATTCCTTTAAATGTTTGTCTAGAATTATTTATTAATATCATTTATAAATATCACTTTTGTTATATTTAATTTTCATATATCAATATAAAAATTAAATAGTTTATTGTCATGTTACATTTTCAGGAAGATTATGAAAATATAAAAAGTTGAATGAGATGATAATAGAAATATGCTAGTAGGAATGTCCAAAAAGGTGTACAAGGAGATGGTCAAAGAAATGGAAAAATTGCATCGCAGGAGGAGCCATCTCAACAACAACGTGCTTCAAATGTAATATGTAATCGTTGAATTTTTTGATCATTAGGTATAATAAATAAAAAATTTAGCATTAAATATTAATTTTAAAGTATTTTCTTGTAGAAAAGAAAAGAAAATGGAACCCATTCAACACATAAAACAGGACGACAAGGAATAAAAGGGTTGATATCTAAGTTTGTGAGTAATTGTTACTTCCTTATAACAACTTAACTAGATTTCATTTTTGTATTTTTTAAGTTGTTTTACAAAAATCATCATTGAATGTATTCAAACAGGTGCTAACATACAAAGAAGAACCATCAGACGAATTGATTGACATTGGGTTAAATATGGGTTGTGAATATATGTTGGCATATCAGAAATTAATTGTGGAATTTGTAAGTATCTATTGATCTTGTTTTACTTAGCTCCGTCTATAATTAATAGAACAAAAAAATCTTTTATATTAAATATATGATTTATTATTGGGTATAAAACTTGCAGAAAACAAAATATGGAACTGTTCCAACAAATGAAATCTTGAAAGATGGCATACTACATGGTTTTGAAAGAATGTGTATAGTTCGTGAGTAAATTGTTGCTATGGTACGTCATTTCTTTTCGATTTACATTGATGTATATTATTTAATATTTCAATTTTCATTATTCTCACCAATGTATATACACTCATTACAATTTATTTTTATGTTTGTAGATGGAAGGTGAAGAAGAAGAAAACAATCAACACTGTGAACACAACATTCCTGAAAATAACCCATCATGGAAGTAGCTCTAGCAATGATAGCAGTTCAAGCAAAGAATGATGATCACTATGTTTGGATATCAAAGCAAGGCGTTGTATTTTTTGAAATATTTGTCTGTGAAATCAGACATTTTGTTTAATGTAATGGACATAGTGTCCCAATTTAAAGACAAAGGGATACCAATAACTATCCCATTTTGTATGACAAAGACTGTCTTATATATATATATATATATATATATATATATATATATATATATAATATGTTTTAGTTTATTCTACTGCGTTCTCGATTGTCGTCATGAAATGTAACACCAATGATTAAATTTATGGATGATTAAATATTATAATGAAGAGATATGAAATTTGATGATATGATATAACAAATTAATCCAAACATCACATTCAAATGCAATAATAAAAATTTAATTAGTATGAATACTATTATAAGATATGTGTTGTCTTTTGATGAATAATGAATTTAAAAAAATCACAATAATTATGATATGATATAAAAAAATAATCCAAACATCACATTCAAATGCATTAATAAAAATTTAATTAATATGAATACTGTTATAAGATGTTTTGACTTTTGATGAATAATGAATTTTAAAAAATCACAATAATTGCACTGTCATAGGTCGATGTTTCTAAAAAATACAACATGAACACAGGTGCATGTCAGTTACTCTACACCGATGCGTTTGTATGATACAGCGCACTGGTGTCTTTCTACGACCTATAGGCACTGCACAAATACCAATACCAATTATAAATCTCAGCGCGTTTGTGCGATATTGCACACCGGTGCATTTATGTGAGTCTACGCACCGATGCATTTGTACGACCTATGGGCACCACACAAATACCAATACGAACTAGATAAAATGGTGTGTTTGTTTGATACTATGCACCAGTGTGTTTATATAACTTGACGTACCGGTGTGTTGAGATGACCTATGGGCACCACACAAATCCCAAGACAAATTAGGACAACCCCATGCATTTTATCACCAACACTGCGCCTAGGTGCAGTTTTATACCTTGACTGCCCAGTGCATGCACCTTGGATTGCCCTGAGCCACCTTCTATATGACATGCACCAGTGCGTTGACATATTCGTAGCCCATCGATGAAAAAAACATCTGTAATAACCTCCGGCTACACAGTTTTTTTAGTTGTGTTGAAATTCCATTAAAATCTCTGCCAAAACCTTCGTAACCATAAAAAAAATGTTGTAGATTTTTTTTTTTTGACAATTTTGGCCAATTTTATAACACTAATTGTTTTTCCAGCTAATTCCACTTGTAACGAATTCAAAATTTTGTAAGGCTTGAAGCATATTCCATCAAAGGATTTGAGAGTAGTGGGTGAATGGTTGAGTTGAGGAGAACCAATAGACTTCCAATAAGAAAGTGACATGATACAAGTTGAATCTCCTTTATCCACAATTGTTGGATGGATGATTAGGAAGCTAATAAGTTAGGGTCTAGGAAGCTTGAGCCAATGTGTCTAGGCTCATACATAGTTAAATGTGTTCTTGTGAAAGTGGCTTACAAGCTTATTGATTTTGATGGAATTCCCTTGGCACAACCAATAAATGGCGTGTACCTCAAAAAATACCATTCTTAGGTTATATTTTCATGGTCATTGTGTACATACTGTCTATAGGTGTGTTGTGTGTGCTTGTAGTGTGTTCAGAGTTTCCTACTGTATTTGTTAATCTTGTTTTACATTTGGTTTGCAGATGTCATGATTCCCTCAACCATATGTTGGTTATGCTGATGGAGCTAGTTGTAGTACTCAAAACCTTTCCTCTGCAATGTGGGCTATCTATGCTCTGAGTGGCGAGTTAGTGATTCCACAAGGGATTTGTATCGACTTATATACCAATAACCTCACTGATTATAGTGGAGTGATCGATGTGTTTTCTGATGTTATTTTTCATGGAATGTGTCGTATAGTAGTTAGAATTGAATCACAACATGTAATACTACATTTAACTAGGGTTCATTCAGTAAGAAGTCCAACTATGATTCGTATGTTTTTAAGGGTTCGTATTTTGGAAAGTCTTTTTTATTACATATATCAACGCATTCCTAGAAGTCTAAAAACATTAACTGATACATTAAAAATCATGTTTTAAAAAGATATTTGTGACATATGGAAATAAAATTCAATCCACAACACACGATTGAAAAAGGTAATAAAGAAAATACGAAACACCGATATACAAATAATTGTATAGAAGGCTTGGTTTTATAAAATAATTGTGTCTGAGACACATATGGCCACACAACCTATCATATGAAAAATACATGTAGTCAGAATATGGCTCTAAAGCCTCCTAGTAGACTAGTACCAACAGTGATCACAGTAACAAACAACCGTGCGAGAAACCTTGCACAAAAACTAACTGATATAGTTGGGCACTCCAATGGTGTAATGTTTTAGTATCATAGAGATATGATTGACCCTAGTATCTGGTATGCCATGGGTCAATCCCTCAACATGACACTCAAACTCTACAAGAGTCTCAGCTACATTGAGATCCTGCATCTCCTCCTCTACCCCTGCAACTACCTGTGCTCCAACCTGTGCGAGTAGTGGCTCTCCGTGTCGTTGAAGATAGGATGCACCCATT
The DNA here is from genome assembly GCA_034641835.2 of Pinus albicaulis. Lineage (NCBI taxonomy): Eukaryota > Viridiplantae > Streptophyta > Pinopsida > Pinales > Pinaceae > Pinus > Pinus albicaulis. The sequence continues at coordinate 883,006,901 of CM076580.1, forward strand.
GGTCGAACATGTCCAATATCTCCATGTGAAATCAATAGTTAGGTTTGGATACATGAAATAATAAAAAAATAAATAAAACCAAAAAATAACAAACATTCAAAATGATTTTGTTTTACCTATGTCACTCCATTGCCCGCATTCAGGTAGCACAAACTCTCGGTCTCAACGAAAATAAACTCTGACATATGGGTAGTCATCGATTGTGACGAACTACATAAAAAAATATGAGAAGAAAAAGAGAGTGAAATTCACGGAATAAGGACCCGCATTTCAAGAGTTGAGATCTACCCATCACCTCATCCATCGATCCCTAGGATCCAGAAGCTCAAGAGAATTTTGCTAAGGACAAAGTAGTGGAATCCTCTATAAGGAAAATGATATCAAGATGGAACTATATCCAAATTTTTTTAGCCTACCATCCTTTGATTTATTGAGCTATTCCTAGCATATTCGCTAACACCACCTCAGTAGAATTGAACATGGTTGGTTCTATGCATTTTATTGCATATTGAATTTGGGACCTGTTAGCCAAATGCAGAGTAGCACTTCCAGCAAATCTAGTCATAATGAAAAGTATTTTCCTGAGAGGAATCATACCACATTCTTAATATCTATCTTACTATATTTTTTTGGCTGGGAATGAGGCCTACAATGTGAAATAATTTAATCGTTGACAGTCTCACCTCCCCTTCTCATTTTAGACAATGAGATAGGAGCTCCCCTTCTTGATAAACCTGTTAAAAAATAAATGTTTTCCACCTATATACTGAGGATGTGCATCGAGCCTGAAACATTGTGCCTAAATATTCCATGCCCTAACTAGACATTCCAATGATTCCAGCTGGGATCTCATGCCAGGAAGCAAAATAACATGAGAATTCCACAATTTATTAAACCCTGAAGAATTGTTGGATCATTAGAAACATCCAAGTCATGGGTATCGTGTTCTCTTTCTCACCAAACCAAAGCCATTTTTGCTTTGGTAGATACCTGAAATACAATGAGAAGAATCTTTAGAATAAATCCCATGAAAAAAATTGATAAAAAAATAAGTGGAAATCATATAACCATTTTTTGAAACGTGCCCAACACACCCTGCTTCAAGAGGAAAGAGCATTGCAACACACCCTCTCTTATTTGGGAGGTGTGTTGAAGCACTCTTCCTAGTGTTAATCCTCTAGGACCAGTTCACCTTTTGACATTGAGAGGGTATGTTGGATCTAGGGCACAAATATAAAGCCCAAATGTGCTTAAAACTCAATTTTTTTTGCATGAAATAAAAAATGGGAATCGTGAAAAGAAAGAGAAAGGTAAGATCTCCTACCTAGAACTCGACACACTAGAAATGGTTGACTGGTTTGGCCACAATTAGCTGCTGATGTTCAGCCAAAAAGAACACTCAGAGCTCACTCTCAAGAGGTAAAAGTGAAAATGGTTAAAATTAATTAACTTTTTTGTCTATTTATGGTCAATTTTTTTATTATTTTATTATTTTGACCTAATTTTTCCATATATCATGTATTTTTTAATTTTTTTGTGATGTTCTAAGCAGGTTGAAAGTTCTTTGAAGGATTTAATGAAATTTTTAAGTTGAAACAAGTCATTTTGATAGTGAAGCATAACTTTATCACTTTTTTGGGTTTTGTAAACTTACGAAAAACAAACCCCCTAGAGTCCTCTTTTAGCTCTTTTCAGACTCCCTAAACATGAAGATATTTTCGAGCAGTTTGATTTTCAAAATTATTAAAGTAAATTAAAATACATCTACTCATTATAAGTTTAACCCTTTTCCCGATTGGGATAAACTATTTCCGAAGAAAGAATACCTTAGTTGAACATGGCTAAGAGGGTCTCCTGAGTATCATTTTCTTCCTTTTCGGACACAAGAGACAGTTTTATGAAAATAAACCTTAGGATTTTTATTTTTCGCCTCTTTTTCAAACTCTCTAAATATGAAAAATAAACTGAGTTATGCCTCTGCTGGACTCGTAAAATCATCGAACAACGTTGGACTTTTTGAACTTGACGGGACCGAACCAATCCTTACTAGGGTTTGTTAAAAATGCTCAGAGGGATTCATAAGAAGGATGAAATTATAAATCAAGAATATGTTACACTCCTAAAAATTGTTAAAAATAAGTAGGTACTAATCATAAATGTTGGGAAAATTGGGAAAATGATATACTTGACCTATTAATGGAAGCGAATCACTCTTGAACTTGAAACTCTTTCACTTCATCTTTGTCACTGTTGGGTTGGGAAATATGCTTGCCTCTTTGGTTCATCATACCATATCAAAGCCTCCATAATTAGTTTTGGGTCAATGTTGCCAATTCCATAAAGTGTCACTGATATGTTCCAGAGAATTCATTCAATTCATATCCACTACAATACTCTAAAGCCTTCATTCATTTTGTTGTTCCTAAACCATTTCCACATCAATATCATTATTTCTCAAATATTGATACCTATTTTGTGTCATTGATAAGGGATACATCGAGGCCCTCATATGACAGATTTCTTCTTATAGGCTTTAGCTCATTATCCAGGAAGTTGACTTAGAAACTCTCTTTGGTACCTTGGAGCTTGCATACATCAATGGAAAATTCCCTCGCTCTCGGTGACAGGTCTTCGTCATTGGCCCTCGACCGGAAGATTTTGTGTGGTGTTCAACTTTTGCTCATCTATTCACACCACATAGATTGTACTATGGTACCTTGAGAGCCATTAAAATCATCGGTGGTTTCTCTCATGTATGTTGATGACTTACATCATTGACCAATAATCAGATGGTGTCTACCATGTTTGACTTCATCTCATTTATTCACATGGTTAGACTTGCACATTAAGTGAACTAGTGAACTTGATAGAATAACCCATATATAGTTTTATCCATCTGGATTGTGATTTTAGGATTAATACAAGATTACAAAGTATGACAGACATGATCATTTAGACAGTCATGTAAGCATGGGTCCATGAAATTTTTTTCACAATCCCTTCGCAAATCCCTAAGCATTACTTCTCCAAAAAGTTCGAGTTTCTGGGGAAAATTTCTCGAAAACATTATTTTTAGCCCCAACCCACATTTCATTTTTGGCCACTTGAATTCAGAACATGTTGCATACTTATTCACTAGCAGTGGTTAACACATGTTTCTCCCTTCTGCAGGTGCGCCGATTTTAGAAATTTGGGAAAATAAAAATATCTCTGAAGATTCCTCTCTAGAAGCTTCCAAGGTAGTTTTAACTATTTACCACATATAGATAGCTCACATTCCTATACAATCCTATCTTTGAGACATGATCTCTTATCCCTTAAACTGATCCTCCCATCATATGTGGATATCAAGCCCATAATGGTAAATCCTAAACTACCACACTTATGCTATAAATTTAGTGTCTTCCATAGCATTAGGGTTTTCTTTTGTAGATTGATAGTGTCCTCATTTTTCTTCCTTAAACCTAAAGGAGACAACATATTCATGCATTAGGGTTGATGTTGAGGTGTGCTTTGTGACAAGGAAGAACAAGTCAACTTGGGGAAACATCTACAAAGTCAACTATTATTTATGGTTAAAATCTCTCTTATATTTATCAATACAAAGAGTATATCGTTTTCCAATATTTGTTGTGTTATGTTTTCACTCATGTATTTCAATGGCATGATGATTCACTGAATAGATATTTTAGATTATGCCACGTGGATGTTGTGGATCCTTTGCTTGTTTTAGTCATATGTGTTGTTCTAATCATAGCACTTGGAGCTAGAATTGGAACTTACAAGCGAGGAGGAAAGAAATTCTTACTATAGATTCCAATTAGTATTTTTTCCCATAATCTAATTTATTTAAGGAAAAATTCATTCTTTTTTTTCTTTTGTTGTTCTAGATCATACCACTAGATCTAGGGAATTTACCTTTGCCTGCAATCGTGAAAATTTTGCATAATAATGATGATCATGAGCATGACACATTATTCATGCAACATTGCTTTGACCTGATTTATGAATAATTAAAAAAAATGAGATATCATTGAGGAAGAACTGGATATGGTCAGATGATTATTCATGGCAGTTCAAGTTAGAATATAATTTTTATTGGTTTATTTGACTACACAAGAAGACAAAAATTCAACATACTTGGAGCTACTTTGAAACAAGACATGGAAAGGGTGAGCATGATGGTACAGGTGCTTGTGTGAAGCAATAAATTAGGAGGTACCGAATGATTGATGATGAAGAACGACTCAAATCATCACTAGAGGTGGTAAACTAGTGTAGATCCCATTTAGGACATGAAGGTCATGAATCTATTAGGCTTGTGTGTACGTTCTTATGGAATGTTTAAATTGATGATGTGAATATATCCATTCCTTGGTATTGTAATACTGTAGAAGGAATAAGGGAATTACACTTAGCGCAGAGAAAATACATAGGGGAAATATTTTCCATCAAGACAAGAAAAATAACATGTTTTTGTGAGTTTTTCATTAGTGTTTATGGATGTATACTTGATCACTATGAAAAACATGGGTATGTGAAATGATGGAAATATGTCCCTCTTAATCCACAGGGACCTCATCCAATTCCGACATGACAAGAGATGCACGATGAATAGGTCATCGTTTCACTTGATCATGATTGAGTCTGTGATTTTGTAAGAGAAGGTATGTGGCCCATCTATCACTATAATTTTTATCTATAAATTGAATTCTTTAATGTATTTAACTAATACATATTTTTTATTTTGGTTGTAGGTGATGTTTTTGCTATCACTTCCCCTGCAGGAAACAAAGAGAGCATGTCCTACTATTTGATGTGATGCACAAAGGTTAAAATTAGGTTGGTGAGACCATATGAAGATGGATAATTCACATACCAAATTGGTGACATGGTTATGGTCGGCCATTTTTTTGAAAAGGTTAAAAAACTGATTGATCACATCATTTATAGAGATTTTATGTCTGAATATATATCTTGTTAATATGGTCATCTAGTCATAGCAACTCAGATCAATATGATATAAATAAAAACAAAGAAATGTGAACCAAGGTTATGGAAGATGATAGAATCAAACCATGAATGTATTATGGAGACTTGCATTCCAATGAGCCATTGGCTAGATGAGTATATAATGATATGACAAGCCCCAAAGCCAAGTCTATAGTAGTCAAGTGTAATCTAATCTAGTATAAGGGATCTCAAATGTATGATTTTTGTAATCTATAAATGTGACAATTGGATACTCTTGTAATTTGTAATTTTGAATAGAGAAATGTTTCCCTTTGATCTAAGATGGATTCATAATGGTGTACATAAATGTTATATAAGCTTTAGTTTCCTTTATGTTCTTAAGTTTCTAAAGTACACATATTTCAGGGACGTTTTATTTTTAGGGATAAGATCCTTATGTGAACCTCATATATCTAAAATTTAATTAAAATTCAGAATCAATAGGGATTTAGATTTAGATTTAATTAATTTTTTTGATCGTAAATTTCATTTACAGAATTCATGTTAAGCATGCAATAAATTTTATCGATCTATATACATGTCATACATTTGGTTTCTAGAAAATCCATTTCAGAGTGTAACAAACAAGTTTATATAATATTATGTTACTTAAAATGGGAATTCAACTATATAAGTTATGAACAACATTGAAATATGTTATTAATAAATATGTCATGTGTCAGTTTGACATAAAACATGGAAGGAGTTACACACATGATTCATATTGGATTGTAAAATGTGTATCATACACACACACACACATATATGATGTTATGAATATAAAGCTATTTTAGATAACCTCAAACGAAATAAAATCGAATAAAACTTATTTGTAGTTAACATCTTGATATGTTTTAAAATAATTTAATTTAATACATTGATTGTGCACTAAACAAAACTTTCTACAAGCCAATATGACAACCAAAATTGTCATTTTGTAAAATTTTACTTCTTGAATGTTCTTAATTGAAGGTTTTAAGATAAGGAATTGATTGCAATACTTGGATAGACAATTAAATTTAAGAAAGTGCATAAAATTATAGAAATCTACCATTATTTTTTCAAATTAACATACATTGAATGCAATAAAAGACACTTTCTACAAATTCAATATTAAATTGATGTAGATGACATATTTTAGTTCATTTTAAATATCAAAGTGACTTGCATCATAGTAAGATTGTACTTACTTCCTTAGTATTTGAAACTAAAATTCAATTTTTTTATTTTGTAAAATTTTATTTCTTAGATGTTCATAATTGAATGCCTTAAGTTAAGGAATTGATTGAAATATTTGGATAGCCAACTAAATTTAGGAAAGTTCACAAAATTATATAAAATTGTCTAAAAACATATATATATATTGTTTGGTGTATTAAATTCCAATACATATGAATTATTTCATGTGTTATGACTAAGCTCTTAAGCACGACTTGAAAAGAAATACAACTTAATAAAAATTATTAGTTAAACACTAATAGTTGAAGACATATTTTAAAATTGAATTTAAATCCTATTTGTGTTTTTTAATTGAACCATGAACATATATTTTAGTTCATTTTGAGTATCAAAGTGACTTGCATCATATTCAAAGACTGTACTTATTTTCTTAGTTTATTTCCTGAGAAGTCTAAATTGTTATCTTGTTAGTTACGTATGATAATAAACTATCCATATGAAAATATATACAAATTACATTATACATGAACATCCAAAAACTGAAATAATAACCATCCATAAATTGAAATAATGTTCATGGATCCATACAATGTCCATGTATGAAAATATACAAAGTTTGTACATCACATGTGAATGTGCCCTATGAAATGGGCCTAAAAATATAAAAAATATCTATGATCCACTCTAGAAAGTATCACTTATAGAACTCTTATGTATGTCTGACTACACAGAGTGAGTCTCCATAATATGGTACTAAAATATAACACATTCAAATTCAAATTAATTAGAACATTATTTGTACATAATAAACAATATGGAAATAAATGACTTTGAACTGTGAATTTAAATAGTCCCCTACCTGTGACTTAGTCGAGTGAAAATTGAAGTAAGGTGGGATGTGGGTCTGATCAATATGGGTTTGGTGCTCCCCTACTTATGGCTTAATTCCTCCATACAAAACATCCTACTCATGTGTCCACATAATTGCAACATTGACATCCCTATGCATATGGGCCTGTGTACACAATGGCAAAGAAAAATTATAATTAGTCTATGAATTAATTAGCATGCATACATGTAACTTAAAGAAAGAAAATGTTGAAATATTAGGAATGATTTTTTTTACCTTAACTTCTAGTCCATGGGTGTTGTGAGGTGGAGGTGTAGGTGGAGGAGATTGAGCCATGGAAACATTTACTAGAGGAGGCTGCTATGGATGGTCAGTTTCCCCCTTAGATGAACTTAGAAACTATCATGAAACTGTCATGGATGGTCAGTTTCTCCATTTGGGATGTGCATTCAAGTTATCATGAAATTATTAATATAATTTCATTATGATACAAACTTATTAATATAAATAATGTATAATTTGATGATAAGAGACAAAATTTCTGTATATATGTACCTGGATTTTTTCACGTGGGTCGTGCACCCTCCAAGTGTTACATATGGTATCATGACACATACATGGATATGAAAAAAGTTGGTCATTCCATAGACTCTTGAGATATGAACCATCATGTAATGAAACTGGTAGGCCACGATGAAACGAAGGTGGTCTGCTCATCTCTTGACTCAATGTGACATGTACAATGGCCAATGTCCTATGCATGATATCTGTAATGGTATGCCTAGTCTTAGCTCCAAAATGCAACGAATTCTCTAGATATTTTGACAATGCCATGCTTCAAGATGGTTGTGGAAAAAATATCGGAGGTGGTGCTAGATGCACAGGGTCCCTACAAGCCCCAACAGGTTCATAAATGTTGATCAGCGGTTGTCATTGATGTCAACCCAAGCAGCACCAGGGGCTACCCCAATATTGAATGGGAATTCTGACCTACCAAAACACTATATTATGGGTCAAGAATGATTTTGATGGTTTCTTATTTTCAAGATGTTTTAGTTGATATATGGTACGCTACGTAATTCTTCACAGTTTGAGAGATATTCATGTTTGAAGTTTGTAGCCCCAGTTAGTGGGCTAAAACCCCATGGGGTCATGGCATGGGTCATTGAAAAGTCATAATTAACATTTTTTAAGCTCATAAAATCCCTCCCACGTTCACTTGTTGAAGCCCCTCTCAAGCTAAGCATTTATATAAATTGTGATCCTCATATCCTCCTTATGCAAGGGATTTCACCATTTGAAACAGGTCATCATGGAATTTCTACTCTAAATTTTTTTCTATGAAGGTTCAAAAGCTGAAATTGTTATGAGGTGAAGCTGAAATCCTGAGGAAGATCCTGTGAAAATTTAAGATCACGGTGCACAATATGTTCAGAGATATGATATGTGGAAGTCAGTGTTTTTGCAGGCTCCTGAAATTCATCTCAAAGAAGTGACCTTGGGAAAGTCGCAATAAGTCTCTCTCTGAGTATTGGATTGGAATTCTATAAAAAGTGTCACGACTTGTAGTATTCTCTCTATCAATTTCAAATCTGAATGAAGAAACAGTGACACGTGGCAAGTCGTACAAGTTTTCTCTACTAAAACAATCCATAATTAGGGCATTGTGAGAGATTGGGCATAAATCTCTCTTGAAGAATCCAAATTGGGTTAGAACTGTGGAATTGGAAAGAATACTCATAGGAATAATAAAAGACCTAAAATCACATATTGAGCATCTGAAATAACAGAGATACACCAGATTCAATATCGAGCTCCTAGAAGGCAAGAAAAAGCTAGATCATGTGTTATCGAGGGTTGCAAAGGACTAGAATTTCTAGGGCAGCAAATCAAAGAAAGGTGTAGCAGAGGGTAGCATGACAAGAGTAGCAACCACGGTGAAAAACAACAGCAAGAAGTTCATCACATAAAGTCTTCAAGTGGGCAGCACTGCATACAGTCACTGTAAAGTATTGTACTAAGTCATTGTAAATACATTATTGTAAAAATTGTAATAGTGTCTATCTGCCTAGAGTTGAAGAGGCTGTGTCGGGAGGTCTAGGATAATCATTAGGTGGTTATGCAATAATTGGGGTTATGGTCTAGTGTATCTTCTTCTTCTACATCATTCTATATAATTGTAAAGTGGACCATTTTCCCTGGTACGAGAGTCCATTCTTCTTTTATTCTTCTATAGGGTGGTAGGGTGGTGCTAGGGTGAGTTGTAGCTCATTGGGTGTTGGGGCATCCGTTCAGTTGAATACTGAAGAATCTCGGGCATTGGAGCGTCCATCCAGTGGGAGCTGGAGAAGAATCCTTTTCTAGATTCTAGGAAGTTGGAGCTTTATTTTCAATTGGAGTTGAATATTAAAGACTTATTAGAAAAGAATTAGGTGGTTTTTGTTCCGTAGTGGGTATACACCTTAAAAACTGTGTGCATTTGTGTTACTTTTTTTTGCTTCTATCATTGTACAAACACTAATAATAATTGAATATTAAGTAATGCTCCGATTGAAAGAAATACTAATTCACCCCCACTTAGTATTTCCAACAATTGGTATCAGAGCTTGGTTCCTTCAATAGCAGTTTAACAGCTGGAAGGAGGTCATGGAGCATACCAAGAATGGTGTACCTCTGTTCAATGAAAATAATTATGCACTCTGGAAAGGAAGAATGCAGATCTATCTCTTGGCGCAAGGTTATGAAGTATGGGCCATTGTTCAAAATGGATTTACATCAACCACGGATGAACAAGGCAAGAAGAATTTGGTGAATGATGAAAAAGCAAAGAATATTATTATCAGTGGACTTACTGAATCTTCTTATCATAAGGTGTTGGGTTATAAAACCACCAAAAATGCATGGGACAAGCTTGAGAATATATATCCAGGTGACTCAAATGTCAAAGAAGCAAAGCTTCAAATCTATAGAGAAAAATTTGAGCAACTCAGAATGAAAGAAGATTGCAATGATGTTGCATAATTCCAATATGTTGATGAAATAACCAATACTCTGGAAGGATTGGGAGAGCCAGTTGACGAGAAGAATATTATACGAATGGTTCTTAGAACGTTACCAGGGAGATTCAACCCAAAGGTATCAGTCTTAGAATATAGTGCAAAAATGGACAAACTCAGCAAAGAGGAATTACATGGAGTTCTCATAGCATATGAAATGAGACTTGATGAAGAAGAGGGTACTTCACATCTAGAAACTGCGTTCATTGCATCTAAGAAAACCAATAAGGACAAACAACCTTCAATTGAAAAGACATGCACTTGCAAGTGTGAAGAAAAGGAAGATGATGGAGAAGGTCCTTCAGATGAAGAATATGCTTACTTTATGAGAAAATTAAAAATTGGTAAGGGAAAATTCATAGTTAAACTTCCACTAATATGTTTCGATTGTGGTGAGGTTGGGCATTTTGCAGCAAAATGTTTGAAAAAAAGTGATGGAAACTCACAAGGAAAGAAAGGCTTTAAGAAATTCAACAAGCAAGGATCCAAAAGGAACTTTCTCTCTAAAGAAGATAGCTCATCATCCGATGTAGACAATGAAAGCGAAGAAGAAGCCAATGAGAGAGAATTGTTTATGGCCAAGGAAAATAAACAAGAGGTATCAAACAACGAAGAAGAAGTATTGACCATAGAAGAATTTTCTAGGGAAGCAATCAAGCTTATAAAAGAGCTCAAGGAAGAAAACATATATTCCAATACTCTTGAAGAATAAGTTCAAGGTCTCAAAATTGAAGTTGAAGAACACAAATGCATTGAAGAGTTAATTCAAAAGAAGTTGGAAGAAAGAAACCAAGAAAGAGAAGAATTAGAAACCGAAGTAGTTTCGCTGCGTAAGGAAGTGAAGAAAGGAAAAACTATCCAAAACTATGCCAACAGCTCAAAGGCATTGGAAGAACTCATCAACAATCAATGATCTTACAACAACAGAACTAGCATCGATTTCAAAGAAGAAGAAGCAGGACCTTCTACAATAAAATACAATGAACCTATGAGATCTGACATGCATGTAGACTTCATTGGACAAGGTTCACAAGAACAACCTTGGAAGACAATTCCTCTACAAATTTTCCATCCAGGTACCAACATATTTTTTATGGCTATTGTTATTCATGTGGAAAATTTGGTCGCAAAGCTGTAGAATGTCGCACGTACCCCAGGAATGAATATAATTCCAGGAGATCTGTCAAATATGAACCTCCCAAGTCTGAGCAAAACATCAATAGATTTGAACATTTAAGAAATATTGAATGTTACAAATGTCAAAATTTTGGACACATAACCAAAGACTGCAGACTTGAAAATCCTCCAGAAGAATCTTTGAAGCCATAGAACGAATGAACATGGAAGAAGAAGAAGAATGATAATTGTGCAGTCACTCTCAAGGCTCAAAACAACAAAGGTGTGTGGTATGTTGACAGTGGTTTCTGAATGCATATGACTGGAGATAGAAGAAAATTTGTATCTCTGAAAGAGAAGAAGGATGGAACCATATCCTTTGGAAATGATGGATCTTAAAATGTTATAGGATCAGGTACCGTCACTCTCGGAAGCAAATATTTTATAGCCAAAAATGTTCTATTGGTTGAAAACATGAATCACAATCTGCTTAGTGTTGGAAAAATGTGTGATCAAGGACACACAATACTATTCAACTCCACAAATTGTGAAATTGGGAAAGGGAGGTATGGTGAAATTGTGGCTATAGCAAGTTGAGCTCCAAACGACATATATGTTCTGGATGAAGAAAATAAAGAATTTCTAATAGCTAAAGAGGATGATATAATATTTGGTAAAAATGATGATCGACTAAGTAAGAAGTTTGCTACAAAGAAGAAAATTGATTTCGAGATGTCTTTACTTGGTGAGCTGACATGCTTCTTAGGGCTTCAAATATCTCAGCAAGAGAAAGGAATATTTATATGCCAAGCCAAGTACATCAAGGAAATGCTCAAGAAATTCAAAATGGAATATTGCAAACCCATCCTTACCCCAATGGTAATAGGTTGAAAATTGAGCATAGACGGCTCATCTAAGGATGTGGATCAAAGGTTGTACAGATCTATGATTGGTAGTCTTCTATATGTAATGGCCTCTCAGCCAAATGTTATGCAAGCAGTTGGAAAAGTAGCAAGATTTCAACCAGCACCAAAAGAATCACATATTATTGCGATCAAAATAATTCTTTGATATCTAAAGGGAACAATAGAATATAGCTTGTGGTATCCCAAGGGTAAAAATCTCATTATTCATGCCTTTACAGATGTAGATTGGGCAGGAAGCATTGATGATCGTGACAGTACTCGTGAAGAATTGGAATATCTTCGCCAAAAGCTTGGGATTCTCCCAAGTTCTCATTAGATTTTCCTTATTCATAATATAAAGGGGGAGTGGAACTGTGTACAGGTCTGCATGATGGTTGTGTGTCAGGGGGGGTTACCCTTTGCCATTGATTTCAAAGGGGGAGAGAATGTTGTAGGAAGAGGTGTCATGATCGCAGGGGGAGTACTTGTGTTGCCATCAATGCCGAAGGGGGAGATTGTTGATCAGTGGTTGTCATTGATGTCAACCCAAGCAGCACCAAGGGCTACCCCAATATTGGATGGGAATTTTGACCTACAAAATTACTATATTCTTGGTCAAGAATGCGTTTGATTTTTTGTTCTTGTCGAGAAGTTTCCGTTGATATATGGTACGCCACGTAATTCTTCACGGTTTGAGAGATATTCATGTTTGAAGATTGTAACCCTAGTTAGTGGGCTAAAACCCCATGGGGTTGCGGCATGGGTCATTGAAAACTCATAATTAATATTTTTTAAGCTCCTAAAATCCATCCCACGTTCACTTGTTGAAGCCCCTCTCAACCTAAGCATTTATATAAATTGTGATCCTCATATCCTCCTTATGCAAGGGATTTCTCCATCTGAAACAGGTCATCATGGAATTTCCGCTCTAAATTTTTTTTGACGAAGGTTCAGAAGTTGAAATTTTTATGAGGAGAAGCCAAACTCTTGATGAAGAGCCTGTGAAATTTTTAGATCAAGGTGCACAATAGTTTCAGATATATGATCTATGGATGTTGAGTAACCAGCTCCAAAATTAGAAGAAAAGAGATATCAACGCCTTAGAAATGAGCCACTTCGAGGGGGAAAACTCAAATACATTACATAAATGAACAATTCTTGGATGATACAATTTACAAAACCTCCTTTCTATATATAGGAGTCCATGGGGCCATAATGTAATCCTAGGGGCCACAATGTAATCCTAGCCGACCTAACAATAATAATTTAAGGGCACGATAATAACAAAATGGGGGTTACAAGGGTACAATAATAACAATAAGGGGGTTACACTAACAACAATAAGGGACTATACTAGTAATATAGGGACCTAATATGCCCCTCTCCTTCAAAAAAGTTTTGTCCTCAACGCTTGGGTAGCTCTGGGTGCTTTTGTATAAAATTCTCATCCTCCCATGTAGAATCTTCAGTGGGTAAGTTCTTCCACTTGATGAGATACTCTGAAATTGATCGATTCCGTAGCTGTCGAGTTCTTGTTTCCATGACCGTTTCAGGTTCCAATATGATTTTTCCTTCCTCATCAAGTTCTGGCAATATTGTTTGAACTGGAAGATTTTCACCTATAACCTTCTTTAAGCATGAAACATGGAAAACTGGATGTACTCGCGAAGAAACAGGAAGCTCCAATTTGTATGCCATAGTACCAATCTTTTGCAACACCTTGTAAGGACCATAGTACTTTGGCGATAATTTATTATCCTTCTTAGCTTGCTTGAGGGACAATTTTTTGTATGGTTGTAGCCGTAAAAATACCCAATCTCCTACATCAAAACTTCTCTCGCTGCGATGTTGATCTGCCTGTTGTTTCATTCGATTTTGTGCCAAATTCAGGTTATCCTTTAAGAGTTTGAGAACTTCTTGCTGATGCTCGATGTGATCTTCCACTGCTTGAACCTTTTAATTTTCCCTTAAAGATGATGTGATCAATGGTGGATGATATCCATAAAGTGCCATAAATGGGGTCATTTTTGCTATAGTATGGAAGGAAGTGTTATACCACCATTCAGCGAGAGGTAACCACTTGACCCATTGTGTTTGTTTATCAGATACAAAAAAATGAAGATATCCTTCCAAACATTTATTTACTATATCAGTTTGACCATCAGATTGAGGATGATAAGATGAGCTATGAGCTAATTGAGTACGCAAACAAGAAAATAACTCCGTCCAAAAATTTCCAGTAAAAATGGGATCTCTGTCACTCACAATAACCCTTGGGCTTCCATGTAGCTTTTGAATTCTGTCCATAAATGTAGTAGCAACTGTACTTGCTTTAAATGGATGAGATAATGCACAAAAGTGTGCATACTTGGTAAGTCTATCAACTACCACCATGATGACATTATTTCCTTCGGACTTAGGTAAACCTGTGATAAAATCCATTGAAATCTCCTCCCAACGTTGACTTGGAATGGATAAAGGTTGTAGAAGTCTCGGGGTATTAATTGTTTCCACTTTATTCTGCTGGCAAACCAAACATTCCGCCACAAACTTTTGAATATCAGATTTAAGGCCATCCCAAAAAAATTCTTTCTTCACCTGTGGTAAGTTTTTAAAAATCCTGAGTGTCCTCCTAAAGGAGAAGTGTGCAATTCCAGAAGAATCTTTTGTTTTAGTTGGGAATTCTTACAAAGATATAAGCGATCTTTGTACCATAAGGAATCATTTTTCCAACTAAATGTATCGGATGTACTAGGATCTTGCTGCAACTTTTGAATGAGTATCCATACATCTTTTTCCTTCTTCCATTCATCTCTTGCTTCAGTTATCCAATCTGGTTGGATAATAGAAATGGCACAAAGCAATGCTTCCACCTCTTCATTCTTTCATGAGAGTGCATCTGCAACAACATTAAGCTTTCCTTTTTTGTAGATTATTTCAAAGTCATAACCCAACATCTTTGTGACCCATTTTTGCTGCTCTTCTGAAGATATTCGTTGTTCCAAAAAGTGTTTAAGACTATCATGATCAGTTTTTACCTTGAAGTGTCTTCCCATTAGGTAAGTTCGCCATTTCTTTAGTGCATGCAGTATTGCTAACATTTCCTTCTCATAAATAGGTTTATGCAAATACTTTCCTTTGATTGGACGACTTTCAAAAGCAATGGGTCTTCCTTCCTGCATTAAAACTGCACCAATTCCATTTCCTGAGGCATCACATTCCACGATAAAGGTTTTTGTGAAGTCTGGCGTAGCTAAGACCGGTGCTAGGCACATTGTCTCTTTAAGATCTTCAAAGGCCTTAGTTGCTTCAGGAGTCCATGAAAATGCATCTTTCTTCAATAATGTTGTTAGAGGTGCTGCTATTCTCCCATAATTCTTAACAAACTTGCGATAATACCCTGTTAAGCCGAGAAATCCTCGCAACTACTTTATGGTCGTGGGGACTTTCCATTCCTTAATGGCTTTAATTTTGTTAGGGTCTACTTTAACACCCTCGTGAGATACAATATGACCCAGATATTCCACCTCTTGTACTCAAAAGAAACATTTGGACTTTTTTGCATATAATTGTTTCTCCTGCAATAGTTTGAGCACCCTGTCAACATGTTCAACATGATCCTTCCAAGACCTGCTGTAGATTAGTATATCATAAAAAAATACTAGCACAAATTTTCTAAGGAAGGGTTTGAAAAATGGAATTCATCAACCCTTGAAATGTAGAAGGTGCATTGGTAAGGCCAAAAGGCATGACCAAAAATTCATAATGACCCTCATGAGTTCGAAATGCTGTTTTTGGAATATCTTCAGTCTTCATTCTAATTTGATGATATCCTGAACGAAGATCCAACTTGGTAAAATAAATTGCTACATGTAATTCATCCAATAATTCATCAATCACAGGAATGGGAAATTTATCTTTAATGGTGAGCTTATTGAGCTCCCTATAATCCGGACACATTTGCCATGATCCATCCTTCTTGTGTACCAATACTACGGGAGCAGAGAAAGAACTTTGACTAGGTTGAATTATACCCGCCTCTAACATTTCTGCAATCATATGTTCAATTTCGCTCTTTTGGAAGTAAGGATATCTATAAGGCCTGATGTTTGGAGGAACACTTCCTAGAATCAAATGAATAGCATGATCATGATCACGAATAGGTGGGAGTTCTTTGGGAGTTTCAAAAACCTTGGAATGATTGTCCAAGACTTGTTGGAGATCTGCAGAAATAGATGATTTTGATGTCGGAACTTCTAGTGAACATAATTGTGCAATTACGCCTCATTGTTATTTCTTTAGAAGCTTTGTCATGGCATTAGAGCTTATTATCCTTCCCAGCTTCCCTTTAATACCTCGTAATTCGACTTCCTTTCCTTATGAAAAAAAATTCAAGAAAAGTTCTTGAAAATTAAAAGCTATCGTCCCCAAAGATTGTAACCATTGTACTCCTGGTAAAACATCAACACCTCCCATAGGAATGGAAAGCATTGGACTAGTCAATACATATTCCTCCATGGTTAGCTTGATATTATGGCATTTTCCAGAGCAATTTATAGTTCCTCCATTTGCAACCATCACTTGACATTCTAGTGCTGGGTATAGGAAACAATTTAATTCCTTGGCTACCTTACAATGAATAAAATTATGGGTTCTACCTGAATCAATCAACACTATTACCTTTTTCTTCTTGATTTGTCCTTATATCTTGAGAGTTTGAGGAGTGGTAATTCCTGCCAGTGCATTACACGATATGGTTGGATTCATTTCTTCCTCTTCTGGGGCTGGTTCCTGGTGTATATCCTCTTCTTGTTCATTTCTTCTTCCTCTTCACAATCTATGTAAAATAATTTCTTCTCAGCACACTTATGACCTTTAGTGTATTTGCTATCACAACTGTAGCAAAGCCCTTTTGCTCTTTTTTCTTCCAATTGTTGTGGTGTCAACCTTGTAGGTTGTGGAAATCTAGGCGTAGCAACACTTCCTTCTTTATAGAATGGAGTGGTAGGCTTCCTTGTCGCCATAATTTTACATTCAACTTTTCTTGCCAACCTGAATGCCTTCTCCAATGAATCAGGTTCCAAAACGCGAACTTCATGTTGGATGTTATCCTTTAAAGTGCCTATGAAGAGATCAATCCTGTGTTCCTCTGGAATATCGGTTACCCTTATATTCAATTTTTGGAAGTCCTCAATGTGCTGCCCCACTAAACCCTTTTGTTTGAGATTTATCAATTGGGTAAAGAAGGTGTTGCTCTTTGTATCCTCATAATGTGCTATCATTTCCTCCGTAAAAATTGACCAAGTGGCAATTTTTTTACGGGAGCAAAGCCATTGATACCATACAAATGTATTTTGTTCTAAATGTAAAGTTGCAATGCGTACCTTTTGTGTGTTTTGCACGTTATGGAGATCAAAATAGTGCTCCATCTGTAGTATCCATGTTACAGGATCCTTTCCATCAAACTTCCTCATATCCATTTTTGGAATATGGTGGTTCTTCCCGCCAACATTAGAGTTTATGAAATCACAATTAACATTGATTTTGTTCTCATCATGAGGTTCTTCTACTATCTTTTCACCATTAGGAAACATTTCTTGTATCAACTTTGTCAAACCTTTGATGTCTGTTTTTAGATCATTCTTCATGTTTTCCATCTTATATTCCATGCCAGCTTCCATGCCATCCATCTTAGCTTCCACACCATCCATCTTAGCTTGCACTCCATCCATCTTAGCGTCCACACCTTTCTTCAAAACTTCCATTTCATTTTTTTTTTCTCTTTGCGAGAGTGAAATTTGTTGCACTTGCTCTTGTAATTTTGATAGATCATGTTGCAATTCTTCATCTTCATGAGTCATAGTAGAACCTTCTGAAGGCTTAATGGGTGTTGAATTATTTTTATGGGGCATATTTTAGAACCCAATACTGATATCTATTCTACAATATGCCCTTGGAATCAATTCCAATTGATTCTTCAAACAAGACTTATGCAATTCGGAAAAAAAATACACACCTTTTTCTTGATTTTGAGGAGCTCGATATTGAAATTAGATTATATTTGTGATTGTAGCACTTCAATATTTTATTTTTGGTACCAAAGTAACCCTCTGAATTATCTTTCGAATGCCACAGGTCTGACCTGATTTGGATTCTCCAAGACAAAGTTGTGTCCAATCTCCCACAATGACCTAATTATGGACTGGTTCAATAGAGCGAACTTGTACGATTTGCCATGTGTCACCTTTTCATCCTTCGTCTCTGAAATTGATAGCCAAGAAACTACAGTCCGTGTAATTGTGACCTCTTTTTACAGCACTCCAATCTGATTCTCAGAGAGAGAGTATTGAACTTTTCCCACGATCACCTCTTTGAGATGAAATTCAGGAGCTTGACAAAGCACTATCTTCCACAGATCATATCTCCAAAAATGTTGCAAACCAAGATCTGAATTTTTTTGAAAAATTTCTTCAGGATTTCATCTTCGCACCATAAGAATTTTAGATTCCGAACCTTCGTAGAAAAAAATTTATAGCGCAAATTCCACGATGACCTGTTTAGGAGCCTGAAAAAAGACCTAACTTCCACAGATCATATCTACGAAAATATTGTTAACCAAGCTCTGATATTTTTAGAAAATCTTCCTTAGGATTTTAGCTTCGCACCCTAAAAATTTCAGCTTCTGAAACTTCGTAGAAAAAAATTTATAGCGAAAATTCCATGATGACCTATTTGGAGCAGCGAAACCCTAGAAACCAAAGCTCTGATACCAAATGTTGAGTAACCAGCTCCAAAAATAGAAGAAAAGAGATATCAACGCCTTAGAAATGAGCCACTTCGAGGGGGAAACCTCCAATACATTACATAAATGAACAATTCTTGGATGATACAATTCACAAAACCTCCTTTCTATATATAGGAGTCCATGGGGCCATAATGTAATCTTAGTGGGCCACAATGTAATCCTAGCCGACCTAACAATAATAATTTAAGGGCACAATAATAACAAAATGGGGGTTACAAGGGTACAATAATAACAATAAGGGGGTTACACTAACAACAATAAGGGACTATACTAGTCATATAGGGACCTAACAATGGAAGTCTATGTTTTTGCAGGCTCCTGAAGTTCATCTCAAAGAAGTGACCTTGGGAAAATCGTCATAACTCTCGCTCTAAGTATCAGATTGGAATTTTGTAAAAAGCGGAAGATAGTGAACGGATTGTAGTTTTTTATCTATCAATTTCAAAGCCAAATGAAGAAAGAGTGACACGTGTCACACCGTACAAGTTTTCACTACCGAAACAATCCATAATTAGGGCATTGTGAGAGATTGGGTATAACTCTCTCTTGAAGAATCCAAATTGGGTTAAACCCATGGCATTAGAAATAAGACTCATAGGAATACTACAAGACCTAAAATCACATGTTGAGGATCTGAAATAACAGAGATACACCATATTCAATATCTAGTTCCTAGAAGGCAAGAAAAATCTAGATCATGTGTTGTCAAGGGCTGCAAAGGACCAGACTTTCTAGGGCAACAAAGCAAATCAAGGTGAAACAGAGGGTAGCATGACAAGAGTAGCAACCAAGGTGTAGAAAATTAGCAAGAAGTTCATCACACAAAGTCTTCAAGTGGGCGGCACTACATACAGTCACTGTAAAGGTATCATTGTACTAAGTCATTGTAAATACATTATTGTAAAAATTGTACTAGTGTCTATCTGCAAAGAGTTGAAGAGGTAGTGTCGGGAGGTCTAGGATAATCATTAGTTGGTTGTGTAATATTTTGGGTTATGGTATAGTGTATCTTCTTCTTCTACATCATTCTATATCATTGTAAAGTGGACAATTTTCCCTGGTACGGGAGTCCATTCTTCTTTTATTCTTCTATAGGGTGGTAGGGTGGTGTTAGGGTGAGTTGTAGCTCATTGGGTGTTGGGGAATCCATTCAGTTAACTACTAAATGATCTTGGGTGTTGGAGTGTCCATCCAGTGGGAGCTAGAGAAAAATGCTTTTCTAGATTCTAGGAAGTTGGAGCTTTATTTCAATTGGAGTTGAATATTAAAGAATTATTAGAAAAGCATTAGGTGGTTTTTGTCCCGGAGTGGGTTTCCACCTTAAAAATTGTGTGCATTTGTGTTCTTTTTGTTTGCTTCTATCATTTTACAAACATTGATAGTAATTTAAGATTAACTAATGCTCTAATTTAAAGAAATACTGATTCACCCCCCCTCTCAATATTTCTAAAAATTGGTATCAGAGCTTGGTTCCTTCAATAGCAATTTAAAACTAGAAGGAGGTCATGGAGCATACCAAGAATGGTGTACCTCTGTTAAATGAAAATAATTATTCACTTTGGAAAGAAATAATGGAGGTCTATCTCTTGGCGCAAGGTTATGAAGTATGGGACACTGTCCAAAATGGATTTACATCAACTGTGGATGAACAAGGTAAGAAGAATTTGGTGAATGATGCAAAAGAAAAGAATATTATTACTAGTGGACTTATTGAATCTGCTTATCTTAAGGTGTTGGGTTATAAAATAGCCAAAAATGTATGGGACAAGCTTGAGAATATATGCAGGTGACTCAAATGTCAAAGAAGAAAAGCTTCAAATCTATAGAGCAAAATTTGAGCAACTCATAATGAAAGAAGATTGTAACATTGCTGCATACTTCCAATATGTTGATGAAATAACCAATACTCTGGAAGGATTTGGAGAGCCAGTTGACGAGAAGACTATTATACGAAACATTCTTAGAATGTTACTACAGAGATTCAACCCAAAGGTATCAGTCTTAGAATATAGTGCAAAAATGGACAAACTCAACAAAAAGGAATTACATGGAGTTCTCATAGCATATGAAATGAGAATTGATGAAGAAGAGGGTACTTCGCATCTAGAAACTGCATTTGTTGCATCTAAGAAAACCAATAAGGAAAAACAAACTTCAATTGAAAAGACAGGCACCTGCAAGTGTGAAGAAAAGGAAGATGACGGAGAAGGTATTTCAGATGAAGAATTTGTTTACTTTACGAGAAAAATAAAAATTGGTAAGGGAAAATTCAAAGGTAAACTTCCATTGATATGTTTCGGTGGTGGTGAGGTTGGGAATTTCGCAGTAAAATGTTTGAACAAAAGTGATGGAAACTCAAAAGGAAAGAAAGGCTTTAATAAATTCAACAAGCAAGGATCCAAAATGAACTTTCTCTCTAAATAAGATAGCTCATCATCTGATAAAGACAATGACATCAAAGAAGAAGCCAATGAGAGAGTATTGTTTATGGCCAAGCACAATAAACAAGAGGCATAAAACAATGAAGAAGAAGGATTGACCATAGAAGAATTTTCTAGGGAGGCAATCACGCTTATAAAAGATCTCAAGGAAGAAAAGATCCATTCCAATACTCTTGAAGAATAAGTTCAAGGTCTAAAAATTGAATTTGAAGAACACAAATGCATTGAAGAGTCAATTCAAAAGAATTTGGAAGAAAGAAACCAAGAAAGAGAAGAATTAGAAGCCAAAGTAGTCGCGCTGCACAAGGAAGTGAAGAAAGGAAAAACTATCCAAAACTATGCCAACAGCTCAAGGACATTGGAATAACTCATCAACAATCAACGATCTTACAACGACAGAACTTGCATCAGTTACAAAGAAGAATAAGTAGGACATTCTACAAAAAAATACAATGAACCTATGAGATCTGACATGCATGTAGACTTCATTCGACAAGATTCGCAAGAACAACCTTGCAAGAAAATTCCTCGATGAATATTTCCTTCTAGGTACCAACATATTTTTTATGGCTACTGTTATTCGTGTGGAAAATTTTGTCATAAAGCTTTTAAATTTCACACGTACCCCAAGAATGAATACAATTCCAGGAGATCTATCAAATATGAACCTCCCAGGGCTCAGCGAAACATCAAAAGATTTGAACATTTAAGAAATATTGAATGTTACAAATGTCAAAACTTTGGACACGTAGCCAGAGACTGCAGACTTGAAAATCCTCCAGAAGAATATTTGAAGCCACAGAACAAATGAACATGGAAGAAGAAGAATACTGATAATTGTGCTCTCTCTCTTAAGGCTCAAAACAAAAGAGATGTGTGGTATGTTGACAGCGGTTGCTCAACACATATGACTGGATATAGAAGGAAATTTGTATCTCTAAAAGAGAAGAAGGATGGAACCACATCCTTTGAAAATGATGGATCTTCAAATGTTATAGGATCAGGTACCGTCACTCTTGGAAGCAAATATGTTATAACCAACAATGTTCTATTGGTTGAAAACATAAATCACAATCTGCTCAGTGTTGGACAAATGTATGATCAAGGACACACAATACTATTCAACTCCACAAAATGTGAAATCAGGAAAGGGAGGTATGGTGAAATTGTGGCTACAGCACGTCAAGCTCCAAATGACATATATGTTCTGGATGAAGCAACTAAAGGATGTCTAATAGCTAAAGAGGATGATATAATATTTTGTAGCAATGATGATTGACTAAGTAAGAAGTTTCCAACAAAGATGAAAATTGATTTCAAGATGTATTTACTTGCTGAGCTGACATGCTTCTTAGGGCTTCAAATATCTCAGCAAGAGAAAGGAATATTTATATGTCAAGCCAAGTACATCAAGGAAATGCTCAAGAAATTCAAAATGGAATATTGCAAACCCATCCTTACCCCGATGGTAACAGGTTGCAAATTGAGCATAGACGACTCATCTAAGGATGTGGATCAAAGGTTGTACAAATCTATGATTGGTAGTCTTGTATATGTAACAACCTCTTGGCCATATTTTATGCAAGAAATTGGAAAAGTAGCAAGATTCCAAGAAACACCAAAAGAATAAAATATTATTACCATCAAAATAATTCTTGGATATCTAAAGGGAACAATAGAATATGGCTTGTGGTACCTCAAGGGTACAAATCTCATTATTCATGCCTTTACAGATGCAGATTGGGCAGGAAGCATTGATGATCGTGAGAGTACTCGTGAAGCATTGGAATATCTTCATTAGAAGCTTGGGATTTTCCCAAGTTCTCATTAGATTTTTCTTATTCATAATATAAAGGGGGAGTGGAAGTGTGTATAGGTCCACAGGATGGTTGTGTGTCAGGGGGAGTTACACTTTGCCATTGATGTCAAAGGAGGAGAGGATGTTGTAGTAAGAGGTGTCATGATCACAGGGGGAGTACTTGTGTTGCCATCAATTCCAAAGGGGGAGATTGTTGATCAGCGGTTGTCATTGATGTCAACCCAAGCAGCACCAGGGGCTACCCCAATATTGCATGGGAATTTTGACCTACCAAATTACTATATTCTGGGTCAAGAATTATTTTGATGGTTTCTTCTTGTCGAGATGTTTCCGTTTATATATGGTACGCCACGTAATTCTTCATGGTTTGAGATATATTCATGTTTGAAGTTTGTAACCCTAGTTAGTGGGCTAAAACCCCATGGGGTTGTGGCATGGGTCATTGAAAAGTCATAATTAATATTTTTTAAGCTCCTAAAATCCCTCCCACATTCACTTGTTTAAGCCCCTCTCAACCTAACCATTATTATCAATTTTGATCCTCATATCCTCCTTATGCAAGGGATTTCGCCATCTGAAACAGGTCAACATGGAATTTCCGCTCTATTTTTTTTTCTACGAAGGTTCATAAGCTGAAATTTTTATGAGGAAAAGCCAAAATCTTGAGGAATATCCTGTGAAAATTTCAGATCAAGGTGCACAATATTTTTGGATATATGATCTGTGGACGTCAGTGTTTTTGCAAGCTCTTGAAATTCATCTCAAAGAAGTGACCTTGGGAAAATCGTCATAACTCTCGGTCTGAGTATCAGAATGGAATTCTGTAAAACGTGGAAGATATTGCACGAAATTTGATTTTCTCTATATGAATTTCAGAGCCGAATGAAGAAACAGTGACACGTGTCACGCTGTACAAGTTTTCTTTACTGAAACAGTCCATAATTAGGGCATTGTGGGAGATTGGGCATAACTCTCTCTTGAAGAATCCAAATTGGGTCAGACCTGTGGCATTGGAAAGAAGACTCATAGGAATAATAAAAGACTGAATATCATATATTGAAGATCTGAAATATCAGAGATACACCATATCAATATTGAGCTTCTATAAGGAAAGAAAAAGCTAGATCATGTGTTATCAAGGGCTGTAAAGGACCAGACTTTCTTATGCAACAAAGAAAAGCAAGGTGCAGTAGAGGGCGGCATGAAAAGAGCAGCAACCGAGGTGAAGAACATCAGCAAGAATTTCATCACATAAAGTCTTCAAGTGGGCAACACTGCATATAGTCACTGTAAAGTATCATTGTACCAAGTCATTGTAAATACATTATTGTAAAAATTGTACTAATGTCTATCTTCCAAGAGTTGAAGAGGCAGTGTTGGGAGGTCTAGGATAATCATTAGGTGGTTGTGTATTAGTTGGGGTTATGGTTTAGTGCATCTTTTTCTTCTACATCATTCTATATCATTGTAAATTGGACCATTTTCCCTGGTACGGGAGTCAATTCTTATTTTATTCTTCTATAGGGTGGTAGGGTGGTGCGAGGGTGAGTTGTAGCTCATTGGGTGTTCGGGCATCCATTCATTTGACTACTGAAGAATCTCGAGCATTGGAGCATCCATCCAGTGGGAGCTGGAGAAGAATTCTTTTCTAGATTCTAGGAAGTTAGAGCTTTATTTTCAATTGGAGTTGAATATTAAAGAATTATTAGAAAAGCATTAGGTGGTTTTTGTCCCGTAGTGGGTTTCCACCTTAAAAACTGTGTGCATTTGTGTTCCTTTTGTTTGCTACTATAATTGTACAAACACTGACAATAATGGAAGATTAACTAATGCTCTAATTGAAAGAAATACTGATTCAGCCCCCCCCAAGTATTTCCAACAATAAATATGTCCCAATCCGGGTCCATAAAACTTAGTTTCGACACTAGTGTAATCCAACCTCATATGTAGCACAAAATCTACATATATATGCTTTACAAAATAAATGGGGACCTAGTCATGGTGGGGGAATTGGCCCCAAGATCCAATGAATCGATCATAAACAAAAGGGGCCACATCAACTTTATTAAAATATATTGGTGGAATCAGACTAGCATTTCTAGCACGAAAGTCTGAAGGGATGTCAAACAATTCCCCAGGAACATCAATGTTCTTGGTGGAATCTTTCATCGCCTTCCAAGTATATGAGCCTCTAATATCTAGCCTCATAATCATATGTATGAAATAGAGGGGGTGAATTTGTGGGCACGCCCTATGTTATGTCTCGATCAACCTGTTGATGTTATCCAACTTCAAAGACAAAATACGCCTAGTAAGGGAACTAACAAAGATTTTGTCTAGCTCTTATGTGATCAATGTTTGTTGTGCCCTAACATCCTCAACTATGATACTGGATATAGGGTCGTTCCATGGAGGTATCGACACTGCACTTTGATCCCTGTTTTCACCCTACTGGGGGTCTGTAAATCATAAACATAATTTGTTATATATAAAAAACTAGGAGAATAATAACATATACATTAAATTAAAACACATCAATTGAAGATGATATAAAAATTAAAGAAAATTTCAAGACATAAACACAAGAAATTTAAAGAGGATTTAAAATGCAAGATGTGTACCTGGAACAGGTGAAGAAGGTACACTATTCGTAGCAAGATCATCAACAAAGAAAACACTACCTCTGAAACTCTAACTAGTGTTAGAGGGAGGATCTAAGAGTGGAACAAACACTCTAGTATGGCTATGTGATTGATCTTGATCATGCATAACAGACCACCGAACACTCTGACGAGATGCGATTGGGGGTGTATGGGAGATAAATCTATAAATTACATATAATACACATAAATTAATCCAAGAAAAAAAAATTTGACATAGAAAGAATGTTGAAAAGAAAACCATTTATAAACTCAAGTAGAATCATCTAAGTTGAATTCCTAAACTAAATAGACTCTCTTTTTTGATGAATTATCAATCAAAGTACTGAGTTCCATGTAAATAAAATCGAAAAAAATGATAAAATCTAACTTATACTTTTTCCCATTTATAAATAATACATTTTATCCATAGAGAAAATAATATATGTAAAAAATTGAAATAAACCTATTTTGAAAACTAATAAAACTTCATGCCAACCAAATACTCCATTTGACAAGGTTTTATATGTTTGATTTTGACACATGACATGTGCTAGGTGCAAGCACATGAAGACAATGTTTAAGGTACGCCACACTACATGATGAAACGATATGGTACAAATTAGAAAAGAGTCTAAATGTGTATATGTTTACTTTAAATGCACTATTCATCATAGAATTAATGTATGTATCAATAATTCATTGTTGAAACTTGAACACACACACACACACACACACACACATATATGTTATGTTGTGTTGTAAAGTTAAATATAAATATAGGAAGTGTAATTTACAAAATCATTACTCAACTAATAAATTTAATAAGGGTGAGATCTAAGAGATATATAGTTATTCAATAAAAATATTTTAGGAAATCACATTAGAAAGAAGATTTTGTAACATGGATATGATGATTTCCAAGAATATTTTTATTGAATAATAGATATGGATCATAGAAGTTTAAACTCTCAGATATATAGTTGTCATATCATTATATTAAATAATTCTACATATATGAGTAGTGGAAATTTTAAGGAAAATTACAATTTATAGATCAACTCGAGTCTTAAAATGTTTTTTAGCACCACTCATCTTATGTTATTATGAAGAGCACATTATGTTAAATATTTATAAAACTATGTTAAATTATATATATGTGTGTGTGTGTGTGTGTGTGTGTGTGTGTAAGTGATATATATATATATATATATATATATATATATATATATATATATATATATATATATATATATATATATATATATTTGGTTTATAAAAAATTTAATTAAATAACAAAAAAAATCATTTTGGACTTTTAATTTAGTTAATATATTATTTAAGTATAATTTTTTTTTTCTTCGAATAAGCTTAATCTATTAATATACAAAAATACATTACATGGAGGCTGAGGCCTCAGAGTTTCTGGCCTAAGATATGGGCATTCTAGTGCAGCTAAGCCAATTTTTCAAAATATCAGCACACAGTGCTCAGAGACAGTTACAACAATGAAGCACAGACAGGCATTTTAGCACGAAAAAACCGCCCTCATAGGGGAAACCAGCCGGAGAGTCCAAACAACATATCAACCCACAACATTTAGCTTCAGAAATGTAGACATGAACGGACTTATACAGAATAATCTGCCGCCCACGAAGGGGAAGCCGGCAATCAAAAGAGCAGTAGAAGTAGAACCAGCTAAAATGAGACAACATACGATTACCAGAGATGAGCCTGGCACAAAAAACAACCAAAAACAAACCTGAAAGAAGAAAGGCCATTAATAACCTTGAGTGGAAGGAGGAGACTCGACCAGACGACAGGCGTAAGCGTCGGGGTCATCCTCGTCTTGCACAACAACATTATCACCATGAGCATCCTGATTGGTAGTGTCCACCCTCTTTGCGACAGCCGGAGCAGAAGAACAACCTCTTTTGAAGTCGCCCACCTCAGAAACCAAGAAGGGGTCCAGCGAGGAGCAGCCTCTTTTTAGGAGATGGTCCTAAGTGAGAATTTTTCCTTTGCTGAAGAGCCAAAGAAAGGTGGATATTTTAGGCCAAGTTTTTGGTTGCCAAACTTGAGCCCAGATGCGATCCTGCTGATCCTGCTGCGGGTAGTAGAGTAATCTATAAGCTTCTTGAGTAGAAAATTTACCCCATGGCATGTATCCCCATCTTAAACTATCATCTTGATTCTAAACCTTAATCCTTCTTAGGCTTAGCTCCTACTCAATGTCGCCAAAGGTCTCCCCCTGCCAGTCTTCTTTCCAGGTGAGTGCTGGTTTCCATACCTGATGACCATGGGAGGAAATGGTTTGCCAGAATTTATTAACATGGTTGGGGATGGCATTCCGAAGTTTGTGTTGCCACAGAGGTTTATGGAAGAGAGAGGAGAGTTTCGGCAGCTGTCGCCAAGAGTCTTCCCAAAATCTCTCTTTGTCTCCTGCATTGATTTCCTAGAAACTGTGAGTTTGAATGAAGGCTCCATGATGTTTTGCTGCATTCCATATCAACGAGCCAGGTGCTTCAGAGCTGAAACGTATGAGATCAACCTGGGATATGCCTGGAGCATACTTGGCCTGCCATAGTTGTGCCCAAGGGAAATGTGGTTTAGAGACCCAGCTCCACCAGATACGAGCCCCCATGGTAAGATTACTGTGAAGCAGGTCTCGTAAACCCAACCCCCCTGCATTTTTAGGAGTACAAACTTTAGTCCACTTAACAAGAGCCCATTTTATGTTGAGGCCCGAAGAACTCTAGAGGAAATTCCTCTGTAAGTTGAGATTCTTGAAGTATGTGTCATGTTAGTAAAAATAGATGAGACTCTATTTTTGAGGTCAAAGAGGTCGAAATCTATTTTTAGACTGCCTCTCCTTAAAACAGGGAAGTCAAATATTATTTACCCTTAATAATATTTGGACTCTAAACAACAGTTTACTCTCTTAGAGCACTTCAGTTCGAGCTACAGAAGTGGCTCATGCATCTGACAGAGGAATCACGTGGTTCCCAAGGGTTTGATGGCATCATGCATGGTTGACTTCAGTGGCAGAAGTTTGGAGGAGTTAATGAGACAGCTAGTGGAGTTGTGTTCTGTTTATTTTAGTTGAACTGATTGAGATTAGTTTAACTAGCTAATCAATTAGTTATGAGTGGAGTGAATTAAATATTATTTAATTCATTAATTAGTAACTCATTATTCAACTCAAGAACACATCAGTTCACTACAGTGCATGATCAGTTCAGTGGAGACCAGTGAAAGAGGTAGATGAAAGAGTGGAGTTAGCTATCAGTTGTGACTATACTGTTGCTATTTGCAACACACAGATAGGTGGAGTAAGCCCATGAGGATTGCGCAGTTCAGGCTGGTGGTTTATCTATATAAAGAGGCCATCACATAGCATTGAAACACGCAATAGAGGCAAGGCAATTGGCGGTGAGTTTTGAACCAGTAACCTGTTCAAAACTGAGCTAGATTGTGGGTAACTGTATGAGAAAGTACTGAGTACTTGTGAGGAGTATTGTACTGAGTTTTTTACATGATTTATCCATTATAATATACACAATAGCTGCGGGGTTTTCAGCTATAAGCTTTCCCCATACATACTGTGTTAATGTGTATGATGATTTGATGTGTTATCGCTTGATTTTATTTCCGCATGTTTGATGATCTGAGTTGATCTGAGTGGAAGAGATTATGTGTTGTGTATGAAGTTCAAATAGTATGTGACTAGGATAGTCTCGGTGGATAATTAATCATTATTCAACAAATTTCTACATGGTATCGGAGCTATTGAAGTTCAGATTGATCATCACAGTGATTACAAACTTATTTCGGTAGACAGAGTCTGCATGCGGGCCAGGTAGCCTTCGGATTCATCTTTCTTCGGAAAGTGAAAGGTCTGGTAAATGCCCCTTGCAGTCGATCTCTGTGCTAGAAATAATTTGTTCTCACGATCTAGAGCGGCTGAGCTTTGAGGTGGAATTCGAAATTTTGCAGCAGTTTTGTTTTTCTTGGTGCCAGTGTTGAAAATGTCTTTCAACGGTTTGCGACTCGAATATGCTCTTGAAGGCAGTTCGAATTATGTTGCATGGAAGGATCGCATGGAGGCAGTATTAGAAGATAATGGTCTAAAGGAGTTCATAGATACGGATGTCCAAAAGCCCACTGATCCTGCTGAAGTCGATGCATGGCAAAAGAAGATGGCGAAGTGTCAAAGGATCATGTTGGAGGGCGTCAAGGATCATATTGTATCCAGCCTGCATGGAAAAGCTACTCCATATTTAATGTGGAAAGCTTTGACAGATCTATTCCAGAGTAAGAGTGACCAAAGGAAGTTGGCACTCAAAGATAAGCTCAGGAACATCAAGATGGAGAAAGGCGACAGTATTGCCAAATACCTCAGTATCGCCAAAAGCTCACTAATCGCATGCTTGGTTTCAAGTGTGCTGGGATCGGTATGGTTCTTGGACAACCGTGCGTCATTTCATATGAAGGGAGATCAGGATTTGTTCTCAGATCTGGAGGACAAGGATTTGGGTGTGCACATCAAGATGGGCGATGATGGTAGATACAGTGCGACTGGTATCGGTACCATATCCTTTCAGAGGGAGTCTGGTAAACCTTTTGTATTGAGGGATGTCATGCATGTACCTGGATTGAAGAAGAACTTGATCTCTGTGGCGATGTTGGAGGATAAGGGGTATGATGTGGTCTTCAGCGAAGGAAAAGCCTTCCTGCACAGTAAGACTACTGGAGAGACCCGGAAGATAGGGGTTCGAACCAAGAAACTTTATCAGTTGCAGGTAGATGGATGCGCAGCTATGGCATGCAAGGCGGGAGAAGTGGTGAGCCGGGATGATGAGGGCGAACTGTGGCACATGAGATTGGGCCACCTTCACCATGGAGCTTTGAAGATTCTGCAGCAGATTTCTACTGGGCTTCCTAAGGGCACTCTTGCGCAGTCAGATCAGTGCAAGGGGTGTACCTTGGGGAAGTATGTGAAAGCCACCTTTCACGAGAAGGATAGTCGCGCCACGACGATCCTTGAGAGAGTTCACACAGACGTGTGTGGTCCTTTCTCGGTTGCTTCGACAGCAAAGCACAGGTATTATGTGATCTTTGTTGATGATTTCTCTCGAAAGTGCTGGATCTTCTTCATGCAGAAGAAGAGCGATACATTCGCGCAGTTCTGTGAGTTTAAAGCACTGGTCGAGAAGGAGTCGGGGAAGAAGGTGATTGCTCTAAGGAGTGATAACGGTGGTGAATTCATCTCGGCTGAATTCAAGGAGTTCTGCAGCGCAGAAGGGATTCGGAGAGGCTCATCGCACCCCATAACCCACAGCAGAACGGGGTGGCTGAGCGGAAGAACAGAACGATCGTGGGTGCTGCACGGGCGATGTTGCATGATCAGGGCCTACCCCTTCACTTGTGGGCTGAGGCATACAATACAGCAGTGTATGTGCAGAACCGTTGTCCTCACAAGGTTCTTGGCATGAGTACACCAGAGGAGGCTTATTCTGGCAAGAGGCCTGATATTTCCCATTTGCGGATTTTCGGATCTCCTATCTACATGCATGTGACAAAGGATGCGAGAAGGAAGCTGGATCCAACTGTTGAAGTTGGAATATTTGTGGGGTACACTGATACATCTCATAACTATCGAGTGTATGTGACAGACAGTCGCAAGACTGTTGTGCGACGGGATATAAAATTCCAGGAGGAGAAAGCCATGCAGTGTTCGCTTGAGAGGGAGCTACACTTGCATGCAGATGAGGAGCTGTTAGTTCCTAAGGAGGAGCTTCCGGATGTGGATCGGCCACAAGAGGAGGTTCAGGAGGTGGAAGAAACCACCCAGGCAGCGCCAACCATCAGAGGGCGCATGCGCACTACAGAAGCTGAGCGACTGGCTCGGGATGCAGAGAAGGTTGTAGGACCACCTACGGCACAGCGCAGACAGAGACAGTCACCGGATCGGTACACTGGATACATGGCTCTTATGAGTCAATGTGTTGTGACAGAGCCATCCTCTTTTGAGGAAGCTGTGGAGGAACCCGCATGGGTTGTTGCCATGATCGAAGAATATGATTCGATCATCAGGAACAGTGCATGGGAGATTGTCCCAAGACCGGTTGGGAAATCAGTGGTGGGTTCGCGATGGATCTACAAGGTGAAGCAGGCAGCTGACGGGAGTGTGGAGAAGTACAAAGCGAGATTTGTCGCCCGTGGCTTCTCACAGATCGAGGGGATTGACTATGAGGAGACTTTTGCACCTGTCGCAAGGTACTCTTCCATACGGACGATCCTTGCTTTCTCAGCGCAGATGGGGTGGCACATTCATCAGATGGATGTGAAGACTGCGTTCCTCAATGGAGTTATTGAGGAAGAGGTGTACATAGAGCAGCCTGAAGGTTTTGAGATCTTCAGCAGTGAGTCGCATGTGTGCCGACTCAAGAGAGCACTGTACGGGCTGAAGCAAGCATCTCGTGCTTGGTACACTCGGATAGACAGCTACTTCACCGGGCTTGGATTCTCCAAGAGTGAGGCGGATCCAAACCTGTACCAGATTGTGGTGGAGGGGAAGCTGTTGATCATCGTACTGTATGTAGATGATCTGATTTTGACTGGCGACGAGCAGTTGATACTTTCATGCAAGGAGGATCTTGCACGAGAGTTTGAGATGAAGGACCTGGGCATCCTTCATTATTTCCTGGGATTGGAGATTTGGCAGCGCAGTGGAGGACTGTTTGTTTCTCAGGGCAAGTATGCCCGAGAGATTCTAGAGAGGTTCAACATGCAGGGCTGCAAGCCTGTTGATACCCCTCTTCCTGGAGGATGGAGGAAGGGAGATGCTACTTCGGAGGAGGTAGTGGATGCCACTGTCTATCGACAGTTGGTGGGGTCGTTGATGTATTTGGTCAATACTCGACCCGATATATGCTATGCAGTTAACCAGCTTTCGAAAGCTATGGTTAAGCCTACCAAGCTCTTTTGGAAGGCAGGCAAGCATGTATTGTGCTATATCAGAGGCACATCGGGATATGGTCTATGGTACAGACAAGAGGATGGAGCGAAGCTTTCTGGCTTCACTGATGCAGATTGGGCAGGGAGCCCAACGGACCGGAAGAGCACTTCAGGAGGGATTTTCAGCATTGGGTCGACAACAGTTTCCTGGTACAGCAGGAAGCAGAGATCCGTGGCACTCAGTTCAGCAGAGGCCGAGTACATGGCAGCTAGCTTGGCTGCATGCGAGGCTATTTGGATGAGGAAGATCCTCGCAGGATTGTTCAGGTTGCATTTGGAGCCTACGGTGATCTACTGTGATAACCAGAGTTGCATTAAACTCTCGGCTAATCCAGTATTTCATGATAGGTCCAAACACATCGACATCAGGTACCATCATATCAGAGATTGTGTTCAGCGGAGAATCATGATGCTTTCATATGTTCCCACGGAGGATCGGGATGCCGACATCCTGACGAAGGCGCTCACCAAGAGCAAGTTCGAATTCCACAGAGGCAGGATAGGGGTTGCAGATAATCCATATCTTGCTGAGAGGGAGTGTTGAAAATGCAGCAAGATGATGGAGCTTAGTGAGATGAAGTCGCCTTCACTAAGTGGGCCCGCAGGCAAATTCTGGCGCAAAATCTATTTTTAGACTATGTCTATTTTTAGACATATGGAGCATGGTTCGGGGATTCCAGTTTGAGATTCTTGAAGTATGTGTCATGTTGGTAAAATAGATGAGACTCTATTTTTGAGGTCAAAGAGGTCGAAGTCTATTTTTAGACTGCCTCTCCTTAAAACAGGGAAGTCAAATATTATTTACCCTTAATAATATTTAGACTATAAACAACAATTTACTCTCTTGGAGCACTTCAGTTCGAGCTACAAAAGTGGCTCATGCAACTGACAGAGGAATCACGTGGTTCCCAAGGGTTTGATGGCATCATGCATGGTTGACTTCAGTTGGACTTCAGTGGCAGAATTTTGGAGGAGTTAATGAGACAGTTAGTGGAGTTGTGTTCTTTTTATTTTAGTTGAACTAGTTGAGATTAGTTTAACTAGCTAATCAATTAGTTATGAGTGGCGTGAATTAAATATTATTTAATTCATTAATTAGTAACTCATTATTCAACTCAAGAACACATCAGTTCACTACAGTGCATGATCAGTTCAGTGGAGACCAGTGAATGAGGTGGATGAAAGGGTGGAGTTAGCTATCAGTTGTGACTATACTGTTACTATTTGCAACACAAATATAGGTGGAGTAAGCCCATGAGGATTGCACAGTTCAGGCTGGTGGTTTATCTATATAAAGAGGCCATCCCATAGCATTGAAACAAGAAATAGAGGCAAGGCAATTGGCGGTGAGTTTTGAACCAGTAACCTGTTCAAAACTGAGCTAGATTGTGTGTAACTTCATGAGATAGTACTGAGTA
The DNA here is from genome assembly GCA_034641835.2 of Pinus albicaulis. Lineage (NCBI taxonomy): Eukaryota > Viridiplantae > Streptophyta > Pinopsida > Pinales > Pinaceae > Pinus > Pinus albicaulis. The sequence continues at coordinate 883,041,162 of CM076580.1, forward strand.
CTTGTGAGGAGTATTGTACTGAGTTGTTACATGATTTCTCCATTATAATATACACAATAGCTGCGGGGTTTTCAGCTATAAGATTTCCCCATACATACTGTGTTAATGTGTATGATGATTTGATGTGTTATCGCTTGATTTTATTTTCGCATGTGTGATGATCTGAGTTGAGTTGAGTGGAAGAGATTATGTGTTGTGTATGAAGTTCAAATAGTATGTGACCAGGATAGTCTCGGTGGATAATTAATCATTATTCAGCAAATTTCTACATAGTCCACTTAACAAGAGCCCATTTTATGTTGAGGCCCGAAGAACTCCAGAGGAAATTCCTCTGTAAGTTGCGAATTTGCTTCAACACCCATTTAGGAGCAGCCAAAATGGAGAAGAGGTAAAGTGGCATAGCTTGGAGAACTGATTTGATTAAGATAACTCTGCTGGCCAGATTGAGAGAGCGGTAGGTCCATGAGGAGAGGCGAGCTTCCATCTTATCCAAAAGGGCTCTCCAAGAGGCATGCTTAATAGCTAAGTAAACCAGGGGAGCTCCAAGATATTTGGAAGGAAGAACGTCAATCATAAAGCCCAAGATTCTTGCAATATTATGTTGAGAGATGGGAGGGGTATTGAAAAATAAAATGTGGGATTTAGCAGCGTTGACGGTGGTACCAGAAGCCTCCAAGAAGGTGTTAAGCAGAGATTTGAGGGTCCGGGCTTCTTGTACAGAAGGATGGCCAAAGAGCAAGTTATCATCCACAAATTTTTGATGAGTGATGGGGGAATTTTCATGAAGAGAGATACCTTTAATTGAACCGGAGGAGGCAGCATGATGAATGAGTCGACTAAGGCCTTCAGTCATGAGCATAAAAAGGAAGGGGGATAAGGGGTCCCCTTGACGAATGCCCCTAGAAGACCAGAACGACAAAGAGGGAGAGCCATTAACTAGGATAGAGAAACTGGGAGAAGACAGAAGGCTCATAACCCACCTAGTCCAAGTAGCATTGAAACCAAAATCCAGAAGGATTTGTTTGGTATAATTCCAGCTTAATTTGTCAAAAGCTTTTGATAAATCAAGTTTAAGGAGCATACCTGGTTTCTTGAGGATTTTGAGGGAGTGTATTACCTCATGTGAAAGGATTATGCCATCAAAAATTTGACGACCCTCCACATATCCTGTCTGCTCTGGTGAGATAAGGAGAGGAAGGAGAGGCTTAAGCCTATTCACAATAACTTTGGAGATCAACTTATAAATAACATTGCAGAGCGCTATGGGCCTGTATTTATTCTAGGTACTTGAGTTCTCCTCCTTGGAAATGAGAGCAAGGAAGGTTGAGTTTAGTGAGGGGAGGATCCAGTGCATGGATCAAGATTCTTCCACTAAAGCCCAAACTTACAGTTTAATAAGCTCCCAGAATACGTGAAAAAAATTGGCTGTGAATCCATCCAGTCCTGGCGCTTTCCCATCCTTAAGTTGAATAATGGCTTGCTCAACCTCATGAAGTGTGACCAGCTGGAGAAGCATTGCATTATGATCCTCTGTGATGATTTTAGGGATATGTTGAGTGACAGAAAGAATAGCTTGCTCTCGATTTCCTTCTGGTTCCTGCATAATATTTTTGAAATACCCTTTGAGCTCTTTTTCAATGTCCTCATGCGTTTCTAGAAGAATTCCCTGATTGCTGTTAAGAAAGGCAATATGATTATGCATTCTTCATTGTATAGTGGACCTGTGGAAGAACTTTGTATTTTTTTCTCTGTCTTGAAGCCATCTGATTCGAGATTTATGTCGCCAAAAAGTCTCTTCCTGTTGCCTACTTTTGTCAATTTTTGTGTGGAGAGCATTTTCTTGATTCTCATAGTCCTCTGTTCTGCCCTCAATGATGATTTTCTGCTGAAGAAGGTTCATTTGAAGCTCTAGCTCTTTCTTTTTGTCAAAGATGTTGCCAAACTGAGTTTTTTTCCAATGTTTGAGTGAATGCTTGAGATTTCTGAGCTTTTGTTGGAATTGAAAATTTTTTGAGCCATCCGCCGGAACAAAGGAGCACCATGCATTGGTGACAAAGTCTTTGAAACCAGCGTGGGAGAACCAAAATGATTCAAATCTAAAAGGTCTATTACAATGTGAGCCCGGTCGAGACCATTGCAAGAGGATGGGCCAGTGGTTCGAGCCTACAAGGGGAAGTATGGAAGAGTGAAAGTCCCCTCCAAGATGAATAGCGTTGTCTGTCATAAGAAATCGATCCAAATGGGAAGCAATGTGCTGTAGCCCACTGCATTTGTTGGTCCAAGTGAATGTGCCATTGGAGGTTTGCAGATCCACAAGCTGATTGTTTGAAATGAATTCTTTGAAGCCTAAGAAGTCCCCTTCTAGCCTGTGCCTTCCTCCTGATCTTTCCTCCAAAGTGGTGGTCATGTTGAAATCCCCTCCACAGAACCAAAGAGGGAATTACCTTAGAGAGTTTAAGTCTGTTAAAGTATTGAGAAGATCTAGCTTCTTTTGAATTTCTTGCGGGAAATATACATTGGTTAAGTGACCATGTATATTGGTGCCCAAAAGATGGAAAGTTGTTTGAATACAGAAGTGGGACGCATGGAAATCATACAAAGAGAGGACTTGGGGATCCCAGATGATTTCCAATCCTTCGGAAGCACCTGAAGCATCCACTGAAACTGAGCGATAGTTAGCCCAAACTTTGGCCACAATGAGTTCCAGCGTTTTGTTGTTGCATTTCGTCTCCTGAAGAAAGACCATTGAAGGGTTGTATTTTTGAATCATATTTTTAATCATTCGGTGCTTTGAGGGGCTATTGAGCCCTCTCAAATTCCACGAGATGAGCTTCATGAGGAACTGTGCGAGAGAGCCTTGTATAATTTTGTCAACTTGGGGAATCTGCCGGATTCCACAAGTATTTCTGCTACAATTATAGTTCTCTGCAAATTTGTCTTCCTCCCTCATTTTTTTGATTCTTTCATAATTTTCCTGCCATCCCATGGTCCTCCTGCTTGAATGCCCAGGGAGTTCCTTTGCTGTGCGCGAGAGAGGACTACCTCCAAATTATCTATGTGATGGGGTTTAATGTTGCTATACTCTTTCTGATGGAAAGCTTCCTCCAAAGCCAGAATTTCGAGCTCCCCGATGTCAACACTGTCAGGTTCATCCTCTATAAGAGTAGGGACATTCAGCTCAATGTCTTCCGACCCAGAAGGGGGGGCGGAAGCTTGGGTGCAATCCATGTCCATGAGTGTAGAGACTGGAATGGAGGTTTTGATTTGGTTATCAGTCGAAGAGGAGGCTAGAGAGACTTTAGTCGAATCAGTGGCTAGAGGGGCTTTGATATTTGTATCAGGGGCGTCCGGTAAAGGGCTAGAGATTGCTGGCTGGCCTTGAAGAGCTTTAGTCTGATCATGTGGTATAAGAGCCTCAAAATTGTTGCTAGTATTAGGGATGTTGGGGGCGGTAGAGATGATGGGAGATTTCTTGGAATGCTTCTTCCTGGAGGAGACTCTGGTAAAATCGTCTGAATATTTTCCAACATTAGGGGGGGGGGGGCAAATGGGTTTCTGGTTTAGAGGGAAATCTCTAAAAAGGTGGCCATGCTCATGACATTTTCTGCATCAGAAAGGGACGTGCTCATAATCAATATTCTCAATCCATTCAAAGTCATCATGGAATAAACTTACCGAATTTGTGAGAGGTTTTGCAAGGTGCATGTAAACACAGATTCTGGCATAGGAAGTGTAGCGTCAGAGTTTTGTTTCCTTTGCAACCTTTATAAATTCTCCTAGACCATTGCCAATGTCCCGCAGAGTTTCTTTGTCCCAGTATTCCAAAGGCAGGGAATACATTCGTATCCACACAAGAGCCCAGCTAAAATCTTCCTTGTCTAGATGAAATATTTATATCCAATCACGTAGGTAGAGCCCTGCAGAGTTGAAGAAATAGGGGCCTCCTTCAAAGATGTGATTCTTGTCCTCAAGGCAGTGGAAGATAGCAGTAAAAAATCCTTTGGGTCCAAGCTGCAGGTTAACTTGTCCCTTGGGCTTCCATTTGGACATTATCCATCCATGTAAAGCCTTCTCAGTCGGCCAGAGACCGATGAAATTCCCGATGAGGGCATGATCCTTCATGTACTGAATGTGTCCATTGATACGGTGACTAGGGAGATCGATTTTGACCCGATCTGCGGCTTTGGGAATACAAGTGGCAGAGGAGGCTTTTTTCTGTGCCTCAGAAGCAGTTTGTTCAGAACTTTCGATCCCAAAGAGATCAGAACTGGTCTTAGCGTCAGGAGTATTGTCTGTAATGTTGGTCTTGTCAGGAACAGTCTACTGCCCTGGCACGGCATTACCAGGTGAACCTGACATCACAGTGGAGGCAGAGTTTGGAGGAGGGGGGGTATTACCCGCCCCTCTGAAAGAGGCAGACATTCAAGGTGATCAGAAGGGTGGCCCGAGGATACAGAAACCTTAGAAGAAGGGAGACAGACATGCCGACATGTAGTGAGTTCAGACGAGGGTTTGCAAAATTTAAGTATAATTATTATTTTTAAACAAATTACTATATTTATTATTAAAGATATTAGAAATATAAATTAAAAATAAAAAATGAAATAAAATTTCTTATTTGATTTAATAGGGGTTCACCATGAGAAACCATATTCATTACGTCAATTTCAAGCTCCTAATTTATTTATTTATTTGTTATAGCTCAATTATTTTCTGTTTCCAATATTTTTTTGGCATATTTATGGTCAAATTTGTCGAAAATTAAAATGCATTTTCAATAACATAAATTCATGTTTTTTGAAAATTTATTTCACTAAATTCCTAAAAAAATCTTAAAGCCTTAAAAAAATAAAATAAAAAGGTTTTTACCATAGAAAATATTTATAATAAACATGCTAGCTACAATTGCAGATAACTTATGCTATGAAATTAAAAAAAATAAAAAAAAAAACCTAAAGTATAGTTTTTTTGGTGGTTTTCTAAGTTGTTTTTGGTCTTCAAGGTTTTTATTAGTGGTTTTATAGGTTTTTTTGTGTTTTTTTTATGGTTTTCATGGTGGTTTTCTTGATTGTTTTTTGTATTTTTTATGGTAGTTTTTTTTTTCAAATTAAATTATTTTATTTTACAAAAATAAACAAACAAAAGAGACAAAAATGACAGGAAACCTACCTCCACTAGTACAAAATGACTAATTAGTTACTAAAAAACAACTAAAATTTGCATATAAACGACTAGTTTTCGGTCAATGACCAATAGTAGCTAATTTATAGTATCTTATAACACAACTAAATTTTAGTCATTTTTAGCTTAGACATTAATTGGTTGTCTCAATTTTATTTTCTAGAGTATATTTAGTAATAAATTTGGTCATTAATTTAGTCATTGATTGTCACAATTAATGAACAAATATACGACTAAATATATTACTAAAATATCAGTTGATAAAACCAATTAATGACCAAAGAAATATGACCAAAATGTTGGTCATGTTATAAGATACTGTAAATTAGCTACTAATAGTCATACATATGTAGATTTTAGTAATTTTTTGAAACCAATTAATGACCAAAGGAATATGAATAAATTTTGGTCCTGTTATAAGATACTGTAAATTAGCTACTAATAGTCGTATATATGAAAATTTTAGTCGTCATTTGTAATCACAAATTTTAGCTACTAATAATCATATATATGAAAATTTTAGGTATCATTTGAAACCAATTAATGACCAAAGAAATATGACTGAATTTTGGTCATGTTATAAGATACTGTAAATTAACTACTAATAGTTGTATATATGCAAAATTTAGTCATCATTTGTAATCACAAATTTATCATTTGTAGTAGTCATTTATCTTTTTTGGTAGTTTCATATTCATTATGTAAATGACTACTTTAGTATTTTATATTCATTTCATTTACTTTCATTAACAATCATTATAAGGAACTAATTTAGTCATATATTCATTTTATTTGTGTTCATCATTAATCAACATAAACTACTAATTTAATAGTTTTAGATTGATTTTATGTGTTCATTATTAATTAACATAAATTAATTAGTATGATTTTGAAACTAAATAAAAAAAAAATGTCATACAATGTGCATGTTCATCTAATATGAAAACTGAAAGTTACATATGTTAATTACAATACTAAATGTTATGAAGTGCAACTATAAATAATTTCAACCACATAAATTATATTATATAAAATTTCAAGTATTACAATATGAATTTTCAACTTAATATTTGTTGGAGTACAATTTACAAATTAAATATTGTTTCATCAATACTTTGAAACATTATCATTGTGTTGCCAAGGCATTGCAGGTGAATTCACCAACTCTGAAGACTTGACCATCAGTCTCTATGTGTGTGTCTTATGCAGGATATTAGATCTACGAGTACCACTAGACAAGTTTTCTTCTCTCTTTAATTCACATTTTGTCGCTCGAGTGTTATTTCTCTCCTCTTTATTCAATTATTGCTTCTTACCATCAATACTGAGTTCGTTTTCTGAAAAAGAAAGAATATACAATGTATAGTATAAGACATGAAAGATGATGGACATTGGAATATAAACTAAAGTAGACTATAAAGGCTTTATACGATACATATCTCAACATCAGTGATATTGTGAATGTCATTTTTCCTTATAAAAGCAAGAAAATCGAACAAGTTTTCTTTAGTTGGGCAATAACGGTCACTATGTGGCCAAATGACCTATATAAACAAAACAAATAAAATGTTGCCATAGAAAATAAAACCTTAGTAAACTTAATATTTAACCTTCAAGGAACGCTTAGGAATAATCATGCCAACTAAGTTACATGCTAAAAATCTCAATTTGTATATTGCTTATACAATGTGGGACTGCAAACAAAAATATATATCTTAAATAGGTTACCGTGCCCTAGATTCTAGAACTAAATCTTCTTTTTACTAAATTATGACACATCATTTGCACAAGCTATAGATCAAGATGACATGCATATTGAAATAATGAAAAGGAAAAAAAATCCCCTATTATGTATATTTGTGTTTTTGGATATTGTTACCTCGTAGTTATATGAGACCACAATATTATTAGTCCACAGTTCATACAATTCAAGAAAACGGTTTCTGATTTTTTGGAATAAATGGAAACTAAAGAATAAAAGAGATTGTAAAATTGACTTCCATGTGGTCATCTCTTTTAGAAATGCATACAAATGCATGTCTACATTAATGTAACACTTAAATTTAAAATAGCAGAGAAGACGTTACTTCCTTTACAACTTCCAGATGCTTTTGAATTGAGCAATTTATTTACCTTAGTGTTGCCCCATCACTTCGATTCGTTGATTTAATCATATAATTGGAGACAAAAAACTTCAGGCCCAGTTTGAGAATTGTAATTAGAGCTAAAGAAAAGACACATTCCATACTTGATATCACCAAGGACAAGAAAAAACGAAAAGTTAAATTATTTTCTTCAGAGAGAGATCGTAATAGCAACGGAACACATAACAATAGGAGCACAAGTTATCATGAATTTAATGTAGTAGGATTTTAATTATCTTTTGGCATTCATGTCTTATACATCAATATATGACAAAGAACTAGTATTGCTCAGGCATAGCATTTGGAAATATTTTTTACTATTTCTTAGCAAATATCGTATCTAGTTCAATTACAATATTGCATAGACCAATAGAGAAAGTCTAGATGTTGGTGGGAATTTTCTACATGTAGTTGCATACAAAGGAACATTAACCATAGAAATTTATTTTCAATCAAACATGGATAATATATGATACTATAATCTCTCCTTGTTTACAAAATGACATCTTCACAAAACTTTCCTTGCGTCCTACTTGCTTCCATCAACATCCCGAATCATATGTTTCTCCCCGTTGCAATTTAGGACCCCTGAGGCATGGGTTGTTTTCAAAAATAGAAAAAATATCTATATTATTAGATCGTCCTTTAAAGAAAAAATGGAAATCTTAAATTGTATAAAGCCACACAAACATGATTAGTATAGAGTAAATATGTTATTGAATCTCAATCTCTTTTCATTGTTCAGATAAATCTATATGTTTTCAACAACAAGGAATTATAACAAGACAAATTATATGGAAAAATGAAGTTACTTGTTAATTCCTACAGCTCTCATCCGCTCATCAACATGTCCCATATGACGACATGAAATGCAACTAAAAAAGATGCAATTCACTTCTCCACTATAAAAGGAACATGAGCCTACTTTCTAAAGAAATAAAATAGGATTTTCATAATCTAATATAATAAAGTAGTTGAGCCACAGTCTCATCTATCAGTATCATATAAATATTGTATGTATAGCACCGACCATGTGTAATGGTAGTTGATAAGAGATTAAGAGAGGAAATTTGACCTCTCGATATCCTATACTCTTACCACTGAAAAAGGATAAGCCTTTCCATTATGTTGTCTTTAGATTGTTTAAATAAGGACAACATAATCCATAAAGCACATCCATGGCACAGTGAGATGATTGAAAATTTTCTTCTCTAACTATCATACTTAGTTTCTTGTTTAATCCTAAAATTCATCCAATTCAAGAGATAATGTACCGACAAGAGTACTTTCAAGAAGTAAGTTATGCTATATTTCAGGAATCAATTAAGTTGCATGGAAAGAATCAACATGCGGTATAATTATCGAATAATTTTCATTCCATATGAGTTAATGCATGAAATTCATTCATATTTGTAAAACATAGTATACACCTAATAATCCCACTAAATCATACAAAAATTTATTTTCATATCCATTAGCAACCCAAGCAATGTGAGGCACATGAAAATTGTACACAGAAGAGTAAGGGATGAAGGAAAGAGATAAAAAAATAATTTTCCCATGTATTATCACTACCCATTAAAGTTTCCTTCCAATGAATTATAAATTTTCTATGATAAAAAGGAAGAACAAAACAAATAACAACAAGATGATATTCAAGATGTTATTAATTATAATTAGTTTCCTTGTGATGCTAATAGCTTTGGAATCTGGATCTTAAAGCATGACACTAGAGCGCACATTCAAAACAAGTATTATTCATTGGCATAGCATAGTTACAATGCATGGTACTTATCAAACAATCTTGATTAAGGGAATGACAAGAAACATGAAATTTTGAACAATTATTGAAAGGTCTTAAAAGGCATGTCAAATGCATAATCCAAAACATATTTACCTTTTAAAAATGTGAAATCCCAATTTAAGGTGACACATAAGAGTCAATAGATAATTTCAAGGGAATTATGGCAATTTGATCAAATAACTACGACTGGACATGGAAATATTTCACAATAAAAAGTATAGCATATTTTTTGTTTATAACTTGCCACGATGCATACTTGAGACATGTTCTCAATGTAATAAAAACCCCTCACAACATTCTAGGGACTTCATTTCTTATTATAGAATGGAGTGTATAAAAACCCAGAGGCCTAGTCCTTATGTTATTTCTACTGTTGACCTATGGTTTAGTTGAAATACAACATGAGGTAGGGAAACCCAAGCAATACTTATCCTTATAGTCAGAGCACTTTGGATTGGAAACATTTATGTTCTCTATCATTGGCTTCAAAATTTCACCTATATGCTCATTGGTTCTGATTTCCAAAACGAGGCTTCCTCTTCAATTGGTGACCAATTTTAGATTTAGGAATGTAGAAATTAAATTTGAAGTCTGAACACTTATTACTCTTTCAGATTCAAAAATTTTGAAATTGGAATAACACAAAATGATCTATATAAAGAAGAAAAAACCTAAAGGCCACAAGTTGATTAAAACTCGAGTTATCTATTGTGTTAGGCTTTGGGTTAATGCTCACTATTTAGTTTAGGTTGGTTGTCTTTTTAACATTTTATTTTAAAAAATTTAAGTTATGTTATATTTCCTAAAGGGAGGGTTGTTGGTTATGGTTACATGGCACTCATAAGTGCATTCTTTGATGGACCAATCCTTCATTAGAAGATTTTATCAGGAAGAGCAGTTCCCCAATTACCTTAAGGACTGCTCAACATCACTAGGATAGTTGATGGACACCAGGAACGTTCCTCAATCATCCTTGGCATAGGGAAAAATATCCCATGCTCTACAAGAAAATTCCCACAGAAAGAGGATGTTTCCTTCCATAAACCATAGTGATAGAGATGTGTCCTCATGCTACCAAAAAGCAAAAAAAAATGTCATAGATAATTTCCACTAGACGATTTGTGAAAATGTTGTGATTATTTCAGTTAGTTGAATTTTTTTCGAATAAGGAAGAAAATGTAGGATTGAATTGAGATTATAGTACTTTAGCATGCACAAATAACATTCAAAAACACCACGAATAGGTTGGTGGGAATACAAATTAATTTCTTTGGGATGAGGATAATATTAGTTGGAGTTCAACAAAATCATCTCCTTAGGGAAAAATTCTATTATATAGTATAATATACAGTTTCAATATGAAAATATATGTTACACTATTACTCTGTATTTTGCATCTAGGATTTTTAAATAATAGAAAAGCAAATGTAAATAGTGGAATCAAAGCATAGAGCCAAAAAAATCCACAGAGAGAATCAATCTTGGAGACATGACCAAATGGACACCATAAAATTTAAAGTTCAAACATTCTTGTAAAAAAATATTCCAGAAAATATGCTAAGAGAAAGATTCTCCTTCTCTCATTGGAAAGCATTCAAAAGGTCCAGTTGTTGGAATAGACCCACACAAATTATTATTAGAGACCTCCCTACAAGTGCAAATAAAATCATAACAATAAACCACTAGGACTTGGAGCAATTTAAATTTTATATTCAATAATTCCATTTAAATAGAAAAAAAAACAAAAACATAGATTATGTACAAGGAATCAACTTATGAGATTTTAAGGTTTGAAATTTTAGTAAGTTCCCTAGGAATTTGTCCAGTCAATGAATTATTGTTAAGGTAGTTTTTGATTAAGTAATGATCATACAACCATCAACAAGCAATCATATGATAGGAACAGTGAAAGAGAACTAAGAACCTCATTTTGTTATCTGAGACAATATCTCTAAATTATAATCCTAGTTTGGATGTTTCCACCATGACCACTTAGACATAACAGAAAGAAAACTTAAAAAATAAAAGTTCCTTTAAATTCCCAATGATCGAGGAATTTCACCCATAATGTTGTTTTTATACAAGTCCATGCTCATAAGGCTCTTTAGATTGAAAAATTCCTTTGGAATGCTTCCTTGAATATAATTTTTGTAGAGCTCACTACTAGACAATGACAAATTAAGGTGAATTTGTATAAATGATATTACATGCAATTCAAACAAACAACTATATAACTATGATCACAACATCACTTTTTGCTTCAAAAGGTCAAAACTTAATACCGACCCCTCAAAAAACATATGTGCCATATACCTTTCAACAAATACATGTCCTTCCCCTCAAAGGGAAATTCCATAACACATAGAAATGTTATGTATAAAGAAAAATTTGTCAATGTTTGCATGTATGTCTCACGTATGTATAAAACAATAGAAAAATTATAATGTCAATAGTAAAACCCATTATTTGTGTCCATTTGAAGTGTGTGTAGGCTAATCAATCTTCTCACACAGGTCAGCGAAATCCTTGTAAACAATTAGTTCTTTCTGAGCCCAACTTTCAAGGTCTTCATGGGATGGAACAACAAGAGCCACACAATCACTGTGGAATAGATCTGCATGTAACATGATATTGTCCAAATAATGGCACACTACCAGAGCTGCTAACAAAACCCAAGGTAAAATTAAGAAAGGCTTGACATAATATGGTGAAGTTATGAAAAGAACAGTTGTATGCACAATATTTTAACATTGAATACCATATTCATAACACAAAATAAGTAATTGATACCAGATCCTATACAAACCAAAATTACAAATTTCATGTGTAACTAGACATAGAGCGAAAAATTACACTATATTATTTCAAACATAAAAGTTGGAAAAACAACTTTCAATTAAAGGTTTCCATTTAGCTAATAAGCCTAACTTGAATTCCTTTCTTATGCCAAAATTTGTTAATTCCATATATGCCATCATATTTAACACCACACTTTCTGGTGCATAAGATGAATGCTTGTCCTAATGAGACTTGAAATTGACTTACAAAAATCCAAATTAGATTTATGTTAGCCACATAATGAATGAATTGTAGCCTGAGGTTAGCTGATAAGTTAAAGCACACACGTAGATATCATGCTTTATCACAGTTTCAAGTTAAGAAATTGAAAACATACCTAACAACACAAACTGGATAACACATCTTACAGCTAGCTCGCACTGCCTCATTTGATTTATCGAACTTCTGATCAAAATATTGTTCCTTATTTTTTCTCTTGTTCACACTAAGATCTCTTCCACCACTATTGAGAACATAGCGAAGTCATAATTTTTTATCAAAGAAATTATTAAACCAAAAAGTGGAAGAAATTTAGTATCATTAGAATTTTTATTAATAAATATTCAATAACAATAATGAAAATCATTTATATGTCACAAAATCATGCATATTGTGCTTTCACCATAAAGTACTAACACTTCCTAGATGCATAGTTTTAAGAAAAATAAGAAGTTGCATACCTTCCAGTATAAAGAAACCATTCACCATGGTCCTCATCATCCTCATACCCACCAGAAAGTGTTACAGACTGAGTGCCATAGTCAAACTGCCTAGAAATACCAACAACATGAAGAAGATGAGCACCACACTTCCTGCATTCCATTATGTCTCCTGAGGCTATGCTTAGAATACCATGTAAAGATACTAAACAACCAATAAGTTTCAGAATCTCCTAAATTTCCAAATCATATGAATCTTGCACAATCGTATCAAATGTAGCACTAAAAACTCTAGCAATATGTTCATGTATTAATTCAAAAATAAGGTCATTATCAGAATACTCTATCTTAAAATGATGGAAAATACTCCCCTAAAATTTGACAGGATCAACTACTCCAAGATCTCCAAGGAACTCTACACATACCAATTTAATTCTTTGTCCTATGGTATCCTTAACCCCTCTGCACAACCCCCACATCATTCTTAAAGAATTTGATTCACATTATCCAAACTGGAAAGGTTGGGAAGCATGGGAAACTCAAGTAGTTGTTCCCCTAGAAACTGCTTGTTATTCACTATCAGTTGTTCTAATATTTTCACTAGTATATCCAAATGTACATTATGTTGATGTTGCTCCCTCTCAAGACATCGCATAAGTGTAGCCACTACGAGAGGAGAGACTTGAAGAAGATACTTGAGAAACCTTCGAATGAATAAATTCCACACATGCAAACCTTCATATTGAGGAATCTCTTTCTCTACAACATGCATAAGTAAAGCCATAATTTTTGGTACAAATGCACTGAGATGAGGACCAATCATTTCATTCAAATTTTCCAAACATCTCAATGCTTTCTTTTGCAATGACTAGTCATAAACACATAAACTTTTGTTATCAATACACCATTAAAATTTTTAACAAAGTAATTCCTTAAAAATCCTAGAAGATTATCTGATCTAGTGACAAGGCGATCCACCTCTTAAATCATATATGGAACCTTTGATAGCCTTTCATCAGTATTGTCACTATGTGCATCCCTAAGGAAATGCACAAACTCCTAAAGCAGAAATGGCAACACTATAGTATTAGATCTTGTCTAGGCTTCATTGAATTGCATTACAGTAACCAATTCCTTTCAATCTGAGTGAAGAAACACAAACTTTAGAGCCTTGTGACACCATTCCAACAACAAAGATAGAAAAATTGTATTTAACTATGAGTAAAACAAGAAAAATTGTATTTAACTATGAGAAAAAAATGGAAAATTTGTATTTAAATGTGTTTCCAATTCATGCAAAGTAGTTGATGCATGGAGATTCTGCTTTTGTAAAACTACAAGCTTTGGAAGAACTACAAGGACCATCTCCTGAACAAGATCTACACTTGGTATACCCAAAATGACCTCTGAAAAATTACTTCTCATAACTAGGCATGTGACAAACCTTTCTTTCAAGTCTTCAAACAACTCATCTCTAATTCTACCAAACTTGAAAATGATTGATCCGATTCCTCCCTTCGATTTAAAACTAACATATTTATGTATTAACCTAGCTGATGTTTCTCTTACCCAACTATCTGAATTTTCAAGCTGATCAATCAATAAAGAAAATGAGAAAAACAAAACAAATATCCATGGGCATCAACCCTTTTCATAATTTCTACTACCGTTTCCAACATAGTCTCAAATACATCCGGATCCTCAATGGCTTCCAAAGCATGTTTCAATATTCCAAGCATATTTTCTTATTTTGTTTTTTTTTGCATGTGTCATCATCTTGAAATAAAATATCCATTACATTATTCTCATTGAAGTAATGGATTTAAAAAAAAAATTATCTCCTCATAACCTTCTTCTCATAAAGTGGAAGTATATTTAGGAATTTTATCCACAAAGGTTTTGTTCCCAGAAGACCACTTTTGATTGCGGCATATAAGATGAGAAATGATTCCTATAGTAGTGACATGAAATTTCTCTAATGATTCACTAAAAAGAAGTCGAGAAAAGAGATACTGACAATTACTAAAAGAAAACTCTAACAGTTGTATTATTGAGCATGTCTTTCCTTTATACCTAATATAAAGTTACATCAAGGTCACTTTTCCCTAGTTTAGCTAAGATTTGGTTATTACATTGAGCGCAAAAGAATCCTGATATAAGAAGATATATGTTTCCAAAATTCACTTTCAACCCAACATTTTTGTGGATTTGACACAAAAAGTTGGTTACATAATTAGTTCTAGAGGAGTAGCAGATAAACATGCAATGTATCCAATATCGTGAGCTAAAATTTCACATACTTTGTCATATTTTTCTTCAAAAAAGACCTCCAATATTCTACACATGGTTGTAATACCATCATAACTAGAATTTAATGCAAGAATTGGCATAGATGCAACATCTTCAGCTTGGACATCAACAATCTTATCTTGCAATGCTAAGTCCAAAACCTCAAAGATGTTTTAACTCATTGCTATGATCCATATCTTAGGTAACATACTGATAATTATTCACTTAGTCTTCTTGATGGTATCAGATTGGATGTCAATATCAGAAAACAACCATGGAAGTTTTAAAATTGACAAAAAAAATTCTGTGTTCACAAATCTTTATCTATTGCTTGTATTTTGAAATGTCTGAGAACACACACTTAGCATTGAGCAACTCTTTAGTTGTAAATTCAACAATGCATCTAGGGCATATGGCATATAAGGTATGAAGGGAAGAACCCATGGTTGAATAAGAAATAATGGTCCATTGAATGTACAAGCTTCTTGATAGGAATTATTTCTGCCTCTAGTGATGATGATGCTAAATGTATAAAGTCAAAACAAGGCCTTTGTAATGTACTGCCTCTTCAATTAAGTAAACTTCAAGATGCGAACATGGAATATGAGATAATAAAGCCTTATACTTGAAGCATTGTTTCGAAAAGGCATCTATTAAGCAATTTCAACATCCAAGAGGCAAATGGTTGCCAGTGTGCATCTCCTGTAACATAAATTAGAATACCCACACTGTCTAGCGACTTGGAGAATGTAATAAGGTCACATAAAGATGTTGGACAGTTGCAGATATAAACTTCAGTAAAGGACATGTCAAAGCATGTTATAGACAAAGCGGTAGAAACCGTGAAGCTGGATTCAGTTGCGTAAAATGATGCAACAGATAATAGGTATGCTGCATGATAATTACATCAAGTCCATTTTCCAGAATAGGAATTCATGACCAACCTAGCTGCTAAGGAAGCATGTCTAGTTTCCCAGGTGTAAAATGAATCTCTCTCAAAATTGAGAAGTGTGACTCCTTCACCCAGAACATAGAATGGACTAGATAATTAAGTTTCCGCATGATGTGAAAAGAGAGTTTTGGACAAATTTTGGAAATTTTCTATAGAAAAAACTAACTCTCAAGCATGGCAGGAGAATATTGATGCACATCTTCTAGAGCCTAATGAGTTTTGAAAAAAATAACTAAAGAAAATTTCATGAAAATTTTGAAAGTAAAAATAAATAAAAGCAAGACAAAGTTCATGTAGGCTAAGAAATCCAAAACAAAATGAGGAAGCCCCATACTACTTTGAATTCATCAGATGTGGAAATTAAAATAGTGTAGGGCTGTTGTTTGTAGCTGAACACATCACTGCTTACAAATCAACAAATTTATACAACCTGAAACAAATATTTGAGGAGATTTTGATGTTTTTTTACACACTTGAAGAGGCCAAGCCACTAGTGAATAGCTGATAATTGCGAAAAAACTATACTCAATAGTTATAAAAAATAAGGTAACATGAAATATTATATAGTAGTAGTTGCACATGCCTTCTAAGTGTTGAGTGATAAATTTTTCTACCTATGAGTGGAGGATATGAATTTCTCTTAGATCTATTTCATTGTTCAAGTATCACTTGCATCTCTAGCGATAATTCAAACACCTTTTTAAGATATGTTTATCAAGGAAAAAAATTGATATGTTGGCTAGATATATGATTATAAGGCACTCACAATTTCAAAAAATATTTCAATGGTGATTACCCCTTTGAGGAATTTGTTATTCAATGGAGAGGACACCTTATATGAGGAGAAGTCACTTTGCACACATTTCAAAGCTATTACGATGAGGATGTCCACTCATTGATAATTGCTTCGTATTCTCCTTTATAGATTGTACTTCTACTTTGGGATTTTCTAAATGGAACCTTCTGCATTGAATATTGATAGAAAGCTCTATTCATGATGCCACAAGTGCCACTTTATTGGAGTTTTTCATGGTCTTTGTGCATTCATTCAAGGTTTGAAGAAGGAATACACTTTGGAGGAGGCCACATATGCTTCTAAGGAGGATTCATTCATTGTTCTTGAAGGTAGATACATGGTAAACCACTTGGAGGAGGAACTGTACTCCATGGTGCCATTTTTGGAGGATTGTTGCAAAACCAACTCCATTATCATGTTATTGTTGACTTATATCATGGAGTTGGTTGCTTGAGAGAATTATTGTAGTCTTTTTCTAAAATATTTTCATGATTTTTCTTGGAGTAGAAAGGGGATCTCAACATCCTATTGCTATCTTTAGTATAGAGTTGTTAAGGAGGTTTGAATGGTAATATTTTATTGTATTCATTGTAGAAAATACTGAAACTAGGAAAAGGTTGCACTAATAGTTGTGAGAATGGTTATAATGCTTCAGTTACAACAAACGACACTATCATTGCTAAAAAGAAGTGGTAGAAACAAAAGTTCAAGGGTTGGGAATAAAACTAGCCATTCGAAAATGCAAGAAGGAGATACAAACATTGAAGATCATTTTCCAAAACATTCAATAGGTGAAAAGAAAGAGCTTCATTGACAATATGGTTTAAAATTTTTTGATGTATTATTTGGTAGGGTCTGACATACATTAGATGTCCCCTTATTTTCTACAACTGATAAATCAATGGTTGCAATCAGAGCCTTAGTACTTATCAAGAAGTTATGTACTCTAAAGTTGTTATCCTTGTTACTTGGTAGAATGGCTTTCATTCACATTGTAGATGGGAGAATTTTTAAGGAAAGGGAGATTCATATTTAGTGCGGTTATTTTTTTTTGAATTTTAAAAAATAAAAGATTTGCGGAATTCTAGCACAAATTGTGAAGTGTCTGGTATATGATTCAAGTAGATAGTGCTACTTAAGAGGTAAAATTTATAAGCTAGTGTAGTATGGTATTTGAATATGCCTAATACAGTTGGTTCAAGGAGGTTGTCTAAGACTATGGTCTTTTACTAGCTGATTGACTACTCTTGTACATCCAAAAGTTTTGCATAATCACTCCAGGTTTGGTTTTATCTTTTACTAGCTGATTTACTACCCCTTTACATCCCAAAGTGTTTTTAACATCACCCTTTATAGGAAGTTAACACATGGCATGTCAAAACCTTTACTGATAAATTATTGCACATTCATAGAGGAGACTTTCCTTCCAATGGATATTTGGAGCTTTAAAGATTTGACTGTTAGAAAATGAATCCACTTTGGAGAGCACCCAACCGAGGGTCAAACGAAGTTATTAGAGCAGATTTTAGGAAGGAAAATTCATTCTAAGGGTGGCCATGGATGTTGTAAGGATACCACTTATTGGCACAATGAGCCAAGAATAGGGTAGTGCTCCACTTTACAAGGGATATGGACACAATATCTCCATAACTCAACCACTAAATGAGATACAGCCTATAGTATTATGAGACTTGGAAAGATTGACGATTTCCAAAAGGGGCCATGTAGAAGAGCATTCCAACCTAAGACACATAGAATTTTGTTGATGTTTTATTATTATTTCTTTGAAGAAAAGATGAATCCATAGATTTCTAAAGTATTCTCTATAACATTGTATTAGAAAGTTATCAGTAAGACATATTTTAAAAGGAGGAGGACTATTGACCTGCAAATTGAATTAAAGTGGAGGAAAACCCCCATAGGCCAAGTAGAAAGTTCTTTGCAAGAAAGCGAGAAACGGCCCATGACAGATTTATGGTTCTGTCATGGTCTTCCTTTTTGTAGGTTGGATTGATATGCAAGGTTGCCATTTTAATCTGCTAGTGTACCCTTCTTATATGGAGGTGCTGCTTTTGGCCATGGAAGAAGGCTTTGGCAGTGATGTTATAAACCTTTCATGCTGGAAGAGAAGAATGAATTCTGAGAAGGAACAGGTAGAGGTTTCCAGGTAGAGGTTTGGTTACACTCATTTCTAGACATTTAATCCTTGTCTGATAACCAATTTTTCAAGAAACAAAAGCACTTCTATCAGCATGAATTTCAAGGAGAAATTTGTAGGTTAGTGGCACAAATTTTGGGGAAGAAAATTTTGAGTAGTTGCATGAATTTCAAGGGACAGTGGTATTTCAGTGGCACAGAATTTTTGGTGCTGGTTTCAAGGACAGTGACGATTTTCTGAGCAGAGAAAGTCTGTCAATGGCACAAATTCCAAAGTAGTGTTGTTGGACAATGAACGAGTTTCAAGGACAATGGCACGATTTCCTAGACAACAACATGGAGAGATAAGTACCTTGTGTTATGTAATTAATTTTGTAATTAATTCTTTGAGAAAATAAAAATAAAATCCTCCTTCAAACTGGCTTTCCCCTTTGGGTTTTTTCCAAGTTGTGAGATTAACCAAAAACTAGAGTCCAAAAATTTGTGTGTATAAGTAAAAAAGTAGTGGTAGCCTAGGAGTGTTTCTTTTGAATTTTATATTCATGTTATATCAACAATTAACCATGGGATGTGGGAATTAAACATGATGTGTAAAAAAAAATAAAACTGGGTGGGGCTACAAGGCACATGAGAATTTTCTACCCTCGTTAATGGGTATTGTGGCTCTGCTGCTCAGAGCCTTTGTCTACTAAGAACGCTGAATAAAAGGACGTGGTTGTCCAAGTAATGTCCAATAAATCAGTGGCTTGTGGAAGATTGGAAGACCAATGCCTTCCTGATGACAATTCTCAGCATTGTTGATATAGGTACCAAAAAAAAAATAGAGAGAGGTTTTTGATATTCACTAAAATGGCGACATAACCATCCCTATATCTCGTAGTATATAATACAACAAAAAAAATGTTCCATATCAATATATTATATATGATATTTAAAAAGGCCTATTCTCTTGAGGAATCTATTGTTTCACCTCCACCAAAGCCTATGTAACCCCACTCAAAACTAGCCTAGAGATATCTTAGAGTGCATGCATCTAGTGTCACAACAAGGGGATAAAACAAAGAAGACATGTCTCTAAGAAATGCATAGAAGGTCATCTTAGGCTTCAATCCTCCTAGTGGGTCAAGCCAAGAGACCTAGATATATTACTTGTATATGTCATCCATGATGAACGTGTTCATAACATCTTTATTCAACAAAATATGCCTAAGAATATCCAAAGTATACTTCAAAAGAGGGAGGAAATCCATCAACCAAATGATCTTAGCAAGACATGAGATATTTGAAAACCAAAAACATGTTGTGCTAGAAGAGAAGCATGAATTCTGAGAAGGAATATGTAGATGTTTCTAGCACATATTTCTAGGTTGAAAAGGTGGTCCAGTTGCACGCATTTCTAGATATTTAATCCTGGTCTGATAACCCATTTTTCAAGGAACAAAAGCAGTTATATCAGCATGAATTTCAAGGAGAAATTTTCAGGTCAGTAGCACAGATTTTGAGGAAGAAAATTCTGAGTAGTGGCATGAATTTAAATGGACAGTGATCTGTCAGTGGCATGAAATTTGTGGTGTTTTTTTTTCTAAATTAGTTTAATCTATTAAGAAAATAAAAATATTTTACATCTTGGCTTCAAACTTGTCTTTGCCTATGAGAGAGGCATATTCAGCAAAAAACACACAAAACAGACTGCCCATGATGGGAAACTAGTCCAGACCAGACATAAATCTACCATACTGCCCGCGTAGGGGCGACGATAATGTGGTCCACTATAAAGTTCCAAGTTGATAACTGAGAAACTAAGACTACTGAAGTTTAAAATGGGAAAGACAAACAATCCCATCCAAATGGGAATCCTGAAACAAAAGACAAACGCTGATGAAATGACTAAGCATCATGCTGAGGAGAGGTTTCCTCTAGGATAAAACACCTGTAAGCCTCCATGCTATCTTCTTCCTGTTGCTTGTCCACACTTGGGTCATCACTTTTCTTGGAGCGCTTAACGTTGGCCTTATCCTCTCCCACAAGTGCTTGGCCTTTATCCTTGGGCTCTTGCTGCTACGGCTTGTCCAATTCCTGAGCAAGAACTGAAGAAGCTCCTATCTGAAGCTCCTGGGAACAGCTTGCTGGGGTTCTTCCGAGAAGACAACCGAAATCAAGGCAATGATACGGGGCCTGTTCATAGAAAAATTAAAGAAAAAATGGGATGTTTGACGAGTGTTGGATGACAGATTGACAGGGGGGTGCTGAGCAGGGTTGACATGGTGGGATCTCCCTCTCCCACTACAAGTATCTGGATATCTACCCAAAAAGTACTCCGAGGAGGGCGAAGAGGAATCTGAGTTGGAGGTGGAGGGTGTGCGATGGGCTCAGCCCCTAGAGCTTCCTCTTCGACATCTCATGTGATGTCTCAGGCGCGGCATGGTGGAGGGCGAAGACGAAGGAGACAAGGGAGGCGGAGTGCCAGAGTTGGATAGGGAAAGGGTAAAATACAAAGTGACAATAGCTCTATTGCAGTGGCCTATGCAGGAGAGGTGGAACCCATCCCCAAGATCAATACAACAGCTGAGATGGCTGCGTTTGCCAGTGGCAGTGCGAACGTAGGGTAGCACTTCCAAGGCCGAACAAATTCTCTGCAACGGTGGTGGAAGAATGTCGGGACCTCGATTGCCAACATCCATCTTTAAGCTCTGAGTGTCTCTGTATCGAGGCTCTCCCTACCTTGAAACCTCATTAAATTTCGCAGCTGTGATGTGCAGAGAATTCATAACGGAGGATCGAGTAATCGTATTGGAATGATCTTGACTTCGACTAGGCATTAATGTTGTATGGTTAATTGCGCTTGGAATGATCTCAACCTAAATGCCTATATGATGAGCAAGCCAGCTTAAACTAATGGTGGGATCGAGGGTGGCCAAGTGGCTTCCCCACTTGCTATACCCACATCCCATCATCCCCTTTTCATATGTTTGCACCCACATCTGGGAGATCCATATCAGATTGAACCAAATTTTTGCATTCCTGTAATTGATCATAATCATGCATAGTATTTTGAGAGCCAACAAGAAGGGTATGGTCACTGTTCACTCCAATATTGGCTATAAGGTCTGCCACCTTGTTGCCTTCCCGTTTGACATGTTTGAGCAGGATTTCCCGATTTGTGTTGAGCATTTGTTTCATAAAAGCCAATCTAGCCTCTAATCTCTAGCTTTTAGCAATTTTGTTTGCATGCGTCCCCTGTAGTAGTTGATTGGCCATATTGATGAGGATTTGCAAGTCCCCCTCAATCTCTAAGGGAAACATATCATGCTGCTAGGACAAAGAGAGACCCTTCCATAAGCCTTCTAATTCAGCTGAGTTGTTCGTATCCCATCCCATATTGCCCAGAAAGAGGATTAGAGGTTTGCCACTGTGATCTCTAAAGATTCCCCCAAACCCAGTGATACCGAGATTGCCCTTGGAAGCACCGTCAAAATTAAGTTTGAAAGTACCCGGGGGAGGGGGGGCAGTTGCATGGCTCTGTGGAAGAATTGTGTGGAGGGCCGGGAGGTTTCATAATCTGAGGGATTTGTAGATTCCAATTGGCCCAGATAGCCTGCTCTTGGGGCATAGTTGGAAAATATTCAGCTTGTCAATTTTGAAGCGCCAAGGTCTCTTGAAGATTGAGACAGAGGTGGCTCCAGATGGTGTCTGGAGGAGTACTTTGATTCCTGAAGATACGCCGATTTATTTCCTTCCAGATTTTCCACATGAGAAGGTTAGGAATAATCTGCCAGAGTTGGTTGAGAAGCTCACTTTTGTAAGGAGACTGCTGCCAGTTGCAGATTGAGTTGGTTATATCCTCTGTGATTTTGCATCTTTTTTGACATCTAAAGCTGGCCATCTCCCAGATTTGGTTGGCCAGAGAACAAGTGTCCTGGAGATGTTGTATGGTCTCTTCCTATTGATTACAATTGGGACATCTTGACGGTCCATGAAAATTTCGTTTCCATAGGTTGTCCCAGGTTAGGATTCTCTTATGACCAACCATCCAGAGGAACTTGACACCTTAGGCCAAATTCTTGGAGACCAAATTCTACTCCAAAGTGGATAGGGAGGCATTGGCTCAGTGCAAATAAGTTTGTATGCCTCCTTGGTGGTAAAATATCCTCTTGGGGTGTATCCCCATCTTAGAATATCCCTTTTGTAAGAATATCTAAATTTTCGATTTTGTAATTCAGCTTCTAGCTGCATCTGTATGTGCTCTACTCCATTTCTTATCATTTGTTCTACTGGGCACCATTGTCTGTATCCTTGATCTAAGTTTGGAGTCCAATATTGCTAAACAGTATCCTTTTGCTGTTCTGCCCACTCCTCGCTAGGTGGAGGATTGTAGATACTACAAAGCCGAGTTTGTTGTTGCCATGAATCCATCCAAAACCAAGCTGTGTTTCCATCTCCGATTTCCCAGAAACTGTGTTGTTGGATTAGGATAAAGTGCTGTCTAGCTACATTCCATATTAAGGAGCCCTTTTTAGTTGGCATAAATCTGATTAATTCTTCAGGGGCCCGTGATTAGCATATTTGGCAGTCCAGATTGTTTCCCATGGGGAGTAAGGAGCTGAAAGCCATTGCCACCAAATTTTGGCTCCCAAAGTGTCATTACTATGATGGGGATCTCTTAAACCTATGCCTCCATGCTCCTTGGGTTTACAAACAGTTGTCCATTTTACTAAGGCCCATTTGCGATTTTGTCCAGTGGCTCCCCAGAGAAAATTACGTTGCAGAGATTTGATCTTCTTGAGAACCCACTTTGGAGCGGCTAATATTGAGAATAGATAGAGTGGCATAGATTGTAGAACAAATTTGATAAGAATCAATCTATTGGCTATGTTGAGAGCTCGGAATGTCCAAGAAGAGAGACGAGCTTCAAGTTTTTCAAGAAGAGAAAGCCAGGAGGTATGTTTTATGGCCGAGTAAGTTAAGGGTGTTCCCAGATATTGGGAAGGGAGAGACACTATGGAGAAGCCCAGGATGCGAGCTATAGAATGTTGGGTCATGGGAGGAGTTTGAAAGAATAAGATTTGGGATTTAGCAGTGTTGATGCAAGTTCCAAAAGCCTCTGAGAAGTCATCAAGAAGCAATTTGTATTTTGAAGCTTCTTGTACAAAGGAATGGCCAAAAATCATGTTATCATAAAAAAATGGTTGGTGTGTGATAACAGGATATTTGTGGATGGAGATGCCCCTAAGGTGCTGAGAATGCAGCACCTGCTTGATATGACGTCCTAGACCTTCAGCCATTAACACAAACAGAAAAGGAGAGAGAGGGTATCCTTGCCTTATACCTTGGGTGGGACTGAAAGGACGAGATGGTATGCCATTGATGAGGATGGAGAATAAAGGGGATGATACTAGACTCATGACCCATCGGATCCAAGGGGTGGAGAAGCCAAAGGCTACCAACATTTTTGGAATATAAGTCCAGCTTAATTTGTCGAAAGCTTTGCAAAGGTATATTTTGAGAAGCATACCTGCCTTTTTTGAGGATTTGAGGGAGTGAATAACCTCATGGGTGAGAATTATTCCATCCAAAATTTGTCTTCCTTCCACATATCTTGATTTCTTGGGAAAAATGAGGAGGGGAAGAAGCGGTTTCAACCGAGAAACAATGACTTTAGATATGATTTTTTAAATCACATTGCATAGTGCAATTGGGTGGAATTTTTCTGGTGTGCAAGAATGGTCTTCTTTAGGAACTAGGGCGATGAACGTTGAATTTAAAGAAGGAAGCACCCAATGTAGAGTTATGGATTCTTCCACCAATTTCTAGACTTCCTCTTTGATGAGATCTCAGAAAGTGTGGAAAAAAGTGGAAGTGAAGCCGTCTGGACCAGGTGCCTTCCCTTCCTTGAGTTGTTTCATAGCCAGTTCTACTTCTTGAGGGGAGACAAGCCTTAGGAGGAGTTGGTTATGTTCCTCCGTTATGATTCTTGGAATGTTTTGAGTGATTTTTTCTATAGCTGAAAACCTGGTGATTTGGGGCTTCTAATGAACCACTTGGAAATGATTGATAATATCTGCCTCAATCTCTTCATGAGCCTCCAACCAATCCCCTTGTTGATTTTGGATGTGACAGATGGTATTATGCATACGCCTTTGAATAGTAGTTCTGTGAAATAATTTTGTGTTTTGTTCCCCCTCTTTCAGCCATCTAACTCTAGATTTTTTCTTCCATAAAATTTCCTCTTGCTTTCTCCTCTCCTCTAGCTGAGTTTGGATCCGCCTTTCCTATTCCAAGGTCTCCTCTGTTCTACCTTCAATGATGATCTGTTGCTGAAGGGCCATCATTTCTTGGGAAAGCGCCTTCTGATCCTGAAAGATGTTCCCAAATGTGGAATGATTCCATATTTTGATATGCATTTTGAGAAACTTGACTTTATGCTGGAATTGATACATTTTAGAGCCCTCTGGGGGAGAGAAGTCCTTCCAAGTCTTGCAAACCAGGTTGTTGAAGGATGGGTGAGAGAGCCAAAATGCCTCAAAATGAAAAGGTCGCCATGAGGAGTTGCCCAGTCTTTGCCATTGAAGAGTAATCGACCAATGATCTGATCCAGAGAGGGGTAAAATGGAAGCTAAGAAGTCCCCTCCAATATAATTGGCATTATTAGAGATAAGGAGGTGATCAATTTTGGAGGCAATATGCTTCCTACCTACTCTGCGGTTGCTCTAGGTATACATTCCATTGTTGAATTACATATCTATTAACCAGTTGTTTTATATGAAGTCTTTGAAGTGACCACTTTCATTCTCAAGCTTGGATCTTCCTCCCTGTTTTTCCTCAAGTCTAGTGATCATATTGAAGTTGCCTCCGATGAACCATAGAGGGTGAATCCTATTGGAGTTGAGCTATGCAGTAGTGTCTAGCAGTACTATCTTGCTACCGGCGTCCTGTGGGAAATATATGTTGGTAAGATGTCCATGAATATTTGTTCCTATGATGTGGAATGTCGCTTGGATGATATGATGAGAGGCATGAAAGTCAGAGAGTCCTATAGCCTGTGTATTCTAGGTAATGGCTAACCCTCCAGAAGCGCCCGAGGCATCCACTGCAATAGAGTGACATCTTGGCCAAGATTTCGTTAGAATGTTTCCAAGAGTGGTGCTGTTGCATTTTGTCTCTTGCATGAAGAATATTTGTGGTTTCTTCCGCTTTATCATTTTTTTTATCATTCAAAATTTTTCACGACTGTTTAGCCCTCTTAAATTCCAAGATGTGAGCTTCATGATTCACTATTTGATAGGGGTTTGTAGTATTTAGTCAACTTGGAGTATCTTCCTGACTCCACCAAGATCTTTCTGATGGTGATGGTTCTTTGCAAATCCGTCTTTCTTCCACGCTTCTTAGAGTCCTTGGGAAACTGAGCTCCATCCCATTGACTACCTGGATGAGTTCCAAGTTGGCGCTGCTGAAAAGCTCTTGAGATAATGACCTCTAGGTTTTCTATCTGTTGATCTTCGATTTTATCAAATTCTTTTCTTCTGCAAGCTTGCTCTAGACTCAAAATGTTGAGTCCTCCTAGATCTATACTCTCCCGCTCTTCCTCCATATTTTGCACCTGATTTTTGCAATCCGTAGTTCCATTTTTGGGCTGTTGCTAGTGGGTAACACAATCTACATCCATTCCATTTGGTTTCCAATCCAGATCCATCGTTTCCAAGTCAGGCGGGGTTTCTGATGATGACAGAGGAGTCAAGATTGAGTCAGACGGAGGGATGGCTTGGGTGGATTTGGGAGGGGCGACTTCTTGCTGGTTGTCTGATGGGGTGGAGTTTGAATGCTTGCCAAGAGCCTCAAAGATGTTACTGGTAGATGGTATGGAAGAAGTATCATGGAGGACTTTTTTCTCGGAGGCGGGTTTTTTATGAGTCCTTTTTTTAGATAAAAGATAGTGGGCTTGGCCTGGTTTAGACTAAATACTCGCACAATGAGCTACGACCTTGCTCAGGATTAAACACAAGACCGATCCGTCATTATGAGGGCAACTTTACCACTACACCTCCTCCATGACCTTTGAAATTTGTGGTGTTGGTTTCAAGGAAAGTGACGATTTTCTGAGTAGCAAAAATTTGTCACTGGCACACATTCAAAAGTAATGTTTGTTGGACGATGAATGAGTTTCAAGGACAATAGAACGATTTCCTAGAGTGCAACAGGGATGGCATAAAAAATTGTGTAGTAGCAATTTTCAACTTTGATAGTTTTGCTTCTCAAAAACTAATAACCTTCAAATGACTTCTGATAAATATATTTTTAATTATTGAGATTGGGGTTGAGGAATAGTTCATTAGATAATTGCGGAAATATTTGAATACAATTCTGTGGTCATCATCATAAATTTTACAAGATGAGGGACTTGACCAATTAGGAAAGTTGACAGCTGGCATGATGAAATCATCTTTGCATAATTATTCCTTAGAAATAAGATTATGTTTATAGATAAACAAATATAAATTGACTACCCATTCATTATGTCAAAGAGGGCCTAGACCATTAAATGTATTTCCCATTCACCGAAGAGAAAAATAAATAAGAAAGACCTACATATGTTGAATTCAATGTGAAAATTGGCCAACAACAATAGTTGTGACTGAGGTAACAACAACCATGACTTAGGTAATAACAGGGAAAGGGGAAAAATAATGATGTTAGGAAGGTGACATGAAGGAGGATAAGTCACTTTAAAAAACAATTAGGAATTAAGAGTGAATCATTCCTGACAAGACTTACCCTAGTAATCATCCTTTAAATATGAGACCCCCCTTCCCCCCACCCCAAGTAAAGTATGTCTGCCATTAGTAATATTTGATCATGTCATAAGTAAAATACCGTATAAATCCACGAAGTCAGTCAAGGACGTACTTGGCAACTTACTTTGGCAGAGTAAAAACACTGGAGGAGTAACAACACCAAGTACTTAGAGAAATATCACCATGGATTAACATCACTAGAGGAGTAACAACATCAGAGGAGTAACAACACTGGACACTTAGAAAATTTTAGAAGGAGTAGCAACATCCAACACTTGGAAAACAATTTCGGAGTGACAACAGTGACGGATTCACAGCACCGACGGAGTAACATCAGTGATGGATTCACAACACTGATGGAGTAACAACAATGACGGATTCACAACACTGATGGAGTAACAACAGTGACAGATTCACAGAACTGGTGGAGTAACAATAGTGATAGATTCACAGCACCGACGGAGTAACAACATCCGGAGTAACAACAGTGCGAGGAACAACATTTGGAGTAATAGAAGTGCGAGTAACAACATCCAGAGTAACATCAGTGCGAGTAACAACATCTAGAGTAACATCAGCATGAGTAACAACATCCAAAGTAACAATAGTGCGAGTAACAACATCCAGAGTAACAACAGTGCGAGTAACAACATCTGGAGGAACAACAGTGCGAGTAACATTATTCAGAGTAACAAAAGTGCGAGTAAAAACATCCAGAGTAATAATAGTGTGAGTAACAACAGTGTGAGTAACAACATCCTGAGTAACAATAGTGCGAGTAGCAGCATCCGGAGTAACAACATCACGGAGTAGCAACATCCAAGGAGAACAACATCGCGGAGTAACAACATTGCGGAGTAACAACATTGCGGAGTAGAAGCATCCGAGGACTAACAACATCCTGAGTAGCAGCATCCATAGTAACAACAACCAAGGAGTAACAACATCAAGGAGTAATAACATCGCTGAGTAGCAGCATTTGAGGAGTAACAACATCCTAACTAGCAACATCCAGAGTAACAAAAACCAAGGAGTAACAACATTACGGAACAACAACATTCAAGAAGTAACAACATCCTAAATAGCAACATCCAGAGTAATGGAAACCAAGGAGTAACAACATTACAGAGTAGCAGCATCCAAGGAGTAACATCATCACGAGTAGCAGCATCCAGAGTAACAGCATCGCGAAACTTAAGAACTCGCTCTTTTTATTTTTCATAAGAGAAATCAGAAAATAAATGACGCTTTTTTGAAAACCAATAAATAAATAAATAACTTAAGTTTTAATGGTTACAATTTTTTTTTTTTTTTTTGCAGCAATGTTGTTTGTGAATGGTGAACGAATGGAAAAATGCTTTTTCAAAAATGACTTGGATTTTCAAATGGAAATCAATTCCCCATTTCTCATGTTATAAATCCGTTAGTTGATGAAAATTATTCATGTTGTTTTCTTTTTGTGAGAAATTGTCTTTGAAAATGATTTTATTTCATTATCATTGCCTTCAAGGATCACTTGTTCATAAATTGACCTCATTTATTTTCCTGGGACCTGCAAAAAAATGAGTGTCTACTTGCAATAAAACATGAAATCATGGAATAAGAGAGGTGATAGAGCTCTCATAATCCAATAAATATGAAAAAAAACTAGTTACTCTATAAAACAAATCCATGGAAAAAAAATAACAACGTAAAATTAATTTATTACCCGCAGGAGAGTGGTGGTCAACCATACTAACTAGCAGTGTTTCAATGATAAATTCTCTGTTTTGTGTCCAATTTGAGTGATTCCAAAGCCAAATGAAAGTGAATTCATAGATATGTATCCAATAAAAACATGTTTTAAAAATTTCATGTAATGTTACGTTAAATTTTCTTAGAACAACCTGCATAACAGAGTCATTTTCGATTTTCCAGCTCAAACCAACAATTGATAATTCAAGCATAACATTTTCATTTGATGACAGATTGAACCGATTAAAATTGGAGATGAAATTAGATTCCTTTATATATCTCCAATAGGAACAGGTTTTGAAGGCAAGAATAATTGATGGGTCAAATCTGATAGTGAACAACCGAGAAAATAGAATTTCAAGAGTGTTGATTTACGATAAACAGTCAGTATTTTGGTCATAAATTCCTTATACGATATCGAAATAAAGTGATTCAAATTGTATTGTAAAATATATTAATAGGGGAATATACCATAGAAACAGGTTTCCAAAATCTATTCATTTAAACCTCGAAAAACAGACTGTCCCAACTCTATTCCTTAGCTGCCTACTAGACATCCTGTCATTGTTTTGGTCATAACGTTTTCGTTTCAAATCCAAATTGCATGATTAAAATTGGGTTAGAAATTATATATAATGGGATATGTAGGATAGAAACAAGTCTTGAAAATATGCCCATTTGGTCCCTCAAAACATGACTATCCCGACTATTTTTCCAGAATTTTCATCAAGTCCGCAAGCCATAAGATATGATAATCAAGGAATTTTTCCAAGAAGATGATAAAAATGAATATGAATGTTTGTAGAAATTTTATTTTCAATATAACGCATCTACATACATAAATAAATTTGAATATTGATCAACGATGTTAATTTTCACAGCGTGTTGCAACAAAAACAATTATTTTTACATCTAAAGAAATTTATTTATTTATGTTTTTATTCATTCTATATCTACACTACAATACTCTATTTTAAAAAATAAAATATACTTACATATAAGAGTACTTAAAGTGAAGCCATTATCGAAATAAGGCCTCAATTATGCACATACCCGTATTTGAAAAATGTATGTTAATAAATACACGGGTATGAGAGACCAACTTCCCTATTAAGGATGGTGTCAAGAGTTGCTGAAGTGTGGAGTGATGTTGCAAGCAAATAACAGAGTGAAACCAGCCTTCAATATAGTCTTGATTTCTCATATTTGTAACATCATGAAGTTCCTTAACTGAGTACCAGATTATGTTGATGCTTTCTTCCTTGACCTCATCCTCTGCATTTTTGTTTAGATCTCTATTCATAGAACCATAAGAAGGAAAAAAAATTCAACAATTCTTAAAGCTCAGGACCTGGATCAGGGTGAAACTTCCCTCCCCAAGATGAGAGATTGGGTGTTTAAATAGAAAGAAAGAAAGCAAGAAAGAAAATCAAGAAATCTTGAGCTCAAAACCTGAAGCAGGGTATCATTTCTCTCCCCAGGAGGAGAGATTAGGCCCTAAGAAATCAACAGAAATAAAATCAAAGAAAAATGAGTAACGCTTAAGACCTAGAGCAGGGTAGCATTTCCCTCCCTAGGACGAGAGATCAGTTCCTAAGAAATAAATCAAAAAGAAGGAAAATAGAACAAATACGCTCAGGACCTAGAGTAGGGTAGAATTTCCCTCCCTAGGATGAGAGATTGGTTCCTAATAAATCAATCAAAAAGAAAAACATAACAACTACGCTCGGGACCTAGATTAGGGTAGCATTTCCCTCCCTAGGATGAGAGATGATCCTTAGATCAATATGAATCGTGTTCTTGCACCTTTGTTAGCCTCCCCGGCAATGGTGCCAAAATGTTGGTGTCCAAGTGTGAATGAATATTCAAACCCTTTCCCACATTAATTATCAATCTGGGCGCATTTGGTTATTACAAGGCTAATGCGCACAGTATGTGTAAATACAATAGCATAATTCTGATACCAATCGTGGATTCGATAATTTAAACAAAGCAATAATCACTGTAATAAAAAATAAAGAAATCATAGAAATAAATTGTACAGCTTATAATGCATTCACAGTAATAAGAGTATCAGCAAATACATCTACTGTCACATCAATTGCAAATTATACAAAATAGGAAATAAAAATAGCAAAACATTGGAAATACGCAACCCCTGATCAGAGAGTGGGCCCAAATCTCTGATCAGGGCTACAGAAAACTCACAACTTACAAATGGAACAACAAAACATTGTGCATTCAATTAATCGAACATGCTTTTGTTACAAATCTGTCTCTTCTTGCTTAACCCTCTATGCCTTCTCTTATGCGTTCTCTCCTCATGCATTCTATCCTCCCCTTCTCTATGATTTGTGCCATTTTTAAATATACAAACAACAAATGGGAAATAAACTGATTACAAAATCTCAATAAGCAAGATGAGATCTGAAAGATCTTTCCATCATGATTCAGTTGGCACAAGTCGAATCTGGCAATTACAATTGCGGCAATTTTGGAAAACGACCACAATAGAAAATCTGCAAATCTGTCCTTCGAAGAACCCTGCGTTTCTCTCAATAAAGACCAAATTTTGGAAAACTAATTTGGTCTGTTCTATACAAAACCCATGTTTCGTATTTTCAAGATTCTTCTTTGTTTGCCCAAAATTTTCGACACAAAATTATCTCTTGTTATTCCAACGAATTTCTGAGTTGGAATATTTAATTATCAGCTGAAGATCAAATCTGCAATCTGGAAGAGATCTTGGAGGCTAAAATAGTGAGTGATTTTATAAAAAATTCATTAATAAACTATCATTGGAAAAATCATGCATAATAATCATTAATTTATTAAAATAAAGGAGGAAGTATGAAACGTTGGGTTATTAAAAAAACTCAAAAACAGGTTATTCCTCTCTTCTGAAATCTATTTCACCTGTATGGATTCTCTTTTTAAAAACATTCAATCCTACCATGGAAGGGATTTTTTGGACAACGCTACCCTCTTTGACAAATTGAGATTTTCTAGGGCTAAACTCCTTTGCCCTAATCCTGCCAATATTTTCAAAGAATATTTGGCGTCTACCCCTGATGATGGGCTCACTTAGGGAGTCTGAAACATTGAGTTATTAAAAAAACTCAGAAACAGGTTATTCCTCTCTTCTGAAATCTATTTCGCTTGTATGGATTCCCTTTTTAAAAAAATTCAATCCTACCATGGAAGGGATTTTTTGGACAACACTACCCTCTTTGAAAAATTGAGATTTTCTAGGGCTAAACTCCTTTGCCCTAATCCTCCCAATATTTTCATAGAATATTTGGCGTCTACCCCTGATGATGGACTCACTTAGGAAGTCCGAAATGTTGGGTTATTAAAAAAACTTAGAAACAGGTTATTCCTATCTTCTGAAATCTATTTCACCTGCATGGATTCTCTTTTTAAAAACATTCAATCCTACCATGGAAGGGATTTGATGGACAGTGCTACCCTCTTTGAAAAATTGAGATTTTCTAGGGCTAAATTCCTTTGCCCTAATCCTCCCAATATTTCAAATAATATTTGGCGTCTACCCCTGATGATGGACTCACTTAGGAAGTCTAAAATGTTGGGTTATTAAAAAAATTCAGAAATAGGTTATTCCTCTCTTCTGAAATCTATTTCACCTGTATGGATTCTCTTTTTAAAAGTATTATTTATCCAAAATAGCATAAATAATTATGAAATAGAATTATATAATAAATTATGATAAATAATGTGATAAAGGAACATTAGAAATGGATGAAATGGATGTTAATAAGTCATGATAATAATAATACAAATTAGTGGCCCAATAACCTCTAGGTTTGTCAATGCATGGTTTTCACAATAGTATTCTTATGTAAGAAGAAATATATATATCTTAACTTCGCATCTACCAAGCTTTGAGAGGGATCCAACCCATTTGAGGTGAAAACCTATTTTAGATTGACTGAGAAGAGATTTGATCCCTCTTGGTGCGTGGTAGATCCGGAGGTAAGGTGGATCTAGGCTGGTGATAATGCAATTGTGATAACTTGTTTCAATTCTAGTCTTGGGAATGTTTCATCTTAGACCGAGAACAATCCTTTAAATAAGATACTTGGAAATATGTTATTGAATTTCCACGCATGTAAATTAATTCTCTCATGCTAACGCTTGAGACTGATCTTATAGAACACTCATTTACCTTCTACAATTTTATCTAGTCATATGTCTTGTTACCACATGATTTGTCACTATGGGGGTGCAATGTCTTCACTTGAAAAACCAATGGAACTTGGAATATCCACTACTATCATGTAGGCTTCACTTTCCTCACTTCAAAGGTGTATACTAACAACCTCTAGGAGGGATTCCCTATAAAATTATTTTTTCATTATGAGATATGGATACCAAACACAGTATGGATGGTTATTCTTTGTTTGTATGTATGTGTGTTTGTGAGGATGATGTTTTGTTCCTAACAAGATGGAAATTACTTCTCACGAAACAGATAAATGCATTGTTTTCTCATTCATGCTGACCCTTTATGGTTGTATCATGCTAAGCTCTAACTTTAAAACACAAAATGAAAACAAAAATAATTTCTAAACTTACCTTTCTGATATAGAAACTATGTGCATTAAAGAGTACAACTTTACCATCATATGACATTTGAGTTTAAAGAGAATAAACAGTAAATTATAATTATTATGACATCATATTCTCTAAGTTTTCAGATCAGCATACAACACAACAAGTTAGAGGCTTATTTCAAGGCAACAAACATATATTTTCCATTTCCTTTTATATAACCCATAAACCAAAAAAATAAATCAGATTCAAAAAATAATTCCAGTTACTTATGCATGCGTTTTTTTTTGTTCGCAAAAATTTAGTCTAAGGGTTCCTTTCTTCCTTTAAAATCTCATTTTTTTCTCCCTGAGAACATATAATGTCCTTTTAACAAAATAAGAATAACAATTTCCACATATGAAAATAGTTTCCAGCTCACAATTATGAATTTAAGAACACTATACAAACATTATAATAACATATATGAAAATTTCATTCATACATTTTGTCAAAAGTTATGATACAACCTTATATATTTTTGGTTGTACACAGAGTTTTAGAAAATTTAGAGTAGGATTTGCAAGGATAACTGTTGGATAGATGAAAACGTTTTAGAAAATTCAGATTAGGACTATGTAGGGTAGGATTTTATGATTTTATATAATTCCAAACCTTGGTAGGGGTAGGATATAACTATATACATATGTTATTTTTAGTCAAGTCATACTAGTCTTAAATGTGTGACTGATTAAATATGGGTCTAGCATCAATGGGAAGAATAATCAGTTTATCCTAGACATGTTAACATCCCTATGTTGTGTCTCCTTCATTTCCTTGTTCACAATGACTTAAGGACTACCAGGGGCTTCCCCATGTTTGGAAGGGGACGTTCCTGAGGGGTCTTGCATCAATGGGAAGAATATTATGCCTCCTACATTGCCTTGTTCACAATGACTTAGGGACTACAAGGGGCTACCTCTTGTTTGGAAGGGGATGTTATTAAGGAAACTGGGGCTTCCCCCATAGCCTCTAGACGTTTCCTGTCCAAAATGGTGACATCTAGGAGGCAATTCTTTGTGGTTTCAGGGATGTCTATGGGCCTCCTATCCAAAACGGTGCCTATATGGCACTGGTTCTCTCAAAAACTATTCACTTGGTTTGGTTGGCACTAATAACATAATAAATAATCTATGTAATGCCTGTGGGAAAATGAAACCTGGCCCCCATCCCCTGTCATTGAATTCTTAAAATATGTTCTACATAGGACTAAATATGCACATTTCTTAAAACCACATCTTTGGTATTTCACAAAAATATAACTTGCATAATAAGAGGTTTTAGAACTCGACATGTTGGTGGAAATGCATGACTATACTGAGGAGTCTAGGACAACAGAGATATAAAGGGAAACATGTAGAATTCTACCTCTAAAGCTCAATATGATATATAACTAAAAATAGGCAACTTTGATTGCCCTAGTTCTGTGAACTAGGAATATGGTGGTGAAAGGGGGAAGAACATGGTTTAAAAATCACGTAAATGAAAATAAAAAATATGCAGTCCGAAGATTGTTAAATTTACCCTTTGGCATGCTATAAATATTATTTTTAATTATTTTCACTTTCCAGTCATGTTGTGTAGTATATACAGAGCAACTGTAGGATCTGAACTCCTTCAAATCTGTTGTTTCTATGGTTTTTTTAAACCAGTAAAGTGATGGATTGTTGAATATTAACTATGTGTTGTTCATCTATTCTTTGTTGTAGCTTTGCAAGCCAAGAGGATATTTGTCATGACATCTGTAGGTTGGTCTAATATTACTTCCCTGGATTCTAAAGAATGACATAATACACAGAGCAATTGAGAAACCTATTCCCCAACAAAGTGATAATATTTCAAAGGACAATGGAGTTGCCCAAAGCCGAACAAATTTTAGCAAAAGCTATATCTCTGAGAATATTGTTATAAATATATGCATATCCAAAAATTTGTTCACATTCCTATACACTATGATGTTCTCCATAGAAAAACCTGTAGAGGCTACTATAACATAACACCAATGACATGCAATCATACTCATTTTTGCAATTGAGCCCATTAGGTCCGAGCATTGAACCTCAGAGCTCTGATACAACTTATAACACACCACCACCCTTTTTTAAATTATTTTTGTTTTTTCTTTTGGATCTTCCATAAGTGTTCAAGATGTTTCCTCACCGCTACTCTAGTTTTATTCTCTCACATGAATTCACTACTACATTTGGCGGAAATTCCGACACCTGTTTCTGATGCTTTTGACCAAATGTCGGAAATTTTCCCAAATTTTTTCCATCCCGCCCGAAACCGTCGCTATACCGACGTCTATAGAAAAGTGTCGCAATACTGACACTTAAACAAGTGTCGCAATTGCGACGTTTAAAGGAAGACGTCGCAATTGCGACACCATGGCCCAAAGCGTCGCTATTGAGACGACTCTAAACGTCGCAACTACGACACAATGTCTAGGTGTTGCCATTGCGACGTTTGGAGGCATTGTCCTAATAGCGACGCCTTTTCCGTCGTCGGTATAGCGACATTTATTTTCGTGCTACATAAAAATACCAAACTTATATGGGCGCTACATAAAAATTCGAAACTTATATGCGCGCTACATAAAAATGATTTTATTGTTTCGTATTTGTCGCAATAGCTACATTAACGTTTGATATCACGCGCGCATTCGCCCTCTGCCCTTGCAGAACAGCATTTGCCCTCAGCATTCGCGCTCAGCTCTTGCAGAACAACATTTGCCCTCAGCATTCGCCCTCAGCGTTCGCCCTCAGCTCTTGCAGAACAACATTCGCCCTCAGCTCTTGCAAAATGGTAAGTTCTTACTGCAGGCCCTTCCTCCTATAGTAGGGTTGACTCTATTTGGGTTTTTTTGGTCAATTCCATTGGATTGTGTTAGGCTGTAGGGTTCTCTCTAGATGTCAAGAATCAAGATTCAATACCCCCTATTATCTTCATCACCCAATACAAGATTTAAATTTTTCCCAAAGAAACGCTTATTAATTTGGCAGCCATTATTTCTCCCTGCTTTAAAAACCCTACATTTAAATGAAAACAAGCATTGCATTTCAACTACAAAAATCTATTAGTGTTCAAATATACATGTGTGCTACATTAACGTCTGATATCACGCGCGCATTCGCCCTCCGCTCTTGCAGAACACCATTCGCCCTCAACATTCGCCCTCAGCTCTTGCAGAACAACATTCGCCTTCAGCATTCGCCCTGAGCTCTTGCAGAACAGCATTCGCCCTCAGCATTCGCCCTGAGTTCTTGCAAAACAGCATTCGCCCTGGATTCGCCCTCAGCTCTTTCAGAACAACATTCGCCCTGCATTCGCCCTCAGCTCTTGCAGAACAACATTTGCCCTCAGCATTCGCCCTCAGCGTTCGCCCTCAGCTCTTGCATAACAACATTCGCCCTCAGCGTTCGCCCTCAGCTCTTGCAGACCAACATTCGCCCTCAGCTCTTGCGAAATGGTAAGTTCTTACTCCAGGCCCTTCCTCCTATAGTAGGGTTGACTCTATTTGGGTTTTTTTGGTCAATTCTATTGGATTGTGTTAGGCTGTATGGTTCTCTCTAGATGTCAAGAATCAAGATTCAATACCCTCTATTATCTTCATCACCCAATACAAGATTTAAATTTTCCCAAAGAAACGCTTATTAATTTGGCAGCCATTATTTCTCCCTGCTTTAAAAACCCTACATTTAAATGAAAACAAGCATTGCATTTCAACTACAAAATCTATTAGTGTTCAAATGTACATGTGTGCATCACTTGTGTAGGGTATTCCTTTTCCACTTTCACATTATCCAAGAATGTGTGCAGTATAGTTCATATTTTTGTGATTTAGATTGCCTTGAAAAAGGAAAGGTAAATTATTTCCCATGGAAAAAGAAGGTTTTCCCTTTTTATAGGTTGTTTGGACTTACGTGGAAAAATTTATGGTATGCCTTCACATGTAGTTAAATTAACAACACTGTGACTATTCTATACAAAGGTGTCACTTATGGGATTCCTTCTGTCATTACCTGCCATTCAATTTTAGATTCTAACTGACTGCTGTCTGTATTCTCACAGGGACTGTTCTCCACGATTTTCCTTCCTCTGGATCTTGTCATACTTTAAAAGTCCTCAATCCTGGATCTTGTCATACTTTAAAAGTCATCAATGATACATATATTATTTCAGGAATCCCAAAAGGCTTTATAGTAGAACATATTGTGAAGTTTTTTTGACGCTTGAGGATTCTTTTTAGAACTGCAACGTGGTCTATGCTATCGAGTTATATATCAAGCAAATTGTCCTTAATAACCACACTATGAGGTAGGTTCAACCGGTTTGAACTTGTTGGGACATAGCATATGAAGTTGTGTGATGAGTCCATATCACAGGTCTATTATGGTGACAAAAGTGAAGACACGTAATGATAGTTATTATGTTAACATTACTAGAAACATTTTTGAAATTATCCATGCTATCAAGATGTCAAAATTCCAGGCATTAGCTGTCAATACTCGTAGCTAATAGATAATAATAATAATATAAAAAAATCACAACTTTATTCTTGAAATATGATTGTTACACATTGGTAACCTAGTTCATGAGTTACTATCACCCAAAGACTACAAAACAAACTTAAAATATAAATTAAACCAACATCCAACTAAGGGTTTCTCAACAAAATCATGCCATAACCTGGCATTTTGAAACCCAAATTTGAATCCATCATAAGTAATACAATACAAACTCAGATGGATTTTCAATGCATGTTTGCATGCTACACTTATTCTCTGTCTAGATATCATTTTTTAAATGGAACCATTAGTCAAGCCCACAGTCCTTTTTATGTGAAAAATTTCAGCTCTATTTGAGCTCTTTTTTGCTCCACCACCTCCATAAACCGGTGTTACACGGGGTCTCGCCCCCCCACCTAGGGGTCTAGATTCCTCGCCCCCTCGCGCTCCGGGGTCTTGGGGACTTCTAGGGGATGTTTCCCTCACGCCCCCTCACGTCCCCTCACCGCCCCTTTTAGTTTATGGTTTCATGTTAAAAGTTGATGTGCCACTTAGCATATTTGAGAATCCAAGTGATTCTGATTCAGATGGTGACATGGTTGATCTTGATATATTCGTGCAGAAGTTGGATGCAGAGACTAGTGGGGCATTAACTTGAGCATTTATGCTCATTTATCGGTATGATGATATCATTTGATATTCATATGTTATGTTTTATGTTTTATGTTTCAGACATAACTTATTTGCGTTTAAGTTTTATGTTTCAGACTTGAGTTGTAAACTTCATTTTAAACTCTATTTTGAATCTTGATATAATATGTCATATGATATCTTAAACTTTATTTTCATTGTACATTGTTAGTAGTTACATTAATGATTATATAGTTACAAACTTACATGCATGATTGTATGGTGTATGTTTTAACTTTTAACTTTTAAATTTGTTTCAATTATATGATTCATCATTCATCGATTTGTAATTTTATCATTTGTGATTTATCTTTCATGATGCAAGTGTATGATGATTGTATATACATTCCTTGCAAAAATATAGTTACATTTTAAATATTAAATTTTATAATTTTTATGACCCCGACGTCCCCCCACGTTTCCTGAAAATTGGTAGGGAGCTTTTGCATAGGCCACTCCCGCGCTCCCTCGTCCCCTCGCTCCCACCTCTAGGGGACTTGGTGGAACATTGCCATAAACATATGCAAACATATATCATGATCTTGGAATTCCATTACATATGTATGTGCCAATGTTCCATAATCATGCCCCATCATCAATTTAAGAAATTTCCATTGAATATCAAATTATGGGGGGGGGGAACTTTTTTCTGCAACATTTGGCTCAAAATCGGGGACCATCTCCGTATGAGGTGAATGAGAACTATAGATATTTGAAGAAGTAGATTAGTGCCTTTTCCTCTGGCCATGGAGTCATATACATTCATCCATCACAAAAATTTGTCTTTGTTCATTCTCACCTTGAAAGTTGCAAAAAATCATGCCCTAATTGAAACGACACTAAATTTGAAAGATATAATAAAAATGCAAGCTAGAAGTGCCCTATTAATACAAAGGAAAACCTTCCTACCTACCCTAACTGAGATAAATTTTGATTGAATAGGAAACATGATATTTCCTATGGAGTTGATCCAACAACTTGTTAAATGTATGGGACTAAATCATGCATTTGATTTCCAGGAAAACATGCGCATGAAGAGAAAAAGTGCAGAATTAATGGAAAATCCATACATGCCACTTATAAAAACTACACCGAAAGGTCAAAAAATACTTAAGGCCTTAACTTAATTTGAATCCAAAAATGACAAAATAGGATTAGTGAAAACATGAGAGTGGTGTGGGTGAACAACATAAATAAAAAGTGAAGATACCTTTCCCCAAGATGCCTTTGTCACCGTTGTATGAAAACATGTTTTCCTTTCCCTTTATACATGCAAGTGAATGCATTATAGGTATGGTTTTTTCCCATAATAGGAGAAGCCTACTTAAATATATCATTCGTGGATTGAATGTTTGGGTGCCTTAATGTGCAATGACATGTTTCCAGGACTGAATTCAATGCAAGGCATATTTGAAACTCTAACTCTGTCTTCCGGTGTCTTATTAGAAATTATTTCAGTTTTCATTTTGTGTTTCAAGTTAGATATTGTTTTCAATTTTTTACATTTATAGTTTTATTGCAATGTGGCAGACTGATCAGAGCAGTGCAGGAACAACCCCGAGACAGGATGATCGCGGAAAGAGGCCAGCGGAAGAACATGTAAAGTGCCAGCATTGCTCTATCTTTAGGTATTTTAGTTATTTACATAATTGAAATAATATTAATTTTGTTCAAATATACAGACACCTAGCCATGGTACGCCTGATGATTCCCTCTTTGAGGAAGAGCTTTCTTCATCCCTATCTCCAGTGTTCTTGTTGCAAAAAAAGGCACGAGATGCAAGGTCAGAATTTAATGCTTTGATAGATGCGCCTCAAACACCTGAAACAGAAGAGAGGATACAACATCTTATGAGGCAGCTAGAAAGATATCAGGTAATAATAAAAAGTCATAAGGATATTTTTTTTGTTCTTCATGAGATGAATTGTGATAGTTTGATTTTTAATTTTTACATTGACTAAACTAACAAAAGTTCTTTTGTATGTAGCGTTTTCTAGCACTTGCTGAATCCGGTGTTGGTGGTAGTGGGACACAAGGGCAAGAGATTGCCCAACAACCCTCTTGTACACCTTCTACTCCTTTAGGTGCTAGCCAAGAAACACACCCTGCCCAAGCAGACACCAAGCCAACCGCTGAACGTGTTGGCAATGATGAGGCTGATATGGCCAACTACATTATTACGTTTCCTGGAGCTACACGTGTCAGCTTCACAGGGACCATTAATGGCATGTTGTTGGTGAACGATGAGGGTGTCCCTATAAAGCATGTACAACTCCCAGGTAAATTTTAATATTTTAACTATTTCATGTACTTTATCTAAAACATATTTATCATGATTTTTATTTTTAAATTAATGATAATATCTTCTTTTTCTTTTGGTTTTATTATGTGTAGGAAACAATGAGTTCTACAGGATTCTGGAGAGCCATGCGTTGGTAATTTTTGGCCCAACCATACGTACAGGGTGGAATTCCCAGAATTCCAACCTGAAAAAAGAACTTCTAGATTATCTAGAAGCCCTTTTTGGGGTCGGCACATTTGACAGAAAAGCGGTGGCTCGGGTAGCCGGCAAATATTTGAAATATACCAGGGACACCTATAGGACGCAATTGCAATTTAACCCTAGATATGAGCGTCCTCTCGCAGTTTCAGAGAGTGAGTGGAGAGCACTCATCCATGACGGAAAAGAGAAAAGGGCAAAGAAAGAAGGAAAAATGCCAACTGGACCCGTAAGGTAAATTACAACTTTAATTCAATAGCTTTAATTTTCTTTATGTCTAAAATAAAAGTGTGCTACATCATATCTGACTTCAATATTTTGATGCTAGGTTGCCTGACACCTCAAAGGCAACCAAAGCTAAGATTGAGAAAAAGGGCCATCACAAGCTCGGCCAGGGTGGCTACTTGAAATTAGCTGCAAGAATTGTAATTAAGTAGCTAAACATCTTATAATTAATTGTATCGCCTTCCAAAGTTTTTGTAATCCTATCGGATATGATTAAAAATACACAATCATATATAATGTAGGGTGATGACTTCGGAACAATAACTACAGAGGAAGATAAAAATATCGCTTTCCGTTTTGGCTATCAAGCTGTAGTTGAACGTCACAGAAGCTTGGGGCAGGTCCCAAGATCTACAATGCCTGATAAGGTAAAACATTAACATTTCAATATTTTTGTTTTCGTCCATAAATTTAATGTCTAACAACTTTGTTTAAATCAGGGGAGCAACACTACCGACGAGGTAAATAACCCAGTTTTAGAGCCAGATGTAGATGATCCTCTCATGCAACCTGATCATTGTAGTGGGGACCAGGCCGACAATGCTACTATCAGTGAGGGCCGTGACGGTAATTAATTTCCACTTATAATTTTTTCTAATTATACCTTGATGGTTGTCCTTATAATGTTTTTTGTTTAAATGACAGAGAATGTTTCCCTTGAGAATCTTACCACCAGAGAGGAAGACAGGGCAACAGTCCCAACGGCGACAACTGGTGCACCAGGTAAATAATCTCATTGCAATTTTTTTTATTAATATTACCGAACTAGTTCAATGATATTTAAAAAATGATAATTAAAATTTAATTATTATCTGTTTTTGGAGGCGATGCCCCGTCACTGGATGAGACCAGACATCGTGACAATGCAACTAGGTCAGCGGCGACAACTGGTGCACCCGGTAAATAATCTCATTGCAATTTTTTTTATTAATATTACCGAACTAGTTCAATGATATTTAAAAACTGACAATTAAAATTTAATATTATCTGTTTTTGTAGGCGATGCCCCGTCACTGGATGAGCCCAGACATCGTGAATACGCAACTAGGTCGGCAGTGCGGGTTGAAAGGCACGAAACAGGAGCAGAGCACGATGATATTGATGATGTAATTAGGAGCTTTAAAAATAGGAAGAAGAAAAAGAAAATTTGACAATGTAAAATATTGTATTATTATAAGACAAGCGTTACCATACTTGGAACGTTTTTGCGTTATATAAAAAACTCATTTATCATACTATTTTTATGTCAAGCATTAATTGCAATGTTTCCTTGCGTACTTTTTGTTGAATTGTTTTTTTATTAGTTATTGAATATTTTTTTTTATGCTCATGAAAGTAAAAAATGAAATATAGATTGGCTATTGGGGAATTGAGAGTGATGTGAAGGGGGAGGGGAGGGGCCATAAGAGCTTCCACCTTCACGTGGTTGGCCCTGTTTAGTAGAGAATAATTTATTGGAGCGATTTAATCTTGGAGAAAACCTCCCTCGATCTAGCGTAGCAACAAAAAAGTCACTGTTGACTTAGTTGCTACTCTTTCAGATCGTGGGAGGCTTGTTCCAAGTTCATGTGACTCCAATAAATTGTTCTTGAAACGAAGAGGAGCTTATTCAGGTATGTTTTGACATTTCCAACATATGTTCTAACATTATCATAAGAATGCATCTTAGAGTAAAAAATACTACATCAATTACTTGTATTTATTGTATAGATAATGATGGATTTTGATTGAATTGGCAGTGCAGGTACAAATCCTCTTGCATCATGAGCAATACAACTTGTCAACTAGGGTCATGTCCAGGATATTTTTGCTTGTGCGCTTGACCAGGTTCGTAATGTCACATTTGTAAGTTCCTTTACAGTTCATAATTCAATATTAAGCTTGTTCATGATTATTATCTAGGTTTTTTGTATGTGTTTTTTCATCTATTTGATTGTAAGCAACTCTGCATGTTTCCTGTTGTTCACTATGATTTCTCCCATTACCACTCCCAGGATGAATTCGACTTTATTGTTACATAGGTTACTTTATTGTTACTATGATTTCTCCACTTACGA
The DNA here is from genome assembly GCA_034641835.2 of Pinus albicaulis. Lineage (NCBI taxonomy): Eukaryota > Viridiplantae > Streptophyta > Pinopsida > Pinales > Pinaceae > Pinus > Pinus albicaulis. The sequence goes on from CM076580.1 coordinate 883,085,156, forward strand.
TTTCATAGGTTACATCATGTAAAGTTGTCAATCTCAGGTTGGTGATGAGCTTTAGTTCTCCAGATTTGGGGCTTTTCTGATATTTTCTCCCTCATGTCATTCCTGCATCACCTCGTTGTTTGAGCATGCCAATTGTCTACCACTTGTACCAATTGGCACATGTCCATCTCTGAGTGGTGCCACATTTCACCTATTTTCAGTGAGAGTTTAGGGTTTCTCTAACATAGCTTCAGAAATCCGATTGAGTGCCTGCTTGAATATTGTCACATAATACTTATGGTTTGGATTGATGAGCATGTTATGAATGGTTGGTTGATTCATAAGAACCACCCATAAATCTCCCTTCCTCTAACACAGAAAATAAAAATTTCTTTGACAGGAGACAGAGTTTCAATACTTTGAAAACAAACTTCTATTCCCTTCAATAACTCAAAAAAAAACTATTACACTACTTCCTCACTGAGAGGGATTACAAAATTATGACTGCTACAAAACGCGGTGCATAAAACCAACTCACTGTCTGTTCAAAACAAACATACTCTGTCTCTAAAACACTCTGCTGTGTTTTTCCCTTTCGCACTGCTGTGCATACACACTTAAAAAGTTACACTCAGTCTTTCACTTTTTACACACTGTTGTGTAATAAAAAATTTACGTATTGTCTATAAAAAAAACTACCAAGCTTTTTTGTCCTTTTTATTTTTATATGTCGTAACATATAAAACATATTATAATAAACCCTCTTTTAAAAAAATAAAATTAAAACTAAATTCTATGGCCCACCTTTCATTTCGCATATGATATATATATAACATATGTTTAAAACATATGTATATATTAAACTATCAAAACATTAAAGAACCCTTTCCGTCGGACTTCAAAAGTCTGAATAGATTGAATTTCAAACCAAATTCGCGTTCCAAAATGGGATGCTGACGTCTGCCTATTTTTAACTCGAATTCTCAATCCAATGTGCCCTATAAAAAATTCGGGTCTGGTTTTCAGGTTTTCAGATTCCCTTCAATTTCATGCGATCCAATATTAATGCTCCACGTGTCCTCCTTTTGAATTTACAAAACTGTCGGGTAAATTTTTGTTTGTTTAATTTCTGGTTGGTGAATTGCGTTAATGCTGGCTGTTGTGTTTAAATACAATCCTGTACAGAAATATGGCTGTGGCCGTCTACAAAAAAAACTTACAGGAATTTTAAATGCTGAATTAAATTTCTGGATGGCATGCAAGCAACCTCCAAAAAAAAATGTTGCTGCTGCATCCGTCCTTCTGCTGCAGCAGTTGAAGTTAAAATTCAACAACACAGGGTTTAATAAGTGAGGGTGTAAAGGTAACTTTTTGTCGATAGTATTGGATTAAGATCATCTATTCATTTTTGTAGGGTCTTATGGTGTTTGCTTTTTTAGTTTTGGGTTGGGCTTATTGAGTCTAAGATATTTTTTGAGTGAAAAAATTGCTATCAGGTATTAAAAAAATTTGGTTCTTTTGTCAAAATTTATGAGCTTATTAGGAAATACAAAACTGACAATGGTTGTATCTTAAATTTGTGGAAAATAATTTGAAATGAAACCTTTTTGTTTAGGTTGTTGCAGCAGGTGCAAACCCCATTCAAATTACTAGGGGCATTGACAAGACAATAAAGGCCATTGTTTCGGAACTCAAAATTTTGTCAAAGGAGGTAAACGCTTGCCTTTTGAGTAGGCTGGTTTTCCTTTTTGCTGATGGTTTGGTGTATCTAATTGAATTAGTTGCCTAAGGTATTTTTGGTTGCAAACTCCTTTTCATTTTTCATACGGTATTGGCCTTGTGGAATACATTTGATTGTGTGGTCTTGTTAGATCTACAACATTTGTAGTTGTTTAGTCTTATGGCCGAGGTGCACTTTTATTATGGAAATAGTTGATGCAATATTGTCATTTAATCCTTACTGCAGGGTAGCATGTTGAGAAGTTTCTTGTGAAACATTTGGTATTCAAAATGACACTTGATCCTATATAGCATCATGCACTTGACTTAAAAATTCATATTCAAAGTGTGCCAAACAATTCTTGCAAAATTTCAAATATTTATGTTGTTTTAAACCATTATCTTTTTCATGTATTGGATGCTGAAAATGTGAAAAAGACTTTGGTATGAAACCAGCGGGTGAATAATTTCCAGCAAAACAACCACTTCCAAGACATGATTTAGAAGTAGAACATATGTACTTATGAAGCATAGAAAGATATCCTTGATGCATTGTCAATGTTTGGCTAGGGTTATTTTTTGAGAAAATAACTCCTTATTCCTAGAATAGTGATCTTCAATACAAGTAAATGCCAGAGAAGAGAGATCATCGTGTGACGCAACAAAACTGAAATTGGACCCCCAAGGAGAGCTGGTGTGTCTACAATCGCTCTGTCGGCATTTTCCCTTGGTGTACCCCGTTCTTTTCCTCCAGCCTGAGTCTTAATTGACTTCTTCTTTCTTCGGGTTTATTTATCAAATTCGTAGAATTTGATAAATAAATACTATCCACAATGGTTGGACTTTAATTTTTATTCCCGACTTTATATTATCTCCAATCCTTATAACCAATGTTTAACTTTCAACACTTTGTATTTATACTCCACGTTTATTTTTAAATAAATAACTTGTAATGAACTTTCGGCTCTATATTTCACCACCCAGCCTTACAACAATCATGCTCCAGACTTATGCTAATTATCTGCCAATCGTTTAATTAAACAATTTCATTATACTCCAGCCCCACCTATATATATCAATAACCAATCAAACACTCATATCGTACCTGGCTATCCTCCGCACACCTTAGTTAACCTCCGGGCAAGTTCAACGTGCGACCACCGTCCGATGGCCCTTCTCCAAATCACCGACTCTTGGCAATTTCGCTCGGCTTCCAACGTCGGGCTTTAACGTGCGATGGCGTGGGTTAAACGGTTGTTTTCCGGGGTCACTTCGCCACGTGTCGCATTCCCTATGGAATCGCTCGCGAATAGGAAATACCGCCTACTCAGCAAAAGCGGTGCGATATGGGCAACCCGCTTTTGTGATTCCGCTCGTGGTTTTGGTAGAGGGCTTGACCACGGGTGCATGTCTGGTTCCGCTATCCTTTTGTTTGTTAACTCATGTCCAATCCTCGGGTCAGGTTCTGAAAGCACAACAATTTTTTCTCTTTATTAAGCGGGATTTTAATATGTGTATTATCAAAGAAAACCAACACAAATTTTATAAGAAAATTGTTCAAAAGTCGAGCCCGCCGGACTTCAAACGACGATAAACCATAATTCAAACCAAATTCGCGTTCCAAAATAGCCTGCTGACGTCAGCCAATTTTGTGACGTGAATTTCTTATCAAATTCGCCCTAATATTTTACGGGTCCGGATTTCCACTGCGCGAGCGGCCCAAACAAAGATCTGCTCCAATCAATTTCTGCCACGTGTCCTCAATAAAAACTTGCCCTTCTCCCGGCTGCAGGTGCATTCGATGGCATTTAAGGTGATGGGACATGGATATGGCGATTTCATATCAATCGCATTAACATTTAACGCTGTTCAATTAAGTTTTCACATCAAATCTACATTAATTAATTTTTAACACTGTTCAAGATCGGACCTCCACTCCTCTGAGCGATTCCACACGCTCCAATTTGATCCAGCCTTCGGCTCTCATTATTAATGATCAGAGATTCATTATGACGGGCGTCCTTTGATTGCATTGCATACGGGTCGACATACAAAATGGCGTTTAGCCATGGTTTTTCAGACAAGCCGGTTGCTGGATTACACTGCCTGGTAACTGTGACGATAAGGAGAAGTGGCCAGCGGAACTTCTGCCTAGACTTTGCTGCATATTTCCATTTCTCTCGGTTTTGTCTCTGTCTGTCTTCCTCTGTTAATTGGAATTCTGCTTCTTCGTCTCTTGTGCCCACTGCGCCTGAGATTGCACCCATGCCTCGCGTGCGTCATAGGATGCGTTGCCGCAGGGGGAGCACTAGAGGTCAATCCCGGCGCGCTCCCTCCAACACCTCAACAGAGATGACTTCCGGCCAGTCCAATGATTATTACTTAGGTCGATATCCAAATACTAGGAGTGGGCGGGGTCGGCTTGTAGCATCTGGCCACCGTATGGATTCCCTTGCTCCTGGCTTCCCCACCGCTAGTTCACCTTCTCCCACGACGCGCACTGCGCAATTTTCCTTTGATTGCACTCTCAACCGCCCGCGAATCACAGCTGTAGTCACTGTGGTCTTCCGCGAGGAGGCCCAAACGGAGGAAGAATGCACTCGTCTGGCGGGTCTGAGCTCGGAAAAAGCTAGCCAACATTCGGGCCTTCAGGAGGGGAGCCATGGCATGCATGTGGAGGTAGCACCTAGCGATCCTGGACCTTCCGAAGGATGGTGCTGAATCGTGGAGGAACCACCGGAGGAGTAGTTTGGTTAATTTGTTTTTCTTGCTTAGCAGGCCCACTTAATTGGGCTGCTTTTAGATTATTTTACTGTGCTGGACCTTTGTAATATTTTTGAATTCTGTAAATTAAACGTTCAAGATTGGTTTCCCCGTATGAGGGCAGTCTTCTTAATTTTTTGATTTTTTGATGACAAATTTGCCATGAGTATGGCCAGGCAATGTTTTTGACTTCGGTGTAATTTTATTCGCAATATTAATAGATTAACTTTACTTTGAATTCTCACATGATTAGCGTTTTTCTTGATCTGTTCAAGGATTTTGGGTACTTTAATTTGTATTTGGAACAATGGACGTCGGTACTCTATCTATTGCTTTACTGTTCTACATACTACTATTTCACTTTCTTATAGATGCCTTGGGCATATTTGAATGCTTTCTCAGATTGTCGATAATCTCCATGTGGACCGTTACTGGATTTTATATCATGTCCCTGTATGTGACATGGGGTATTTTTCTATCATTGTCTGGGGTGGGACTTCCACTTTTCTTGATGGATATTTGGGTTCCAAGCTTCAGATGTGAAAATGTAATGACTTCATGGACTGTTTTACTTCATATAATATATTCAAAATAGCATTTTTTCTCTTCTGAAAAAAAAATGATTAATGTTTATCATTCTGCCTTCAAAACTAGCGATGCTGGTCTATGTTGCTGGTTTATTGATATGGTCCGATGGTCTTTTTATATTTTGGACATATCACACTCCTCACATGATTAGCGTTTTTCTCTGTTCAAGGATTTTGGGTACTTTAATTTGTATTTGGAACAATGGACGTCGGTACGTACTCTATCTGTTGCTTTACTATTCTACATACTGCTATTTCACTTTCTTATAGATGCCTTGGGCATATTTGGATACTTTCTCAGATTGTCGATAATCTCCATGTGGACCGTTACTGGGTTTTATATCAAGTCGTTGTATGTGACATGGGGTATTTTTCTATCATTGTCTGGGGTGGGACTTCCACTTTTCTGGATGGATATTTGGGTTCCAATCTTAAGATGTGAAAATGTAATGACTTCATGGATTGTTTTACTTCATACAATATATTCAAAACATCGTTTTTTCTCTTGTGAAAAAAAAATGATTAATGTTTATCACTCTGCCTTTAAAACTAGCGATGCTGGTCTATGTTGCTGGTTTATTGATATGGTCTGATGGTCTTTTTATATTTTGGACATATAACACTCCTCACATGATTAGCGTTTTTCTCTGTTGCAGGATTTTGGGTACGTTAATTTGTATTTGGAACAATGGACGTCGGTACTCTATCTGTTGCTTTACTATTCTACATACTGCTATTTCACTTTCTTATAGATGCCTCGGGCATATTTGGATGCTTTCTCAGATTATCGATAATCTCCATGTGGACCGTTACTGGGTTTTATATCAAGTCCCTGTATGTGACATGGGGTATTTTTCTATCATTTTCTGGGGTGGGACTTCCACTTTTCTAGATGGATATTTGGGTTCCAATCTTCAGATGTGAAAATGTAATGACTTCATGGACTATTTTACTTCATATAATATATTCAAAACAACGTTTTTTCTCTTGTGAAAAAAAAAATGATTAATGTTTATCACTCTGCCTTCAAAACTAGCGATGCTGGTCTATGTTGCTGGTTTATTGATATGGTCTGATGGTATTTTTATATTTTGGACATATCACACTCCTCACATGATTATGATTAACGTTTTTCTCTGTTGCAGGGTTTTGGGTACTTTAATTTGTATTTGGAACAATGGACGTCGGTACTCTATCTGTTGCTTTACTATTCTACATACTGCTATTTCACTTTCATGGACTGTTTTACTTCATATAATATCTTCACTTTCATGGACTGTTTTATTTCATATAATATCTTCACTTTCATGGACTGTTTTACTTCACTATTGCAGGGTTTTGGGTACTTTAATTTGTATTTGGAACAATGGACGTCGGTACTCTATCTGTTGCTTTACTATTCTACATACTGCTATTTCACTTTCATGGACTGTTTTACTTAACTGTTGTAGGGTTTTGGGTACTTTAATTTGTATTTGGAACAATGGACGTCGGTACTCTATCTGTTGCTTTACTATTCTACATACTGCTATTTCACTTTCATGGACTGTTTTACTTCATATAATATCTTCACTTTCATGGACTGTTTTACTTCACTGTTGTAGGGGTTTGGGTACTTTAATTTGTATTTGGAACAATGGACGTCGGTACTCTATCTGTTGCTTTACTATTCTACATACTGCTATTTCACTTTCATGGACTGTTTTACTTCACTGTTGTAGGGTTTTAGGTACTTTAATTTGTATTTGGAACAATGGACGTCGGTACTCTATCTGTTGCTTTACTATTCTACATACTGCTATTTCACTTTCATGGACTGTTTTACTTCATATAATATCTTCAAAACAGTGTTTCTCGTCTTTTAAAATTTTAATTTTTTTTTTTTAAATTGAACCCTCCGTCGGTCTACCGACGCCTTGTAAACGTCGAAACTGCGACAACCCAGCAACGTCGGAAGAGAGACAGTATGAAAACGTCGGAAGAGCGATGTTCCAAACATCGGACCACATATCGTCGGAATTACGACATCTTCCAGACGTCGGAAGAGTGACGTCCAAAACGTCGGACCACGTTTAGTCGGAATTGCGACAATTTACAAGCGTCGGAAGAGCGACGCCAAAACGTCGGACCACGTTTAGTCGGAACTGCGACGGTTTATAAGCGTTGGAAGAGTGACGTCCAAAACGTCGGACCACGCTGGGTCGGAATTGCGACGGTTTATAAGTGTCGGAAGAGCGACGTTCCAAACGTCGAACCACATTTCACCAGAAGTGCGACAGTTTACAAACGTCGGAGGCGCGACGGTTTGTGAGACATCAGAAGAGTGACGCTTGTTCGGAACGACGGAAGAAGTGTCGATAGTGCGACACTTTTTACTTGCGTCGGAATGACGACAGCATGACAAACCACGGTTTGTCCGCCCCCGAACTGTCGCTCTTGCGACGACTATGTGTCGGAATAGCGACGAATTGGCCGTCGGAATTTCCGCCAAATTCTCTAGTGATTAAAAGAACAATGCTTTCTGATCCTTTAGGGTTTGTCACAATCAGAAGTTTTTGTGCCTCCTTTAGGATCAAATACTATCCCTATTAGAGCTATGCATTGCTCCGAGACCTAGTACTCAAGGACAGGGAGATAAGGTGATGAAGAGTGTCAAGAGAAAAAGGTGATGATTATTGAGTAGCTTTGGAGGTACTCGAATCCATAGGGTTTAGGGTTTGGAGGTTGGAGCACTACAAGAGACACTTCTGGGCTTGGAACCCAAGGTTGGGGTTTTGCACCCAGAAATGTTTGGGTCAAAACCATGGATCAATTTGGACATGTGATGTATGGAGATGATAGAGGATGGTGAGGAGAATCCAAATCTTTGAGAATCATCAAAATCTGAGATGTCATTGACGAGTTATGAATTTTTGAAGGTTGAAAATGATTTTTTGGCACATAAGTCATGTAGGCTTGGAGTTCATGTGCCAACAGACATGTCTATTCGAGTATCCCTTCTAAACTATATAAATAGAAGGTGAGAGAACTCATTTTAGGCCTCTAATGTGAATCCATTCATAGGAGATAAACCTTTGAGGTAGCCGAGTTAGCTAAGGAGGCAGATCGAACTTGTTTGGGAATGTTTTTGTGGGTATATTTGTCTTTTATAGGGCCACAGTACTACAAGAGGCTACAACATTGTTAAGGGAATTTTGGTGGATATCTTTGGGGAAATTTTAGGTGTATCTTCCTCTCATGAAGCATGTCTCATTACTAAACAACACCTAAAATTGAGTCGCAGGCTTGTTCTCTCTTGGAAGAGGGTCATAAGGTTGTTAGAAGTTAAAGGAAGGGCCAGATGTAGGACCAAGACCCTAGGAGCTGAGTTTGGTGTGTGATCTGGCTTAGAACAACAACTAAGTGTGGGAATATTGGCGTGGAGGAAGGCCGCAGTCCAAGAAAAGGTTTTGGAGCAGTGAAAGAGGGTTGTTGTAGACTGTCAATAAGCCCTAACCAGAGCACCAAACCTACAATAATGACATCATCCCTTGAGGAGTTTAGAGGTATGGTATTAGTGTTGAATTGGATGTTAGAGGATCATTCCTAGTGTGGACATAATTGATTCCATCCTATGAGAGCCATTTGGAGGACTTGTCTTGATGGTTGAAAACCCCTCCTAGGAGCAGATTTCACAGTGTAGGTATTGGGCATCATTGGAATGGTGAAGGGCAACATGTTGGTTACCCAAAGTAGCCCTTGACAAGCAGTCATAACAAGAGCTTTAAAATTGAAGGTTTGGTGCAGAATAGAGCCTAATGTGTAGCTCTTTGATGGAAAAAATAAGCTACTAGCTTCATAGATTGGAGCTCAAGTGTTGGCTAGCCTAGAAGAGCAGATTGGATCAACCCATGTTCATTGAAGCAGAAGTGAATTGTAGTAGTGATAGGTGGAAACCCTCTTGGAGACTTTATGTGTTGTCACTTGATGGACAAAGGGTTATCTAGAGTGTAGAATTGGAGCGAAGGACTGGTAGGATGAGATATGACATAGAGACTTGTAATATCCCCAAATGGCGTTTAAAAGTAATAAAAGAACAAATATACAATAAACTACAACAAAATGGAGAATAACATAAAGAGATAAGAAATGAAGCCAAAACCAGCTGAGCCATTTTATTAATTTTTTTCGGAAGAGTACAATGGAGGTTCTTAGAAAGATGGCACCTGGGTCTACACCAAACAACCTGAAGAACTGCTCTAAATTTGGACAAAAACACTACTGAAATGATGCTCTACGTGGCTCCCTCTCTGTGCTTCCAGTGTTGGAATTCTTATTGTTTGCTGGAATCAGACTATGGTTTGGGCCTGCTCACATGCTCAGAAAAATCTAGTCTTTTAACCCCAGGCCCAAATCACAAGACCCACAAAACCCATGAAGGGTTTCCAGAAATCTCGACCCTAGGTTATATTATATGTTAATAATATAATGAAGATGGGTTACATTTATTTTTGTTATTGCTCTTATTATGCACGTGATTATTTTGTTCCAATGTCCTAAGTAGCTTTGTTGAGATTCTTGGTATGGTGGCATAAGAGATTTAAGATTCTATCCTATACCCAAGGTCGTGGAAATTGAACATGGAACGAGAGCATGTCTGAGCTACTTTGGAGACAGTAAATCAAATAGTGCACAAGTGAATTATAGCTTAAGAGGGAGTTGGTCAAATTGTAGGTGAAGGGCTCACTACAATTTCGAAGTTGCATGTTGGTCTTCGGTACGAGGATAGGTTGGAAGGGTTGTCAAACTATATTCAATGGAAGGAAATAATCAAGTTGGTCTAGTAGGTCAACCAGATCTGGGAGTTTGGTGAGAAATCCATCAAGAAGCCAACTAACCCTAAGGAGCGGAAAGTGTATGAAGAATTGTATAGGAAGGCGAGATTGATCATCCTAGATGGTGTTATGGACTCCCTAATACCACATTTTCTTGAGAAGAACTCCGCTCATGAGATCTAGATGGATCTTCACAATTCTCTCTAGAATAAGAACAAGGATCGAGTATTAAAATTGGAGAACAATTTGAAGTCCACCCAGATGTTGTAGGGTGAAGGAGTGACTTCATTTCTGAAAAGGTTGTCTCAGGTCAAAGGTGAGCTTGTTATCATGAGTGTGACTATTTCAAATACTGATATGGTGGGGATTTCCTTGAAAGGGTTTAATCTAGAATGGAAGCCCTTCATCAAAGGAATCGTTTCGAGGAACAAGTTTCCATACTGGAATAGGCTGTCGGATGACATCATTCAGGAAGATTTGGAAGACAGTGATCTTCCTCCAACAAAGAGGGAATACGAGGATGTGACAGTTGCAACACGAATGAAGGGTAAGAAAAAGAAGGACTTGAGTAAAGTCAAGTGTTTCAATTGTGGCGAGATGGGTCATTTTTCGTTGAGATGTTCGATGAAGAAGAAGGGAGATGACGAGAAGAAGAAAGGGAAGCAGGTCGTTAGGGTTTCCACTTCTGCTAAGATAGATGCTCTCAATAGGAGGTTGGAAGAGGAGGAATTTTTTATGATCTCTCATTTCTCACAGGGTTTTATCGATGAGGATGGATGGTATGTGGATAGTGGTGTGATGAAACATATGATAGGGTCACAGGAGGTTTTCAAGACTCTAGCTGAATGGGACCCGAAGTTGCACATGGTGTTGGGTGACAAGGGTCAGAAGGATATCCTAGGGTCATGAGTTGTGCCATTTAGGATGGAGACAACATAGGTGATGTGGGTCCATGATGTACTGTTTGTACCAAGACTCAGATATAGCATGATATTTATCTCGATGATTGAGAAGAAGGGGTTCGAGGTCTTATTCCAGGATGGAAAGGCACAACGCAACCCTAGAGGCTCTAGCTATGTGGGTATTATACTTGGAGTTAGAGAGCATGGTCTATATAGGCTGACAGGAAATCCTATGGATCATGGGAAGAAGAAGTATGGGGATCAAGTGTAGGTTCCAAAGAAAATAAGGTCTAGGTTCTGGAAAATAAGGTCTAGGTTCCATAAAAAAAGGTCTAGGTTTTAGAGGTTTAGAGGGAGTCAAGTTCTAGCAGGAGCTTGCAAATTCAAAGGGAAACTTTGTAGCCCAAGAAGAGTGTGTGGTCAGCGGGGATCAAGGGTTCTCTTACAAGTTCCAAGAAGGAATCATGGAGAGAATGGAAGACATTTCAAAAGAAGAAGAAGAAGCAGGATGCTTCTAGTGATAGTGACACTTCCAAGAGAGGCGCAGTTCATACTATAGGGATTGTTGCAGTGGTGAGCATCGATAGTTGGACGAGTGTTGCGAGTATTGATGATGATGATGAATTACTTCCTAGTCTTGGAAGTAGCGCCCTCACAAAGAGGGAGTGTTGATTTTTTAGTAGCTTTGGAGGTACTCCAAGATCTAGTGTTCAGGGTTTGGAGGTTGGAACATGACAAGAGTCACTTGTGGACTTGGAACCTAAGGTTGGGGTTTTGCACCCATTGATGTTTGGTCCAAAAACATGGAGAATTTTTTACATGTGATGGACGGAGATGATATAGTACGGTGAGGTGAATCCAACTCTTTAAGAATCATTGAAATATGAGATGTCCTTGATGAGTTATGAATTTTTGAAGGTAGATAATGAATTTTTTGCACGTAAGTCATGTATATTTTTTGTGAATGTGGAAAAAGACATGTCTATTCAAGTAGCCCTTCTAAAATGTATAAATAGTAGGTGAGATAATTAATTTTAGGCATCCAATGTGCATCCATTCATAGGAGATACACCTTTGAGGTAGTCGTGTTAGCTAAGGAGGCAGACCAAACTTGTTTGGGGCTATTTTTCTGGGTATATTTGTCTCTTACAGGTCTGCAGTACTACAGGAGGTTACAACATTGTTAAGGGTCGTTTGGTGGATGTCTTTGGGAGAGTTTGAGGTGGATATTCCTCCCAACAAGTAGGTTGCATTACTAAACACCACCTATAAGTAGGTCACAGGCATATTCTCTCTTGGAAGAGGGTTGTAAGGCTGTTAGAAGTTACAGGAAGAGATGCAGGTAGGAACACGCCCCTAAGAGATGAGTTTTGGGTGCGGTATGGACTAGAACAACAATTAAGTGTGGGAGGATTAGTGTGGAGGAAGGTCGTAGTCTAGGAAATTTTTTTGGAGCAGTCAAAGATGGTTGTTGCAGACTATCAACAAGGCCTAACTAGAGAACCAAACCTACAGTAGTGACATTAGCCCTTGAGGAGTGCAAAGGTATGGTATTAGTGTTGAATTAGATGTTAGAGGATTAGTCCTCTTGTGGACATAATTGATAACAACCTATGAGAGCCATTTGGAAGACTTGTCTCGATGGTTGTGTTAACACCTAAGTTGGACCCCAGGCTGAAAAGGAAAAACAGGGTAACAACTAAACCATGCTCAACCTTGTAGCTAGCCATACAAGGAGAGGAGAGGGCTCTCTCCGTAAAAGAATATTCAATGGAATAAAATAAATGGACTGATATTAGGCTAGGTAAAATGATGGGAAAAGGCTTTTAATAAAATGAATGAATTTTCAGGGATGTATGGAACAAGAGGACAATATGAACTGAGGAATTAAATTAGGATACGGGGTATTTCATGGGGCAAGATAGGAAGGAGATTTAGCAATCAAGTTGAAATAAGATGGAGTGGAAAGACTGTTGAGAAGCTGAAAAGGGCATAATAAATGAATCCTTTTCAAACAGAAGAAAATACACAGAGTATGAATGATTCCCCAAGGCAGAGCATATAAGAATGGATTCTACCTTTCTGACTTGAAAACATTCAACTGGAAATATTTATGAATGAATGGCAAAACATAACAATGTACATATGAAACACAAAGGAGAGACATATGCTAAAACTCATACCACATGAATCCCATAAATCAGAGCTGCATCACTTTATCTAATTCCCTGCCAAACTGTACAATGGAGCGTAGAGCTCACTGCCACACTATTCCCATACTTCTGAGTTTTCAGACCTCCCACCTTTACAAATGATTATAATTTACAATAAAATAGACAAATTTTGTGGGAATACAAATTGATAGAAAGAGGAGAAATCATAACTGAAGATGGAAAACCAAGAGCCAATAATCTCTCCGTAAAGGGAGAGTTGTGTTACATCTGGTTAGTGAGAAGGTGAAACATTGTAACGTAGACCTCTTTACAATGTAACTTCAGATGTGACTGTTACAAATTTGGGTCTCGGCCTCTGACTATCTCTTTTCTTTCCATCATTACTCTGAAGAAGACCGACCTTTATAATACGTTGTTGAACTGAAATGAAATTATGCTTTCGTGAAGGGAAAAAATTATTTTGCATGGGAAAAAGGGAAGGGGAGTAGGTGGGACCCGCATCTTAATCACAATCGGAATGGACGGCAGAGGGGTATAACATATAGCGAAACTTGCAATATGCTATGGAATGTATTTCAATACACAGAGGTGATCGAAATCGGGGGTCGGGAGGTTGGACGTGTTTGAAAGCACCATACAAAAGTTCCGATGTGATGGAATACTTTAAAAACCTTTGAAAATCCTTTTATTACTTTTACAAAGGGAAAAGGGGTTTTTTATTTGAACGGGGTCAATCACAATCACAATATCGGAGGGGAGGAGGCGAAACACATATGGGAATGCTGATGCTGATGGCCTGATTAAGTTTGAGCCGTCGGATCGGCGGGGAAGATCGAAGGTGGAGGAGCGATCAGGGATTATCAATCGATGAGTTTCAATCAGAGGGGGACTTGTGATGGTGCGATTGAATGTGGGCTGTCTTATCGGCAGGGAATATCGATGGTGTTGGATCAATCGGGGGTTGTTGCGATCGAAAGATCGGAGGAAGGACTATGATCGGGGAAAGTTGTGATCGGAGGATCGGAGGAGGGGATGCGATCAGGAGATCGAAGGAAGGAATTTCTATTGATCGCATCGAAGTTTTTGTGATTGGACGATCGGAACATTCAAATAAACTTTGCGATTTGTGATGGAAGAGCGGCGAGGTTTATATATATATACGAACCTTTAACATAAGGTTTCAATGGGAAATGGAGGGGAAGTGGTTTTAATCACATAAGTATTTTTGGATTTTAATCGTGCGACTATGTATTTTGGAAAAGGGGGGGGGGAAGGATTTTATTAAAAAAACTTTAATAATATAAAATTTAAAGGGAAAAATGGGAAATAGGGGATATATGAGGATATAAGGGCTTTTACTTCACTTAAGCTTAAATTTCAATCTAGAAGTCAGTTTTGAGAATGTAGTATACCATTGGAAAGCAATTTCTGGGCTCTTTTTGATGGATCTGCTTGGAGGATGATTTGGCACTGAAGATGCTACAGAAAAATTCTCTGAAGGAAGTGACATCACTTTGCGTAGAAAACAACTTCTGAATTGCGACTTTGAGTTTATTTGGCTTCCTCATGACCTTGCTGATATTATTGACATTTGACTCATTAACTTGACATTGGGGAGACCCTAGCAACTAATGTGACCTGTCCTATGGCCTACTAACATGATTTGAGAGTGAAAGTGACTCATGACTGAAGACCTTAGAGAGGAGAATTAACAAGTACCTCATGAGGGAAAACTGATAAAAAATTATTACCATCAATGAATCCATGACCTAGTGGAATAGTGAAATTTATTCGGTATGAGACACCTAATATGAAAATGCAAAAGAGAAGTTTGATCACTGATGGAAGTATGACTAGACTGACACTAACATCGGCTCCAATGGGGATGGTAGCTCCTTGGGGGTGCCAAGAACACCATAGACCAAGTAGCCTTATCCATTGGGCATGGAGTCAAAAAATGTTGAGAACTAACATAATGCAGACTGACACTAACTTCAAGACTAAGACTAAAAACTGAAATAAACCCACACCATACACATATCATCCAAGCTTTATAACCTTCACCTCGGGCCCCAAACTAGAATGACTGTGTATTTGAACTTTGATCAAAGTAACATGGTATATATAATGATGATGATATAGATCCTGATCCGTCATCTTCAACAATGGTAGTGCTTCAAAAGCCTACCATTCACTGCTCCTCTAGGGAAATCCTATCCATCCACTTCTGAGAGCAAGAAGGCATTCTGTCCTCTATATGCTAAATTCTTGTATGGTCCTTTCCACAGATTGTCGAACTTACCATGATTCCCTTTGTCTTTGTTTCTGGCATCCCATTTCAACACTATATCATCCAGATGAAACTTTTCCGCTTTTGTATTCCTGTCATAGATATTTTTAATCTTCTCCTGCAACTAAATAGCATTCTGTGACACTTCCTCTCTTGTTTGCTGAAGGTGGATCATTTGATTGATCCTTCGTTGATTGTCATTGTCCTCGCTGCCAACTTCTTGCAATAATCTCATAACTGGGACTGTAAGGGATGTAGGAAAGACATCATCAGTACCATAAACCAGCTCAAATGGTGACATACCTATTGATATTTTACTGCTAACTCTATCTGCCCACAGTGCGTTGATGAGCTTTCGGTGCCAATTTCTTTTGTTTGCCTCCAGCATTTTCTTAATTATATTCACCAGCGATTTGTTAGATGACTCTTCCAGGCTGTTGCCTTGTGGATAATATGCTATCGAATGGCCCAGCGTGATGTTGTATTTGTCACAAAAATTGATCATCTTCTTGGATCGGAACGCTGCTGCGTTGTCTGTTACGATTTTTCATGGGTAGCCAAAACGAGATAAAATATTCGATTCCAGGAATTGAATGATTACCGTGTCTGTTGCTTGCCTGGCTGGGATGGCCTAGATCCATTTCGTAAAGTAATCTGTCCTTGTCAATATCCATCGGTGCTGTGCTGAGGATGCGGGATGAATTTCTCCTATGAAATCGAGCCCCCACTGCTGAAAGAGTGTGTTCACTGAAACTGGTTTCAAAGGGAGTGGAAGCAATTTCTTCTTCCCTTGGAAGATTTTGCATTCATGACATTTCATCACTGTCTTATATAAATCAGAAAATAATGTGGGCCAATAATATCCTACTCTCAATAATTTGTTAGCTGTAGTCTTCCAGAACAAGTGGCTTCCATAGTCGCCTTGATGAAAATCGTGCATTACCTTTTGCACCTCTTCTTCAACCAAAAAATTGAGCAGAACGCCTTCTGGATCTTTCCAATATAGAGTGCTGTCTAAAATGCAGTATTTTTCATACTTAAGCTTCAGAGATCTACCCTTACTCTTAGACATGCCCGTAGGAGGTGACAAATGCTGAAGGACATAGACAATATCGGAATACCACGGGGATTGCAGAAAAATATCTGAAATTGGAACCAACAAACCTTCCTCTTCATCCTCTGCCACTACTATTATGAGGTTTATATCTAAAGCACACAGATTTGATTGGGCCATCAATTTCGCCAAGCCTTGGCCTTTGATCAACTTCGTGGGCTTGATCTCCAAGTTGTACTCTAACATAGCTGCTATCCATTTACCTCTTCGACCTTCTGGATCAGTTTGTATCAACACATCCTTCCTTGCTGTGTTAGGGACATATGCTATAGTATGTGAATGCAGAATATAGACCCTGAAATCCTTCAACGCCTTGATAAGAGCCAATGCCTTTTTTTCAATAATATTATACCTCAAAGCAGCGTCTTTAATAGTCCTACTGAAGAAGGCAATTGGATTTTCTACTTCATCTCTCTTTTTCATTAAACAACAACCATATTATGCTCCGATGCAAATGAAAATATAATAAATTCTTGAGTGTAGTCGGGAATGATCAAAACTGGGGCATTGGACAAAGAAAACTTTACCAGATTGAATGAGTTGATAGCCTCCTCACTCCATTTAACAATGCTGTCCTTCTTCAACATATCAGTCATTTCCCTCATATGTTCGGCCAGATTGGGTATAAATTGGTGCAAAAAGTTCATTTTACCATTAAAATCATGAATCTCCTTCTTGTTTCGTGGCAGGTCTATGAGTTGAATTGCCTCCACTCTAGCTGGATCGATGCGAATACCATCTTTGGAGATGATATGCCCCAGCAGCTTGCCTTCATCCATGGCAAAGAGACACTTCTTGGGATTGAGAGAAATTCCAAAATTTCTGCATCGCTGAAAAACAACTCTCAAATGGTGCAAATGCTCATCATTTGATCCTGAAAACACTGTCAAATCATCCAAATAAATGACCAGAAACACATATTTTTCATTGGTAAAAGCAATGTCCATTGCACGCTGGAAATTAGCTCCTACATTCTTCAGTACAAATGGCATTTTGGCATACTGGAAGGTTCCCCAGGGTGTTGTGAAGGTATTTTTATCTTGGTCCTTCTTATGCACCAAGATTTGGTTGTAGCCTGAGTAGCCATCAAGTAGTGACATCCTGGATGCTCCAACTACTCTCTGCAGAATATGGTCCATTTTCGGAAGTGGATAAATATCCTTTAAGGAAGCCTTATTCAAGTTCCGAAAATTTATACACAATCTTATTTCTTTAGTATTCTTACGTATCGGGACCAAATTTGAAATCCAGTCAGAAAATATAATGGGGACTATGATACCAGCTTTGTACAATCTGTTTACCTCTTTTTCGATGGATGGCAACAGCTTCAGATTGATTCTTCTCAGCTTCTGTCTGAATGGCTTTTGATCCGCCTTGATAGGAATAGTATGCTGGATTATGTTCTTATCATACACCTTCAAATATGAATAATCCCATGCAAATACATCAGAAAATTCAGAAAGAAACTTCGCGTACTTCTGCTTCGCTTCAGGGGACAATGCCTTTGACAATTTCATGAACTTGGGCTGATCAGGTGCTCCAAGATTCACATCTTCAACTCCTTTCTCCGTGGGCACCAAGCTTGGCTTCTTTGTGACATCGTCCTGATCAAAAAACTCCTCTAAAGGTATGAGACCTCTAGGAATTACATTATCTTTCAGCTACAATATGTCCATCTGGTTCGTTTCCAATCTTTGATCATCAACCACATACTCACCTTCTATGGGAGTGTCCTTGAATTTTCCATCACCCTGAAAAAATGCATTGATCTCATTATCATCCCAAAATACTTGCCAATACCTTAAATTGTCTGGAACAGTAGGCCTATGCTTGACATGGATCTCAAACTTGTTGCTGGATTTCATTGGAATATTCAGGTTACTTGCAGTAGTGGCAAGAGAATCAACAGTAAGATTCTACATCCTGGGCACTGCTATCAAGGTGTAGTCTGGGAATGTCTTCAAAATGTCCAGAACTTCATTTTTGTATGCCCTCAGTCTTGGATGTTTAGCTTGGTATTCTCCTTTCACCTGCTTGATTATTAACTCAGTGTCACCATACACAGAAATCCTTTTTTCCTTCAACTTCTTCAATATTTTGAGGCCTGCAATCAGAGCTTCATTCTCTGCTTCATTGTTAGAGTAGTCAAAAGCCAACTTATAAGCACATACTCTAACATTACTAGGGACCTTTTCAGGCTGAAAAATAGGGCTCCAAATCCATATTCCAATACCTGCTCCATCCTTACTAACAGCTCCATCAAAATCCATACCCCATAGGCCTTCTTCTTCTACTTGTAGATGTTGAAATTTAGTTTCTTCCTTCTCTTTGCCTTGGCTGATTTCTAGCTGTTCACTATATTTTTGCTGCTGGCAGGTAGGAGACTCAAAAGTGCTATCTATTTTCTCTTTTTCCTACTTGAGGAATTCTCTGAAATTCTTTGAAATCTCAAGTATCTCATCCATTTGTACTAACTAAACATCCTCATCATTTAAATCACCATCTGAATATCAGACAAAAGACTCTAAATCTGTGTGAACTGCATTGATGGGATGGTTTACTGGCTTGTCTTTGCTAGTAATCATATATTTCATTTTCTTTTCCCTACATAACTTTCTCAACTAGCCAAATACAGGGATTGTGGCATAAGAGAAGTCAAGCTGTATGGTCCCCTTAAGTTTTTCACCCCAAGACCTAGATAGAAGCATTCCAAACTGTGGTGGGACACCAGCAACAACTACATCCATCAAGACATTTTTGGCTGGGATTTGATCTAAAGACACTACCAAGTCTTTGATAAGACCAATACAATGGACCCTAATTGAGTCAAAAGAATACAAATCATGGTATTTTCTAGTAATATCAAGGCCTAGCTTCTCCATGACAACTTTGGGCATCAAATTATGCGAGGCCCCGGAGTCCAACATGGCATTATGAAGAATAAACTCATGCAACCTAAGACTTAGGTAAACGGGAGAAACCTCATTTTCTTCAGATTCTTCTGTGGCTGGACCAAAAATAACTTCAGGGTATTCATCTTCCACACTAACCAGATCAGAAAGAGGGTCAATTTGCAAGACTTTAGACACCTGACTTTTATATACACTATTCTTCACCAACTCAGTCAGGGGCACAGACACTTTGAGTTTAGAAATTTCATTTTCTAAATTAAAGGAAGGAAATTTCTCTACCCCTTTAATGGGAGGGTCTTTCTTCTATGTTGGCTCCTTCACTATGCTCTGCTGGATTTTTTCATTTGCTGTGTTAGTAGCTGCAGGTGCTTTGCTGGATGAAGGATTGGCTGGCTCTTTTCCTTTCTTCTGTGCCTCATCCTTCATTTGGAGTTCTTTTCTCTTTTGAATGGGACTGATTGTGACGTTTCTGTTCCTTAGGGAATACTTCCTTTGTTGGGCTGATAGAGCATTCATATACCCTCTCTGGTAGTCATCAGATTCTTCTTCTAACACTACGTCATTGGCCAAGATGAAATTTTCATCCCCCCCCGAATGTCTGGAGTCGCCACTGTGTATTCTTCGTCTTCTGTGAGGAAAATGGGCTCATCATCAGCTGTGAAAAAGTGATTGGCCTAAAATGCAGGGTTATCATCATCTGAGTCTGTCCCTTGCACAGAGTTTTTCTGTAATGGTGTTTTAATCTTCTGTTGTGGTGCCGCTTGGTCATGCACCCTCTATTCTCTTTGTCTAATTCTGAATTGCGGCTGCTGTTGTCCTCTAAAATTTGGATTTCTTATTTGAGTTTCTGGTCTATCTGAAATTCTTAATCGATCAACCATCCTTTCCATTTTATGAATCAGTGTTTCCATTTTGATGTCCGAAGGGGAGGCTTCTTCTTTCACCACGACTTTCTTTTCAGCTCTGGCTTGAGCTCTTCTAGCCAACAGATTAGCTTTGACACTTACTGCTATCCTCTGCATATCTTCCGGTGACGGTGGATCTCTTTCATGCAGCTGATATGCCATATCGGCGTCAAAAACATCTATAAAATTCAGCAAAGATGACCCCACAGGAGGTTTGAGGTTAGCTGGAATAGCATTGTATATAGCATTGAATCTTAAACAATAGTCTTGCACGGTTTCACCCATATTTCTTTTAATATTGTCATATTCAGATAGAATTTGGAGTGGGTCCTTTTTCATCTCCCACCGGTCTAAGAACTGTGTGTGTAACTCCTGTAAAGTGCGAATTGAGCCAGCTGGTAAAGCTCTAAACCACTTTCTAACTTCACCTCCGAAGCTTTGAACAAACAACCTCGTAGCTACATTCTCTTCTTCTACTTCATGTAGGTCAAAAAAGTCATTCATCTTATCAACATGTTGCTGGGCTGTAATGCCCTGAGTGGCATCAAATATATGAATTTTACTCTGATAATCAGCAGGCATATCATTGAGAACCTGAGGTAAAACCAAGGGTGTATATCGGGTAGCCATGACTCTGGGTGGATTTACAACATGATTTGCAGGATTTGGGGGAGGTGTTATTGGAGGAGATGATAACTGGGAATTGACTGAAGGGGATGCTGATGAATTAGGAGGAGGAAATGCTACTCCTGATGATTCTGAAGGCTCAGGAATATAATTTGCAGTGATGGAATGGGGAGAATTCAAAATGTAGTCATCAATGGAGGAATTCGCTCTTTGAACTTCAATATCCACAATGAACTCTGGATCTAAAACCGTTTCTTCGAGTGAAGTTTCAGACTTATTTCTAAACAAAGAGAGCTCAAAAATCTTGTCAAAAGAAATCTCTTCTACAAATAACCACTCACTGGGCCAAGTATGGGACTTGAAAACAGGTGTAGGACTTAGTGATCCCTCCTGTCTTCTGACTATTCTTGGGATAAGATTTGGATTTTCAAACACAGGGGGAGGATTTGGATCAGGATTAGCCCTTGTGTATCTTCTTGAAGCCAGTGTGGTCAAATTTCTACTATAAAATATTTATATCAGCCTAGAAAACTCTGAAATATCATCATCAAGACTTTACCAGAAAGATATTACTGGGGTGATGAATCTTGTATGCAAAAATTTTGTAACTCCCCAGTATGGTCGCTAGAGATGTTAGCACCTGAATTGGACCCCAGGCTGAAAAGGCAAAACAGGGTAACAACTAAACCACGCTTAGCCTTGTAGCTAGCTTTACAAGGACAGGAGAGGGCTCTCTCCGGAAAATAATATTCAATGGAATACAATAAATGGACTGATATTAGGCTAGGTAAAATGATGGGAAAAGTATTTTAATAAAATGAAGTAATTTTCAGGGATGTATGGAACAAGAGGATAGTATGAACTGATGAATTAAATCAGGATATAGGGTATTTCATGGGGCAACATAGGCAAGAGATTTAGCAATCAAGTTGAAATAAGATGGAGTGGAAAGACTGTTGAGAAGTTGAAAAGGGCATAATAAATGAATCCTTTTCAAATAGAAGAAAATACATACAGTATGAATGATTCCCCAAGGTAGAGCATATAAGAATGGATTCTACCTTTCTGACTTGAAAACATTCAACTGGAAATATTTATGAATGAATGGTGAAACATAACAATGTACATATGGAACACAAAGGAGAGACATATGCTAAAACTTAGACCACATGAATCCCATAAATCAGAGCTGCATCTCTTTATTTAATTCCCTGCCAAACTGTACAATGGAGCACAGAGCTCACTGCCACACTATTCCCCTACTTCTAAGTTTTCAGACCTCCCACCTTTACAAATGATTAGCATTTACAATAAATAGACATATTTTGTGGGAATACAAATCGATGGAAAGAGGAGAAATCATAACTGAATATGGAAAAAAAAGAGCCAGTAATCTCTCTGTAAAGGGAGAGCTGCGTTACATTTGGTCAGTGAGAAGGCGAAACATTGTAATGTAGACCTCTTTACAACGTAACTGCAGATGTGAATGTTACGAATTTGGGTCTCGGCCTCCGACTATCGCTTTTATTTCCATCATTACTCTGAAGAAGACCGACCTTTATAATACACTGTTGAACTGAAATGAAATTATGATTTCGTGAAGGGAAAAATTTATTTTGCATGGGAAAAAGGGAAGGGGAGTAGGTGGGACCCGCATCTTAATCGCAATCGGAATGGACGACGGAGGGGTCTAACATGCAACGAAACTTACAATATGTTGTGGAATGTATTTCAATACACAGAGGTGATCACAATTGGGGGTCGGGAGGTTGGACACGTTTGAAAGCACCATACAAAAGTTTCGATGCGATGGAATACTTTAAAAACCTTTGAAAAACCTTTTATTACTTTTGAAAAGGGAAAAAGGGTTTTTTATTTGAATGGGGCGGAGTATAATGGTGGGCCTGGGGTAAATCGCAATTGCAATATACGAGGGGAGGAGGAGAAACACATATGGGAATGCCGATTCCGATGGCCCGATTAAGTTTGAGCCATCGGATCAGCGGGGAAGATCGATGGTGGAGGAGCGATCAGGGATTATCAATCGACGGGTTTCAATCGGAGGGGGACTTGCGATGGCGCGATTGAATGTGGGCCATCCGATCGACGGGGAAGATCGACGGTTCTGGATCAATTAGGGGTTGTTGCAATCGGAATATCGGAGGAAGGACTGCGATCGGGGAAAGTTGCGATCGGAGGATCGGAGGAGGGGATGCAATCGGGAGATTGGAGGAAGGACTTGCGATTGATCACATTGGAGTTTTTGCGATTGGCCGATCGGAACATTCAAATAAACTTTGCAATTTGCGATGGAAGAATGGCGAGGTTTTATATATATATATATATATATATATATATATATATATATATATATATATATATATATATATATATATATATATATATATATATATATATATACGAACCTTTAACATAAGGTTTCAACGGGAAATGGAGGGGAAGTGGTTTTAATCGCATAAGTATTTTTGGATTTTAATCGTGCAACTATGTATTTTGGAAAAGAGGGGGGAAGGATTTTATTAAAAAAACTTTAATAATATAAAATTTAAAGGGAAAATGGGAAATAGGGGATATATGAGGATATAAGGGCTTTTACTTCACTTAAGCATAAATTTCAATCCAGCAGTCAGTTTTGAGAATGTAGTATACCATTGGAAAGAAATTTCCGGGCTCTTTCTGATGGATCTGCTTGGAGGAGGATTTGGCACTGAAGATGCTGCAGAAAACTTCTCTGAAGGCAGTGACATCACTTTGCGGAGAAAATAGCTTTTGAATTGTGACTTTGAGTTTATTTGGCTTCCTCATGACCTTGCTGATATTATTGACATTTGACTCATTAAATTGACCATGGTGAGACCCTAGCAACTAATGAGACCCATCCTATGGCCTACTGACATGATTTGAGAGTGAAAGTGACTCATGACTGAAGACCATAGAGAGGAGAATCAGCAAGTACCTCATGATGGAAAAATGATAAAAAATTATTACCATAAATTAATCCATGACCTAGCAGAATGGTGAAATTTATTCGGTATGAGACACCTAATATGCAAATGCAAAAGATCATTTTGATCACTGATGGCAGTATGACTAGACTGACACTAACAGGTTGAAATCCCATCCTATGAGAAGATTTCATAGTGGAGGTATTAGGAATCAATGGAATGGTGGAGGGCAACATGTTTATGGCCCAAAGTATCCCTTGACAAGAATTCATAATGAGGGCTTGGCACCGGAAGGTTGGGTGAAGGATTGACCCTAATATGTAGCTCCTTGATGGATAAAAGAAGCTACTAGCTTAGTATATTGGAGTTCAGGTGTTGGCCATCCTAGAAAAGATGATTAGATCAGCCTGTGTTCATTGTAGCAGAAGCGAATTGCAGTAGTGATAGGTGAAAACCATGATGGATACTCTATGTGTTGTCACTTGATGGACTAAGGGGAAGCTAGAGAGAAGAACAGGAGCGAAGGACCGATAGGATGAGATACGACATAGAGACTGCATCGCGATTGTCAGTGTATCTTGTATTCTTGTACTTGTGGATAATTGAGGGCCATTATCTCTTCTACGAGATCCCTAGACTGTTGTATTATATGTTAATAATATAAAAAATTTGGGCTACATATATTGTTGTTATTGTTCTTATTGTGCATGTGATTGGTTTACTGTATTGTTTTGTTCCGTTGTGCTAGGTAGCTTTGTTGAGATTCTTGGTTTGGTAGCATCAAATATTTAATATTATATCGTAGACCCAAGGTCGTGGAAATTCAACATAAGGATCAGGTCTAGTGTGCTACCCATCTCTAAGATAATATGGTCAAAATAACGTATAATAGGGCTCTCTCCTTCCCCTATTTATATAAGAGGACAAGAAAGCCAACGACATAAGGTGAGGCTAAACCTCTGCACGCAGTCGAGTCTTGTACAAGATCGTACGCCCTCAATAAAAAAAAGGACTGCAGATTTCCAAGATAAATAAGGAGAATATTAGAGTATTGAACATCAACACCCCTATCTCTAAGTATCCATGACTCATTATAGCCACTTCTCCTCACTCTAGATTTATTTTGTAATAGTATGTTCTAGACAGTCTCAGAATTTCTTGTACATATTCCAGGGGAAACAATTATTTGTCATTGTTAAATATGCTTGATTATTTCTTCCCTAAGAAGTGAATGGAAGTTGGTAAAGAGACTCACTACAGTAGGAAAATATCCATTCTGGCCAATTTTCTTGGAAGGAGAAAGCCGGAGGTGAAGCTATTTGTCAAGATATTCCCTTGTTGTATTCATTAGTATGGGATCATACCTTGAGTATGGGGCACCCACATATCTTTAAGGGAAATTGTTTGTTCTCATGTTAAAATAATGATGATTGGGAGTTTTTTGGAAAAGGGACCTAGAGTGATTAATACTCCAGGAATTCAGTTGGATTGTTATCGAACACAAGCACTTGATTTGAAACATGGTAAAATTTGTGTCCTTGGCTAGGTATAAACTATATATCTTTTGGAAGCCACCAAGGTAGCTTTAAGGAAACAAGTTTGAATGCATAGAACACTTTTATTTCCTTGAGTATGAAGAGTAAATCAGGGACTATTTGAAACCCTTCCCTCAACACCAGGCAACCGTTGTGCCTTAAAATTTGAGCATTTAAAATCCTTGTCTACAGTTGGCCCTCAAATCTTATATCACTACTGCTACGTGAGCTATACTTGGCATCATCATCGTGAAAATAACTCATTTTACAACTCCAACCAATGTAGTAGATTCTTTTCCATCCAAAAAATTCTCTGCCATTTTCACCTTATAAAATAAATGAAGACAAAACCATAAAAATCGCTACAGTGACTTCATAATTTACAAGTAGGATCATGACACTGAGGTCCGACATAGAAACCCTCGCCCATATCGTTAATTTTTAGTGCAATAAAACAAACAACAAAGTAATGTTTTGATTTAAATAGTACCTGAACAATGTCAAACTACGAAAAAAGTGTGTTCAAGCGATAATTCATCATTTTTCCACTTGTGCCATCACCTGGCTCATGTGAAGTGTATTTAAAAGGATGCATTCCTCCTTAAATAAAATTACCTTGTACTTACCATTTGCTGATGCTTTAAGCTTTATTTCAGTTAAAATTTATTAGTAAATAATGATTTTTATAAATAAACCATAGTTGGGGGTAGAGTTAGCATGTAAATATTTCATATTTCAACCACATTGCGCTTAAATATGAAAGGTTTAATGTTGTAAAAATGATTTTAAAATAATATTTTAAAATTTAAACTAATGGAATTAATATATATATATATATATATATATATATATATATATATATATATATAATTGTAATTAATGGAATTATATAATATTTTTTCTTTGTATTAAAAAACATAGTGTCATAAAGTTCTAGAGATTGGATTTCAAACACATTATAATAGTTGAAATTGGGAATATTTTTTTCTATATTAGTTTGGATCCATCTAACTCAAGATCTACTAAGTGCTAAGAAGGATCTAATTTTCTGAGGTGCAAACTTTATTTAGAGTGAATAGAGATTTGATCCCTTTAGATACTTGGTAAATCCATAATTAAGATATATATATATATATATCAAAACCTCTAGTATTTTACGTCAATTTCATTTTAATTATCAATTTTTTTATCTTATGTAATTTGATCAAGTCAAAATGTTTACACAAAAATAAAAATTACCTAAGATGACATTACATCGTCTCTTCCATACTAGGTTGGAGAACCCATCTCGGCACAATAATTCAAAATTATTTAGTAATGTATAAATTTTCTAGTAACTTGTTAACAAAAACAAAATTTAAATTCAAGTACTATATTAATTTTTGAATTTTTTTGTTGATAAGCCCTTATTTTCATCTTGTCCTTTGTTCGCATGTTAAGGTCCGAGAGCACAGAGGAACCTCCATGTAGATTTTTTCTTTTGAGTATGATGATATTCTAGTTCTTTAAGTAATCAAGCATTTATTTTTATTTTTTTGTAACTAGGTAGTGCCTAAGGTGGGGTCATCTTGCTTATTGGATGTTGTAAGAAGATTGATCCACCCACAATGGGATTCTTATCACATGGATTGTGCGAGGCTTCAGTCAAGTCTAGACACCCCTTGGGAATTTTAATTCCCCCAAAGTGGCTTCCACTCCTCATCCCCTCCCGATGAGGTTTGAACCTGTAACTTAGCAAGGACTAAACCCCACGTAAACCAACTAGTCTACATTTTAGACATTGTACTTGTTAGTTGGTCAAATTTTTATTCTTGAGCTATAGTAGCCATTTACGTTAATCATTTTTAATTTTTTCACTTATTATCTAGTCATATATTTTAGTCCTCGACTAAATTAGTCATTTAAGTTAGTGGTTTTTATTTTAGTCACTTACTATCTATTCATATATTTTAGTCGTAGGCTAAATTATTCATTTAAGTTAGTCGTTTTTAGTTTATTCACTTATTATCTAGTTGTATATTTTATCCCTAGACTAAATTAGTCATTTAAGTTAGTCATTTTTAGTTCGGTCACTTAAAATTACTCAAATTTAGTAGTAATTCACTTGAAATAATTGCGGTGACTAACTTTTTTAGTCACCTAATCACTAATTTCATCATTTTATACTAGTGTTTAGCTTGAGCTTCTAGGTCGTTCGTTGGGTTGATGGGTAGCTGGATTGATTTCCTCCATCTCAGTCGAGCTTAGAAATCTTCTATCGAACTCCTTTTTCTCTTGCGTTCTAAGTAAAATGACTTGCACAGGTCACATTTGGGGTTTTTAATAAGAAATAACGCTCGATTGAGCCGAAGTGCTCGATCAAAAAATATAGCTCAATCGATCCGTAACACTCGATTGAGCCTGTAACTCAGGCTAGAAAAGAGTTCTGTAATAGTCTGGAATAACCTGTTGAGGAGTTTTTAACGCAACGTTTCAGACTACTGAAATGAGTCCATCTTCTCGGGAACACCATATTTCTTGACAAGATTGATCACTAATACAAAATGGCTAATTAGAGACTAAGAAAATGACTAAAATTTGCATATAAACAACTATTTTTTGGTCGGTGACCAATAGTAGCTAATTTATAGTATCTTATAACAGGACCAACTTTTAGTCGCTTTTAGCTTAGTCATTAATTAGTTGTCCCAAATTTATGTATAGTAGTATATTTAGTCATTAATTTGTTCATTAATTTAGTCATTGATTTAGTCATTAATTGTCATAATTAATGACCAAATATACAACAAAATATTTTACTAAATGATCACCCCATAAAACCATTTAATGACCAAAGAAATATGACCAAAATTTTGGTCGAGTTATAAAATACTATTAATTGGCTACCAATAGTCATATATATGCAATTTTTAGTGATCATTTGAAACCAATTAATAACCAAAGAAATATGACTAAATTTTGGTCGTGTTATAAGATACTGTAAATTAGCTACTAATAGTCATATATATGCAAATTTTAGTCATTGTTTGAAACCAATTAATGACCAAATAAATATGATTGAATTATGGTCATTTTATAAGATATTGTAAATTAGCTATTAATAGTCGTATATATGCAAAATTTAGTCTTTATTTGTAATACAAATTTTATCATTTGCAGTAGTCATTATCTTTTTTTGGTAGTTTCATATTCATTATATTGATGACTACTTTAGTAGTTTATATTCATTTCATTTACTTTCATTAACAATTATATAAGCAGATAATTCAGTCGTATATTCATTTTATTTGTGTTCATTAATAAACATAAACTACTAATAAAGTAGTTTTAGATTGATTTTATTTTTTCATTATAAATCAACATAAATTAATTAGTATGATTATGCAACTAAATTAAAAAAAACTGGCATAGAATGTACATGTTCATCTAATATGAAACCAAAAAGTTACATATGTTAATTACAATACTAAATAATATCAAGTGCAACTAGAAATAATTTCAACCACATAAATTATGTTATATAAAATATCAAGTATTACAATATGAGTTTGCAACTTAATATTGGTTGGAGTACAATTTACACATGAAATATTGTTTCATCACTTCAAAACATTATCATTGTATTGCCAAGGCATTGCAGGTGAATTAACCAACTCTGAAGACTTGACCATCAATCTCTATGTGTGTCTCTCATGGGGGATATTGACTCCAGAGGTATCAATAGATCAATTCTCTTCTCTCTCTCTTTAATTTTTCTTTCTTCGCTTCAATGTTATTGTTCTCCTCTTTCTTCAATTCCTGCTTCTTACCATCGATACTAATTTCATTTTTTGAAAAAGAAAGAAGATACAATGTAGAGTATAAGACATGAAAGATGATGAACACTGGAATATAAAATAAAGTAGACTATAACGTATTTATACGATATATACCTCAACATCGACAACATTTTCAATTCCATTTCCCCCCATAAAAGCAAGAAACTCAAACTATTTTTCTTCATTTGGGCAATAATGGCTTCTATGTGACCAAATGACCTATATAAACAAAGAAAATAAAACGCCACTATAGAAAATAACACCTTAGTAAAATTAGTATTCAACATTCAAGGAAATATTAGGCACAATCATGCCAACTAAGTTACATGCTAAAAATATCAAGTTGTAGATTACTTATATAATGTGGGAGTGCAAAAAAAAATCCTAGAAAATGCCAAAGCTAATTCTAGAATAAAATGAAATGAAGTAAAAAATATAAAATAATAGGATAGCCTCTTATACATGTATATAACCAGATAATGTAGAACTCCAAGTGAATAAGTCCTGGGCTAGAGGTCGATGATGTCAAGAATTCCCAAGTATGATGAGCATTTCTTCATATAAGAACTACTATTTGGGTCCATTATCACATATGAATATGCCAACTAGTCTATATCATATTATTAATGTTTTTCTTATATTTATGGATCACTACTATATAAGTGGATAAATTGCAAAAGGAAATTCCCTTCCCATTGTGTTCCTCACCTGTGGTACAATATATTAGCTATGATTTGGAGAAAATTTACAACATTTAAATATGTATCAATCACCACTAGTAATCCCCCAAAAAGGCTTATTTTGGAATGTAACTTTCAGATTCCAGTTGCTATATGATTCTTGAATGGAAAATCCATACTAAATTCCAACACTAAACTTCCAATTTGAGGGAACACCTGTGGCCATCCTCAATCACTCAAACTCAAAACATCAGTGATCATTATAATGAAAAGATAAAATAAGAGTAGTTTTGATATGTTTTGTATATTTACATGCAAAGCACCAATAGTTTTCCCATATTTACCATACTTGTAATTTCCAATATATAACACATTGATTGATCTTTTACAACAAATACTTGATTCAATACAAGAAATAATTTAGCATATTACAACAATACCACCAATTTTTGATCCTCAATTACACTACAAGAAAAAATGACATTGGTGAGGGTTGAAAAATGTCACCATAAGCTCATTGGTGTCGATCAAAAGAGCCTATGTCACCAAAAATTAAACGTCACAAAAGGTGGAATCGCTAGAAGTACAGGTGTTGTGGTGACATTCAAGTTCTGTCACCAATAATGGTTTGTAATGATAGATAGTGACCGTCACCATTTCATATGATAAATGGTGATGACACCTAACCTCTGTTGCCAAAAAATTGAATGTCACCAAATCTGGCGTCATGAAAAGTATAAGTGTTGCGATGACATTCAAGTTCCATCACGAATAATATTTATAATTAAGGATAGTGGTTGTCACCATTTCATATGAAAAACATCAATTTATGGTGATGGAAATTTCATGGTCATCACTATTGATGCATATATATGGTGGCATTCATTTACCGTCACCATTTCATATTTTGGTGTGGGTCGAAAAATTTCACCATAAACTCATTGGGATAGTCAAAAGAGTCTGTGTCACTAAATAATGATCGTCTTAATTCCATATAAATATCAGGGCATGATGGAATCAAACCGCCAACCTTTTGCTTGTAATGGAGGTGTTGTTCCATTGAGCTAACACCCTTTAAATAATTATACTTTAAAAAATATATACCTTGAAACTTTATCAATTGTAAATTCTATAACTTTCAATAAATTATAAAAATTTGTAAAGTCTTGGAAAATATTTTACTAAACAAGAAAAATAAGATCGACTTTTGTACCTAATGGTTATGGAAGTTATGAAAAGTGAGCGGAGGGAAAAATAATCATGTATAAGATACTCAATATTTTCAGTGAAATACTCAATTAGAAGTGAAAATTTAAAGAAATTGATATCTGATAAATGACCTACAATTATCAAATTTGAAATATGAAATTACACCAAAGATTGATTTCCTACATTGTGAATTATGTAAATATGTTGTGATGACATAAAAATCTGCCTCTAAAAGATTGATTTCCATGCCAAAGAGCCAAAAACAATGAGTATATATGATGCAATTATAAATAATGAGCTACACGCTTGAATCCTACCGGATATTGGGTCTAGAAAACTAATTTGGAGTGGTTTTCATTATTAATTAATTAAATATGTCAAAATAAAACAATCAATGACAATGATCCTGAAATGTAACCACTAAACATATCTTAAAAATTTTAAGTACAAAGTTTGGCTAATATGTTACACCAAAAAAATATCAAAGGGGCATTCAGACACTTCCAAATCGACACCGAGCATGATTATCTAAAAATGTAAATGTATGGATACAAGGAAAGAACTCTCTACCTCTCAATGATAACTATGTACTCCCACAAGTACTTCAAATAAAAAATGTATGTGAATACAAACACCTCAAAGAAAAAAAAAGCTTTAAATTAAAAAAAAAACACTTCATCCCCCCTCTAGGGGAATAAAAAAGAGATCCATAGAGAGTAGGATTAGAGTGGGAAAAATAAATATGATAAGAAAAAAATAACTAACAACAAAAATATACTAATTTGAACATGTTTAAAGTACATTAAACAAATATTAAATCCACTGTACATTAAAGTGACATTGGTCAATTTTTGGATTGGTTAATTTTCAACTATCCATGGTGCCACCAATCTAATGAACTGTGATAGTAGATTTTCCCATTAATGGAGAAGCATGTTTAAATATTACACTATTTCTTGATAACCATTGTCTTTAACTGACAACCATGCATAGTTATATCACACAAGTGCAAAACATTGACACAAAAGTGAGAAAAAAGTCCAGAAGCCCGATCTACCCTAATGGAGAAAAACAAGAAATCAAAACTTATGTACAATGAACTAACCATTGAAATGATAGAAACATGAAATAAAATTTCATGATACTTCTCATCAAGGACAAACAAATAGAGAATAGGATTAGAGTGGGAAAAATAAAGATGATAAGAAAAAAATAACCAACAACGAAAATCTACTAATTTTAACACATTTTAAGTAAATTAAACAAATATGGCATCCATAGTACATTAAAGTGACACTGGTCAATTTTTGGATTGGTCAATTTTCAACTATCCATAGTGCCATCAATCTAATGAATTGTGATAGGAGACTTTCCCATTAATGGAGCCACATGTTTAAATCTCACATTTTTTCTTGATAACCAATGTCTTTAACTGACTACCATGCATAGTTCTAGCACATAACTGCAAAACATGGATAAAAAATTGAGCATAAATTCTAAAAGCCAAATCTACCTTAATGGAGAAAAAAAAGAAATCAAAACTTACGTACAATGTACCAACCATTGAAATTATAGAAAAATGAAAGAAAATTTCATGATAATTCTCATCAAGGAAAAACAAAATCATATCACCTGCAACGATGAATGTATAAACCTTTTTAGAAAATGGTGTTAATACATTAACTATAGTTGGTTGGAAAAAATAAGTCAAGGATATATGTAGTTGGTTGGAAAAAATTCATCCTTGAGGAAACCAAGCCTATACTAAAAAAATTATCCATTAGAGAGTACCATTTAGATATGGGTTTTGTCATGTGGTGGGTCACTTGCACTTAGCCCAATATTTGTGGAAATAACCAACCAATGTAGGGTACACAATTTTTTTTTATTTAACTATATTAAATAGTTCATCCAGTAACTAAAATAATTTCCTTCATCCAACTCATGTATCTTTGAAAATAGTTCTTGAACCTTAAAATCATCAAGAAAATAAGACAATATGATCAGACAATAAATTTTTTAAGAACCTACCTCATTGTGGGTATAAAGGGGAAACCAATGTTGCATAAAAATACCATTATTCTTGAAGAACCATGGAACCCCCATTGTACTCATTTAATATACTCTTGTAGTTGAAATTCTAAGCTAAAAATGCGTTCTCTTTATGTTCAAAGAGAAATATTCCCTTTACAACTATTTTTTGAGGTAGATATGCATCTCATCATTCCATCACATAAGGCGGAAAGACCACTCCATTGAAATTTCCAATTATTGTTCTTGCATGTGTATACATGCAAATAATATCTCCTCAACCAAGATCTCCAACATGTTTAGCGCACTAAGATCGTATATTTTCCTAGGGAGACTTGATAGCTTATCCAAGTTGATACAAGATTGTTTTAGAGGGGTCATAGGAGACCGAACTGAATCTGTTATTGGAAACTTTCTAGAAGCAAACAATTCCTCAGTGCTTAGGGAATATTGACCTCTTTTTTTCAAGTAATCCAAATTCCTATTGTCTATTATAGATTTGCACCTTCTAGCATTCACCGACCTCCTAAATAGATCTATTATTATGATGAGCTTATTAGATAAAGGAACCTAATATACAAATAAAGAATTTGAGATTACTCCACATCCCCCTTATCGCCCACCCAGTTACATAGAAAAACTAAAGCAAAATAAAAACATAAACAACTATGTGCCACATATATGTGGTTATAACTTATAAATTATAATTTTTTATATTGAATTTGTCTTGAAGGAATGTTTAAAAAACCCTTGAGATATTATATATTATACATTAAGCAAACATGTTGAAAAACTTCTAGACAATATACTACAAACATTCTTTCAATTTTCCTTTTACAACAAAAACAAGGGATATGTAGGGATACCATAGTTTTGGAATTTATACTAACTCTCTGCAACATCTTATAGATGCTACCCTCATTATTTTTTTCTAGAAACCTACTAGTCAAAGATTGCCAAACTTCTATAGTTTCAAGAATTTTAACTATATACTTCTAAGTAAATTTAAAATATATAGATGTTACCCATTCTATTAGATGGTTTTACAACAAATTTAGTAGTATTTTATCGATACTTCAATAGATTTTCTTCTAATGTTTAACAATGCATTCACAGAATATTTCCATCACTGAAAATTTAGAGATGCTCCCAAGTTTCCTACCAATGTAGACAAATAAGTCTTTTCATGGATAAAGGAATTTTATTTGGGCTTCCATATCATGAGTGAATGATTGTGGCATGGTTTACAGTCTCAAGGTTCAAGAAAATAATATACTTGTTAACTTTTTTAGTTGAAGAGAACTTTTCAATCATAAATGTCATGTTGTAGGAAAATAAATTCCATTGCTTAAAAGAATATAATTCTATGTCTCCACAAAAGGAAAAGTACAAAAGTTCTTAAAAACCAAACTACAAAAAGGTTATAAGCCATGAAACTCTCTGTATATTCAGTTGAAAGAAATAAAATATTTTTAAATCGTACAATGTCAGTATACTCTGTGTATTTGACAAGAATACACAAAGAAGACAAATTGTAAACTATGGTATTATGTTCCTAAGAAGTGAGCCCCCAAAAAAACAATAAAAAATGCATTGAGGTTTTAATGTTCATGGAAAAATACTCAACAAGTCATGGGCCATCAATGCATCACTAAAATGAGCTATCTCCAAATGTGATTGAATGCTTACAATATGTTGGGTGCATGCAGTGATTTCTCAATAGTTTCTGAGACAACCTTATAAACCTTCATTATGGTCTATGGATCTAGGGCGAGAAATCAACCATACTCATTTAAGCAACTTAATGTTCAAATGATGATATCTTCAACAAGGAAAATTTCCTTCTTGTAGAATGTAGAAAAAATATTGTTTGTGTGTGAATGTTTTTCTTTCCCTCAAAAAAATTATGGTGCTCAAGAATTTGGGTAAACAGATTTTTAAAGAGAATCAAACTCGATGCTTCACGTTAACTGGCAACTAACGTTCACAAGAACAAAACCAAATAAAATTTGCATTCATGGAAACCAAGCAGAATTAGGTTTTACTGAAGGAAACCAAGCACAATTAATATTTCAGTTAGGATAAACTTAGGAAAAAAGAAATTAGGGTTTTTTTTACTGACCAAAAAATAATTATTTTACATAAAGTATGTAATAAAATTGTGTGCAAGTAAAAAAATCCAAGATGTAGGGTTTTTTTCACAGAACCTTAGTGGGGATATAAATTTCAATCCTAGATGTTGGGTTTGCGCAGGAAACCTCAGTGGGGATATCAACTTGCAAAAGGTTCTCTGGATCAAAATCTCCCCTCGCCATTGTAGCAGCCTTGATGTCTCATTTCTTTCAATATTTATACTTAAATCAATTATTTAATCTATGTCATTTAAAAAAATACAACAACAAAAACTCATGGCATCGTCTTGAGCATCCTCTTTTTGAAATCCTGATAAAGAAGTCCCGAGCATTCTCTTTTTGAAATGCTAACAAAGAAACGAATAATGCTAACAAAGAAACGAATTATCATCTTCTGTTCTACGTAGTAAAATATTGGGGTTTTGAAGTAGAGACAACTTAAAATAGAATTTCAGATACATAAATGTAACATTGTAATATTACCTCTATATGGAGAAACGTAAGAAAATGTTTATTATGTTGAGCTCGTGAGGGAGAAAAAATATCTTAATGTGATTTTTTTTTGGGGTTTGAAGTAGAGACAACTTAAAATAGAAATTCAGATACATAAATGTACCAAAATATTATTACCAGTATATGGAGAAATGTAAGAAAATGTTGATTATGTTGAACTCGTGAGGGAGCAAAACTATCTTAATGTGAAAACTTTTTAATGACTTGAATTGTCATCATCCATTGTCGATGGAATTCAATGTCCACAAAAAAATGAAGAATCTTAGTAAGAGCATCAAGACGTTTAGTTTTTGATATCTCCCATAAAGTTTTAGGAGGGAAAATGAAAAAAAAACACTATTTATCAAAATTTTAAATAATAAAAAATAAGGATTTTAAAATTGGAAGTACATTCATAAAATGTGTAAGGCTTTGCATTAAGCATTTTGAGTTTCTAATCCAGTATTGAGTAGATATCAAGTAAAAACTTAAATAGGCAAATATTTAACATTTTGAGTAGATATCAAGTAAAAACATAAATAGGAAAATATTTAACATTTTTAATGTAATATTGCCCTATTTAAAAATCAATCTTGTTACGTATAAACACACTATATTACCAACACTCAAAAAAGAGGTATGGTAAATAAATAAAAATACAAATAAACCGAGGTATGGTAAATAAATAAAACCTATTCTAATAATTACTGAAAAAGTATGGAAAATAAATATAAATATAAATAAACTAAAAGTATGGTAAATAAATAAAACCTCTCTTTATATTTACTCCATAAATCTCT
Organism: Pinus albicaulis; assembly: GCA_034641835.2. Lineage (NCBI taxonomy): Eukaryota > Viridiplantae > Streptophyta > Pinopsida > Pinales > Pinaceae > Pinus > Pinus albicaulis. Next base: position 883,121,605 of record CM076580.1, read on the forward strand.
TTATATTTAAGGAAACTCAAACAAGAGGTTTTATTTAGGTGAAGCTTATGAGAAAATTACCATTTTAATACTATGGGCTAAATACCATGGGCCAAATGCCATATTTATAAAAGATGTATGGTAAATAAATAAATCAAATAGGATTATAAATCAACAACTAATTATATACCAAGCCTATAGGAAAAATACCATGGTAAATAATAGAGGTATGGTAAATAAAAAAAATATAAATAAACCAGAAATATATATATATATATATATATATATATATATATATATATATATATATATATATATATATATATATACTCCATAATCCTTTTTATATTTACGAACACTCAAAAAAGAGGTTTTATTTAGGTGAAGCCTATGAACCAAATACCATTGGACAAATTATTATTAATACCATGCAAAAGGAACTTTATTAACCCAAATATCAATAGTAAAAGATTATTATTATTATTATTATTATATTCATATTAATCTATTATAATATTAATATTATCAAATTTAATAAATTTAAATTAAGACAATATTAAATTCGTTATATTATAATATATATTAATATATGATGATATATATTAACTCTAGATATATTTGAGAAAGAAGAACAAAGACATAGAGTGAGAGAGGTGGAGTTGGAAATAATTAATATTATTTGTATATTAATGGAGAAATGGTTACTTTTTTGTAACATAGCTCTTTAAGTTAGTATTAGTTCCTAGGATATAGGAGTTTGTTTACAACTTCATATTTCTTTGTGATGTACTTATAGTTGTATCATTTGATTAATGAATGTAAGTGTACTCTCCATTTGTGTGCAGTCTCCAGGTGCAGTACTCACTTATGAGCTGCAGTTTTTATTCAATCCAGTTTTTTATCTTAGCATCAGAGCTCAGACAGGGTGAGCCTGATTTATTTTGAGAGCCTTAGTGGCTACAAAGCCTTAGTGGCTACAGTGCACACAGGAGCTTAGTGCTCACAGGAGCAGGTGGTCTGCAGCAAACACCTGACTCACAGGTCTCGGACGATTTTTTGGAATATCTGAGCACAAGAGGGTTGGCACGGTTTTTCTGCTGATAGTCGCGCTGAAAAGGGAAATTGGCGTGACTGCCAGGGCCATACCCACGCCAATTTGGGCACTTACGTGAACCTTTTATTTGGCGTGGATATTTACCTCAGAAAAGTGCCAATCTCTCTCGTTGGCAGTTCTGCACATGGGATTTTCTCGGTGGTGATAGATCTAAGTCGTAGACACGTTTGTTGGCGGTTCTGCACATGGGATTTTCCCGGTGGTGGTAGATCTGAGTCGCAGATACATTGGTTGGCGGTTCTACAAAGGGGATTTTCCTGTTGGTGGTAAATTCAAGTCGCAGACACAGTAATCATCAGATCAGTAGAGGATCTGAGTTACAGTCACAAGATCGGGCCAGATTGGAGGCAGATTGGTGATCAGGATCTAGTATGTATTGAATTTTTGTTAGTGTAGCTTGTAATTATTCAACTGGTTAGAATCATCGGAGGGTCTAGAATCAGATTAGTCTAGTATGAATAATACCATAGAAACATATCTCAACGAGTCTAGCAAACTCGATGGGTCCAATTTCACCAATTGGAAGTTCAAGCTACAGACACTGCTTGAGGGAGCAAATGTGTGGTTGATTGTCATAGGCGAGGGGTAGAAACCAAATATTTCAACGGGAACAACCGCACTTATACAAGACTGGGATAAAAGGGAGAATAAAGCAAAAGTCATACTGAAGATGTCCGTCAAGGATAATATTATCCCACACATTAGAGATGGCAAATTGTCCACTGAGATTTGGACGATGCTCAAGAATTTATGCCAGAAAAAAAATAAAAATCGCATCTTGTCACTTAAAGGCAAGCTATTTGCGATGAGGATGGAGAAAAATGAATCTGCTGCTGGATTCATTCCAAGGGTTAAAGACCTCAAGGATAGATTGGGAGACATCGGAGAATAGGTGTCTGATTCCAATCTAGTCACAATTAAATTGAATGGAATGAAGGATGAATATTAGGTGTTCATCACTGGATTGGTAGTGAGGGATAAAGCCCCTGCATTTGAAGAATTGACAGGAATTTTGCTACAAGAAGAAGAGCGCCAGTAGAACTTAAGACCACAGAGAAATGATCTTGCTCTGATGGCGAAGAGGCGACAGTTTAGAGGGAGACAACCATAGCAGCAACAAAAACAACAGTAGCAGCATAGAGGAGGTAGCACGTTTCAAAAGAGACCATTTAGAGGTATGTCTGCAAACAAATTTTCAAACAAGAAATGTTTTTACTGTGGGAAATTTGGCCACGAAATTAGGGATTGTTTTAAGAGGCAGACAAACGAAGCAAGGAATAATCATAGTAGGCACAAAGGATATTTTGTTAATGAAGACGAAGACTATAGTCATGAAACTCGACTATTTTTAGCTGATTGTGTGCTTTCATCTTCTAAGGAATATGAGGACGACATATGGTATGTCGATTCTAGCGTATCCTCACATATGACAGGTAAGAAAGAATGGTTTGAATTTCTTGAAGAAACTTCATGTGGATCTAAAAATTTTATAGGATATGACAGAGGATATGAGATAAAAGGGTATGGTGATATTCCAATAAGATTGCCTAATGGTGACATTAGAGTATGTGCCTGGGATTAGGAAAAACTTGATCTCTGTATCTATGATAATAGATCAGGATCTGCTAGTTGAATTCTTCAAGACATGTTGTGTCATAAAGGATAGCAAGATGGAAAAAATTGCATCAAGAGTGCGTGTAGGGAGTCTGTACAGACTAAATGTCAAAAGCATACCACAACAAGCCATGGTCGCAATAGGATTGACAGCCGAAAAACTCTAGCACCAGATATTTGGTCACCTTAATTTACAAGACCTTATGTTACTTGAAAAGGTATGGTCGATGGACTCCCTGTTTTTCATAGTTTTCAGTTGGATTGTGATGGATGTGAATTAGGGAAAATGCATAGAGAGGAATTTCCTTTGCATATTGATAGAAAGAGAAGAGATATTCTAGAGTTGGTCCATACAAACATATGCAGACCTATGCAGACCAGGTTGCTAGGTGGTTCATATTACTTTCTTCTATTTACTAATGATTGCACTAGATTCTCCTGGATATATTTTTTAAGTAAAAAGAGTCAGACCTTTCAGTGTTTTAAATAATTTAAAACTTTGATAGAAAATTAGATAGGAAAATGTATACAAATTCTCCGCTCAGATCAAGGGGGATAATACAGGTCGAGAGAGTTCATGATTTTTTGTAGAAATCATGGGATTGTGCAACAGTTTAGAGTGCCTCATACACCACAGCAAAATGGAGTGGCAAAACGAAAGAAAAAAACTCTCGTGGAATGCGCAAGGAGTATGCTTCAAGGTAGGAGTCTATCAAATGGTTTCTAGGTTGAAGCCATCAACACTGCTGTTTATTTAAAGAATAGGAGTCCTACTAAATGTCTTGACTTCAAAACTCCCTTTGAAGCATTACATGGATTCAAACCAGTAGTGATTCATTTGAGAGTATTTGGGTCAAAATCATTTTCCCATATACCCAAGGTTGATAGCAAGAAATTAGATCCTAAAGCCATGAAATGTATCTTTGTAGGATATGGCACTAAGTTTAAAGCATACACGTTATTTAATCCCGTGACTCATAAAATATTTGCAAGTTGATATGTGATATTTCATGAACAGTTTGAGGAAGGAAAGGATGACAGTAATAATGAATGGCACATTCCATTATTGTTGTAAGAAAACAGCAGGGATAATCAGGAACAGGAGCATGAAGAAGAAGAAACAGGTGATGTAGTCAATAAGGCAAGCCCGTACAATTCTGAAGAAGACAGATTTGAGGTAAGTCCCCTACGAAGGAGGTCAGGGAGGCAGACACAATTAGCAACTAGATTTAAAGAATATGCTTTAATGACAATTATTTTAAACATTGTAGAACCCACAAACTATAAAGAAGAAAGTCAATCTGATGAATGGAGGGCTGCGATGAATGAAGAAATTGAATCAATTACTAAAAACCATACTTGGGATCTAGTTGAACTGTCTGAAGGAAAAACACCCATAGGTTGTAAGTGGTTGTACAAACCTAAAGTGAATGCAGATGGGAGTATAGAAAAGTATAAAGCTAGACTGGTAGCAAAGGGTTATTCACAACTAGAGGGAATATATTTTGATGAAACCTTTGCCCCTGTAGCAATATTTCATACCATTAGAATGATAATTTCTTTAGCAAAAAAATATAAGTGGAAGCTACACCAGTTAGATGTTAAGTCTGCATTTCTTAATGGTGAATTGAAAGAAGATATTTATTTAGTTCAACTTGAAGGGTTTGTTAAAAAGGGGTAGGAACATGTAGTTTGTAAATTGAACAAGGCATTATATGGTTTAAAACAAGCACCCAGGTCATGGTATGAGAAGATCGATTCATTCTTCTTACAACATGGTTTTCAGAGGAGCATGAATGATCCAAATTTGCATACCAAGTATAATAAACAGAGGCAAATCATTTTGATTTCTTTGTGTGTGGATGATATGATTATAAAAGGTAATGTAGATACTCTGATCAAAGAAATAAAACGGCAGATGTCGCAAGTATTTGAAATGAAAGTTCTCGGAAATATCCATTATTGCTTTGGTCTGGAAGTTTGGAGAGACTCTGGAAAAAATTTTCTTACTCAAGGGAAGTACGCCAGAAGTTTGCTAGAAAGATTGAGGATGGAGTAGTGTAAGTCAGCAACAACACCATTGAAGTAGAATCTAATTTTGTGCAGTGACGATGGCACTAAGGAGGTGGATGCCACTATGTATAGACAACTAGTTGGGAGTCTGATATATCTTACTACAACTAGACCAGACTTGGCATACTCTATTAGTGTGCTGAGCCAGTTCATGTCTAAACCACTCGAAAGTCATTGGGTTGCAGCAAAGAGTGTGTTGAGGTATCTTTGTGGTACTAGTGATTATGGTATTTTATACACTAACACATATGATGTTACTATAGCAGGTTTTTGAGATTCTGATTGGGTAGCCAACCTGGATGATCGTAGATCTATCACATGTTATGCATTCAGTATTGGATCCGGGGTCATAACATGGAGCAGCAAAAAGAAAATTACTGTAGCTTTATCTTTAGCTGAAGCTAAGTACCAAGCATTGTGTACAGCCACATGTGAAGTTATCTGGTTGAGAAGACTTCTCAATGATGCAGGAGAAGAACAGAAAGAAGAAACTACCATCAAAAGTGACAACCAGAGTACCATCAAGCTAGCATACAATCCATTATTTCAAAAAAACACCAAACACATCGATACTCAGTTCCATTTTTTTCGAGAAAAACTTTAGTCAAAGGAAATATTTGTTGAATATTGTAAATCTTGTGACAACATGGCAGAAATTTTTACTAAGCCTCTTGGGAGAATAAAGTTTGAATTGTTTAGAGGGATGTTAGGAATTTAGAGTAATCCTTTCTCCATTAAGGGGGAGAGTTGGAAATAATTAATATTATTTGTATATTAATGGAGAAATGGTTACATTGTTGTAACGTAGCTCCTTAAGTTAGGATTAGTTCCTAGGATATAGGAGTCTTTTTACAACTTCCTACTTCCTTGTGATATACTTATAGTTGTATCATTTGATTAATGAATGTAGAGTGTACTCTCCATTTGTGTAGAAATTCCAAAAAGTGCACTCACCCGTGAGCTACGCTATTCAATCCAGTTTTTTATCTGAGAGAAAGGGCGAGCCACGGGGGAGAGATGGAGATAAACTGAAGGGGAGAGAGAGAGAGAGAGAAATGCAAGGGGGAGCGAGAGAAGGAGATAGGGATCAATATAGTGAGAGGATTATAGGGTAGAGAGAGAGAGAGAGAGAGAGAGAGATGGGGGAAGAGAGAGGGAGGTAGGAGAGAAAGGGAGAGAGAGGACTTGAGAGAGAGGAACAAGTATCATAGAAGAAAGAAGATCTGACCAGATTACTCTATAGGGAGATGGGAGATAGGGGCACCCCACCTACTTAAGTAAATTTATAAACCAAATATGGTTTAATCGTCTGTAATGGTGGTCGATTATACGAGGTGAGGATTTTATGAGGAGGCACTGGATTTTTAATGTGATATGAAAAAAACAAGTACCAAACCTAACCATTTCACATTCACGAATGTTCTCTCTACATGTGGTAATTTGGTAGGTTTAGAACATGGAAAAGGAGTCTTGATTTGTGATGACCTCCCATGAGGATTCACTAATTGTGAGAACACAACACTTGTGGTTACATCTTCTAAATCATCATCACTTCCACCAACACCTCATCCAATAACACTAGTATAAAAAGTCTCAGGATCTGGGAAGTGTAAAGGAACATAATGCATGTGCCCTCGATCTCTTCTACATACTTGTAGCTCTCCTCCCAAACCAAAGCCACTAGTGTTGTGTGTTCACTTTGCCCTGAATCTTGTGCAAACATCCTGAGGTAAGGAAATGTTGCACCAAGGTATGGATCATCTATGTTTCATATCCACTGAAGGATAGCACTTTCCAAAAAATACGTAAATTCTGACAATTATCCCTTGGTGGGATGTTGAGAAATCCAAAATTACAAATTCTCATTAATTAAATCTATAAAATGAGAACTTTCATATAAGATTTGAATTCATACTAAACTTGGACCAAAAGTCTGAAGCTCTGGGTAGCGCAAAGGAACATCTGCAATATGATTTGTACTATTATCATATAGATAATTTTTGGTGGATATCTCCCGAAGCTGAAATTCATATTCCAAGTTCCATAGAACATCTCCCATGGAAGGCCTGTCGATGCCCTTCTCTTCCAAGAACATTTTGGCAATCTCCCTAATTGTTTTCAAAGAATGAGAGTTGATGGTCCCAACAAGGTGAGGGTCAATGATTTTTTCAAGCTTGCCCTTTTTCTTCCAGTGCATTTCCCACTCTGCTATATTAAATCGTTCCCTAGGGAAAAAATTATTAAGAGTTTCCCTTGCACACAAGACCTCCAGTAACACTAATCCAAAATAATACACTTCATATTTATCTGTTAGTTGTTGCCTTCTGAAGTATTCAGGATCAAGTTACCCAAGGGCCAAAACTACCTTTCATTATAGCACTTACATGAGTCTGATACAGAGTGGACCGAGTCATTGAATGTCTAAAGTCCACCACCTTTGCCTGTAAGCTTGTTATCGTGGAGATATTTGAAATTTAGATAAGTGGAGAGGATTCATGACAAGGGAATCAAATTGCAAGATTGACCAGATACCGGAGCTTCTTTGGTATCTCGATAGTAAAAAAAATTTCCAACAAGTCGAGGGAGTCTAAATTGATGCATTTAAAAATGAAAGGAAATATTGTTCTCATTTAGGCAAAATCCCATGATGCTAAGCTTGAAAACCCTCATTATTGCAGGTCACAGCTTTGATCTCTGAGATGGTTGTCTGCTCAACTTAGTGTTCCTAAATTGATGTCATAAATTGTCAACCAGGGCTAGTAAACTGTTGAAGTGAAGTGCACTATATGTGCCTAGGTATCTTCTTCCCACTTCGTTGTGTTTAGTGTTTTTGGTTTTGTGTTTTTGTGATAAGAAGAAAATAACTAAATTGTTGGCAAAGAGAAGTTATTGGTCACACTAAAACAAAGCAAAATCTACTCTAAACTATTTATGGCACCTAAGAACAGAAAATGATAATTCACCAATTGAAAAGCTTGACAAGGAAAGTAACTCATAACATTAACTCAGTCCAATTCATTTCATTATAGGTATGTCGGAACAACTTGAGAAAAGGATAATTTTGATGCAATGAGGTTCTTTTAAGTAGACAACAACTTACAATATCACAACGAAAATCTCATCCATAGTTAGAAATTTGTTGGAACATGTTGAGAAAAGATTATCTGCAACATAGTAAGGAAATATATGCTAATTTAACTTATGACACTAAAATCAACACATTCTGCAACTCAAAATGTTACTATTAAGCCTCATTCAAGGGTTAGAGATCTCTTGGAATAGCTTTGGAAAAAGGTTGTTTGTAAAATTATGAGAAATTGCAAAACAGTCAAGACCTAAAAATGATATTACTAATTATTGTCCATATGATAATAATGTGTTAGAAGAGACTAAGAACAAGAGAAGTTTGTAAATAATGAAGGCCTTTAAGTCGAATTTAACAGAACTAGAATACAACTAGCTAATAAAACTTGAAATGCAATGAACAGAACTGAACTAATACGCAATTAGCCTTCGAAATACTACAACTCCATCTCATTTAGTGTTAGTGATATTTTGGAAAAAATCATGAGAAAAAGATTGACTGCACTATTCGATGTAAGTAAGCATAAAACATGAAGTTCAGAAAACTGCCTAAATTAAGAACGAAACAGAGCTAAAGTTACTTATCTAAAAAATATGCACAAATCCTTTCGGACAGTAGGGGCCCTCTACCATCATATTGGCACATGATTCTCCTCAAGATTGATTCAGATCATGCATTAAAGTTTTACTTCTTTCAGTAAAGGAAAACGCTTCAAAAACAGAGTATTACAGTCTTGGACAACTTATCAACAAAACATCAACTAGCTAACTGTCTCTCGGTTCACCGAGTTATTTTTATAAAAAAAATACATAACTGTCATTGAGAAGAAATAGGGATAGGTGTATTTTTAAATCAAAATTGAATTATAACTCCTGTTGAGGCCTCGTACTTTGCTGAAGACATCTGCAGAGTCCTTGTCCTGGTAGAAGTCTACTTCTTAGTTTTGGTTTCCTCCACATGCATAACCACTTGCAGATTTTTTCTCAGACTTCGTAGAGGGCAAGGAATGATTTAGGTGAGTTCTGGAATTCAACCATATGTATTTTTCCTTTAAGTGAAACCTGTAACCTGTGTGAACATAAAGATAGCTGCGGAATATGCGACTAGCTACACAATGTGCATTCTATAGCTAAGTCTAGTAAAAAATCACTACAACAACAAGACCACAAAAGTTTAGTAAGTCAGTTATTATATGCATTCTTAAAGTGACTTTAATCAATCCTATTGATCTTTTAAGCCTATAATTGATAAAGGAAAAAGGAAATGAAGTGAAATTTGGTGAAAGAAAAGGACATCTTTGGGGCTCAACATACCCCCACTGCAAAGCTTTTGCATGTCCTCATGCAATTAATCCATGTATTCTGAAACTTCTGCTAGGACATATAACTTCATTTTTCTGCTTTTCTTGATGTTTAGTGGCATCTTAGGCTTCCTTATGACCAATTTGAACCTCAGGTTTATAAGTGCCCTGCTCAACTTTTTATTTTTCTTCTTCAGCTTCTCACTAGCCTTGTACAATTTTTCCATTTGCAGAGAGAGAGTTGTGTTCATGTTACTCTTGAGCTTCAATTTTTCCCTTAAGATTTCATTTTCATTTTTTATGTGCCTATTAAGTACTTCCAGTTCATATTTATCCCTTCTCAGCACTTCAATGGAAGACTCTTGTGGGCTAGGAGTTCTTCCTCTTTTTTCTGAGGCTCTCTTTTCCAATGACTCAACATAATTATAGATTTTTTGTTGTGTTGGGTCTACCTCCGGAGTTCCTCTATCAAGATCCTCTTCGTATTGGTACTCAGGAGATCTATCAGTTGGTGTCTCTTCATCCTCAATATCTATGATTCCCGTTTGTTTAACCTCTATTTTCTTTAATATGCCTCTAAGCCTATGGCTTCGTCTTAGTTTAGATGGTCCCTCACCTATCTCCTTGGCATACTTTCTTATTATTTTCTCCTTTTTAAGCTGCTTCTTAAATTCAGCCAAATTTTCAAAGATAATCTTCTCACTGTATTCTTGTATGAATTTACTAGTTTTAATTTCAACAGATTTGGAAATTTTTCCTCTGCTGCTTCTTCTTGCAAGTTTGCCTTCAGATGGAGTTTCTTTAGGTTCTTCAAAGTGATTCCTCAAGAGGAACTCATCCCAATTGTCTCCCACCTTTCTCAAATGATGCTCAGTTAGGATTTTAACTAGGCCATGGTGATACAAGGTGGTTTCTAAGAATTGAACCTTTTTTTGTACATTAGAAGCCATCCTCTTTAGGCTATGGAGTAATAAAAAGGGTAAATTGATTCTTCATCTAGGAAATGCATCATAAGCCGAATATGATAAACATATAGGGTGCCAAACCTTCCTTCACAAGTTATAAACTTTTGCAGAATTAACAACATATTTCGCCACTTATTCTTTAAGGCTGAACTAGGAATGCCTTTCTTGAAAACTGAGATATCCATACCTGGTGTTTTGAGCATCTGCCTCCATGCGTCATTGTGAAATTCCTTATTTTTGAACCATTGTTCACCTTGCCTTGGTAATTATGCTGCTTCTGCAATGAAGGATTCTGTGATAGTGATATTGACATCACCTATTTCAACTTCTGACACATTAAAGGACCGAGCAAATGTCTTGGTAACCTTCTTATGGAATCCATTGAACTTTTCCAAAAACTGTAGCCACCCCACCTGGTGTAACATTTCTCTAATCTGGGTAACCCTCCAGGTATTTTGTTCCGACTGGTTCGGATCTTACAATGAGTCCCATGGTTTCTTTTCTCAATCTTTAATTTACTACTCCGTAACTTCTCTCCTATTCACGGTAAAAATGGTTGCAGAAGGTTGTTTTCACCCCCAAGATGACTTCTCTGTTTTGCAGAAAGAAATTGGCTACGGAAAAATGACATGAAGTGGTTATGGAATGAGTGAAATATGGTGAGGGTAAATTACACAAAAAATGAGTTTGAGAGCTGTCATGGAGTGAAAGACCGCGGAAAAATCTCATGAGAATTTCAAAATCATCACTGAATACTTCGGGTTAGTGACGTAACCTAATAGGTCACTTCAAGTACTAACCATTAATTTTTAATAAATGATGATTTGATATGGCAGAATGGAAGGGATTTTTCCATGAATTTTATGATAGGCTTGATAGACTTGATCAATACGAATAATCAAAATAACTTTATGAAACATACATATAACTTAACCATACTATAACTTTCATAATCTGTTATCATAATAATTTCACAAGTTACCTTAGCCCTTCTTTTTATTTTTGTGGTTTTTAATATGCTTTGTCTTCTTTTGAAAATCATTGATCTTTCAGTCTTCATAATCCCTTTAATTTTTATTGTTGACATAGGTGTGCAGGATCAATTTGCTGCTAAACAAGTGGTTGCTGGATAGTTTCCTGGAGGATATATGGTTGCATAATTTCTGGCTACAGAATGTCTGGCTGCAGAATGTCTGGCTACATAATTTCTGACTGCAGAATGTCTGGCTGCAGAATATACCTGTAGAAGCTTTGAAACATGGAATGAAATGATTTGAAACATGGATGGAATGTAGTATGGAATGCAATAAAATGGATCATGAAATATGGTGGAATGAAACATGGGTGAAGTGAAATATGATGGAATGAAATGGATCATAAATGTGAAGTGGAATGAAATATGAAAAGTGGCCTGCAACTTATGATTTGTAATACTCAATTGCAGAAAGAGATCAAATTTAAAAATTTGAAATGAAAATGAGGTGGACCATGGAATGGAGTGAATGAAGTATGGATGAATGGAGTGAATGAAATATGAATGAAGTGAGACATGATGGAGTGAAATGGATCATAAGTGGAATATGATATATAAAATGGGCCTGCACTTATGATTTTGTGATAGCTTCTTACAGGAAAAGAACAAATTTGAAAAGCTAAAGTGTCGAAAGGATTCTGATTTTCACTTTATCTTTTCTATATAAACATGCTAATCAGAAATTAGTTTTCATTTTTATACTTTATTTTTATTTTTATTTTTTTCATGCATCTGAATTCGGAAAATTCAATTAAGTTGATGAAGAAGAAAGATTCTTCCTCATTAACTTCACATCACTGTTCTCCTGGAATCTCTTGACAAATTCTTCTCTTGAAAGTGGCTTATGATATAGTTTCAATCTATGACCATTTACAAGATAAGTGACCTCTTCTTCATCTATTGTCTTTATTTTTTTTGCTCCATTGTCAAAAAATTTCACAATTTCATATGGCCCAAGCCAATGTGTTTGGAATTTACCTTGAAAATCTTTGAACTTTGAATCAAACAAGAGGGCCCAGTCACCTTCTTTGAATTTATTTTCCTCAATGTACTTATCATGCCATCTAGTCCTTTGATGTTGGACTATTTGTTCTCCTGGATCGCATCCTATCTCGATCTCATCCAATTCATGAATCATTCCAATCTATGCTCTTGTGTTTCTCATAGATCAAGTCCTAATTGACCGTCATTTTAAAAGTTTGAATCCTAAAACTCTATGGGAAACAAACTTGTTTTCCATAATTCAAGTTCATAAGGAGGCTAAATTACGTTGTAAGCCCACAATTTATAGGCCCACAAGGCTTCAGGAAGCCCTGTGGGTTGTTCTATGTTAATGAATAGCCTTTGTTAGATCCCTCAATGACCTTATTAGTAGATTCCACTTGACCATTTACTGTGGGATGAGCATGAGTATATTTTTCTGTCTAATGTTGTACCTCCATCATTTGTTCCACTAGCCTTGATGTGAATTGAGCTCCTTGATCTGTAACAATTTCTCTTTGGACACCAAAACGAGTAAAAATATCCTCAAAAAGAAAATTAACTACAGATGCTTCAGTAGCAAAAAGTAATGGCTTGGCTTCTACCCATTTGGTAACATAATCAGTGCAAACTAATATATATTTATTTTGTCTTGATGGAGGACTAATAGTTCCTACAAAATCCAAAGCCCATTTTTGAAAAGGTTCAATATGTACCTGAGGCTATAATGGCATCTCACCTAAAGGAGAAGGTTTCCCTACCCTTTGGAAACTGTCACACCTTTTGACATACTCTTTAGCATCTTTAAAAAGGGATGGCCAATAGTATCCAAAATGAAGGACCTTATAAGTTGTCCTCTTATCAGCAAAGTGTCTCCGCCACAGTGTTCACTGGCCATGACATGCCTTGAGGATCTCAGGCATCTCATCTTTTCGAACACATCTCCTAATGACAAAGTCTGGACCTCTTTTGTATAACTCATTAGCAACCCATGAATATTTTGCACTGTCATAAATGATATTTCTTTTGTCTCTTGCTTTCATTATTGAAGGAAATTTCCCTGAAAATAAATAATTAGCAATGTCAGCAAACCAAGGAGTTTGAGTATAAATTGCAAAAATATATTCATCAGGGAATTGATCTTCAATTGGTGTATTGTCTTTAATGTTTTGGAGTCTAGATAGGAAATCAACTACTGTATTTTGTTTCCCAGGCCTATCTAGAATGGTAATGTTGAATTCCTATAAAAGCAATAACCATATTATGACTCTGCCATTAGTAATTGATTTGTTCATTAGATATTTAATTGCAGAGTGATATGTGTGAACAAAAGTTTCATAGCCTGTTATATAGTGTCTGAATTTGTTTATGGCATGAACAACAGCTAAAAACTCTTTTTCAGTTACAATATAATTTAACTCTGAAGGAGTCAAATTTTTACTTGTATAATAGATGGCATAAGGAATCAGGTCTTTTTGTCCCAATACTGCTCCTAAAGCTGTATCTGAGGCATATGTTGAAATATGAAAATGTAACTTCCAGTTAGGTCCCCTTAAAATAGGTTCTTCAGAGATTTTTGTTTTCAGGGTCTCAAAGGCTAACTGGCAATCATGATTCCACTTGAATTCACAGTCCTTGGTGAGTAATTTGAAAAGTGGAGATGCTATCTTGGTGAAGTTTTCTATAAACCTTCGATAATATCCTGTAAATCCTAGAAAACTCCTAACATCCTTTTGAAAACTTGGAATAGATAAGTTAGAGATGACTTCAACTTTTGACTCATCAACTCTAATCCCATCCCCTGAAATATGATGCCCTAAAACAATACCTTCAGTAAACATCATGAAAAATTTCTCATGACTAAGTGAAGATTTGCTTCTTGACATCTCTTTAAAACTTTTTCCAAGTTTTCTAGAGCTTCTTCAAATGTGGCTCATAGACCCGTGAAATCATCCATATATACCTCTACACAATCATGTATTAGATCTCGAAAATCTTCAGTACTACCTTTTGAAATGTTGCGGGTGCATTGCATAGTCCAAATGGCAATACTCGGTAAGCATAAGTACCCCAAGGACAGGTAAATGTGGTTTTGTCTTGATCTTCAAGTGCTACTTGAATTTGGTTATAACCACTAAACCCATCTAAAAATGAGAATTACTTTCTACCAGCTAATGTATCTAACACCTGATCTATGAAAGGTAGGGGAAAATGATCTTTAAGAGTAGCTTTGTTTAATTCCCGGTAGTCAATACATACCATCCATTTACCATTTTTATTTGGCACAATTACCAAAGGAGAAACCCACTGACTATCTAAAATGGGATAGATAAAGTTGGCATTTAACAATTTCTACAATTCTTCTTTAACAATCTCCCTAAGATTTGGATTCATCCGTCTCTAAGGTTGTCTGATTGGTTTACAATTTTCCTCTATGTATATGTGATGAGTGCAAGTCTTAGGGCTTATCCCTTTCATATCAATGTACTCCCATGCATATGCAGAAGAATGTCTTTGTAATATCTTGACTAACTTTTCTTGTTGAGATTCCTCTAGGTTCTTGTTTATGTTTAAAGTTTTACCTGGAAATATCTCAATTGTAGAGCTGTCAAAATTTATCCATGGAATAAAGAGACATCTGTCTTGATGATAAAATCTCAATGTTGGATTCTTCTTGAAATTTTTCATGTTTGTATTCCGAAGAGGATTCAAAATTTTCTAAGGTATTCAGAATCTGGCTATCTTCACTAATTTCTGAAATTGTGAAGAGAGGTTGTATGTCTTCTTCATCCTCAATCCATTCACTAAGGTATTCACAAGGTAAATTTATTGGTTGAACTACCATCAAAGATGTACATATCACCGGATCTACAGCTAATGAAAGTATCAGCTGTAGCTAACCAAGGTCTTCCTAATATAATAGGATGTCCTCCTAGATTATTTTTAGGAGTTAGGATCATAAAATCCACAGGATACTCCCAAGAATCTAGGGACACTGGAATGTCTTCTATTACCCCATCAGGTTTAATCACAGATCTGTCTGCTAATTGTAATAATGTGGGTGTAAAAAGAATATTAGGAAGCTTTAGTTTATCCATGATTTTTCTACTCATGATATTGATTGCTTCTCCTAAATCAATAAGTGTGTTTTGGATCTCTATTCCATTGATGTGTATTTTAACAACTAGATTTCCTGGGTCTAGATACTTTGGAATGGCAACCTTACCCATCATGATATCTGTTATTTTTCCTACTAGTTGAATTTTCTTTATCTCTTTGATTCTTTTTCCTATTTTTTTCATGCTCAACTCCTTTATTGTTTTTGCTAAGATTGGAATTTCCTTGATAGCTTGTAATAATGGGATCTTAATACAAACATTCCTTAGCTCATCTAGGAAATCATAATTAGGCACCATAATTTGTTTTCCTACACCCCTATATATTTGTAATCTTTCTGGAAAGGGAGGTGTAGAGGTGGATGTTGATGGCTGCTCTAATATAGGAGTTGAAATTATTGGTTCTTTTTGTTTTGATTTTTCAATGCTTGGGGTTTGAAAAGATGTGTTCTCTTCAAGACTTTTATTTACCCGTAGAGAATCTTCCTCAGAATTGTTTTGCTCTTGTATGATTACAGAAGGTTTCCTCTTTTCAAGTATTCTTCCAGACCTAAGTTGAACATCATTAAGGTCTAAAGGAGTAATCAAATAGGTTGGAAAATGTTGGCCTTCTATCATGTATGTGTTATAAGGATTTTTATTGTTAGGGTTTGGTGTGGGTTGGGCAGGTAACTAATTTGTTTTCTGAGGAAATGGTAATGGAAGTGGTGAATTTTGATGTTGTGTATTTTAAGGATTTTGTTGAGGAGGGAAATGTGGATATGGTGGATATTGATAGTACTGAGAGTATCTTCCATAGGGATTTTGTGCTCCTTGTGCCCAAGTTTGAGATTGATTTTGGAATTGAGACCAAGGTTGCTGCCAAGAATTCCAATTTGGTGGGGGTTGATTATACAGTTGATCATGGAATCCTTGTGTTTGGGGTCCTTGCCAAGGCCTTGTAGAGACAAAATTGAGAGATTCTGTGGAATTTGTAGGGGTTTCTTCTTGAAAGATAGCTTTAAGAACAGGAAGTGAAGGAAAACTCTTAGTCTCATGTTTTTATGAAGAAATTACACAAGTCTCTACTACTTTTTCATCCAAAGGGCACTCCCTCAAGGCATGCTTCTTTCTACATTTGGGACAAAAGATTGCTAAGGCACCATATTCATCTTTTTGCTTTTTTTGTAAGTTAAGGGTGTTTATTTGTTCACTAAGACTCCCTAAAATGTCAGATTTGAATTCATCAAGAATATGTCCTATTTCTTCCCTACTGACTGTCCTAGAAGAAGACTTACTTGCCCTTGCAAGAGCAGGGTCTCTTGGTCCTTTTACAGTTTTAGATTTCCCTCTTGAAAGGTTGATACATAATTCAGCTATTTCAGGTAATGTGAGCTAAGATATATCCCCTTTCCCCATCATATTAAGGATATCTAACCATTCATCCCTAATTTTCTTCAACAAGAGAGCTTTCAAAGTATCTTGGTCTAAGTTTTCCATTTTTTCCCTCTTGATGTTATAGTTAAACCTCTCCAGCAAATCTTCCAGATTTTCATCCTCTTTTTGTAGCATTTTAAAAAATTCTTCCTTATGGTTGAATGGCATACAATAATCCAAATAACTCTCTAGAAATGCATGTTCCATGTCTTCCCATGTCCTAATAGAACTGTTGATCAAACTCATAAACCATTTTAATGCTGCTCCTTGCAATGTTGAAGGGAATAGTTTAATTTTTTGGGCATATCATAAGTAATCATAGGTTCTACATAGGACTTCAAATTCAAATAGGAAGGTTTCAGGATCTTCACTTTTGAGTCCATAAAATTTTGGAAGGACAGAGGGTGAAATGTTTTTCATAGTTGCATTGGTTTCTTCATCTACTATAGGAAACCCAAAAGAGCTTCCCATTTCCCTTCTACCTCTTCCTCTACCTCCTTCTTCACCTATACCTCTGTCTCCTTCTGCACCTCTACCTCCTTATCCTATAACTCTACCTCTACCCCCTCCAAATAGTGTATGTTATCCATTAAATACTCCTCCTCCCCCTTCTTCTGCCATGGTTGATTCTCCTGTGGAAGTGGAAAAGTTTATGTCTCTAGCAGGGATTCTTGAATCTTCTTCTAGGATAGATTCAGTGGATGAAGTGGAAGTTATCTCTGATGGAATATCTAATCTTAAGCCTTCTAGAAGTCTGTGATCAGTATAGGATGGGATGTGGGTTTGAGTTGGAAGTGTGCTACCTCTTGGTCTTGGTGGAACAAGTGGTGTTCTAGGAATCAAGCTTCTGCTTCTTATGAATCTACCCCTTGAGCCTCTTTCTCTACGCATATCATTGTTTTTAGGAGGTAAGAAACAAGGCTACCTAGTTACACTTCCCCGGCAACGTCACCAAAATGTTTGCTCAACTTAGTGTTCCTAAATTGATGTCATAAATTGTCAACCAGGGCTAGTAAATTGTTGAAGTGAAGTGCACTATATGTGCCTAGGTATATTCTTCCTACTTCATTGTGTTTAGTGTTTTTCTAGTGTTTTTGGTTTTTTGTTTTTGTGATAAGAAGAAAATAACTAAATTTTTGGCAAAGAGAGGCTATTGGTCACACTAAAACAGAGAAAAATCTACTCTAAACAATGCATGGCACCTAAGAACAAAAAATGCTAATTCACCAATTGAAAAGCTTGACAAGGAAAGTAACTCATAACATTAACTCAGTCCAATTCATTTCATTATAGGTATGTTGGAACAACTTGAGAAAAGGATAAGTTTGATGCAATGAGGTTCTTTTAAGTAAACAACAACTTACAATATCACAGAGAAAATCTCATCCATAGTTAGAAATGTTTTGGAACACGTTGAGAAAAGATTATCTGCAACATAGTAAGGAAATCTATGCTAATTTAACTTATGACACTAAAATCAACCCATTCTGCAACTCAAAATTTTACTATTAAGCCTCATTCAAGGGTTAGAGATCTCTTGGAATAACTTTGGAAAAAGGTTGTTTGTAAAATTATGAGAAATTGCAAAACATTCAAGACCTCAAAATGATATTACTAATTCTTGTCCATATGATAATAATGTGTTAGAAGAGACTAAGAAAAAAAGCAGTTTGTAAATAATGAAGGCCTTTAAGTCGAATTTAACAGAACTAGAATACAACTAGCTAATAAAACTTGAAATGAAATGAACAGAACTGAACTAATACACAATTAGCCTTCGAGATACTACAACTCCATCTCATTCAGTGCTAGTGATATTTTGGAACAATTCATGAGAACAAGATTGACTGCACTATTCGATGTAAGTAAGCATAAAACATGAAGTTTAGAAAACTGCCTAAATTAAGAACGAAATAGAGCTAAAGTTACTTATCTAAAAAATATGCACAAAGCCTTTCGAACAGTAGGGGCCCTCTACCATCGGATTGGCACATGAATCTCCTCAATATTTCTTCAGATCATGCATTAAAGTTGTACTTCTTTCATTAAAGGAAAACGCTTCAAAAACATAGTATTGCAGTCTTGGACAACTTATCAACAAAACATCAACTAGCTAACTGCCTCTTGGTTCACCGAGTTATTTTTATAAAAAAAATACATAACTGTCATTGAGAAGAAATAGGGATAGGTGTATTTTTCAATCAAAATCGATTATAACTCCTGTTGAGGCCTCATACTTTGCTGAAGACATCTGCAGAGTCCTTGTCCTGGTAGAAGTCTACTTCTTAGTTTTGGTTTCCTCCACGTGCATAACCACTTGCAGATTTTTGCTCAGACTTCGTAGAGGGCAAGGAATGATGTAGGTGAGTTTTGGAATTCAACCATATGCATTTTTCCTTTAAGTGACACCTGTAACCTGTGTGAACATAAAGATAGCTGCGGAATATGCGACTAGCTACAGAATGGCTGCATTCTGTAGCTAAGTCTAGTCAAAAATCACTACAACAACAAGACCACAAAATTTTAGTAAGTCAGTTATTGTATGCATTCTTAAAGTGACTTTAATCAATCCTATTGATATTTTAAGCCTATAATTGATAAAGGACAAAGGAAATGAAGTGAAATTTGGTGAAAGAAAAGGACATCTTTGGGGCTCAACAATGGTGACGTTGCAAGGGTTTTGATCTTGTCTTTGATCCACGGTCACACTTTCGAGCTCTAAGATGGTGACATTTCAAGGGTTTTTATCTTGTCTCTAGTCTACTACATGAGATTGGGTGCATAAACCTGACACCCTGTCAGGTTAAGTGGCGTTATCAATAGTTGGAAAATTAAAATCTCGATAGAGAAATGGAATTCTGGAGACATTGGCTATCATACATATTTGGTTTCCTACGTCAATGTATCAAAGTCGTCAATCCTCCAAAATGAGCCTTATTCCCATTCTTTCCTGCATAACTAGGGTTCATTAGTGCTTCCATATATGCTAATAAACCCCCTTCAATATCTACCCCATCTAGAAATCCAATCTGTCAAACACAGATGTGAATCTCAATCTCTCCATAATCAAGGGTTATATGGCATGTCTTGTAACTGTGCAAAGAATCTTATTTTGAATATATTGCTAAATGGTGGTATGATGCATATATCCCATTTAATGTTGCTGTCTCACCTTATTACCAAGCTATGTGGGACTCTATTATAGTTAAAGGAAGGGGCTCAAAGTCCCTACTATGCATGACTTAAGGGGAGCTCTTTTTCAAAAAGAGATTTACTACTTTGATTATTAATCAAATATAAAACCAATAATAACATTTTATTTCAAGCTTAATTTGATATAATCATGTAAATTATGTATTAAATGAAATAAATATATTTGTTGGTACAATTATCATATAAATTGATAAAACTAAACACATTTATCCATTATTTTTTTTCTTCTGAATAATTCTAAATCTATTGATATAACACATAATAGTACAAAACTGCCCCTGCTTCAGCTGAGAGAGCCTGAAAGCAGGGCTTGATGGTCACAAAAAGCATGAATCTGGACTACCCTCAGAGGGGAGACCAGTCCCAGAGAAATTTTTCTTGCCGCCCTCATAGGGGAAACCGACATTAGGTTCATATAGTTTAACAAAACATGACATATGGAGAGGACAATCCGCTCTTTCAACAGAGGATAATTAAACATAAAAACAAAAAACAACCCATGAAACCTGGGCTGAGGAGTCGTGTTCCACCATAGGTTGTCTGCGCTACTTGTCATTGATTGGAGAGGGTGGTTCCTCCACGATGCAGCATCTGTATTCTTCACTGCTGCCTTCTTCATCTGCAGTGGGAGAATTGGTAGCTTTATCAGTATTCTCCTTCACCTGTTCCTGAGTCTTGTCGTCTCAAGAAATCTTCAGCTACGTCTTGGAATCCTTGGCCTCGTCTTTGTTTTGAGGGGCGGAAGCAGCAGGGGGATGGGGATCAGCAGCAGAAGGGGGGTTGGGGCAGGCAGCTTCATCCCTAAGGGTGATGGTGATGAAGGTTGTAATAACATGCCTATCCATAGTGCAATCAAAGCGAAATTCCTCTCTTTGGGAGGTCTGGCAGAGGGGTAAGTGAGTGAACGGTGATGGAGTAGGGGAAGCAATGGTATGGGTAGCAGGAGGCATAGGGGACATGACGTGGGGAGGCAGAGAGCTCGGGATAGGGCGTGGTTGTTCAACGAAGCAATTTATACCTCTTTAGCTTCTGGTTTCCATGAAATGGCCACAAGAGAAGTCCTCAGAGGAGGAGTCTGTGCTAGGGGAGGACCGGGAACGTATGGCTCAGCCCCTGCTGCTCCCATGGCGACATCTCATTCTGTGACGAAGGCTAGGCATGGTGGCAGAGAGGCGCACACAACATCGACTCGGGGATGGGCGAGAGTGACATTGCACAGAGGAACTAGGCGAGGTAGGCTAAAAACAGGGCTGGGGCTTTGAGTTGCAAAGCCTGATCTAAGAAAAATGGAAATCCAACACCATTTCAAGGCAGCAGAGAATCAGACAGCACCTTCCAGTGTGTGTTCGAGCACTTGGCTTGGCACAGG
Organism: Pinus albicaulis; assembly: GCA_034641835.2. Lineage (NCBI taxonomy): Eukaryota > Viridiplantae > Streptophyta > Pinopsida > Pinales > Pinaceae > Pinus > Pinus albicaulis. The sequence goes on from CM076580.1 coordinate 883,142,863, forward strand.
AAGGAAGGCAGGAGCTTCTCTGCGGAGCAATAGACCTGCAACAAGAATTTTTTTCATGCGAAAATCTGAAATCGAACTCCATTAATAACCAGAGGGCCTGAGCCAAGCAACGACAGAGAAAATTGAAAGCGCAGTTGGGGAGAAAGATGGCTGTATTAATGGTGAAGTAAATGTTGTTGTGGGTGGCCATATGGCCACCCCACGCAAATTCCATAGGGATGCATCATGGGACGGACATCCCATCAACCTTGGCTGGCCTCTGCATCTGGAGCTGTTATATCTTTGTGCACCAGTGTGATGTAGTCCTGTAAAATAGCACTCTCCTAGATAATGTTGGGGGGACCATGATTAAGAGTGTCTATACTCTCCACTCCCAAATTGGCCAAGAAATCTACAACTTTGTTGCCATCCCGTTTTATGTGAGTGAATGAGACGACTTTATTGATCTTGAGCTACTCTTCCAACATTTCGAGTCTCGCTGCTAGTCGCCAGCTGGTGGCAACCTTAGCAGAAGAGGACCCTGAAAGTAGTTGATTATCCATGTTGATGAGAACCTGTGAATCTCCTTCGATTACTATAGGAAAATAATTATATTGTTGGGTTAAGCGAAGACCTTGCCACAAGCCTTCTAATTCAGCTGAATTGTTGGTATCCCAATCAAGTGATCCGAAGTAGATTGCTAGAGGAGTGCCTTTGGAGTCTCTGAAAATGCCTCCAAATCCTGCTTTCCCAGGATTACCTTTTGAAGCTCCATCGAAATTCAATTTGACAACTCCTGTTGAGGGTGGAGACCAACGATTAAGGATTCTCGGAATTTTCCTTGCCGAGTTGGTTGGGTGTGGAGTAATCTTAAGTTGCCAGTTCTCCCATATGGAAATTTCCTGTGGCTTAGTGGGGATGTATTCTTCCTTCCATGTATGAAGAGCCAGGGATTCTTGAAGATTGTTGCTGAAGATGCTCCAAATTGTCTCTAGAGGCGTGGTTTGGCTCCTGAAGATTATTTTGTTTCTCTCTTTCCAGATTGACCATAGGAGCAAGCCAGGAATGCGTTGCCAAAGAGTGTTGAGAAGAGCACTGCTATAGGGAAGCTTGGGCTAGTTGTGGATGGTGTTAGTTATATCTCCAGCAGGTTTTCTCTTTTGGCAGCGAAACCTTATTTTCTCCCATAGTGTATTAGCTAGAGTACATGAGACTGTGAGATGTTGAATTGTTTCGTTACTTTGATTACAATTGGGACAACATGAGGGCCCAACAAAGCCCCTTTTAATCAAATTATCCCAAGTGAGAATTATTTTGTGACTGAGAAGCCAAAGGAAATTTGAAACTTTGGGCCAAATGCCAGGAGACAAAACATGCTGCAAAAGAGGATTAGGAAAATTAGTGGCAGGGTGCATCAAAGTATAAGCCTCCTTTGTGGAAAAAATTCCTTTTGTTGTATAACCCCATCTAAGAATGTCTGAATCTTTCGACCATCTGATATTTCTTCATTGTAACTCTGTGCTGAGGGCTTCCCAGGTGTCTTCTTGTGCTTGGGGTGCGATCTGAGTGGAGTGCTTCCATTTCCTAAACCCATTGTTATTTGTCACAAGCCAGTGCTGATTAACCTTGTCTTCTGGCTGAGTAGCTGGATCTCCCATATTGAGATAATTGAGAGTATCGGCTATCTTGGGTTTTTGTTGCCATGAGTCTCCCTAAAATATAGCTGTGCCCCCATTACGGATTTCCCAAAAGCTGTGTTGTTGTATCAGAGTGCTATGTTGTTTGGCAGCATTCCAAATTAAAGAACCAGTATCCTCAGGGGAGAGGCGAATCAGTTTTTCTGGAGGTCTGTTATTAGCATATTTTGCAATCCATAATCTGGCCCAAGGCGTGTGTGGATTTGATATCCATTTCACCATATTCGTGCTCCCATAAATTTGTTGCTGTGAATTGGATCTCTGAGTCCAAGTCCTCCGGCTTCTTTTGGGGTGCACACCGTGCTCCATTTTACTCTAGCCCATTTTCTATTCTAACCTGAAGAACCCAAGAACCCCAAAGGAATTTACGTTGCAGATATTTTATTTTCTTGCGGACCCATTTTGGTGCAGCCAATACTGAGAAGAGGTAAAGAGGCATAGATTGCAGCACTGCTTTGATGAGGGTTAGACTGCTTGCCATGTTGAGTGCTCTAAATGTCCAGGAGGAAAGACAGGCATCCAATTTTTCAAGGAGAAGATTCTAAGATAAGTCCTTGATGGTTGAGTCAATGAGGGGGGCTCCAAGGTACTTCGCAGGAAGAGTAGCTATGGAGAAGCCTAGGATGATAGCAATAATGTCTTGGGTTTGGATAGGGGTGTTGAAGAAGTATATTTGAGACTTGGCAGCGTTGATGGAAGTGCCAGAGGCTTCGGAGAAAACGTTCAGAATGGATTTAAACGAATGGGCTTCTGGCACTGAAGGGTGGCCAAATAACATGTTATCATCCTCAAATTGTTGGTGGGTGGTAGCAGGGGAACCATGGAGGAAGATACCTTTCAATTTATGGGTTTGAAGAGCATTTTGAATAAGCCATCCGAGGCCTTCTGCCATGAGAAAAAAATGAAGGGAGAGAGTGGGTCTCCCTATCTAATACCTCTCGAGGGGGAGAATGGATGAGATGGAATCCCATTTACTAGAATGGATTAAAAGGTGGAGGAGATAAGGCTCATAACCCATCTTATCCACATTTGATTAGAACCAAAAGCACCCAGAATCTGTTGAATATAATTCCAACTTAATTTGTCAAATGCCTTGGACAGATCAATTTTAAGAAGCATACCTGCCTTTTTGCTGATTTTTAAGGAGTGAATGACTTCGTGCATTAAGATGATCCCATCCAAGATTTTTCGGCCTTCCACGGATCCAGTTTGTTCGGGAGAGATGAGCAGCGTAAGAAGTGGCTTTAGTCGATTGGCAATGACTTTTGAGATCACCTTGTAGATCACATTGCATAAGGCGATGGGGCGAAACTTGTCCAGCTTGCTTGGTTGATATTATTTTGGTACAAGAGCAATGAATGTGGCATTGAGTGAGGGGAGCAACCAGTGCATTGATCTTGATTCTTACACTAGTTTCCAGACTTCCAGATTAATGAGATCCTAGAAATGGTGAAATAAGTTTGACGTAAAGCCATCTGGACCTGGGGCTTAGCCATCCTTAGATTGGGCCATGGCTATTTCGACCTCCTGCAGGGAGATTGGCCACAGTAGCATTCAATTTTTCTCTTTCGTTATCAGTTTGGGAATAAGCTGAGTTATTTTGTTGATTTTTGATTGCCTGTTAATTGGAGGTTCATGATGAATGCTTTTGAAATGTTCCAGTAGTTCGTTCTCAATGTCCTCATGATTTTGCAGTCACTCTCCTTGCTGATTTTTGATATGGGCGATGCGATTGTGCATTCTTCTTTGAATGGTGGAACGATGAAAGAATTTTGTGTTTCTTTCTCCTTCCTTTAGCCAACGAAATCTGGACTTCTATCTCTAGAGTATTTCTTCTTGTTTGCATCTTTCATTCAGATGCTGTTGGAGGTTCTGTTCCTGGGCAGCGAGAATTTCTGTTCTTCCCTTATTAATAATTTCCTGTTGAATCTCTGCCATTCCGTGTTCAAGAGCTTCTTTTCTCCTGAAAGATGTTCACAAAAATTGAGTGGTTCTAGGATTTGATTTGAGATTTGAGGTATCGAAGCTTTTGCTGGAAATGATATATTTTGGAACCTTTGGGTGGAACAAAGCTTTTCCAAGCTGTGTAGACCAGGGTCTTGAAGCTAGGATGGTCCAGCTAGAAGGATTCAAATCTGAAGGGCCGTTTCAGTTGTTGGTAGGGGCTCTGCCATTGAAGTGAGATGGGCCAGTGGTCCGAGCCTACTATTGGTAAGATGGAAGCAAAGATATCTCCCCCCATATGTATGGCATTATTAGATATTAGGAAGCGATCTATCTTGGAGGCTATTTGCTGACTTCCAGATCTTCTATTATTCCAGGTGTACATTCCATTGGGGAAAGGCAAATCGATTAGCCAACTTCTGTTGATGAAATCTCTTAAGTGGGAGCTTTCCAGTTCCAACCTTGGTCGACCCCCTATTTTTTCTTCGAGCTTGGTAATCATGTTGAATTCCCCCCCTATTATCCATAAGGGGTGTGTTCTATTGAAATTTAGGGCTTCCATTGTATTCAAGAGTGTCGTCTTGCTTGCCAGATCTTGAGGAAAGTGGACATTTGAAAGGTGCCCATGTATGTTGGTGCCTATAAGGTGGAAGGTGGTTTGAATGAGATTATGTGCTACATGGAAGTTTCCAAGTGAGATAGCTTGCGTGTCCCATATTATGGCTAGACCTCCCAATGAGCCAGAGGCATCAACCGCCAGAGAGTGGCATCCAAGCCAAGCTTTGGTTAAAATATTACCAAGTGCTATGCTATTGCATTTGGTTTCTTGAAGAAAGATGATTTGTGGTCTTTCTTGCTGTATCATGTTTTTAATCATTCTGTATTTCCCAGGGCTGTTCAACCCTCTTAAGTTCCATGAGACAAGCTTCAAGAGGAAACATTTGGAAGCGGTTTGAAGAACCTCGTCAGCTTGGGATATCGCCCTGACTCCACCAGCATCTCCCCTAACATGAGAGTACGTTGCCAATTCGGCTTTCTACCTCTTTTCTTGGACTTTTTTATAATATTTAAGCCATCTCGGTGACTTCCTAGCTGAATACCTAGTTTCTTGTGTTGCTAAGCTTTGGAAAGCACAACTTCTAAGGTCTCAATTTGGCAAGTATTGATTTTGTCAAATTCCTTTCACCTGTAGGCATCCTCCAATCCCAGCAGATCAAGTTCACCCAGTTCGAAACCCTCGGAATCCTTATCCATATAGTTGGGTTGACTACTTTTAGGATTTTTCTGGTTGGCACAATTAGGATTAAGAAAATTTTTGTCAATATCCATGCTGTTTGGCTTCCAAATGACAAGCTCTGCATCTGGGGTTAGCTTGGAACCCAAAGTCTCCATATTTTGCATTTCTGTTGGGCTAGGTTTAGGACTTGATGGATTTGGCGGAGCGGATGAGGATGAGGGTATGGGAGAGGCATCAGGGATGGATGAAGGGATGTTCCCTGAGGGGTCAGATTGAGACAGGGGGTCAAAACTGTTGTTGTTAGAAGGGGGATTAGCTTGCGGACTGGTCTTTTTTTCCAACAGATGGGGGTTTATTGTTGTGCCTTCTGTGGTTAGGAACTTTGGTGAATCCATCCGCTTCAGATTTGTCTTCGGCCTCTTTAGTCTTGTGAACATTATTGAGGGGGAAATCTCTGAAAAGGTTCCCATGGGCATGACACCTACGACATCTAAAGGGGATACTTTCATAATCTATGGGTTGAATCCACTCAAAATCATCATGAAATAAACTTACTGCATCCAGAAGAGCTTTGTCCAGGTGCATGTAGACACAAATTCACACATAAGAGGTATACCTTCAGAGCTTTGTCTCTTTTGCTATCTTGATGAACTCACCCAACCCCTTGCCAATAGCTGTGAGAGATTCTTCGTCCCAATATTTGAGCGGTAGTGAATACAACCATATCTAAACTAGATCGCAGTTAAAGTTTTCTTTTTCTGGGTTGAATCTTTCTATCCAGTCTCTTAGGTATAGGCCAACAAAGTTAAAGAAGTAAGTTACCCCATCAAAAACTCTGTTTCGGTCCTCAATGCGGTTGAATACAATGTTGAAGAACCCCTTTGGCCCGAGCTGTAGGGTGATGTGTCCCTTGGCTTCCATTTCGAAGCAATCCATCCTTGCAGCAATTTCTTAGTTGTCCAGAAGCCAATAAACTTCCCTATGAGTGCATGATCTTTCATGTATTGGATCTGAGGATTTATGCAGTGACTCGAGAGGTCAATCAGGTCTGTCAGCTGAAATGGGCTTACATGTTGCAGAAGTCGCAGCAGGTGTTTCCGATGTATCCATGGAGACCAGAGTTTGTGGTATTTCCTTCCCCTAATCCGTGCCTTCTTTGTCAGGGGCCGTTCTGTTATGTTCAAATGCAACTTTATTTTAGTCTTCGTTTGTAGGGGGAAGCTGACTACCTCCCCCCGGAGCAGATGCGATGGCTCGTGCGCAGAACGCCTCTGGATCACTGAGCTGCTTGTCTGCAGAGCCACAAACCTTCAGTTAGCGGTAATGGCAGTGTCGTTGCCCACATTTATCCATTATTACACAATAAACCATACTTAAATATTTTGAATTACATATTTATAATCATTAATAAAGGTTTATATATTATTAAAAAATTAAATAAATTTCATACATAAACAATTAACAAAAGTTCACAATACCATTAAAAATTAACCAAGGTTCATATGAAACAATTAATAAAATTTCATACACCACTAAAAAATTAATTAAGGTTCATATCTAAATTAACAAAGGTTCATACAATACTACCTGATGGGGGTGAGTTCTGAGCAACATGTGGAATGCATCTCACATGAGTAAATACAAGTGGAGTGAGGGTGAGGGATGGTACTCTCAGTCCCTTCACCATAATGCATGCAACGAGAGAGGTACTGGCTTCATGTTGGCAATCCATGTGAAAAATAACTGTGCATTGGAGTTTGGAGGTGGTTAAAGGTTAAGTTGAGGGAAGATGAGGGAGCCCGACATTCGACTCCTCACTCTCGTTTGGTTTTGGTCCTGGAAATGGCCTTCAGAGAGGAAGCGTAAACATTGTAGGAAGGTTTATGGAGGGAGTGGCTTGTGTGTTCTTGTCATGGGCATTTTTTGGTGCGATGTGATCAACCAATCCCTACTGCTCATTTTCTTAGCCATTATCTATGTTTAGGTTGAGGATAAGAAGTTTAAGAGATGTGAGCTCACTTTTTTCCATTTTTCTTGGATTTTCATGAGCCTGTTTTTTTTTTCTAAGAGAGGAAGCTAGAATCTCTACTCCAGAAAACCTCAAGGGTGGTGGCAGAAAACTAGTTTCTTTGCCCAATTTTGTGCCCTCTAACATGGGTGTGATGGTGTTTGGTGGATTGGTTTGTGGTCTCTATGTGGATAATTTGCAAGCTGGTCATTGCCCTGGGGGAAGTTACACTCATGCATTGGGTACTTTGTTATCGTTTGTTGTTCAATTTCCTTTGTTGGTTTGGTGGGTGATGGTATTTTCTTTTCTTGGTGGTGGCGGTCTTTACTTGGTAGTGGGAGGTGGCTTTGTGCTTCCCTTAGTGGTGGGACAAGACATTTTACTCCTTTGCTGGTGGTGTTTGTTTTCTATGGAGAGGGGTCTGGTCTCTGGACTATGCACATGGTGGGGTTCCTTGGCCTTGGCGAATTATGAAGCCCCTGGTGTAGTGTGGGAGTTCTCCCTCCCCTGTCATCCATGGCCTTGTGGGGGTGGCAGATTAAGAAATAATCACGGTGGCTCCACGCCAGGGTGGAAAGACTACAGGGCACGCATGAATCACTAGTGTAGGTGTGAATGGGGGCCATAGAGGAGGTAAGTGGGGCGATCACAGGGGTGGGGGTTCAAGGGTTCAAAATCATATTCGTCAGGGTAGAGGATCCCGTGGTGGCAAGGGGAATTGTGGGTTTGATTGATCTGAGGTAGATGACGGGAAGGTTATCCAACATTTATTCTTCGAGAACTGTCATGCACTTATCAACAACCTAATTGAAAGAGTGGACACAATTGAGAGAGTTTGTCGTGAGGAGCATACAGAGAAGATGAAAATATTGGAACGAATGCACTATTTATAGTGTTAAGTCCGGAAGAGACGAGTAGTTTTTTGGAAAGGCCAAAATCAACTCACTGAGAAATTAAAAAAGTTGGAGACTTGGTTGGAGCACTTTGAAGGGCACATTCAGTGTGAATTATTTCCTCCATCGCCTCCAGAAACAACCCCAGACAAACCTTCATCCATCACGTCAGATGACTAGTATTCTATTTTGTGTCATTTATGTTTTATATGTGTTTTGGTGTTTATGGCCCAACCATTTATGGGCAATGTCCCTAGTCTCTCTTTTGTATTTTTTTCATCTGGTGCAAATTTTGGTCAACAAACCTGGTCGGGGTGCGACCACCTATTTTGTAAGCAGCGATATGTACTCCTTTGTTCCTACATGAATAAAACATAGATTTACAAAAAAACAAAGGTTCATACATCATTAAAAAATTAATTAAGTTTCACACTTCAATTGATAAAGGTTCAAGCCTATTTTGTCGAGCTAGGGTTCTTCATTTCCCTACCTCCGCCGACATGGTTTCTTCCTTCGACTCTGACGTCGTGGACACTGCTCTCGCTTAGAATTCCTTCGCAGTCGACTTTTCTCCCATGACGAACGATGCTACAGAAGTTGCAGTGGCTAAACCTTTTAGTTCATACCTCAAAACTCGAGACCGCAACCCTCACTCTGTCGCTGACAACTCTGTTAGCGATGGCTGGGGACAGAATTTGGCTCCCAATGCAGATTTTATGATCGTCTCTGCTGGAAATCTTGAAGTGACCGCCCCAGGCAGCAAGACTAGCCAAGAAATAGGGGCCTCTTCAGCAACGGAGGCCACAACACAACACGGCCTCATGGCTTTACATGAATGGGAAAATGAGGTTGCATTACCCTCTGAAAAAAAACCCAGGCTTTCAAATTCAGATCCTACTTCTTTCCAGCAAAACGTTGTTGCTCTGGGTATGTGCTTCTGATCTGGTGCATGACCTCCTGCAAGATCTTGAACTCAGATTGGGCATCCCCTTAGCTCTTCAGAGATTGAACTACGAAGGTAAACAGCTAGAAGAACCTATGCCTTTGTCTTATTATAGTATTGAAAGAGATGCTTTGATAATGCTTACCCTACGTCTGCGAGGAGGAGCACCCGGATAGACCTCCTCGGTCCCTGCTTTCTCCTATAAAGATGCGGTTCATGCACAACCTTCCAAGTAGTCTGCTCAGCAAGATGAAGCCCCCAAGCCTTTCTTCGTGGAAAAAATGGAAGAAACCCCCTCTATTGAGATCAACCATCCCTCTCTGGATGAACAATACCAAACATTTGCAGAAACAACCATCATCTGCAGATTTAATGGCCTATGGCCCCGTACTGCTGAACTATATCAGTGGATCCACTCCAACTGGATGAAAAACAACAAGGTCTTCTTATGCTCGAAAGGATTCTTTATTGTAGCCTTTTCTTTCAACGAAGATTACCAGAAAGCCTTAACAGGAGGCCCTTGGTTCTGGGGATCAGCGGGATTATTCCTCACCCCTTGGTTTCCAGATTTCGACCCCTCCTCGGCTGTTATCACCAAGCTTCCTATTTGGGTTCGGCTTCCAAACCTCCCTGCGCATCTATGGAATTTCGCTGTCTTTCAAGGGATTGGGGACACCTTAGGCCACTTCCTAGCAACAAATACCTCAAGGGGGGAGCAAGGCATATATACTTTTGGTAGAATATGTGCGGAAATAGACATCAGTAAAGGGCTTCCTGATCAGATCAACCTGAAGGTTGGGGACTTTCATTGGACACAAACCTTGGACTATGAGAACACTGCCTTCAGGTGTCACCATTTCCATCAGACTGGGCATCTCCAGAACACATGTGCAGCATTCCTTGACAAAAATAATAATAGCTATCACAAATCCAAGTCTAAGAGTTGGAAACCATGCAATAGACCCCCTATGGATGACTTAGACTCCTCCAACTCTGATGAGGAAGATATTGAAGTGGAAGGGGAGAATCTAGAACTTTCGAAGGATGTGCCCCCAGCACGCCTCGAGGATCTTACAGCGCCTCCGACTTCGCAAAAACTCTCTCATGAGTCTTCTTCCTCCGATTCAGATAAGGACACTCCTCCTTTAGTGTAGAGGAGTTTTCAAGTGGTTCCCGTCCAGCCAGGTCAAAATGGCTGGGTCAAAGTCAGTAAGAAGAAAGGGAAAAAATTTCGAATAGGAGATTCCACCCATTCTGGGTCGACTCGTTAGTCTAGCTATCCATTCTCAGTTCTTCTTGTTATCTTTTGCTATTGTTGTAGTCACTATTTGGGACCGACGTTGATAGTCTATCATTTCCGGCTCCCTTGCTATATAGCTTCGCTTTCATGCAAGCTCTGATTGTACCATATGTTTTTTCTCAATAGAATTAGTCTTATTCAGAAAAAAATAAAAATAAAGGTTCAATCCTATTTACTAAATAATTTTATAAATATATATTTTAGGTTTATCGATTTAGTATTTCTCAAATATAGATATGACGATTTAATACTAGATTTAAATTAACTCGCACGTTTAACATAAGAAATGTTATATTTATCTATTTATTAAATGTAAATATGAAGATTTAACCTTAAAGATTAAATATAAATATAAATATTAATTTGACTATCTAAATATTACCTTTACTAAAATTATAATGAAGGCATTAGTGTAAAATCGATAGATGATACATGCAATTATGTTAATTGTAGATGAATCCATCTACAATGTTAAACTTTAGAGACAAAAGAGTATTTAGAATTTTAACGCTTTAAATTCAAAGGCCCCTTTGTCTTTAAATAAACTTTAGAGACAAAAGGGTATTCAGAATTTTAACGCTGTAGATTCAAAGACCCCTTTGTCTCTAAATAAACTTTAGAGACAAAAGGGTATTCAGAATTTTAATGCTGTAAATTCAAAGACCCCTTTGTCTCTAAATTTTAACACTGCAGATGGATTCAAAGACACCTATAGTGAAATGTAACACTTCTATACCAAAATTACAATTTCCCATTTATGGAGTGACACAATTAAAAATTACTGACATAAATTACTAATTCATATACTTGTTGTACTTGTTATTTGGTATTTTTATTCTTGGACTATAATATTAATTTACATTAATCATTATTAATTTTGTCATTTATTATCTAGTCATATATTTTAATCTTAGACTAAATTAGTCATTTAAGTTAGTTGCTTTTAGTTTAGTCACTTATTATCTAGTCATATATTTTATCCCTAGACTAAATTAGTCATTTAAGTTAGTCGCTTTTAGTTTAGTCACTTATTACCTAGTCGTATATTTTATTCCTAGACTAAATTAGTCATTTTTATTTTCGTTACTTAAAATGGCTCAAATTTAGTAGAATTCACTTGAAATAATTGCGGTGATTAACATTTTAGTCACCTAGTCATTAATTTCATCATTTTTTACTAGTGGATGTGATTTTGAAGAGCTGAAGCTCATAGTATATAAATATAAGTAAGGGTCAAAGAGGATGCTTGGTAGATTGGGTCGGTTAGAATGATAATTAAAATATTTGATCTTATATTTATTTAAATTAAATTTAAAATTTTATTTTAATAAATTAATTTATTAGTTAATTATCAAATTAATCCTAAATTATTATAATGAATTATTTTAATAAAATATTTACATTATTTTAATTTATAAATTATTTTAATAAATAATTAAATAGATTCTAGATTTATATCAAGATTTATAATGTCACATTATTAAAATATCATTTGATATTATAATTATAATTTTTATTTATTTAAATTAAATTAATTTTTTTAATAAATTATTTAATTAATTACTAAATTACTCTTAAATTTATTTGATAAGTTATATAATTTGTTAATGATATGATTTAATTATATAACTATGTCCTTATGTTATTTAAATTAAGTTGATATTTATTTAATACATTATTTTACTAAATTATTGAAATAATCCTAAATTTATTTTAATAAATTATATATTTTTAAAATTATTTTAATTATAATTTAATTGAATTATAATTATTTAAATAATATAATATAATTAAATTATCATTATTTAAATTTAATTCAATAAATTATTTAATTAATTATTAAATTCATCCTAAATTTGTTTTAATACATTATATAATTAGTTAAGGATATGGTTTTCATTAAAGGTTTCCAAGTGTTACTTAGTTTCAAACTATTATCATGGTTTAGGTTGTTTTTCCTTTTTTCAATTTCAATTGCTTCTTTAATTTTTCTTTTTAAATAGCGGTCTTCTTTTTTGATAAGCTTAGCCTCTTCCATGCAAATATAGTGTGAGGATGAGTAGGCATGTTCATCTAAGCCAGATTTTGTGGCTCTATTTCTTGAAATGCCAACAATGTGTTATTTTAGCCTTATGTTGAGAGATTTACCTATCTCTCATATGTATTCTTTACCACATGAACAAGGGATTGTGTATACTCCTTTTTTTTTATTAGAGTTTATGGGATCTTTAACAAAATAAATTATTTTTTGAATGGTATTACGGGGGGTGAAAGCCACATTGATATTGTGATTATTTAAAAAAATTGCAATTTTTTGTGTGGTTGATGCAGAAGCATCAAGGCCAATTTTTGTTATTTAATTATGTTATAAGGGGGGTGTGACATTTTAATTATTTTATTAATTAAATTGTTATTTTTAAATAAATTAGGAGAGAAATTATAAATGTGAGGTTTTTTGTATATATTCTTTTAATAATTAAAAGGATATGAGTGAAATAGGATTAGGTAGCAAATTTAGGGAGTAGGAATTCTATGTACATGACTTTGTTGAGTCCACACCTAAAATTAATCTAAATTAGATTTAGTTGAGGATTGGGTGGAGAAATTTGTGGGGTGAAAAGTATACATTATTTATGTATAAATAGGGGTGTTTTTGTGAGGAAAAAAAATATTTGAGTGTGTGAGGAATACAGGAAGGGTGAGGAGAGGTTCGAAGGGCCAAGAGCTAAGAGGCTGCCCAATGTAATATTTGGCTAGAGAATTTTTTATATTTTATATCTGTAGTTGATTTGAATGGCTCTTTCTCCTTCATGTAAATTTTGAGCTGAATGTTTCCATGGTTTTATTTGAAGAAAAATTGAGCATTTTTCATATTAAGTGAAGCATTGAGATTTTATATCCTAGGATCTGCTTTCTAGTAGATACCCGTCATCAGTGGTGTTTATGGGTTTCATTTTGCCTTTTCTAATTAAGGTCTGTTGGATAGTTTTGTTAATGGTGCTTCTATGGTATCCATTTTCTTTAAATACTTAGCGAAGATGGTTTAGCTCCTTATTTAGGTGATCCGAATCTAATATTCGAATCACTCTAGTGGTTAGGGTTTTAATGATACTAGATTTTTTTTTAGGATGGTGATGAGAGTTGGCCTGAAAATATCTTTCCATATGGGTATTTTTTCTGAATACTCAGTTTTTAATCGCCTAAACAACTCAATCAAACTCTTAAAAATTGCTTTATCTAGCACCTAAAATTGCTCAATTGAGCATCCTTCTTTCACCAAAACGCTTTCTCGCTTTTCCAAAAAGTGTAACCCAACTCCATGCTATCATATATATATATATATATATATATATATATATATAATCAAAATTGGATCATTATAATATTTGTTACTCATATTGATGTTTTCATAGTGGAGAAAATGGAGGAATAAGCTCATCAGATCAGTTTTACCAGGAGGTCATAGTTTGTCAAATTGGGGTTTGAAACCTTCTAGAAGTAGTTTGAGGCATTAAATGATGCTTTTAGGGGGTAAAACATTTCCAATTGCATCTTTTAGTGCTATTCTAAACAGAAATAACTTTCCAATGGTGAAAAAATTACCTCAATTGGAGTTTTTATACAAAAGTTATGTCACTAAAAAATTGACATTCCTTTTTTGACCACATAATTTGAGAGGATGCCACATTATCCCCCATTAATCATGGAAAAGGGGCTAGCCACATGATCATGATGAAGAAGAATCTAGAAGAGTCCATATTGTAACTTTAGTTAAGAGTTGAAGGAGTCAAAATTAACCAATAGAAGGATATTGAGTTTTGTTATAACCGAGCCACTAAGAGGAAAACATGCTCCGTTATATTCAAGCACATTTTTTTCAATAGATGAGCATAGTAGAAAAGAGTGGATAGGGAGATTAAAAATAGAGAGGATTTGTGCAATGTAGCAGCCCACGGGTCACTATCCCTCACTTCTTTTTACTTTCATATACTTTTCATTCATAGAAAGAGAGAAAAGTGACCTCACCTTCTTACTATGTTTTCTCTTGAAAGGGTTTACCAGGTTATACCTTGTGTTAATTTTTGGGTTGTGAGTTTTATTTTTTTGTTCTCTATTTAATGCATAGTTATAATTTTCATGCATATGCAATAAACAATAATTTACAGATCTAAAAACCCAAGGAGAAATAAACCCTCATAGTGTAGATTTCAACTATTTGAATACATTTTAGTAGATATGTTGTGACAAATTGTCTAGTGATATATCTACACAAATTTATAGATCATAATAGAATTTATGTTATTTATGCACGTCCATATTAATAATTTCTCATTATTTCTCATTAAATTTTGTAGAATCAATTTTGAATGCATATGACTTTTCATCACTGCAAAAATGTTGCACGCTCTTATTAGGAGAAATATACTACATGCACATGTTTGAAAAAATTGGATAACCACTTTACCCTACCAATTGTAGCATTGAATTTTCCAAAAACCAAATTCGGTCAATGGTACTACACTGTGAATTGGATCTCTTAATTTATAATTACATCCGAGTTTTGAATTGATTTTTTGATGTAACTATGTAAATGTATTACTTATTTTGATATTTCTTTTATAAAGTGGTTGGTTGCATGTTTATTATTATGAAAAAATCCCCATGTTTCTAATAAATGTTTTGTATATTGTTTGAATATATTAAATACATTTTGTTACTAATATTATTAGGGAATATTGTCAGACAATAAACATTAAAAAATGTTGAATTTATGCAATCTTTATAACAATGTACATTCCTATTGCCCACTAATCGCAAGATACTAAAAAATAAGGTACTTCAGAGTGATAATTTCATGTATGATAGTTGTGTAGATGAAAAGAAAATGATGAAAAAATTGGGTGTTGATTATATATTACACCATGCATGTATTAGTGATTGTATTTTATAAAGAGGTGAAAATGTATACAAAGGGACATATCCACAATGTGGGCATGATAGGTATTAAAGATCAAAATGTAACAACCCCGGGTTAAAAATCCATGTAATAAAGTTTATAAAGGAAAAATAATAACCAAGGTCATGGGACACTTATTCCAAGCTGAATGTTGGGAAAAAATATAGTGATAGGTATCACTTGTGGTTAATTAATGGCTATAGAAATTGGCAAAGGAAATGACAAAGGCTTTGGAAAGACATGAGGCATTTATTGGCATTTTATTTATGAAAATAATGGGAAATAGGAGAAAAGGAAGGTGAAAGATAACATGTTGCATGTGAGGAAGAAAATGAAGGAAAAATAATGGAAAATGAAGAAATTAGAGGCCTCAATGATAAAAAGGCTTCTGAGGATCAGTTCATAGTCTTTTTTTTTTTCATTTTTAGCTTGAAGCTCTCTCTCTTCTATTCTCTCTCATACTCTTGGACATAGAGCTCTCTTGGAGCACTCTTCGATGAATGTGGCTTACCTGGGATTTGGAGAAATAAGGTAAAGGAAAATCATGAAAGCACAAGAGGACAATAGGATCAACAACTATAACGAGTTTAATATGTAGGTGCCGAGTTACATGTATGATTTAATTGCTAGTTTTGACATACATGAAATATACATGTGGTTTTTTGGTTATGATATGTCATTGGCATGAAGGATTTCTTAGATTGACAGTGGTTTTTCCTAGGCTTGGAATTTCTTGGATAGCCATGGTGTTGTGGATTCTGATTGGTTCTCATGTTCCATATGGTTGTGAGTTGAGTTACTAGTTCCTAGAGACTTTGCTTGAAAAACGCTCTTGAAGCCCTGTAATATCTTGGGTTGAGTTACTAGTCCCAAAAGGATTGGTTGAAAAAATTATTTGGAGCCCTTGGTGGGTTTAGTTACTAGTCTTGGAATTCTTGGTTGGAGAAACACTTTGGAGCCTAACGACTATTGTGGGTTGATTTACTAGTCCTAGATGTTGGGTTGGAAAAACCACTCTGGAGCCCTAAAAAACTTGGATGGAGACTGATCTGGTGATGGTAATTGATGTCCGATAGTGAGGTCGAATCATTGGTTGAGGGTTGAGTTGGCTTGGCCTCTGGAAGCCCTAGTTTTTTTTTTCTTGGTTTATTCCATGAGATCCTACATTAATGTTTGGAATATGGTACGAGAGTTATTGGCCGAAAGAAATATTTGTTTCAGCCCAATATATGGTCGGGTGGTATGTTGAATTCTCTGACTTGGTTGAGTTTTTAGTATATTAATAAGAGTTACTTTCCTCTTGTATTTTATGGGTGAGTGTACTTGTCATTATGTGGCTTTAATGGTTTTTCTATCATTTATATTTCTTTGGTTATATGCTAGTTATAAGCATGGTTTTATGATAGACTTGAGTTATGGATCTCATGATGTTTTGATTAGTGAACGAATGGTTAATGAATGTAATACTTAATAGATAATTTTACAGCTATTTTGAGAGGGCATTAAAACTTCTTGATGAATATCAAATAACTATGAAGTCCCTATGTTCAAATGTGTTTTTATGACTTGTACATTTCATATCCATGATGTGTTTGAAAAAATGTATGTTATCATTAGGATGAGTCAGGTTAGGTTCTTATTCGAGTTTTGCATTAGAGGCCTTGTATTCTTGTTATTTCTCATTTCTGATAGTTTCATAAAGTTCTGGGAAGAGGCTTGTGTCCTAGCCTTGAAAAAGTGGCTCAAAATTCAAGTTTGTTGGTACAAAACTTCCTAAAAAAGGCTGCAGTCACATGGATTCCCTTGATATGTGAGAAAATAGAGTATTAAAGTCACATGGAGGGTTATTCATGGGATTGAATGGGGGTCTAATTCAGTCAAAATAAGTTCAACTCAAGGGTTGGGAACATGGAGTGGTTGGTTAGCCACTGGGGGTCCTGTAGCTCTTGAGGAAGGTCAACTTGGTTTTGGTTTGTCGATTCCACTTCCTTAATTGTACTTGGGGAGTTTAATTATACCATAGTAACTCTTCATCACATGTTTACCTTGGTGGACCAGTTAGCTTGGGTAAGTGTGGGAGGAGGGTGTTACATAATGGTGTTAGAGCATGGTTCATCCATTGGACTGGATGGGTGGAAAGTGTTGTCATGCATATATGTCAGTTGCATATTTGTTGATTATGCTTGCGGTCTATGTGTTTTTTATGTATGCATGGAAGTAGTAATTGTTACAATTTTGTTTTCATGTAGAATTTTATGATGTTGTTGTTGGGATGTATTTCTCATGAATGCATGATAGTTGAATATGCATTAATTATGCATGTCAGTGTCTATATGTTGTTGTGCATGCATCATGTGTAGTTGGTGTTATAGTTGTGACATCATGCATGGTAACTTGGTTGATGATTGTGATGATGCCTATATACTATTATGATTATTTTTATACATGTATTGTGCTATTCTAGTTGATCTTGCAGATGAGATATCCTCCCCTGGACTATACTGAGGTATGTTGGTTATTTTTATGTTTTGGTTTAGCTAACATGATATAATTGTAGGAAGAAGAAGATAAAATATGACTAGCAAAATGGTGGATTATAGTTCACACAATTCTACCTATAGATCAGATGAGAAACATGGTCATGGGTACTCTCCTAATATAGAAGACACTTTGAGAAGTTTAAAGGTAGAAAAAATGAGTTTCAAAGAAGATAATGATAGAATAATTCAGTCACAAGAGCCATTTTCCAGGACAGAGGACAAACACACAGAGGTTAATGCAATAATCCTTTAGAGCTTTTCATACTTGCAAATATAGGGATTGCTTAGGATTAGTCATGGGTGATACCGTTAAGGATGGAAAATTCTTGGACATGCCTGATAGGAGAGGTAGTGGACATGAGAATTATTCTAGTTCTAGTTCAGACAGGTATCATGGTCATCATCACTATCATCCTTATAGGAGGAGTGATAGGGGATATTTTCCACATGAGTTCAAGAAATCCAAGGCGCCTATATTTGATGAAGAAATAAAGAAGTCACGGTATGGAGAAGATTGGTTTCTTAGGATGAATAAGTTCTTTCGATTGCATGATTACTCAGAGAATAAGAAGGATAGAATATATACTTTTAATATTAAATTAAAATCATATATTTGGTGGGAATATGTGAATAATGTCAAAGGTATTCATGAAGAGGAGTTGACTTGGAGTGAGTTCGAGAAAATTTTCAGGAACAAGTATCTATCATAGAGATATTATGATGACAGAGAAAAGGAATTAATCTATGAGCTAAAGATGGGATCTATGACCAATAAGGAGTATACTAGCATGTTATTAGATTTTTTGAGGTATGTTCCTTATATGAAGGATGAGAAAGAGAATATTAAAATATTGATCAGTGGGTTGCAGGTAATATCCAAAGACAAAATCGAGTTTGATGAGCCTAGATCATTGGAGGAAGCCATTGTAAAATTGAAACATTGTTATGAATACTAGAAGTGCAAGTATGAGACTAATCAGGACTGGAAAGGGAATAAAAATAATAAATGAAAATGGGATAAGAAGTGAACAAGACCTCGGGACACAAGTAACAAAGATACTAAAACACCACCTAAGAAGTTCAATGCATATGAAATATGACATGGATTTCAGTCATAAGAGTACAACAAGGGTGATGGAAGGAAGCCTTTACAGTGATGGACTTATGGAAAGGATCATCATCGGAGATATTTTCCACAATATCAGGGTGGAAGACCATAGATCTATAATGCTCAGAGGGCGCATACAATGTGGGATACTAGATAGAGTATTCCACTAATTTATGCAGTGTTGGATAATATGTGGGGAAATAATCATGCATCTATTATCGAGATGGATAGTAAGCTTTGTGATCAAGTTGTTTCTATTTTGATTGATCTTGGATATACTTATAGTTATGTTAACCCTGACCTGGTGAATAAGTGTGGTTTGAATAAAGAGGTACATGTTGAATCTTGGTTAGTGCAGTTGGATATAGGTACAAAGAAAAGAGTTCATAATTTGGTAAGAGCTTGTTCATTTGAGTTGAATAATATGCCTACATCAGTGCATATGAATGTGATTCTGTTGGGATCATACAACATGTTATAGGGTATTAACTAGTTTTATATTAATGGGACCAAGGTGGATTTTTATGACAAGGATATTGAGTGTTTTGATGACAACGGGGAACAAAGAATCTTGTAGGGTAAGAAGAAGGAAACATGAGTAATAATAGTAACAAATATGCAGTAAAAGCGCAATCACAGGAAGTGATTTGTGTTATTTCTAGTGCATATCTCTAGTGATAAAGATAAGGATGTTGAGGGTGCTATGTATTTAATAGGTACCCGTTCTTACAATAGTTTCAGGATGTATTTATGGTAGATATTTCAAAGTTTCCGCCTTACTGGGAATTGGATATTTATATTGAGTTTGTATTAGGGGCAACACCATCATCATAGGCACCATACAAGATGAACACTCCAAAGTTAGTGGCGTTGAAGTTACAACTGAAGGAAATGCTTAGAAAGGGGTACATTAGGCCAAGTGTGTCACCTTGGGGTGCACTAATGTTCCTTGTGAATAAGAAGGATGGTAATATTAGGTTGTGTCTTGAATACAGGTAGTTGAGCAAGGAAACCATCAAGAACATGTATCTATTGTCGAGGATTGATGATTTTTTGGCTGGTTGAAGGGAGCATCAATGTTCTCAAAGATTGATTTGAGATTAGGATACCATAAATACTCATCAAAGAAGAGGATATTTAAAGACTTATTTTCAGACCAAGTATGGGCATTATGAGTTTTTTGTGGTTCCATTTTGTTTGACTAATTCTCTAGGTACTTTTATGTTCTTGATGAATAATGTATTGCATCCTTATCAAGACAATTTTGCTATTGTATTCATTGATGATATATTGATATATTATAAGAATGAGAAAGAACATGTTGAACACTTAGAAACAATATTGACATAGCTAAGAGATCATCAATTTTACTCCAAGCTTAGTAAATCCATTTTATTCTAGAAAAAGGTACATTACTTGGGGCATGTGGTCTCCAAGGAAGGCATATCAGTGGACCCAAAAAAGATAAATCTTTCATGGAATAGGAAAAAAATAGGAATGTGGATGAGGTTAGATCATTCATGGGGTTAGAAGGTTATTATAGGAGGTTAATCATAAACATATCACAAATTTCTTATCCTATTACATTATCTCAAAGGGAATGTATGAAATTTGAATGGATAGAATAATGTGCAACTAGTTTCGATCAATTGAAGTAGTTGTTGACAAATGCTCTAGTTCTAAAAATTGCAGATCCAGACAAAGAGTTTGTGGTATGTACATATTCTTACAACGGAGGAATTGGAGGAGTCCTGATGCAGGAAGGACAAGTAATGTGCTATGAATCAAGGAAATTGAATGAGCATGAGAAAAATTATGTTACACATGATTTTGAGTTGGGAACAATCATCCATGCCTTGAATATGTGGAGGCATTGTCTTCTTAGTAGGCGGTTCATCTTGATGAGAGATCACAGTCGATTGAGATACCTATTTGACCAACCAAATCTAAATTCTAGGAAAGCTATATGGTTGGACAAGATTAGTTATTTTGACTTCGAGATCGGCAAGTAGATTAAATGGAAAGAGAACATGGTTACAGATGCCCTCAATAGAAGAGTACATGTGAATCACGTAGAAACTATGAGCTCATATGGGACATATTTACATGATCATATTTTGTAGGTGGGTCAATAGGATGAGAGGTATAGGTAGCTTAGGCATAGGCTACATTATGGTATAGGTGATTAGGATATGGACTATCATCTCACAACAGACAATTTGGTCAGATTTTAGACATGAACTATGTGTTGGATAACAGTGAGCTCAAGAATCTTATATTTATGGAATTCCATGCTAATCCATATTAAGGTCACCCAGGATATCATAATACATTGATAGCGGTGAAGAAGTTATATTTTTAGCCAAATTTGAAGAGGGAAGTGGTAGAGTTTGTAGCTAGATGCTTGGATTTTCAACACGTAAAAGTAGAGTGTAAGCATTCATGTGGTTTACCACAACTGATTCCAATTCCAAAGTGGAAATGGGAGGTAATTTTTATGGATTTTATTATATTATTTCTAAGGAAATCTAGAAAAAATGATTTTGTAATGGTTGTGGTGGAAATGTTGACAAAGGTATCACACTTCCTTCTGGTGAAATCCACATATTCAACTAGTGACGAAGCACATATCTTCATCAAAGATATAATGAGGTTTCATGGTGTACTTAAGAATATTGAGTCAGACATGGATTGTAAGTTCACCTCTACGTTCTGGAATGAATTATTTGCATGATTGGGTATAGAGTTGGCCTTCAACAGAACTTATCATCCACATACAGATGGATAGACATAGAGGGTCAAAAATATTTTAGAGGACATGTTGAGAATGTATGTGATGCATAGTAGTGTAAGTGGGAAGAGTATTTTCCACTTGTCAATTTTTCATACAAAAATGGTTATCGGTAGTCATTGAGTATGAGTATCTTTGAGGCACTCTGTGGGTGGAGTTTCAATACTCCCATCACCTTGAATTGTCTAGTCAATAGGCTATTGATTGGACTAGACATGTTTGTAGAGATGGAACATGAAATTCAGGTTATCAAGAAGAATCTAAGGGTGGCACGAGAAATGAAGAAAATTTATGCAGACCAACACAGGGCATTTAAGGATTTTCAGGTTGGGGAGCATGTGTACTTGTGCATCTAGCCCCAAAATATATCCTTGAGTAAAGAGTCATGTGTGAAGCTGGAACCTTAGTATTGCGGACCTTTCGATATCCTTGAGAGGATTGGACCAATAGCTTACAGACTTGTACTACCTTCGTCAGTGAAAGTCCATGATTTTTTCCATGTCTCATTGCCTAAAATATATGTAAAGAATGTTGATCATGTTTGTTGAGTCTCCAAAATATCATACACTTTTACCTGCATTTCCATCATTTTACGCTCATTACGTAGTTTCGTAGCTACATAACCCTACATTAAGTAACCATTTTCATGATCATATGGGTTTAGAATTATATTTACTAAAGTCATTTATTTTAATTAATTTAAGTGTATTTTTGATTAAATTTTATAAAATTAACATGTTTTCATATATACATGAAATTGGTATATGTTTTGTGATGTTTTATGTTAGGTCCCTATATCACTAGTATAGTCCCTTATTATTGTTAGTGTAAAACCCCTTATTGTTATTATTGTACCCTTGTAACCCCCATTTTGTTATTATTGTGCCCTTAAATTATTATGGTTAGTTCGGCTAGGATTACATTGTGGCCCACTAGGATTACATTATGGCCCCATGAACTCCTATATATAGAAAGGAGGTTTTGTAAATTGTATCATCCAAGAATTGCTCATTTATGTAATGTATTGGAGGTTGCCCCCTCGAAGTGGCTTATTTCTCAGGCGTTGATATCTCTTTTCTTATATTTTTGGAGCTGGTTACACAACATTTGGTATCAGAGCTTTGGATTCTATGGTTTCGCTGCTCCAAACAGGTCATTGTGGAATTTTCAATATAATTTTTTTTCTACGAAGTTTCAGAAGCTGAAATTTTTAGGGTGTGAAGCCAAAATCCTAAGGAAGATTTTCTAAATAATTCAAAGCTTGGTTCGCAATATTTTTAGAGATATGATCTATGGAAGTGAGGTCTTTTTTCAGGCTCCTAAACAGGTCATCGTGGCATTTGCGCTATAACGTTTTTTCTACGAAGGTTCAGAATCTAAAATTCGTATGGTGCGAAGCTAAAATCCTGAGGAAATTCATCAAAAAATTTCAGAGCTTGGTTCGCAATATTTTTGGAGATATGATCTGTGGAAGGTAGTGCTTTTTCAGGCTCCTGAATTGCATCTCAAAGAGGTGATCGTGGGAAAAGTTCAATAACTCTCTCTCTGGGCATCGGATGGGAGTGCCGTAAAAAGTGGTCGCAAGTAAACAGACTGTAGTTTATTGGCTATCAATTTTAGAGACAAAGGATGAAACAGTGACACGTGGCAAGTCGTACAAGTTCGCTCTACTGAACCAGTCCATAATTAGGTCATTGTGGGAGATTGGACACAACTTTGTCTTGGAGAATCCAAATCAGGTCAGACCTGTGGCATTCAAAAGAGAATTCAGAGGGCTACTTCAATGCTGAATTTCAGATATTGAAGAGCTGCAATCATAGAGATAATACAATTTCAATATCGAGCTCCTCAAAGCAAGTAAAAGGTGTGTATTTTTTTCCGAATTGCATAAGTCTTGTTTGAAGAATCAAGTTGAATTGATTCCAAGGGCATATTGTAGAATAGATATCAATATTGGATTCTAAAATGGCTCCTAAAAATAATTCAACACCCATTAAGCCTTTAGAAGGCTCTACTATGACTCATGAAGACGAAGAATGGCAACATGACATATCAAAATTACAAGAGCAAGTGCAACAAATTTCGCTCTCGCAAAGAACAACACAAAATGAAATGGAAGTTTTGAAGAAAGGCATGGAAACTAAGATGGATGGTTTGAAGAAAGGCGTGGAAGCTAAGATGAATGGTTTGGAATCTAAGATGGATGGCATGGAAGTGGGCATGGAAGCTAAGATGGATGACATGGAAGCTAAGATCGATGAAAAAATGAAAGACAACATGGAAAACATGAAGAAGGATCTAAAAGTAGACATCAAAGGTTTGGCAAAGTTGATACAAGAAATGTTTCTTAATGGTGAAAAAATAGTAGAGGAAACTCATGATGAGAACAAAATAAATGTTAATCGTGATTTTATAAACTCTACTGTTGGAGGGAAAAACCACCATATTCCAAAAATGGATATGAGGAAGTTTGATGGAAAGGATCCTGTAACATGGATACTACGGATGGAGCAATATTTTGATCTCCATAATGTGCAAAACACACAAAAGGTACGCATTGCAACTTTACATTTAGAACAAAATACATTTGTATGGTATCGATGGCTTTGCTCCCGTAAAAAAATTGTCACTTGGTCAATTTTACGGAGGAAATGATAGCACATTATGAGGATACAAAGAGCAACACCTTCTTTAGCCAATTGATAAATCTCAAACAAAAGGGTTTAGTGGGGCAGCACATTGAGGACTTCCAAAAATTGAATATAAGGGTAACTGATATTCCAGAGGGACACAGGATTGATCTCTTCCTAGGCACTTTAAAGGATAACATCCAACATGAAGTTTGCATTTTGGAACCTGATTCATTGGAGAAGGCATTCAGGTTGGCAAGAAAAGTTGAATGTAAAATTATGGCGACAAGGAAGCCTACCACTCAATTCTATAAAGAAGGAAGTGTTGCTATGCCTAGATTTCCACAACCTACAAGGTTGACACCACAACAATTGGAAGAAAAAAGAGCAAAAGGGCTTTGATATAGTTGTGATACCAAATACACTAAAGGTCATAAGTGTGCTGAGAAGAAATTATTTTACATAGATTGTGAAGAAGAAGAAGAAAATGAACAAGAAGAGGATATACACCAGGAACCAACCCTAGAAGAGGAAGAAATGAATTCGACCATATCATGTAATGCACTGGCAGGAATTACCACTCCTCAAAATCTCAAGATAGAAGGACATATCAAGAAGAGAAGGGTAATAGTTTTGATTGATTCAGGTAGAACCCATAATTTTATTCATTGTAAGGTAGCCAAGGAATTAAATTGTTTCCTATACCCAGCACCAGAATGTCAAGTGATGGTTGCAAATGGAGGAACTATAAAATTCTCTGGGAAATGCCATAATATCAAGCTAACCATGGGGGAATATGTATTGACTAGTCCAATGCTTTCCATTCCTATGGGAGGTGTTGATGTTGTACTAAGAGTACAATGGTTACAATCTTTGGGGACGGTAGCTTTTAATTTTCAAGAACTTTTCTTGAATTTTTTTTTAGAAGGAAAGGAAGTGGAATTACGAGGCATGGCAGGGAAGCCAGGAAGGATAATAAGCTCTAACGTCATGAAAAAGCTTCTAAAGAAAGAACAACGAGGCGTAATTGCACAATTATGCTCACTAGAAGTTCCAACATCAAAATCATCTATTCCTGCAGATCTCCAACAAATCTTGGACAATCATTCCAAGGTGTTTGAAACTCCCAAAGGACTCCCACCTATTCGTGATCATGATCATGCTATTCATTTGATTCCAGGAAGTGTTCCTCCAAACATCAGGCCTTATAGATATCCTTACTTCCAAAAGAGCGAAATTGAACATATGATTGCAGAAATGTTAGAGGCAAGTATAATTCAACCTAGTCAAAGTTCTTTCTCTGCTCCTGTAGTATTGGTACACAAGAAGGATGGATCATGGCGAATGTGTCCGGATTATAGGGAGCTCAATAAGCTCACCATTAAAGATAAATTTCCCATTCATGTGATTGATGAATTATTGGATGAATTACATGGAGAAATTTATTTTACCAAGTTAGATCTTCGTTCAGGATATCATCAAATTAGAATGAAGACTGAAGATATTCCAAAAACAACATTTAGAACTCATGAGGTTCATTATGAATTTTTGGTCATGCCTTTTGGCCTTACCAATGCACCTTCTACATTTCAAGGGTTGATGAATTCCATTTTCAAACCCTTCCTTAGAAAATTTGTGCTAGTATTTTTTGATGATATACTAATCTACAGCAGGTCTTAGAAGGATCATGTTGAACATGTTGACAGGGTGCTCAAACTATTGCAGGAGAAACAATTATATGAAAAAACATCCAAATGTTTCTTTAGAGTACAAGAGGTAGAATATGTGGGTCATATTGTATCTCACGAGCGTGTTAAAGTAGACCCTAACAAAATTAAAGCCATTAAGGAATGGAAAGTCCCCACAACCATAAAGCAGTTGCGAGGATTTCTCGGGTTAACAGGGTATTATCGAAAGTTTGTTATGAATTATGGGAGAATAGAAGCACCTCTAGCAACATTATTGAAGAAAGATGCATTTTCATGGACTCCTGAAGAAACTAAGGCTTTTGAGCATCTTAAAGAGGGAATGTGCCTAGCGCCTGTCTTAGCTATGCCAAACTTCACAAAAACCTTTATTGTGGAATGTGATGTCTCAGGAAATGGAATTGGTGCTGTTTTATTGCAAGAAGGAAAACCCATTGCTTTTGAAAGTCGTCCAATCGAAGGAAAGTATTTACAGAAACCTATTTATGAGAAGGAAATGTTAGCAATCCCGCATGCACTAAAGAAATGGCGAACTTACCTAATGGGAAGACACTTCAAGGTAAAAATTGATCATGATAGTCTTAAACACTTTTTGGAACAAAGAATATCTTCAGAAGAGCAGCAAAAATGGGTCACAAAAATGTTGGGTTATGAATTTGAAATAATCTACAAAAAAGGAAAGCTTAATGTTTTTGCAGATGCACTCTCAAGAAAGAATGAAGAGGTGGAAGCATTGCTTTTTTCCATTTTTATTATCCAACC
Source organism: Pinus albicaulis (assembly GCA_034641835.2). Lineage (NCBI taxonomy): Eukaryota > Viridiplantae > Streptophyta > Pinopsida > Pinales > Pinaceae > Pinus > Pinus albicaulis. Next base: position 883,169,358 of record CM076580.1, read on the forward strand.
AGATTGGATAACAGAAGCAAGAGATGAATGGAAGAAGGAAAAAGATGTATGGACACTCATTCAAAAGTTGCAGCAAGATCCTAGTACATCTGATACATTTAGTTGGAAAAATGATTCCTTATGGTACAAAGATCGCTTATATCTTTGTAAGAATTCCCAACTGAAACAAAAGATTCTTCTGGAATTGCACACTTCTCCTTTAGGAGGACACTCAGGGTTTTTAAAAACTTACCACAGGGTGAAGAAAGAATTTTTTTGGGATGGCCTTAAATCTGATATTCGAAAGTTTGTGGCGGAATGTTTGGTTTGCCAACAGAATAAAGTGGAAACAATTAAGACCCCAGGACTTCTACAACCTTTATCCATTCCAGGTCAACGTTGGGAGGAGATTTCAATGGATTTTATCACGGGTTTACCTAAGTCTGAAGGAAAGAGTGTCATCATGGTGGTAGTTGATAGACTTACCAAGTATGCACACTTTTGTGCATTATCTCATCCATTTAAAGCAAGTACAGTTGCTACTACATTTATGGACAGAATTCAAAAGCTACATGGAAGCCCAAGGGTTATTGTGAGCAATAGAGATCCCATTTTTACTGGAAATTTTTGGACGGAGTTATTTTCTTGTTTGGGTACTCAATTAGCTCATAGCTCATCTTATCATCCTCAATCTGATGGTCAAACTGAGATTGTAAATAAATGTTTGGAAGGATACCTTCGTTGTTTTGTATCTGATAAACAAACACAATGGGTCAAGTGGTTACCTCTTGCTGAATGGTGGTATAACACTTCCTTCCATACTGCAGCAAAAATGACCCCATTTATGGCACTTTATGGATATCATCCACCATCCATCACATCATCTTTAAGAGAAAATTCTAAGGTTCAAGCGGTGGAAGATCACATCGAGCATCAGCAAGAAGTTCTCCAACTCTTAAAGGATAACCTGAATTTGGCACAAAATCGAATGAAACAACAGGCAGATCAACATCGCAGCGAGAGAAGTTTTGATGTAGGAGATTGGGTATTTTACGGCTACAACCATATAAACAAATGTCCCTCAAGCAAGCTAAGAAGGATAATAAATTATCGCCAAAGTACTATGGTCCTTACAAGGTGTTGCAAAAGATTGGTACTATGGCATACACATTGGAGCTTCCTGCTTCTTCGCGAGTACATCCAGTTTTCCATGTTTCATGCTTAAAGAAGGTGATAGGTGAAAATCTTCCAGTTCAAACAATATTGCCAGAACTTGATGAGGAAGGAAAAATCATATTGTAACCTGAAGTGGTCATGGAAACAAGAACTCGACAGCTACGGAATCGATCAATTTCAGAGTATCTCATCAAGTGGAAGAACTTACCCACTGAAGATTCTACATGGGAGGATGAGAATTTTATACAGAAGCACCCGGAGCTACTCAAGCATTGAGGACAACACTTTTTTGAAGGAGAGGGGCATGTTAGGTCCCTATATCACTATTATAGTCCCTTATTATTGTTAGTGTAACCCCCTTATTGTTATTATTGAACCCTTGTAACCCCCATTTTGTTATTATTGTGCCCTTAAATTATTATTGTTAGGTCGGCTAGGATTACATTGTGGCCCACTAGGATTACATTATGGCCCCATGGACCCCTATATATAGAAATGAGGTTTTGTAAATTGTATCATCCAAGAATTGTTCATTTATGTAATGTATTGGAGGTTGCCCCCTCGAAGTGGCTTATTTCTAAGGCGTTGATATCTCTTTTCTTCTATTTTTGGAGCTGGTTACACAACATTTTAGGCCTACTTGGAGATTCTAGAAGGGTCCTACTTGGCCTTCTAACTACAAATTCGAATTTCAAATTCTAGCTTATGAGGATTTGTATAATATTTGATGAAGATATGGATCATTAAGGTAAGCACATTCAAAGGAGAAGAATAATGGATTTTTTGATATGTGTCCTTATCAAAACTATGAGAGAATTTGTAGAGGATTTGTGTTTTATATTTTTAGGAGATTGGTTGTAACCACATGAGATAATGTGGATTTAGGAGAGATTTGAGGATCTATAGTTATCTTCAATTTTTGTATAAATAGGATTGAATCCTTCATGCAAAGGGTAGCAAATGGTGGGTTGTAGAGATTAGAGGTAGCTAGTGTCTAGTTGATAGTTGGAGGTTGCAAGTTCCATTCAAGATGTAATTTCTAAAGTGAGGAGAGAGAATTATTGTAACATCTTGAAATAATTTTATGAAATACATACTTCCACTTTGACCTCCAAGATGTGATAGTTGTTCGGTGTGCTTGTTGAGGAACAAAGGGCCCCCATCAACTCCAGTTTGAATATCTTTGTACATATTGGTAACATAGTTTAGTTATGTTATTTAATTTCTTTTTAGTAAGTGTGTTTCCATTTTATGAAAGTGTGTTTTTTCTTTCAGCAAAGTGTGATTTACTTTTCAATAGGTGAGAGTGTGATTTAAATTCAACAATTCATTTATGCAATCTTGGTGTGATTTGAATTATGCAAGAGTGAAGTGATTTGAATTATGCAAGGGTGGTTTCATTTTATTTATGAAAGTGTGGTGTGATTTCAATTGCATGCAAGTGTGATTTCAATTTCTTTATATTTAGTTTGATTTGGTTTGAATTAGACTGATTTAATTTATTTTTTAATTAGTTTTTATTGCATTAGATTATTTTAATATTAAAAATAACCATCTAGTACATATAGTACAGGTATACCTCATCAGTTTATGAAACCCTGGGTTGAAAATTAAATGATATGTATTTAACTAACGATTAAATCACCCAACATTTTGGTGTCATTGCTGGGGAGGTATACATATGTGTTTATTTTCAAGTTTAGAAAATTCATTGTAGTTGCATTCATTTTTAGATCCATAGTTAAAATCATATTAAATTCATTTTTCATATTAAATTTTAGAAAATTTCAATAAAAACAAAAATTGTACTAATCTTTGTGTGCAACAAGAAAAATCAACCAATTGATAGGTAATTAAAAGGTTGAAGAATGTTCTTCCTTCTTTACATTTTAATTGTATTATCTAAACAGCTAGTTTTTCATGCTTTGATGATTTTTAATCCATATTTTTCTAGCCTTAGCATGGATATCATTTTAATCTTGTTACGCACATGGTTACGCTGGAAATATGCATACAATTGATCGATTCTTCTATTTCTAGTAGAGTAGAGTAGGTAATGAATACAATCAAGTTTTGTGATGTTTTTTTTAGATTTCATGTTGTTTGAAATTTTATTTTATTAGGTGGTGCAATAAGAGCCACCCAACTCACTAAAGATTTGTAGGAGGATGAAGAAAGAGAAAGAATATTTGAGAAAAGAGGAGAATAGATAGAGTTTTGAGAAGCCAAAATCTGAATTTAGAGATCAAATCTTTGTGTTTTGTCTTTTAATTTTCACATTCAAATTGAATAAATAGCTTCAATGTTGTTGAGTATGCTCTCTTCTTGTGCTTCCTGCAATATGGAAGATCAAAAAGGAAAATTGGATCTGTTAGAATGCTATAATTTACAGTATCACAAGGTGACTAATTATTTTCTCTTTGCAAAATTTTCATACTTTACATGGATGTCAATATTCAAAATCCTTTCCAAAGCAAGAATCAAAGAAAGTAGGAGAGAGGCAAGGAGTAGAATTATACCATTAGAAAATAAAAAGGTAGCAAAGAAAGCAGTTAAGGAAAAAAAAACAAGCAAAGGAAGAGCCTTGAACGAGTTTGGGTCAAGTCATGCACCCTAAGAGGGTCAAGTCATGAACGAGTCTTCTATGAATAACAAAGAAATGAAACTGATCATGTCATCGCCCTCCACCTTTCCTCCATCTCCACTCACCCCCTCATCATCTAATGGTCCTTGTTTCATTTCGTACTCTCCGTAGCGTCTGAACTTTAACCATGGGGGGGTCCGAAATGAGAGGTATTCCTTACCACCATCCCCGCTATGTGTCGCCCTTCCACAAATTTGTACCCCCTTCTCTATTACTGCTTATCACCTTAGGACGCCTCGGAAAACCAACCTTAGGTTTTAAGTTCATGATATAACGTTCCAAAGGCGATATGCGATGGAGTGGAACCCATTCACCTGCATTAAAATCCTTTTTATTCTCATTTTCCTTTAAAACGTTAGAACTTACCTTTTCTGCTTTATCTTGCTACTTTACCTTTTATTTCACCATTGTACCATTGTTTTAACTCTGCTTCCCATCTCCCTGATTGCGATTAAAGTGGGATAGTCCCCTTGACACATCACCCTTTCCCCCCGCCATCCATAGCACATCACAAATATTACCACTTACCATTAAAACGTCTGCAAGGTATTTTTTTTAACTTGCGGTGCGATCAGGCCCCACCATAGTAGCTCTGCCCCCCACTCTGCAACCATTTGAAATAAGTTGAAATACATTTACATATCATATAAAATATCATAAACGTACCTTCCCGCTGAAAAATTCACCACTTTATATCTTCACCGATGTTGTGGGCCCCATCTTGCCACATCATCCTCCAATCCGCGCACTTCTCACTTTGAATCCATTAGAGTTTACCTTCGCTGCTAAATTTAAAACTTGCGATCTCTAAGCTGCGGTCGAGTCCCACCTTCCTTGACGTCACTCCGCCCTCCTAGCACTTCACACTTCGCATCCCTCATACATTACCTTCACTGCTAAATGTTAAAACTTGTGATCTGCGGGCTACGGTTCGGTCCCACCTGACCTGCCATGTCGACTCCGTACTTCACATCGCATAGTTGAAACTATTTATTATAACTTAAAATCTAAAATTTGTGAAATGAGATGCTGACACAGATGCAATAAAGTTCAGGAGTAAAATTTAAAGGTTTTCAGGTCTAGTATATTGAGTTTTTTCGCTGTTTTTCTTAGAAAAAGGGTTAAAACACGGCGAAAGGCTCGGGTAGCAAAAAGACACCAAGGTTGATTCGGGCAAGTCTTTATTACATGATGGTTATGTTATAACAGCATAAAGGAATTATGATGGAAATAAGCCCTGACAAGGCGTGCAAGAATGGGAGGTCGAGTCAGGTAGAGGTCGTTCATACATGACACATCAGCATAATCACCCAAATCAATGAAAAGTGTCCAACACTGCACATATTTGATTACCCAATGACCGTTTGCTGAAAACAAAGCCAGATGTCAGAGCCACCATGGTTTGCCTCATCGTGACCATCACAACTACTTCCAAGCTTCTTTTTTGATCTCCCGAAGAGCCATCGAAGCATTTTGGTCCATGAAGAGCTGCACAACATTAATTCTACAGGTGGTGTTGTTGTTAGAGACTCCTGTTTAGGCCTTGCATGGCCACACTTTTCCATTTTCTGTTAAATTGTAATCAATGAAAGGTTTCCAAGTAAGATAAGGCAACCGAGTTAGTCTTTAGTTAAATACTGAATGCCTTAGCAATATCAGGGGTTGGATATTGTTAGCCCCTGCATTGTAAGAACTACTATATTGGAGCACTATAATTTTGGAGCAAAACATCAATAATCAAAGAACATTTACAAGATTCTTGAGCTGTGTCAAAATGGTGATGTGCTACTGCTCTGTTTAAATGTTTTCATTGTTTTCTCTGCTATTCATTTGTTCATCCAATGGTAAATCAAAAATTTTAGATTAATATTTGTTGTCGGAGCACCTTAATTATATCTACATTTAAAATCTGAATGTTTTCCGCTGAAGTCTGATTAAAGAATTATTAACTTCTCTTTATCACTACTGAACCTCACTCTTTCTTTCACCTCATAATCCATACAGCTCTTAAGATCCATTTAGCACAGTTAGCTTGCCCTGTGATGCTCTTGAATGTTGATGTGCCCTTCCAGCATTTTGACTCCATAGCCCAATGGATTAGATTCTACAGCTCTATCTGTCCAACCACACAATAAATCAAACAAAAAACCCTCATAATCTCTATAAATAGCCTAATATCAACAATTATAATCATCAAGTTAAATCATAAAAAATGGAGAGATCCCTCTCTGAGTCTAGGAAGGCTAGGTCTTGGACTCCAAAGTGATTTTATGTTGTCCTCTATTGTTTGTTCTTTCTAATCATACAAATTATCGAGTGACAACATAATGGCGACCATATTGGGGAGGGGAGTTACATAAAAAGTTTAATATTTCATCAAAACTAAGAAACCCCAATATGGTTGCCATATTAAAATTTTTCCAAGATGATTCAATTATGTTCCAAGATCGATATCTGATTGTTGATGGTGGACAAAAGTCGGACACAATAAAGTTGAAATCATCCACCTGGCAACTCAACTATTTTCAGTCGACCTAAAGACTCCACTAGTAGAAGAATCCATATTTGTTGTGAATATAAAATGACCCCACTCTCTAAATTATTGACAATATGGATCCAAGAATACAATGCAGGTATGCTCCAATGAATAGAGATCACATTCATGGATTCCCACATAAAATACCTCAGGTAAATTGGCAAAGAAATCTTCCTATTCTTCAAGATGAGAATGTTGATGATGCTTTGTTACATCTCATTAAATTTCATATACACTCATGGAAGTTTAAGGTCGAATGGCATGACGATTTCCTCATGAAGATGTTCATGGCAACATTAGAAGGGAAAGCGAGGGAATGGTATGAAGGTTTGAATCTTGGTAGTTTGTTTTCTTTAAAATATTTCCACAAGGTGTTTTATGAGCATTATAAAGGATATTCTCCATCGTTATCATTAGCGGAAGATTATTGTGATCAGTCTGAGGATCTCATACAATACCTTGTAAATATTGATGAAGATCTAGAAAATTGGCATCCTGAGGATCTCTTAGAAGCAATTCATGAATTTAATTCTCAAGTTAACTGTCATGATAACCAAGAGAGGTTAGTTGAAAATGAAATCCATCAAGAAATGAAAGAATATCCACAAGATCTCTCTGAGGGGACAAATGATAATTCATATGCTCTTTTGTGTGAGGCTAAAGAAGACATTCAGCCTCATGATTAGTCTTCACAAGAGAAATAAAACAATTTTTGTTCAATCCAAAGAAAACAAAGACTCCCTCCTCCTTTAAATGAAGAAGAAATCAATCAGATTCTAAGCATGCAACCAACCTCTAAATTTTTATGTAAGGAAGATATTATTTCTATTTGTTCCACTGCTGAGTTATGTATTGAGGCACTTCCTCATGAAGAAACAGAGGAATATATTGATACTAATGTTATTCTACCTTCTCAAGAAGGCATATGGCCAGAAAGTGCTCCTATTCATCAAAATGATGGCCTTCAAATAGAATTCAACCAACTCAATCAAGACATATCAGGTTTGCCTGAGGACTTCATAGTGGTATATAATGAGGATTCCATGTCGGATGACCATGAAGAATGTGTAGATATTCTCTTTGAGAAGGATCCTGAGTATGACAGAGTGGAACAAGGAGAAGCCTAAATGAATAGTATTATTTAAATCCTCAGGGCCAGGTATTGTTCCAAGATCCTTTTGCTTGTTTCTAAGAATCATCTAAAGGAGGAGTATGTTATGCCAGGAATGGTTTGTTGCAAGTTTTAATGAAAATTTTGAGCACTGATGTCCACAAGCAAGTAAGATGGGAGTGGCTCTTTTGTTTTTCGATCCCACTAAAGAAGGTGAACAAGAATCAATCATGTAGTCATTTAATTTATTGGTTGCATTGGAGAAAGGAGTTCACTTAGTGCATATATCATCTCCAAGTTAGATTAGGGTAGGCAAGTGTGAAAATAAGATCATCACTCTGAGCATCTTTCAAATTTTAGCTTATACTGATTTTGATTTTCAGATCAGTATGTTTCAAACTTTAGTTTCAGCTTAGTTTTGGTTTCACCATTCAAGTTTTCAAGGTGCATAAGTATGTTCAGCTTGATGGTTTGCAGTGGATAACGGAAACTGTAGTTTCAATTTAGATCTCAGTAGGCTAATAAGCTAACTGGCCAAGCATTCGGTCTATTTCTATCATTCAAAGTCAGGAGGAACAATCAGCTAGTTTCCAGTCACAAAGTGCCTGATAGATCAAGATACAAGGGTGAGATCAACTCAATGGATCAAGCCACTAGTTTGCGGTGTTGTTAACACCTCCTAAAGGAGCTACCATCCCCAGCTGGAGCCACTGTTAGAACCCTGTAATTTACAGTATCACAAGGTGAGTGATTATTTATCTTTGAAAATTTCTCATACTTTACATGGATGTCAATATTCAAAATCCTTTCCAAAGCAATAACCAAAGAAAGCAGCAGAGAGGAAAGGAGCAACATTATACCATTAGCAAAGACAAAGGAAGCAAAGAAAGCAGTTAAGGAAGAAAAAAAAAGCAAAGGCAGAGCCTTGAACGAGTTTGGGTCGAGTCATGCACCCTAAGGGGGTCAAGTCATGAACGAGTCTCCTATGAATAACAAATAAATGAAACTGATCACGTCATCGCCCTCCACCTTTCCTCCATCTCCACTCACCCACTCATCATTTGGCGATCCTTATTTCATTTCACACTCCCCACAATGTCCAAAATTTAACCATGGGGGGGTCCAAAATGAGTGGTATTCCTTACCACCATCCCCGCTATGTGTCTCCCTTCCACAATTTTTCACCCCTTCTCTATTACCGCTTATCACCTTAGGACCCCTATGAAAACCAACCTTAGGTTTTAAGCTCATGATTGTTATGTGGAATTATGAATTAAGGATAAATAAAATTCCATAAATGTGATGTTATGCATTTAGAACAATAGATCAAATACTTTTCTGACACTTTCTCTAAGAGTAAATAGACACACATAAATATGGAGGAACCTAGTTGTGATCCAAGCGCTTCCTATTCTCCTTCTATCACTTTTGTTGTAGCTTCCAATCCAACTGAGATTTCCAGACTAGTTCCTGCAAGTATAAACACTAAACAAAAAATATATTGAAATATACATATGCCTATTTATCTTAATCAGTTAAATCAATTGAACATGAAACATATATATCAGTTAAGAGTCCATCATATGAGAAATAGATACATATATGGGAAAATGAACAACAATATTTATTAATGAGTAGAAGGGGGAGGTTACAACCAATGATCGATTTGATGTCACTAGCTCCAGCATCATCCCAGCCTCATCATAATCAACATCTCACTAGTAGCATATCACTCCTATCACTCTCTCAATTGAGAATCCAACAAAATTTCTTTACCAAAATTCTTCCCTCACACTAGGATCTATGCTCAATTTATATGGCAACTGAAGGTATTTTCTCAATCAATGAATTTCTAATAATAGGCAAGACATGTTCCCAAGCTCAGAGGTGTTATATGGACACATGGATTTGAAGTTTGACACATATGGACTCTTCTAGAAGGCACTGGCCATGTGGAGATTCCGGAACAATGAGAATTTCACTCCCATTTGACCAACACACTCTTGAATGTATGGAAGTTCCTTGCAGAGTATCGTTGAATGGAGGGAGATGCATATGCAACGTAGTTAGTCCCTTGAGAGGCAGAGTTGGTGAGATCATAAGTGATATAACATATACTTCAAACCTTTGAAACCTTGCAATAGAAGTCATGAATGGGTTGTTCTTGTTTTAGGGCATCTAGCAACTGAAATGATAGGGGATTATAGACCATATTTCATTGGTCCTAGGGATGATGTCCAGTTTGACCAGGTCATTCGGAATGATGCCCATATAGACCTATAACAACTTCCCCCTAAAGCATGAAGTAATAATAATAACAATATTTTTTGAATGAGATTCTTTACGATGTGATGGGCTAGAACTGAAGCGGAGTGGTGACCTGCATCAATATTACAATACATTACATCATGATATATCCTCCTGATCATGAATTTCTAAGGGAGGCATTCCCATTGTCAGCATATAAACTATGTAATAACATGTACATAGTGTATAAAGTCGTCTACATTGGAATGTTGCCCAATACAGACATGCCTACAGATATATTCCCATGTTCGGATTACGATCTATATGTAAGTTCACCATACAGATGATGTGTACAACAATCCTGAAATCATAACCCAAATGGCTGAAAATATATCAGGGGTCTTCTTATCTTGTTCACTCGATCATTCGGGTACAAGTCTTCCATGTGAATATATGATTTGTAGTCGAACATAGTAAGACATCGTTTGATTACCAGCGAATGATGTGAGCTATTAAAAAATGCGAGAGAACCACCATTGATGTTAATGGATGTCAAGGTAATGTAGTAAATTTCGTAAGGCGTGAATAGATGATTTGATGTCAGATGCCAAACAAAATATTTCATTCAAAGGTCCGGTAGAAAGGATCTTGTCGATGCTGTAACAAGCCTCATGGTACTGGAAGATGATGTTTCTAAGTAAACTTCTTGGATGATGATTTAACGTCGACAGGAAACCAATTTATCATGAAATGAGAGTTACTGATTTCGCAAACAGAATGTGACTTGATATAGCAATGTTTAGGGATGACTATGATGAAATGAAGGTATATGAGTATTGCCAAAGGATGAGTATTCACTAGATGACTTCTCTTGAACATATCGATGACACTGAGATGAGTTGGTGGCATTGACCCAAAACTGAAGTGAAGGCATGATGAACCATAGGTATGAATGAACCATCAAGAATATTACCCAACCCAAATAGTCACGATGATGGAGTGAAGTGTCATGTTCAAGAGTGACCTGCTACCGTAAAAGTTCCGTTCAATTTCCCAAAATTTTCCCGGTCATTTGTCGACCAGTACCTCTTTATTTTCTAACAAGCTTGAGGAGGATAACATATCCTTGATCTATAATTCAACCCTTCGGTAACAATGTATCGCTATTTAATAATTTAATGAGTCTAGCGATGAATGAAACTCGATTCTTGCCATGATCAACAAGCTCGTCGCTCTTTTATATTTTAATGAGCCTAACCACAGTTACAACCCAGTCCTTTTTCATATTTAGAGAGTTTGAAAAAAAGGACAAAAGAAAACTCCATAGGTAATTTTTTCGTAAAGTTGTCGCTCAGATCCGAAAATGTGGAAAATAATATCTGAGAGAACCTCTTAGCCATGTTCGACTAAGGCATTCCTTTCTCATAAATAATCTATCTCAGTCCGGAAAAGGGTTAAAATTATACTATGTAGATATCAATTCACTCACTTTTACGAGCTCGAAAATACAAGTGCTGAGAAATATTTTCACATTATCAGAGTCCGAAAAGAGTTAAAAGAAGACTCTAGGGGTTCCTTTTTCACTGTTATCGAAGCTCGAAAAAGAGATAAAAGTGCGCTTCAAGTAATTTTTCATTTTTATCAAATCTAGAAAAAAAAGGATATAAGTATGCTTTACAGTCAAATAATTCTTGAAATAAATGTGCACAACTAATTTGCTCATTAGTTGCAAACCTGTTCAGAACAACATCAAATGGATTAAAAATACATGTTTCATGATAAAAATTGAAAACCATAGTCACAACAATAACTATTATTTTCAAATAATAAAATGACTAGTTAAAAGTGTTTTACTATTCATTTTTACAATTTGAGAGTTACTATTTGCATTTTGGAGCTCTGAACCTGTTTTTTCCCTCGAAATTTAGTTGTTGATTGTGATCGATTCTGTGGACGGTTTTATTACCGTTTGATCCTAGCTTGTGCCATAAACCCCCTCTTTATTTCAACAATCATTTCATTTCATTTCATTGCAATTTTTTAGGGTTTTTGGCCCCTTAGGGTAAATTATTTTCCTAAAGAGGGAAACGCACCCTTGGGCATCGAAAAATACGTTGGAATGCACTCAAAATGAAGCCTAGGTGCATATGCAATGCACTATCTATTGACCAAGACTACGTTGGGCGCAATTCACATTATTGATTCTTGCATTGTACATAAATTTTGCCTAATTTTTTGCATGTAAAGGATTCTAATGAATCTTATGGTTATTTTTTAGGGATTCATTGGACTAGAATGACAATTATTTGGAGAGAAAGAGAGCATGAAGAACAAAACATGATTTCCCTTAATGATCGGGGTATTATAAGAGCCCTAAGAGATTTTGGGTTATTAAAGTACTTCCGCTTATCAGGTATGAGGAAACAAATCAAACTTTTGGAGTTCCTTGTTTATGCATGGGATCTAACAATTGAGGCATTTCACATTAGGAACAAAGTGGTTCCAGTTACAGTGGAGGACATATATTCTCTGACAAGCTTGTCGAGGAGAGGCTTAACCATTTTTTCTCTGAGGGTATGCTCTCAGAGGAGAGACGGTGAGAGACTATATTTTGCAGTATTGCTACCCAGGGGAAGAGCCTAGCAAGTATGAAAAAATAAACATCTGTGACGTTCATGATTTTCCTTTGATAAGCATTTCACAATTTCAAAACTTGTTGATATTGTTACACTACATGTAGCGAACATATCTTATATGCAGTATGCGCTAGAGTGCATGGAACCAACAGTTTTCAACTAAGCTAAAGTTGTACTTTCTCAAATGAAAGAACAACTGAGCAAGGAAAAGGGAGGAAGGAAGAAAAAATTTAGTTATGGTTCGATCCTTATTTCTTTTGCCTTATAGCAGATTCCACTGATGTAGCCTCAACATGTGACACTAGGTGTATCTAACCCTAGAGATCCAAGGATGCAAAGATGGGTAGAACTGATGGACAGACATGCAAGACAATCATCCATCATGTTCTCGACTACATTCATCATCTGGTTCAGGAGACAACTTATCGCCATCGATGAGTATGCATATGCAGGCGTCGATTTTTGAGGAGATCCAGACTTAGCTTTACCAGAAGGCGCTCAATGGGGTGCAAATGGTAAGAATGTTTTGACCATGTTTTTTTATTTTCCTAAGGTTTATAGATGTTTTTGTATTTTTATGTTTTCCCAAGACTAAGCTAAAGTTTTAATTTAATCCATATGTGGGTCGAGTTCAACTAGTGGAAGAGCCAGAGCATGGAGCAGATGAGCCAACAGAGAGGGTTGTCGGGAGAGAAGTCCTTTAGGATTTAGACATGGTTGAGACTCTTGTTGAGCTTCGGCAACACATAGAGAGGTTGACCTTCGGGACTCCAGATTGTTGGATCGAAGAGTTACCCATGCGACTGCAGCACCACACTATTGGTGTTCCTAATAGCTGGATACGATTACTGCATAGGATATCTAGATTGATAGCATGTTACCATGAGCATCACTAGTTTACTTTTGACATGTTGCATACATTTTGAGGTCATATGACCAATGTGTCTTGGGCACAAATTTTTATTAAAACCTATAACTATCTATCTATTTGGTTTCAGTGTTTTCCTATGTTTATTGCACAATCCTATTCAATTATGTGAATGTATCTTTATATGTGTTGCAAATTTCTGTTTATAACATAATTCACCAAAGAATTAGTCAATGTGTTCAAGTTTCTAGAAATGTGTTCATATTGAATAAAATCAAAATGTATTTCCAAAATTAAAACTCTTAGGAACATATGATGCAGTGTTGGATTTATAACAGTACAAACACTATTAAGTTGTAATACCACAAGTTGTGAGTCTAACCTTGTGATGATGCAGTTAATACCAAATGAAATGGCATAAGAGAGAAGTTCGATCAACATGCTATACTCAGTGAAATTGTTTGTAGATTGACCAATACAAATCCTTTGAAACTCATTAACTTGACGTGCAGAGGAAAAATGGCCCACCTTGTAGAGGATAGATTCTGCATACTACTACTAGCAACATCAACATACCTAACAAATGGTTCCAAAGATTCAGACATCTACGATGAAATGTAAAGTGGATTACTAACATCAAGAAAAATATAAAAATAAAACTAAGATAGTGAATGCAAATCAACAACATATATATACAATATAATACAAAAAATTACTACGCTCATGATTAAGCATAGTAACATTTCAGATATAACCCATCTCGGGCTGCACCAATGGAATTCCATCGTAATCCACCAACTCGTAGGCACCCTTAGCAATAACTCTTTTGACAATATAGGGGCCATGCCATAAAGGCTCAAATTTACCTGTACCTATTACATCAGCTTCCTGATCATAAAGAAGGACCAAGTCGCCCTCTGAGAAAATGTGAGGCAGGACATGCTTGTCATATTGTGCCTTTATATGTCTCTTATGCGCTCTGTTGCCCAATTGGACTTCACGATGCGTTTCATCAAGATGGATGAGGTTAAAAATACACGCTTCTTCATTTTAGGTATCAGGTAAAAAGTCGATTGCGAGTTTTAACGACGGTATTTTACATTGGATTAGCAAGATAGCTTCCAGAACATACACCATTTGAAAGGGGGTAAATCCAGTTGTATTTCTCACTGAGGTTCGGTACGCCCACAAAGCCAAGTATAGGATCAAATTCTAGTTTCGTTTATAAACTCCTATCATTCATTGAAGCATTCGTTTAAGAATTTTTTGAATTGCATCAACTTGTCCATTTGGTTGTGGATAATAAGGAGTAGAAATATCATGAGACAATCCTAACTTGGAAGTCAACTCAATCATCATGTGATTACAAAAATGCTTACCATGATTTGTGACTATAACTTTTGGGACCCCAAACCGTGCAATGACATGGTTAAAGAAAAACAAATGCAATTTTTTATCCTATGTTTGTGAATGTAGGCATCGCTTCGGCCCATTTGGTAAAGTAGTCTACTACTACAATAATATAGCCATGCCCCCTAGATGATCGAGGGTTACAAGTCATGAATTCAATGCCCCATTTCTAAAATGGTCCCACAGAGACAACATGATGCATTGGAATTGGTGGTTTGTGGATTTTATGATCAAATATCTGGCACACATGACAAATTCTGACTGCGAGGATGCAGTCACGAAATATGATAGGCCAAAAGTAACCAGCGCGGAGTATCTTCTACATGGTAGCATATCAAAAACAATGTCCACCACAAGCCCTAACATGACAATCATTTAAAACCTTTTCGGCCTCCTCATGAGTGAGTCACCTTCTTAAAATTGAATCGACACCATGATGATAAAGTGTATCGCCAACGATCAAATAATATTTGGCTTGGTATCGAATACGTCGTTGGTCAGAGTGAGAGGTATTAGGAAAAAAATTATAGGTCTGGAGATAAATGATAAAATCCACATACCAAGGATCAGATGATCAGATCAGAAACAGAGACTCGTCAATAATTGATGGTTCCAATGGAGTAGTAGTACTATCAGAGGGAAGGTAACAGAGAAGCTCAACCAAAACTAAAGACTTCTTTGACTTGGATTTGATGAATTCAAAATCAAATACCTACAAAATGACAATCCATTTTGAATACTTTCCCCCCAGAAATTGACGTGATAAGATGTAAGTAATGGGGTTGCATTATGAAATGACAATGGTATTCTCGAATAGGATATAGTGACGAAATATTTGGACAGCTTGAACATCCACCAAGGAAATCTTTTCTAAGTATGAATACTTCACTTCCATATAATTGAGATTACAACTCAAATAATAGATCAGATGTTCTATCCCATTTTCTACTTGGACCAATACCATAGTGATGGTTGTGTCAGCCGCCGCGATATATAAGAAGCAATCACTATGATAATTGGGGGGATACATTAATGATGCTCAGAAAAGAATATCCTTGACAACATCAAAAGAAGCTTGCGCAACTTGGTCCCAATGGAAGGAAATCTCCTCTTTCAAGAGCCGATTAAATCGTTTAGAAATTTTGGCATAGTTGGGTATGAAACTCCTTATGAAGTTATCCTTTCCCTGAAGTTTCTGTAACTAAAGTAAATTTGATGGCGCATGAAAATTAAGAATGGCTTGGACCTTCAATGGGTCTATTTGAATTCCTTTTTTTGAGACAACAAATCCTAGCAAACGACCAGAACCAACACAAAACACACATTTCTGTGGATTGAGGCGTATTTTGTAGTGTCGGCAGCGTAGAAAGATAGCTCTCAAATGCATTGGGTGATTAATACAATTTCGTGAATGCGCGGGTAAATCTTCTAGATAGGGTTGAAAAATGTGCTTGACGTCATTGAAATCATAATCCATTTCTCTCTGCAAAGTTGCCCCAGCATTCTTTAAACCAAACAGGATTTTTCGGTAGGTGAATGTGCCCTAGGGATAGATGAATGATGTCTTATATTGGTGCTCTGGGCATATATTTATTTGATTGTAGCTAGAAAATCCATCCATGAATGAAAATATTTCACATCTAGCACAATCATTAATAATTTGGTCGATAAAGGGAGTAGGATAGTTGTCTTTTGGACAAGCAATATTGACATCCCAATAATCAATGCATACTCTGATGGTTCCTTATTTTTTCATAAAAAAAATGATGTTGGAAACCCACTCAGTTAGCGGAATAGGGTAAATGAAACTAGCATGCAAAAAAATTTCAACTTCTGCTTTAATGGCAATAGCCTTCTTCGGATGAACAGGACGAAGTCATTGACATACTGGCTTGACATTAGGGTACATATTAATAGTGTGTTCAACGATACTAGTATCTATGCCTGAAATTTCCTCGTAAGACCAAGAAAATACATCATGAAATTCATGAAAGAGAGAGCGATATGTTTCGAGTTCTAATGGAGAACAAGACATGCCGACATGAATGTTTTGTACAATGCCTAGTTTGGTCAAAATATCGATAGAAATGGTTTCTTCGATATTTGAAAATTTTCTCTCAGAATCGAGTGCATTAATAGGAAAAGAATTCAAAAAGAATTTTTTTATCGATGGGTGATATAGTTCACTAATATTATCTTCTTCATAATCAGGAAGATGGGAACGATGATGATAATATTTCCATTGTTCTCCTTCTAACATCATGGTTTCCAAAATATTCTCATCTGTCAAGAAATTTGAGGAAAAAGGATCAGATGAAGTACCATAATCTAATGAATGATATACCCAAATGACCGGTGACGATGATTTTGGATTCATCTCCCAAGACAGATAGATTTATTACTAGTCAGCTCAATAGGGCTGGGCGACAGAAACTCATCCAACATAACAACTTAAGAATCATCCATACTCTTCCTTAAGTGCGGTGGAGTGGAAGAGATCATGTAGCAGGTCTCTATAATTGAAATTTCTACCAACGTCATAGTCGGCAGTAATGAAAAGGTTCCATGAGTGTGGAATACTTTAAGAGTCCTACACCAATGTTCTAAAGTGTGATTTGGGGTGCGTGAACTAACAAAACACTTCCAGTTACCTAGGAACTAGATGCAAAGAAGGATAGTTGATTGATGACTATGATAGCACATTTATGTGGAA
Source organism: Pinus albicaulis (assembly GCA_034641835.2). Classification (NCBI taxonomy): domain Eukaryota; kingdom Viridiplantae; phylum Streptophyta; class Pinopsida; order Pinales; family Pinaceae; genus Pinus; species Pinus albicaulis. The sequence goes on from CM076580.1 coordinate 883,186,678, forward strand.
AGGCAATTATTCTAAAATTTGTAGAAATGATTGCAATCATAGCATATACCCATGGCCTTCCAAGTAGAATACTGTAGTCAAGGGGTTCGTCAACAACCTCAGCTTCAACATTCACATTTTTTCCCCCTAGTTCAACATGCAGGTTATTGATAATACCACAAGGCTTATATGTACGTCCGTCAAAAGCTTTCAACAATGTTGGTGATTGAGATAAGTGGGGCAATCCAAGTGACTTCCAACAGTTTAGAGACATAATGCACATAGATGCTCCCCCATCAATAATAGTACGATGAACAAGGTGATTGAGAACATTTATTTGGATGGAGAATACCAATTCTTCTAGTATTTGTGGCACATAGCCCATATGATTAAAGACTACGAGATTAGAATGAGTTGGATCAATTCCACCAATTCCCGACAACAAAGCCTTTTTCTGGGAGGGAAAATTTTGTAGCACCTCAAACATTGACATAGTTGAAGGGGATTGAGCCAAATATTCAATTATATCATAATTTTGAGCAGCTCTCACTCGAGGATTAAATGTCGATTTATGAATGACTCCCTTCGGTGGATTGATTGTCAATTCAGGAATAGTAGGTGGCGGTATTGATTCACTGGACGGATTCATGGTTGAGGTAGTAGGTTGATGAGTGTCCCGAATACCGTAATATTTATTATGTTTTGACACCAAAAAAAATATCGATGGCTTCATCACAGACAACATAAGCACTTGTGAACTAGAAGCTGGATCCGTAATAACCAAATTTGTGTCTGGATTCAAAAACGGATATGTCAACACAGCTAACGCATGTGAGGTCTTAACCATTTTTGATACTTGATCATGGTGAGGACATTCCTGAATAAATTTTTCCTCATTATAGATCATGCAAGGGTAACGAGGTTTCTGATTTCTTGACGATTGATCAGATGATCTTTCCTGTGGGGTAGAAGTTTGATTTTTCTTTTATTTCCATTTTTTCTTATTTCCGGGTTGCTTGTCACTTTTTCCCTTGTCTGATGACACAACATGTATTTCGGAAGAAGGTGCAGTATTACATGAAGTAGAGTGGTGTGTGCTTGCAGTACTGATCATACCTTCTCCGGCATGAGAGTCCTTTGATGGAGGAGGAACAATAAAATTAGATCTCGGCGCATTGGGAATTTGCTTGTAGAGCATGCCAGACTGAGTATAAATCAAGTCTAAATATTGGGCACGATAAATAACCTGCTCTTCAGTGACGACGCCACCCTTAGCCACATCCTCAGTTATAGATGGTAACAGGGAATTAATAAACACTAAGAAAGGAGCTTGTTCTCACCCAAAAAAATTGAAACATCATTTTTACAAGGTTAAATAAGTTCATGTGTCAAAATAGGGTTGTAAGTTTCATTTTAAAGTTTTTTCAAGGGAAATATTAAATTTTTATGGTTTAAGTTTCCCCTAAGGTCTAAACCCACTCATGTTCAAACTCTTTCATGTCACATCATTCATCATTCTCTAACTTATTTCATTTTCCAAATTTTTTGTACCGAAAATGCCAAATTAGCCAAGAAACCACAGTTTCGTAGCATATTGCACTACAAAAAGTCACTTTTTTCTACGAAACTGCTGATAGTTTCATAGCGAAAACAGTCAAATTAACACTAAGAGCGTTACGAAAGCGCAGTTTCCTGTCTGTCTTGTCAGTCTAATTGTTAGGTGTAAGAAATCATTTGGTAAAGAGTAAGTTAGATTCTTTCAAGTCATGGAGGGATAAAATCAGGGTACTTTCTCAGGTCTGGAGTCATCATGACCAGTTTAGGTAATGTATAAGTCATCATCGAGTCACGAGAAGACATTTAAAATTCAAATCCTTTCCTAATTCAGTCATTCTCATTTCTTTTTCCTCCTTGCATAATATTTGAGCTCTGGAGAGCTATTTTACCAAGCCAAAGTTGTGGCTGGTTTCTTCAAAGGTTTAATTTGAACATCATCAAGTGAGCCTGCAAACTCATCAAGCGAGGCTGAGCAATTCTTAGAGAAACTATGGCAGAGAAAAGAAAAACACACAAGGGTGGACAGTGCCTAAGATATGAACTTGCGGACATGAATTTGATTAATGAATACCCAAAAATAGTAGACACTTTCATAAGAGCAGTTTACCTACAGTTTTGTGAGAAATTACAGGGTTTTCATATGCAGGTGTCCAAGGAGTTTGCTATGAATTTCAATGGAACAACCACTAAAGTGGGAATACTTAATTTTTCCATTACACCAGAGGTTATTGCTGCTACTACTGAGATTCCAAGAGGTCATGATAATTGGTTCAAAGGTTTCAAGTTTTGCATGGAGCCATGCAAAGAGTTTATGAAGCCAGAACATTCTGAAATGGACCTCACCAATGTTTTTCCAAGAAGCTGCATTAAAGAAAACTATTCAAATTTTTTTTCTCATCATCAAAAAGTACTTTACATGTAAAGGGATATTCCACAAAGTGTATTCATATCATTTCAATATACTTCTGCACTTTACTGGTAATATTTCCCTTGATCTACCTTTTTATTTTCATAGAAGTTCGGAAAAAATGGCAGATAAGATCCAGGCAAAGTCTGAGGGGAGAGAGACTTCTTTATTTCATCATGGTTTAATGAAATTATTGGTATTAGATGAAATTCAAATGTTAGGGAGAGATTGGTCCTCATTCTTGTTTGTTAGTGGTTTTGAGCTAGATGCTCTTACACCTTCAAGAAATCCTAAAGCTAGGAAAATTCCATCACCACTAGCAGCGGAATAGAGCCAACCATTGGTAGCAAAACCAAATGAACCTGAAAGAGCAGAATCAAGTAAGCTAACTATGAAGGAGCCAGAGAAAATGCAGAGTATTAGCACACCAAATTTCCCACCTACAAAATAGAAGTCAAAGGTGGTAAAACCTGCAAAATAGAAACAAAGTGTCAATAAAAAAGGAACCTAAAGGATAACTAGGAGCCAAACAATGGTTCTAGAAGATAAGACAGTGGCTGTAGAAGACAAAGAAAAAGCCAAGGGAAATATACAATATATTTTACATGCCATTGACATAGAGGAAACTCCTATTGTTCAAGCTGTGTTTATAGAGGAAGGTGGGCAGAAGTTAAAGAAGGCTAAATTTGCAAAGAAATTAGAGTTTGAGGGAGAAGATGCAGGCTTCATGTTCCAAGCAAGAAATCCTATGACAAGGAATGCTAGGAAACTATTAGAGAGAAACAAAGAAGTCCAGCCACTCACTGACATAGCTCAGCCACCTCAAGAGGTTATTGACCTTTCATCACCTCCAGATAAGGATACAATCAACAAATTTAAGAAGGGAAAAGAGAAGGTGATGGAAAAAAAATAGTTGCAGCTCCTTGAAGAAAAATTGAAAGTGGAAAATCATGAAATTTCTTCCATGAAAAAAGAAGCAAGAAAACACAGTGTAGAAAAGACTCAGTTTGAAAAAATGAAGGAAATTTGGGAAGAACAAGTGGATATTGTCTATAAGGCTTTGGAAAACTCACAACAGCTCATCAAATGGAAAATTCCAGCAAGGAAAGAAGCCAAAAATGTCAGGAGGATGAACACACAGTTGAAATCCACCAATAGAAGATTGAAAGACTAGGTTAAAGACCTTCAAGAGCAACTTGAATTGATTCATGAAGAATTAGAGAAAAAAGGGCTTAAAACGACTATAATTGAAGAGCCAATAGCTCAACCAATTGTAAATGAGGAGGAAATGCCTCAAGGAGCATAAGGTAATTTGGTTTATGGTTGATTGAGGCTAATGACATGATTAGAGACAATATTTTGGCACTAATAGGGTTCAATTTTAAAAATTACACAAAAAATGCATTTTCATCACTTTTCAGCAGTTTCGTAGCACCTCCAGGCTTGAAGAAGGGCAACAAAATGCTACGAAACTACTGTAGCTACTCTTTTGACTTTTTGGACCAGTTTTGAATGCTATCAAGAGGTGGAATTTGTATAGGAAATGTGTTTAATGATGATGAACATTATGATAAAAGAAAGAATCAAGAACTTTGAGGTTTAAGGCATGTTTTGCAGCGCTATGAAACTACCTTACTTTCGTAGAACACTTTATTTCAGCCTTTTTAGTAGGTTTTGGAGTACCTTTTGGACATCTGGAGATTATATAAGGGTTAAATACCATGACAAGAATTTATTCAACACTCAAGGACCACGAATTGAAGATAATCTCGCAACCAAAGTATTCGTGGAAGAAGAAGACCATTTGCCTAAAAAGCAGGGTTTTGTTTCCTAGCTTTGAGGAGGTCAATTAAGTAGTAATAAAGTGATGAATCCCATCATATAAATTCGAGCATGTGTTGTGTAGATTAATTCGTCTTGCAGACAAGACCGATCTCTCTAGCACTAAAAGTAACTAGCAACAAATAGCCAATTATACTAATCTCTCTCTAAGCATACAAGATTCATAAAAATGCTATATAGGTGTAAGGCCTACCTTATGTCTAGCGCTTGCTTGATCTCGTTGAAGTCCCTCGTGCACTGAAGGAATGTTCCTCAATAAATCTGCAGTCAAAAAAAAGAAAAAATATTACATAGCATCTATATAAACATTATTATAAACCATACTTATCATAATGATCAAGGAATTTATGAAAGAAACCATGAATAGACAGTTTAATGAGAGAAATGAGTATATTTGTATTAACTTCAAATAAAAGAAAACCTTTACAACCTGTGCCTTGATGTCATGTAGGTCCTCCTGGGGTCCGAAGCAGGAATCTCTTCTAATTTGACAAGCATTGCACTCTTTGAACCAAGATGAATAGAGGTAAGTGATTTAACCTCACAGAAAGTCTTAGTTAACTGAGTCTGAATCTTAACAGTATTTAACCTCAAATATCTTAAACCTTGAACTCCCTTTGAGGCTACCCATGGCCTATTTTTATAGTGGAAAAGAGGAGGTTTTCTGTTCCAAATATGAAGGGATAGAATCCTCCTTCAAAGGGATTAGCTCCTTACATCAAGGGGTTAGCTCCATCAAGTGAGGGATGCATGAACCTTCTCAAAGCGTATCCATTCCTGAAAATTCCCATCTAGAATCTTCTAGAATTCATCTGAAATCAACTTTTTAACTTTACTTTCTCGTCTTTTTGAGTTTTACAGAGGTCCGCACCCATAACACAAAGAACGTGCGGTAGGGTTCCGCAGGAGAGCTGAACTTTAGGTGCGGGACCGCAGGAAATGAATAGAGAAAGTGCGATACCAATGTTTAGGGGATTTTTAGGAACTTTTCTCTAATTTTGAAAGCTTGACATGAGGAGCTGATATGTTAGACTTGCAAAAGGAGGAAGTATGAGTAATAATGAGCTCATACTCATAGTAAAATGTCAGGATGACAGATTTTAGTGTAACAAATTGCCCCCTAAAGTGAAAAGTCTGGAATAGATGAAGCTGTAGTCTGTCATATATGAAGAGTGCAGTACTTTATCATTTCAAAGATCATCCTATGGACACCCCAGTCGGAACCTGTAAAAACATTCAATGCAAAATATATACATATATATGTCATCACTGAGGTAGGCATTCCCATACTCAGATTAAAACTAACTAGAAACTAACTCAAATCATTCTGATACATGAATGATTTTAATATTACATCAATAGTGTAGACACAGCATGGGCACAGCCATCTGTAATGAATATTCTACTGTATAATAATAAAACTCCTCGCAGCCTGGATGGTGGAAACTAGATCCAGGGTCTTGATTTCCGCATATCAAACTAGTACGATTCTATCCATGTGAATAAATGTGTTGAAGTCGAACATGGTAGAAACCACTTGATTACCAGTCAATGATGTGAACTGTTAACAAGTGTGAGAGAAACCACCAGTAATGTCAATGGCTCTCAAAGTACCCAGTACAATCCATGAAATGTGAATGAATGAGCTGAAGTCGAACATCTCACGGAATCATTCGATCGAAGGTCAATGATGCAACCTGTCATCGAAGGCGAGAAACCTACCATTGAGGCATTCAGATTTCAAGGTATTGACAATTTTTGGATCAACTTTCTAGATAATGTGCTGATGTCGATAGAAAGTGATCTGTCGTAGGCAAGCCCACAACACGAAATCATAGATCAATTTTTGAAAATATATTGGCAAGGACTGACTCAGGGATGGTCAAAAATGGATGACAGATATTTTGCAGATGAATGGTTTATTTGAACTGTCCTCTTGAACACATAATGACACTGCAAATGGTTTGGTGACAATTGACCCAAAGCTAATACCCAGAAACCGGATGAAGAATTTCAATATGGTTTGATTAACTGCTAGGAAAAGGATTTCCCAACCCGGGTGAATAAAAGTGTCATGTTCAAGAGTGGTTGAATGGATTTTCGAAAAATTTAAAATATAACAAACACGCCCATTTTTCTCTCTTTTTCCCCCACCATTTTTGGCAAGTACCTCTTTATTTTTTACAAGCTTGAGGAGGATAACATTTGCTTGGTTATAAGCTCATCCTTTGGATGAGTCCAACTTAGCTTTAAAATTCGAACCCTAAGAAGGAGTGGTTCGTTCCTGTTTAAAATTGAACAGATCCTTTACTGTTAAGTTTTAACGAGTCCAGTATAGGAGAAACTCGGTGTTTTTCAATTTTAGGGAGTCAGAAGAAAAAACTTAAGAAAACTCCATGGATGTAATTTTTCGTAAATTTAGTCTCTCGAGCCCGAAAAAGAATAAAATAATGCGGGAGAGAACTCTATTGACCGTAATTAGTCAATGTATACATTTTTCGTAAATAGTCCATTTCAGTCCAGAAAAGGGGTAAACTTATACTAAAAAGACGATCATTCATTTACTTTAACGAGTTCGAATAATCAAGTACTCGGCAATCTTTTCATATTTACAGAGTCTGAAAAGGGCTTAAAAGAGGACTCCAGGATTTCGCTTTTTCGTAAATTTTTTGAAAGAGTCCGAAAAAGTGATAAAAGTATGCTCTTTGTTGAAAAATGATCAATTCTCCTGAAAAATCCAATTTCTGCACAAAAACTTGAAACATTACACATACCTATTTAAGATAAGTAAAAATGCTTTCAAAAATACCCTTTTTAAAGTGAAAAATAAACAAATTTAAAATTCATCTATTCGAAAAAACTTATAAAATGGACTTTTTCAATTTCATTTTTACCGTTCAATTTCAGAGTGAAAAGTAAAAAGCTTTTGGGTAAGAAAGTTCCTATAAAGATTCTGGAAAATCCATCCATTGAAATCGAAAACCGTCAGTCCCAGGTAATCCACGACCTCTTAATCTTGTTTTTCATCCATTTCAAATTCATTTTTAGGCTTTAGTTTGTATTTTTAGGGCAAAAAATGGTTTAAAAGTTCGCCTGCGGGGTCCACAGGTGCGACACATATTACCTACGGACCCCGAATTTTTCTACAAGGAAAAATTCGTGGGTTCCGCACCTGGCACACAGTACGCGTGCGTATCTATGCACTATTTACAAAGCATAGGTGCAGTACCCGCGCGGTTGAATTTAAAACACTCATTTCTCATTTGTTTCCCAAAAAATTTCAAATAAGATTGTTCTAACTTGCCTTTTTATGCATTGTAGGATTGACAAGATGCTGATTTGGAGAGAACGTGAGCACGAGGAAGTGGATGAAGCCGCAATACTCCATTTTCCCATACAACATGCATTAAGAGCATGTGGCTTGTACAAATTTTGGGCCATCTCAGGCATGAGGGCACAAGTAGAACTCCTGACATGGTTGGTGAACAGATGGAATGTGCAGGACCAATGCTTCTTTATTGGTGGCTACCGGCTTGAAATTGAGTTGGAGGATATATATTTTTTGACTGGTTTGTCCAAGAGGGGTGAACAAGTTTCTTTGTTTGGGACTAGGGCAGGTGGCCAGTCTATCTCTAGTCTTCAACTAGAATTCTGCAATGACCAGGCAAATCCTTGGGACAAACGGATTGATATAAAACACATCATCTGTCCTGAATTGAAAGTTATTGCTTTTACTATTACCAAACTGTGTGGGAGTGTTGCTCTTCATGTAGCTACCAGTTCCCAAATGCGTATTGCCGTGGACTGTTTTTGCGGCACCATATTTAACTGGTGTGAAGCTGTGTTGGATAATGTAAAAGGCCAACTAACTAGAGCAAAATATGGGAAACTGAAAAAATTTGGATATGGATCCATCATCATCTCTTTTGCTCTAGAGAGGATCCCCATGCTAGCTCCACAGAGTATTGCTGTTGATGCCGGTCGACTTCGAGAACCTAGGATGGTTCGTTGGTCCGCATTGATGGCTCGTCATGCTGTTGAGGGTACTGAGATTGTTTGATTTCCTACTTCATATTTTCGTTGGCTGGATGACCAAATTTTTTTGATAGAGGACTTTCCATATGCCGGGATAGATTTCCGCGGCGACCGAGAGATGGCTCTCCCAGCAGGGGCATAGTGGGATGACTCAGGTACAATCATTTTTCAACGTTTGATAAATCCTAATTTTTTTATTTTTTATCGTCTTGAAAACTAATAACCAAAAGTTTTTCGAATATAGATGTGGGTCCACAACGACCAGCCCATCTTCAACCTTACGAGAGAAGACAACCAGTTGCAGCCACACCAGCCCCAGCAGGCCAATCACTGGAGATTTTGACTGATTTAGAGCATCATCTAGAGCGTTTGACTCTAGATATTCTAGAGACGAGAATAGATGACATTCCACTCAGGTTGCAGAGATACGTGATTGGAGTTCCAGGAGCTTTTAGGAGGTTCCTATGCAGGGTAGCTCGGGCAGTGGTTTCTTATCGTGATCACCATCAGTGATGGGATGATCGTATTGTAGACTCATATTTTTGACTTTTGTATTATCATTTTTGCCGATCATAAGGTGTTTCCAACCTATGATCGAAGACGATGTATATTTTTTGAAAAAAACTTCTGTACTATGATATATCATTATTTACCGGCTATCTGTGTACATATGTGAATGTTGTTTGATTTACTGCTTTTGATTATTGCAAATGTCTATTTATCATACTAGAAGTAATTGAATATGCTAATGTATTTAAATGTCTTGGAATATGCTGATATTCAATGTAATCAAATTCACGTTCCAAGAGACGAACTCTTAAAAATAACCGTAATAACACTGGATTTCTAATGGTATAAACCCTGTTAAGCTGTAATACAACAAGTTCAGAATCCAACCTTACAATCAAACTCTAAATTCCAAATGATATGGATTCAGATAATAACTCAATCACTGCACTATACTCGACAATGTTATTTGTTGTTTGACCAAGGCTTACCCCATGCATGGATACTAACTCGTCAGAGGGTGAATAGATAACCCAAGATGCGGAAGAAATGTTCCATGTACTACGACAAGCACCATCAGCAAAACCAATGTAGGTTTGAAGAGACGTCGACATCTACAATATCAAGAGTAAAACTCAGATAAGCAAGAATAATGATAAAAAAACACTCTCTAAACTAGGCACACTTTTCTAATCTAAAACACACCAGCAATAAAGAAATCTAAACTAACAAAATCTCCACACCACATTTAAGCATAATATCGCTTTAGATAGAGCCCATTTCTGGGTTTATCCAAAGGGACACCGTCAAAATCTATCAACTCATAGGCCCCTTTTACTAACTTTCGTTTAACAATGTAAGGACCATGCCACATAGGCACGAATTTCCCAGCTCCTAGCTTGTCATTAGCTTGATCATAAAGTAAAATTAGGTCTCCTTCTGAAACATTTCGAGGGGTCACACTTCTATCATACTGAGCTTTTATCCTTTTAACATGAGCCTCGTTTGCTATTGCAACATTTCGTCGATTCTCATCTAATTGGGCTAAGTACAAGAAACGTTTCTCCTCTTCAGACGTAGCTGGAAGTAATTATACGGCTAATTTTAGTGACGGTATTTCACATTCAATCGGCAACACAGCTTCCAAACCGTAAACCAGTTGAAAAGGAGTGAAACCTGTTGATGTTTTGACTGAGGTTCGATATGCCCAAAGCGCTGAAAATAACATGGAATGCCAATTCGTCTTGTGAATACCAATGATTCGTTTGATCATGGTGACTAAAAATTTATTAATAGCTTCAACCAGACCATTGGCTTGCGGATAATACGGAGTGGAACTATCGTGGCGCAGGACAAGTTGGTCTCTCAGTTCGGTCATCATGAAATTCCGAAAGTGACTTCCATGATCCGTAATAATAGCTTGGGGAACACCGAACCTAGCAATTATGTGATTAAATACGAATGTTGCAGCAGTATTGCCATCAGCTGAAAATGTAGGCATTGCCTCCGCCCATTTTGTAAAATAATCTACTGCTAAGATAATATAGGCATGCCCCCCGGCTGAGTGAGGGTTACATGTAATAAAATCGATACCCCATTTCGCGAAAGGAACAACAGCAATTATAGGGTCAAGAGGAGCGGGTGGCGCGCGTATTTTTCGATAAAAAATTTGACAGTTGTGGCATTTCCGAACTGCATAAATGCAATCTTTGAACAACATTGGCCAGAAATAACCTGCACACAATATCTTTGGGGCTGTGGCATACCCAAACATATGACCGCCACATGCTCCAGAATGGCAGTCATTTAACACCTTTTCAGCTTCTTCATGAGTTAGACAACGTCAGAAAACAGAATCCGCTCCACAACGATAAAATGTATCACCAATGATATTATACTGTTGGGATTGGAAGTGTATTTTCCATCGCTGAGTTCATGAGATGTCAGGCCGAAAATATTGGGTTTGGAGATAAACGATAATATCTCCATACCATGGATCAAGTGTACTGATAAGAAACAAATATTCGTCCGCAATGGACTCTTCTGCCACTGTTTCAGTATCAGTAGAGGGGAAATCGCACATCAGTTCCGCAAATACCAAAGATTTCTTTGCCTTGGATTTTTCAAATTCCAAGTCAAATTCCTGTAGGATAACTATCCATTTGGAATATTTTCCCCCTAGCAATTGTTTGGTCAAAATATACATCATAGGGGTGCAATTATAAATTACCGTGGTTTTACGTAACAAGATGTAATGTCTAAATCGTTGGACAGCTTGAACAGCTACCAAAGCCAATTTCTCCACATGTGTGTATTTGATTTCAGTCGAATGCAAATTCTGACTAAGATAATAAATCACATGTTCATTGTGAGATTCATCTTCCTGAACTAGTACCATCCCAATGGTGGAATGAGAAGCAGCAAGGTAGAAAATGTAATCTTGGTTGTAGTTGGGAGGATGCAATAATGGTGCATGGGTCAACGCGTGTTTAAGTGCATCAAAATATCGATCAGCGATCTCGTCCCAAAAGAACGGAATGTTCTGTTTCAACAACCGGGTAAAACCCTTTGTAATCTCGGCATAGTTAGGAATAAACCTACGTAAAAAGTTTGCTTTCCCCTGCAAACTTTGGAGTTGGCATAAAGTCGAAGGAGGAGGCAATTTAACAATGGCTTCGACCTTCGATGGATCGACGTGAATGCCTGCTTTCGAGACAACAAATCCCATTAATCGACCCGATTCTATGCAGAAAACACACTTATGCGGATTCAGCCTTATCCGATAATGCCTACATCTCATAAAAATTGCTCTTAAATGAGTGAGATGGTCGGCCCTACGTAATGAATGAGCAGGTAAATCATCGAGATATGGCTGAACAATGTGCTTAATGTCACGAAATGCATAAGACATAGCCCGTTGAAAAGTTGCTCCAACGTTCTTTAATCCAAAAGGTAGTTTACAATAAGCAAACATTCCCCATGGACAAATAAAAGTTGTTTTGGGTTGATCTGCAGGGAGTATGTTTATTTGATTGTAGCCGGAAAATCCATCCATGAAGGAAAACAATTCACTGCCAGCACAATCATCTATTATTTGATCGATATAGGGAGTTGGATAATTATCTTTTGGACATGCTCGATTAATATCCCTATAATCGATACATACTCTTATTGTTCCTTGTTTTTTAGTTACAGGAACAATATTCAATAGCCAATCTGTTAAGGGAATTGGATAAATGAATCCCGCGCGAAGTAATTTTTCAACTTCTGCTTTTATAGCAGCAGCTTTTCTAGGATGAATTTGACGTAATCGTTGACGAACAGGTTTAGCATCCGGGTAAGTCTTAATTTCATGAACAACGATCGATGGATCAATTCCTAGAATTTCTTCATAAGACCAGGCAAACACGTCACAGGATTCTTGAAATAGGGCTTTATAAGTCTGAATTTCTTCATTTGTACAACAAGCACCTATATGAATGTTTTCAATTATTCCTGATTTTACTGAAATGTCAATTGGAACCGTTCTAGATATATTTTCCAAATTTAGCTCAGAATCAGGATTTTGCAATGGATTCTGAGGTTCTTTGACATATTCAGCAGTAAAAATTGAAGTGAAATCATCTTCAAAATGATCTAATTCAGGTAAAAATGAAGATCGGTGATGTAGATCTTCCCATGGTAAATCATCAACAGACAAAAACTCATGAATTTGCTCATCTGTATGAACAAGTTCAGGAAATGTCGTTGTAACTGAACTAGATATAGAAAGTGATTCCTCTTGGATCCCGTTCATTGGATCAATTTCGGTTGAAGAGGGGTCGGAAAGTGACTGTACCGCCTGGTATGCAATTTCAAATGGACTCAAGGGCATCATGCCATCAAATGAATCAATCTCAGATTCGAAAGGTACGATCCAAGGATCGTCAAACATAACAGTGTCTAACGAAATCATGTGAATATTTACAGTAGAAGGCGATACGTTAGGAGGAGGAAAGGAAAAAGTTCCTAGTAAACCAGAATCTTTAATCAAACCCACTCCAACATCCTTATAAGGGATAGCCGTTTTACCAACATGCTGGATTGTTTCTGTAGAGGCTGGGTCAGACGAGAAATAAGTTAACTGATCTATTGTCACGATCTTTCCTTGATATGGAAATTTTATGAGTCGAAAGACCGAAGAAACAACAGCAGTCATAGCATAGGACCAAATACGACCCAGAAGAAGGTTGTAATCTAGAGGGGCATCAGCCACTTCCACATCTAGATTAACGATTTTACCTTCGACCCCTATGGGTAAATCCTGCAAAATACCAAAAGGGTGAAAACCTCGACCATCAAAAGCCTTAAGAATCGTCGGAGATTGGTTAAGTGTAGGAGAACCAAGCGATTTCAAACACTGAATCGACATAATACACGTTGAAGCTCCCTCATCAATCACAATCCAAAAGATTGGTCTGTTTTTTACTAACACTGGAATCTGGAAAGCCATTTGGTGAGGTAGGCGAGGTGTAATATTTTCTAAATAAAATATTATAAGGTTAGAATCCTGAGCATCGACGGCTCCTATGGCAGACAATAATAATTTACGTTGTGCTGGACACGATTGCAGCACTTCCAAAGCCGACATTGCTGAAGGAGAAATTGCTAAATCTTCAACAATGTTGTAATTCTGAGCAGCTCTTGCATGTGGATTGAAAGCTGATTTACGAAGAACACCTTTAGCAGGCGGTTTGATTATTAAGTCTGGATTTGGTTTCTCGATCTGTAGCGGACCAAAAACAGGAGGAGATGTAGTTGATGTATTTGCATTAGAAGATTCTGCTTCTTTACCATCAACAGAATTCTTAGAACCGTAATCTTGCGATCGCGTCGCAACCCTTACATGAGACATCATCATAATAGGCTCTTCTAAAGTAGTCGAGGAAGAACCAATCATCTTACTATCTTGAGTTGGAAAAGGATCCTTCAAGACAGCAGGTTGTTGAGATCCTTTAATGAATTTTGTAACCTCTGCTTGATGTGGACATTCTTTCGTAAAATGATCTTCGTCACAAATTAAAAAAGGATAGCGAGGCTTACATTTTTCATCATTGGATTCACTTTTTTCAGCTTTCTCTTTCGAATTATTTTGGTTTTTGTTCTTCCCCTTCTTTTTACCACCAGATTTTGATTTTGTCGTAGATGTTTCGACGACATGAATGTCGGAAAAAACTTCAAGGGAAGATTCTCCTTTCGGGGAATCTGGTAAAGTTATAATAGGAGAAGAATTATTTGAAGATCTCTTCTTACTTTTAGAATTTACTGTACCAATCATACCGTCAGCGGCATGAAACCCTGAAGGAGCTGCAGCTATTTGACCTTGTTTTTGAAGATCGGGGATTTTCTCATGTAAAGTACCTGACTGTGTATATACGAGGTCAAGGTACTGAGCTTGGGAAATTACTTGCTCTTCAGTAACAACACCAGCCTTAGATACATCTTCAGTGATCTTGGGTAACAATGATTTAACAAACCATTCTGCGAAAATTTGATCCGGAATATAAAATTTCACCAAACGCCTCCTACGTCGCCATTCATGAATATGATCAGAAATATACATGGACGTAGATTGTTTTAGCAAAGTTAATAATTCCGTGCCATTGTCGTATCTGACAGGAAACTGAAAATGAGTCAAGAAAGCAGTTGCTAACTAACTGAAATTATGAAACGAGCCTCATGGCAACTCAATGTACCATTTGGCTGCAAGACCTATGAGAGTTCTTTGGAAAAGACGTAAACGAATCGAATCATCAATGATTGAATTAGATGCACACCAAAGGTGATAAGTCATAACATGATTCGATGGATCCTCTCCTGACTTACCTTCAAATTTTGGTATATCACTGGGCAACTTATGAGGCATTGGCGGCCAGTTCTGATAATAAAAAATGGGATCATTTGTAAGGCGCGTCAAATCAGGTAAGTCCAAAGTTGCGATAAACGGTAATTGACGGTTAGGGTCGCGAAAACCTTGAGAAGCCAAAGCAGATCCAGGAGGCGAATACCCAGGATAACTAGGAATCGGATTTGCATTAGGTATTGTGTAACCTCCCGGAAAACCAGGATGAACCGGACCATACTGAGGTTGTTGATAAGTATAACCAGGGTACGGTTAATACTGATAGTTTGGATTCTGTACATAGGGACCGAATTGCAGCTGTCCCTGGTACGGTTGATACGTAAATTGAGGTTGACTTGTAACAACTGTACTTGTACCAGCTTGTCCTGCAGGCATCTGAACTGTAGTCTGAATGGAAGATACTGACTGAGGTACAGAGACTTGAGGGATTTTCACGGATACAGGGATAGAAGAAGTCGGGGCTATAGATACTCCAGAAACAGGTGTGACAGGTTGAACAGACATTGCAGTAGTTGCAGCAGTTTGAGGCGGAGTCTGAGGTGTACTAGGCCCAATCTGCTGAACTGAACTAGGTGCAGGAGTTTGAATAGCTGGCTGAACAGGTTGCTGGGTTGGACCAGAAACCAAAGGTTGTCCAGGTTGATAGGGCAACTACACATTAGGCTGCAAAGGCTATTGATATTGGGACGGATCCCACACCATAGTTCCAGGGTATTGTCCCATAGAAGGTTGAACGTAGGGTTGATAAGTAAGTGGTAAATTTATGGCTCCTTGAAAAGATGGTTGACCATAAGGCTGTTGGAAACCTTGAATTGGGTACTGACCTTTAGGTTGATAACCCTAAGGCACGTACTGAGGCTGGGGTTGATAAGGACCCTGAGGAGCATATTGAGCTTGGCGTTGACCTTGAGGTATGTACTGTCCTTGAGGTTGATACCCTTGAGGTATGTACTGTCCTTGGGGTTGCCCCCCAAAATAATATGATTCCACAGTTTGTCCTGGGAAAAAACTACCTTGAGTTTGAGCCGCAGGTGATAATTGACGACCTAAAGGTTGTCCTCCAGGTGGTAATTGAGTTCCCTGAGGTTGCCCCCCGGGCGGTAACTTAGTTCCCTGAGGTTGCCCCCCAGAAGGAAACTGACTGCCTTGAGTTTGAGGATTTGGAATATTACCAGACATCATAAAGATTTGATCTGCGTTTGACGTTTCAATATTAAATCCGTTAAGACCAAATGATAACAATTTTTCAATTGGTCGAGGAGCTGCTCCCGAGAAAGTACCAGATAGAGACTGATATCCCGAAGGAACAGAAGGACCACTGTGTAAAAATGACTCCGGTGTTTGAGAAAACATGGCTGACTCTCCTGCCATAAAGGATGGCGGATAATAACCTCTGGGTGTAGGATGAAATGGAATTCGAGGTGGATAAAAAGAAAGACCCGGATTCTCTAAAAAGTTCATTAAAGAGAGATACCAAGGATTAGTTCGAATGGGGCTGTAGAAAATAGATTCACGCTCCCTAAGATTTATAGATTGAGGGGAGTCGGGAAGAGATATGTCTTCGTCTGGATTAGTAAGTTCTTAAATAGAAATAAGTCCAGAGGGAAGATCGTCAGTAATGATATTTCTTACCCTAGGTGAACCAAGATCGCTAGAAGTTGGTGTGATAAATCCTGAGGATGTTTCCAACACAGAAGATTCAGTTTCAGGTTCAGAGATTTCAGGTTCGTCAGCTAATCCACCAGAAGAAGAAAAACTTCCAGTAACTTCAGAAACTGAAATCGGTTCTTGAATATATTCTGTTGTAGGTATTTGATGATCAGGATGTATAACTATAGATGAACTTCCAATTTCCGTTGATCTAATTCTACTACTATTAGATGATACCAGAGCACGAAGCCCTTCAAGTTGACTTGGTGAATATTCAGGGGGTTTCCCTTGTATTCTCTGGGATTGTCTCGGCAATTCCGCCACGATTAAAAATTATCTAATCACACGCAAACAAAGAAAAATTTCAATGAAAACACCTAAAGTATCTAAGAAACAAACAATTGAATCACACGCTTAAAAAATCTAGGAGTTCAAACCACACACAAACAGTAACTTTCCACACTAAAAACACTAGTTGGTGATGAAATCCAACTTAGTAGAGTTTTAATACGAAAAGGGCGGTTGGAACAGTTACCCCGACAACCTGCTTAATGAAACAGACCGGTGCAAGTTTCTCCACTATACCATCTCGAGTGAATATAACCCTCCGGAGAGTCCAAGTGAGTCTAGCCGACGTCTGTTCCAGGTACAGTGGGATCTTCCCTCCATCGTCACCTTAGGAAAGAATACTAAAGATTATGGCCACTAAGGTTACCAATAGAAACAAATATACCTGGGGGAACAGTCTACGATCCGACACACATGCAAGGGCAGAGTAACAAAGCTCAATCCCCTTGAAGGCTCCTTGAAACAATCCAAGGTTTACCGACAAGTGACGCCAGGCTCCTCGACAATGGTCTATCCGAGGTTTACCGTTTTTAATACATGTATATCTTCTATCGTTCCCAATGAGGAAGGATTGATTACCCCACTGGTTTAGATATGATCTCGTGCTTGACTCCTATAAGAGGAGCTTCCCAGAGCATACATGCAACAATTGGAATTATTCCTATCGCAAGATTTGTCTACTTGTTTGTTTTAGCTATCTTGGAGAGTTAATTACTCCCTACTCCAAGATACTAGCCTAAGCTATGTTGGTGATAAGAGCCCTAGAAATAAAAAGTTTACTAGATGAATTTTAATTAAGCGTTACTTTTATGAGCTGTTTCTTAATTCAATGGGCGCAGAAATGAAAATTTTGGATGATGTGAAGACTCGATTTCCAAAAAACACTAAAATGCACCTAGAATGATATTCAATTCTTTTTTCTTTCAATGAACTTTCTATCTAAAGAAAGAGTTGGAGAATGCAATTCTTTTAATTCTTTCTTTAAAACATGAAAAATAATTGAAAGAAACTATTATGTCTTTTCAATAATGAGAAAAATTATCAAGCTCATAACAAAATCGTTTTTCTTTCCAAAGTCGAAGCTACAAAACAATTTTCCTTCAAAAGAAAGCTATAAAAATTAAAAAACTACTCAAAACTACAAAATCTAATCTTGAGATCTATTGAATTTAAACAATCTAAATTGAATAAAAGCTTTAAGATTTTCTTTAGAATGTTTTCCTTAGTTGTTCAGCAAACTAAGAATCTATTCGTCCAGAATAACAAACAGATAAAAAACACTCAAAATATGTTTTTATAAAAATGAAATTCAAAAACCTTCAACCAAGTTTTTTCGAAGATTCACAAAGAAACAAAAAGCTCTATTTCTTAATAAAGGATGTTCTCACAATCAGGTTGGATTCAAAAAGACAAAAAGAGATCAATGTAATCTTAGATACTTCAAACTTTCAAAGCTTCGAATCACTACAAAGACCAAGTGAAAAACAATCCAAAATGCAAAATCTTCTAGAAAATCATCAAAACATCAATACTATTGGAGTTCATTCACAAAAAAATATTGACAGAAACAATAATCAGTCTGGGCAGAAACCAAAGATCTAAATCCAAATAAAAATAAACTACAGAAAGAAATATGGAGGTTTTCTAAAAATTTTGCTGGGTCCGCAGGCAACCAGTATTGACAGGTGCAGTCCCGCACTGTATTCTTTACAGAAAGTGCGAACCTGCCCGCACTGTCAAAATAAGCCAGAGTGCGGTCCTAGGAAAAATTATAGAAAAACTTAAAATATTTCTAAATTTTCAAAAACAGGGAAAATCTAAATTACCCAGACAGATATGTATCAATCAAAAACCAGGAAAAAATGTTTCCTCAAATCAAAATAAAAGAGAACCAAAAACAACAAGTTCTTTCCCCAGTGGAGTCGCCATTTTGTTGTGTAGATTAATCCGTCTTGCGGACAAGACCGATCTCTCTAGTACTAAAAGTAACTAGCAAAAAACATCCAATTATACTAATCTCTCTCTAAGCATACAAGATTCATAAAAATGCTATATAGGTGTAAGGCCTACCTTATGTCCAGCGCTTGCTTGATCTCGTTGAAGTCCCTCGTGCACTGAAGGAATGTTCCTCAATAAATCTGCAGTCACAAACAAGCAAAAAGATTACATAGCATCTGTATAGACATTATTATAAACCATACTCATCATAATGATCAAGGAATTTATGAAATAAACCATGAATAGACAGTTTAATGAGAGAAATGAGTATATTTGTATTAACTTCAAATAAAAGAAAACCTTTACAACCTATGCCTTGATGTCGTGCAGGTCCTCCCGGGGTCCGAAGCAGGAATCTCTTCTAATTTGACAAGCATTGCACTCTTTGAACCAAGACGAATAGAGGTAAGTGATTTAACCTCACAGAAAGTCTTAGTTAACTAAGTCTGAATCTCAACAACATTTAACCTCAAATATCTTAAAGCTTGAACTCCCTTTGAGGCTACCCATGGCCTCTTTTTATAGTGGAAAAGAGGAGGTTTTCTGTTCCAAATATGAAGGGATAGAATCCTCCTTCAAAGGGATTAGCTCTTTACATCAAGGGGTTAGCTCCATCAAGTGAGGGATGCATGAACCTTCTCAAAGCGTATCCATTCCCGAAAATTCCCATCTAGAATCTTCTAGAATTCATCTGAAATCAACTTTTTAACTTTACTTTCTCATCTTTTTGAGTTTTACAGAGGTCCGCACCCATAACACAAAGAACGTGCGGTAGGGTTCTACAGGAGAGCTGAACTTTAGGTGCGGGACCACAGGCAATGAATAGAGAAAGTGAGATACCAATGTTTAGGGGATTTTTAGGAACTTTTCTCTGATTTTGAAAGCTTGACATGAGGAACTGATATGTTAGACTTGCAAAAGGAGGAAGTATGAGTAATAATGAGCTCATACTCATAGCAAAATGTCAGGATGACAGTTTTTAGTGTAACAGCATGTGACAACATACATTTCAAAGAATGTAATTTTTTAGTAGATAATATTGTTAAAGGCAATAAGGAGTAGTTTGATTCGTAGTAGGAATAGGACTGTCAAGTAGGATAGGTGTCTGTTTGTCATTAATTTGATGTTTTATGGTTATGCAAGGTGTCATTAGGAAAACAAATTGATGTATCTAGCCCGAAGGTAGATCATCTCATGATGTAACAACTCTATTAAATGCCATTGGGTCAAATTTGTCAAGGGTTGGAAATTTTTGGCAAATTTGCAGCTTATTGTAAATTGACTGTTTCAGCAATACAGAGATTTGTTACTTGACCAACCTGAGATTCTAAATGAGGTTTTACTTCTTTCCTATATTATCTATACCTTTTATTTATCTCATGTGTAGTGGTTTTCATTTATAATACTCATAATTCATTCTTGCAATGCTTTCACTTCCTTTATAGATGAATTGACAGTGTATTTTCCTGTTTCATGTGTGTGTGAGCTACTACTAAATTTTTTGACCTACCTCAGCTTCCATGTCAAGTGAAATCACTAAATTACTAAAATTATTGACTCCATAAGCCCAATGTATACCTACTGATATTATTTTCAACCTACTCTCATCATAAGCAAGTTATTTCCTAAATAGAGCTAGACATCTACATATTTATTCAATATCATTAACCTTGAGAGAGCACTCTCAGGATAAGGAGGCTAAGCCTTAGTCAAAATATTGGTTTGAAAAAGTTACATGAGATTATTTGATAGGAAACCTATCAGAAGCAATTTTGTGATAACAGAGATGATCAGGAACAAATGTATTAACCATTCTACGACGACAACGCCACTCATGAATATAATCAGAAATGTGAGTAGCATTAGTATGTTTAAAATTAGTCAAGAGTTTCGTTCTAGTTTCATATCGTATGAGTAAGTGGAAGTGGGTCAAAAAGACAGTAGCTAGGGTATTGAAATTATCAAAAGAAGATCTAGGTAACTCAATGTACCATTTTGCAGCGAGACCAGTGAGCGTACGCTAGAAAAGACATAGTCGAACAAAGTCATCATTTAGGGAGTTAGATGAACACCATAAATGGTAAGCCATAACATGAGTCGACGGGTCTTCCCCAAGGTTTCCATTGAACTTAGGAATATCCGAGGGTAATTTATGAGGTATCACCGACCACCAAGGAGCATAGTTGATTGCATCATTGGTGAGCCAGTTTAAATCAGGTAACTCTAAAGTTGCAACAAAGGGAAATTATCGATTGAGGTCGAGTTGAGCATAGCCAGGGTATAATGAAATTTCTTGGGAAATAGGCCTTTGAGCACCAACATAAGGAATCTATTGCTGGTAACCCAGTTAGGGGTTGTTTTGATAGGAAAACGCTTGAGGATTATGTTGACCAAAACCTAGATACGATACTTGTTGAAATGAAGGTTGTGGCATTTGCGCCCATGGCTGCCAAGGGGTCTGTCCACCAATGTTATAACTCAAATTAGGATAACCTGGATTCGGTTGAGGATAGGTATAACCTATTTGTGGCTCTGAAATCCCATAATATGGTAATCCAACTTGTGAATAAATGATTCCTGATACAGGTGGTTGTTGTAAACCAGCAAAAGGAATTGGAGTCTGAGGGCCCAATACTTGATAGTATTGAGTTGAAGGACCTTCCTGAGATGGTTGAGGTACAACATTTTAAGTTTGTAACAGGGGTAAAGATGTATAAAAAAGTGGAGTTGATGTGGGTGCAACAGGTTGAACCGGTTGATACAAGTGTACAATCGTCTGTGGTTGGATAGGCAGAGTGGGATGCCATTGACAAACATTCATTTCAACATTAGGATGACCAAATAACGATGGAGTACTGTCAAAGTGGGTGACCATAGGTTTCCCCCCAGTATGAGGAGTATAATAAGACATAAAATCTTGTTCTCCAAATTTAGGGAGTCCAGTTGAGATTGTATTGGAAGGAATATACCCAGATGGACCAGCTTGATACTGCCCTGATGATGGATATAAAGGATCAAGCCGTTCAGTACTCACTATAGGTTTACCAGTTATAATACCAGATGATGAAATTGGTGAAGCCCATGGATTTGAAGATGCACTATAGAAAATTCCAGATAAATATTTATAACCGAATGGGACCATAGGGCCACCATGTAAATATGATTATGGTGAAGTTGTGAACATCGACAGGGCAGCGAGAGCAGGTGCTATCGCAATTGGAATATATGGTTCAACCAAAGATTTTGGTTAAAGCATGGTTACTTGACCAAATGTATTCCTATTGGATTGACAGGAACTCGAATAGACACAGGATCAACAAAAGAAGAGGTAGGTGATTGAGGAAAAGACTCATATAGGTAAATCTCGGCCCCAAAATGAGTTGGAGTTAAAGGTGTTTCTTCTTGTGGTATTTCTTCAATTGAAATTAAACCAGGTGGAAGGATTTCGCCATCAAGCCCAAATTATATTTCAGGAGGTTGACTGCATGATATGGGAGACTCAATGGCTACAATAGATTGTGGGGCAATCGACACACGGACAACTTCTAGTCGTTCGACTTCGGGATGTAAATGTTTTGGAAAAAAAGAGACAAGATCTGGATCAATGTCCAGTTGAACAATGTCGGGTTCGGGAGGTATAGTCTCACTGATTGGATGGATCGTGACCACAGGTAGCTGTGAGGACTTCATCTCGATAACAGTAGATGAATCAGGATTTGTAGAAAAAATTGTGCCGACTCTGGTATATGTGAAGATGATGCTTCACGAGAGGTATTGATAGTACTGGTTTTGGTAGAGTGATGTCGCCTTCATCGACCAAAAGTGGCTTCTGGTGGTAAAGGTGGTTTCAATGCAAGTCTACATGAATGACAGGGAAATGGATGTTATTCTTCCAATATGGCTGATTTATTTTATGAAAAAAAAACAAATAAACAAAATAAAAGGGTAATTATAGGCAAAATGTTTACCAAGAAACTGTGAACTGCAGAATACCTACTGGTGAACCAAGAAGTACGGGCAGGGAATCTACCCAAATGTTGTGTTCATTATATCAAAATTTACAAGGCAGCTCACTCAGTTCACTATGGATGGATAGCAACCTAAAGTTTTCCTCCAAAATATACTTGAAGGTACGTGGAGGCCCAAGTCTATATTAGCACTGTATAATGTGAAACTGCATAGTGAGAGCACCTCTTTATACTTTTCGTACTATAACACCGCCCGATACACCTGAAGGTACGTGGACGAGCTACTATATACTTACGTACATGTAGTGAGGTATCACACTCGGAATGTATCACAAAAAATTAATGACAGCTACTATGTTTAACGATGCCGGAACACGTCTCTAGCCTAGACCTTCTAAATGTTATCGTTATGGTTCCAATGCTTTTTTAGGTAAATTGATGTAAATTTTAAGTTGATCTTGTTTATCAATTTGCATTTGAAGGTTCACAGTGATGATGTGATGGAAATTCCTAAAATTAAAACTAAAATGATAAGAAAACTTTTCAATTTTAGTTTTTCAATGAAAATCCTAGCTACTAAAGAGAAAGAGCAATTAGTTTTGAGAGCAAACAAAAAAGAGCACAAACTAATATGCAACTTTCCTAACTTGTTCCTATGAAAAAAACACAATTCACTATATGAAAATGCAGGTTTTTCTTTTCAGTCCCCTTAATGTGAATGCAAAAAGGAAACTATATGCATAAAATCAACAAAAAACAAATGCTCTCTTCTTTGAGAAACGATGAATTTAACAACAATTTCTCTTTTAGGAAAAATGAAGAACAAAACTACAATTTTTCCTACAGGAAAATAATAATTTAACGACAATTTCCTTTAAAAAAGAAAATGGATCTAATGCATAAATAAAATACTTTGAATTTCATTTGTCAGTGATAAAGAAAAACACTTAAAGAGACATTGAACAAACTTACTTTTCAAAGGAGGAAGAATCAGGAAAATTCACTGGTCTCTATGAGGTATCAAACAATTGAAAACACAGCAAACAAAAGGCTGAGTATGATGGCAATGAAAAATTCAAAGGGAATTTGGTTGGCTAAGGGGGTAACACAATCTCTAAAGGGAGACAGTGTGCTGCAAAGCACCCCTGAGTGGGAGACAGTGCTCTGCAGAGCACTGTTTCTTGACCAAAAATGCATTGTGCACATCAGAGATTCAAAATTCAAGATATAGAACACACTTCTAATGAAATTATTTTATTCAAAAGTCGAATAGTTGAAAATATATGCTACTGGGTGGATAAGAAAAGGCAAAAACAACATGAATGATAAAGAAACTCCCTAGCAGAGTCACCAATTTGTTATGCAGAATTATGAATTAGGGATAAATAAAATTCCGTAAATGTGGTGCTATGAATTTAGAACAATAGATCAAAGATTTTGTCGACACTTTCTCTAAGAGTAAATAGACACACAGAAAGATGGAGGAACCTAATTGTGATCCAAGTACCTCCTATTCTCCTTCTGTCTCTTTTGTTGTAGCTTCCAATCCAACTGAAATTGCCAGACTATTTCCTGCAAGTATAAACACTAAAAAACAAAGAGATTTCAATATACAGATGCCTATTTATCTTAATCAGTTAAATAATTTGAACATGAAGCATATACATTAGTTAAGATTCCATCATGTGAGAAATAGAAACATAAATAGATACATATATGGGAAAAGGAACAACAATATTTATTAATGAGTAGAAGGGAGACGTTACAACCAATGATTGATTTGGTGTCACCAACTCCAGCATCATCCCAGCCTCATCACAATCAACATCTCACTAGCAGCATATCACTCCTATCACTCTCTCTATTGAGAATCCAACAACATTTCTTTACTAAAATTCTTCCCTCTCTAGCACTAGTATCTGTGCTAAATTTATAGGGCAACTGAAGGTAGTTTCTCAATCAATGACTTTCTAATAAGAAGCAAGATAGGTTCCCAAGCTCAGAGGTGTTATATGGACACATGGATTTGAAGTTTGACACATATGGCCTCTTCTAGAAGGCACTGGACATGTGGACATTCCAGAACATTGATAAATTAGCTCCCATTTGACCAACACACTCTTGAATGTTGGGAAGTTCTTTGTAGAGCACCCTTGAATGGAGGGAGCTGCATATGCAACGTAGTTAGTCCCTTGAGAGGCAGCATTGGTGAGCTCATAAGTGATATAACATATAATTCAAACCTGGGAACCTTGAAATAGAAGTCATGAATGGTTTTTTCTTGTCTTAGGGCATGTAGCAACTGAAATGATAGGGGATGATAGACCCTATTTCATTGGTCCTAGGGATGATGTTTAGTTTGAACAGGTCATTGCGAATGATGCCCAAATTGATCTATAGCAATTATATAATGTTCCAAAGGAAATATGCGATGGAGTGGGACCCATTCACCCGCATTACAATCCTTTTTCTTCTCATTTTCCTTTAAAAACGTTAGAAATTACCTTTTCTTCCTTTTCCACTCTATATTGCTACTTTACCTTTTCTTTCACCATTGTACCATTGTTTTAACTCCACTTCCCATCTCCCCGATTGTGATTAAAGTGGGTCAGTCCCCTTGACACGTCACTCTTTCCCCTCGCCATCCATCGCACATCGCAAATATTACCACTTACTGTTAAAACGCCCGCAAGGTATTTCTTTTAACTTGTGATGTGGTTGGGCCCCACCACAACATCTCCACCCCCCACTCCGCATCCATTTGAAATAAGTTTAAATACATTGAAATATCATATAAAACATCATAAATGTACCTTACCACTTAAACATTCACCGCTTGATAACTTCACCGACGATGTGGGCCCCATATTTCCACATCATCCTCTAATCGACGCACTTCGCACTTCACATCCATTATAGTTTACCTTCACTGGTAAATGTTAAAACTTGCAATCTGGAGGCTGCAGTTGGGTCCCATCTTCCTCCATGTCACTCTGCCCTCCCTGCACTTCACACTTCGCATCCCTCAGAGTTTACCTTCAGTGCTAAATGTTAAAACTTGCGATACGCAAACTGCAGTTTGGTCCCACCTGAATTGCCACGTCGACTCTGTACTTTGCATCACATTGCCGAAACTATTTTTTATAGCTTAAACTCTAAAATGTGTGAAATGTGATAATGCCACGGATGTGATAAAGTTTAGGAGTAAAATTTAAAGGTTTTTAGGTCCGTTATGTTGAGTTTTTTCGTTGTTTTGCTTAGAAAAAGGGTTAAAACATGACGAAAGGCTCAGGTAGAAAAGAGATACTGAGGTCGAGTCGAGCAAGGCATTCTTACATGATGGTTATGTTATAATGGAATAACGGACTTATAATGGAAATAAGACCCAACAAAGAATGTAAGAATGGGAGGTTGAGTCGGGCAAAGGGCGTTCATACAAGACACATCAGCATAATCACCCAAATCAATGAAAAGTGGCCAGCACTGCACAAATTTCATTACCCAATGACGGTTTACTGAAAACAGAGAAAAATTTCGGAGCCATCATGGTTTTCCTCTTCGTGACCATCACAACTACCTCCAAGCTTATTGTTTGATCTCCCGAAGAGCCATAGAAGCATTTTTTTCCATTAAGAGTTGCCCAACATTAATTCTACAAGTGGTGTTGTTGTTAGAGACTTATGTTCAGGCCTTGCATGGCCACACTTGTCTGTTTTTTGTTAAATTGTAATCAATGAAATATTTCCAAGTAAGATAGGGAAAATGAATTAGTATTTAGTTAAATGCTGACTGCCTTAGTAGTATCAGGGATTGGATATTGTTAGCCCCTACATTGGAAGAACTACTATATTGGAGCACTGTAATTTTGGAGAAAAACATCAATAATCAAAGACCATTGATAGGATTCTTGAGTTGTGTCAAAATGGTGATGTGCTACTTCTCTATTTAAATGTTTCCGTTGTTTTCTCTGCTGTGTATCTGTTCATCTAATTGTAAATCAAAAATTTTATATTAAGATTTGTTGTCAGAGCACCTTAATTCTGTCTGCATTTACAATCTGAATGCTTTTTGCTGAAGTCTGATTAAATAATTCTTAATTGCTCTTTAGTCACTACTGAACCTCACTCTTTCTTTCACCTCATAATTCAGACAACTTTTAAGACCCATTCAGAATAGCTAGCTTGCCCTGTCATGCTCTTGAATGTTGATGTTCCCTTCCAGACTTTTGACTCCATAGCCCAATGGAATAGCTTCTGCAATTCTATCTATCCACTCACACAATCAATCAAACAAAAAATCCTCATAATCTCTATAACTAGCCTAATATCAACACTTATAATCATCAAGTTAAATCATAAAAAATAGAGAGAGCCCTCTATGAGTCTAGGAAGGCTAGGTCCTGGACTCCAAAGAGGTTTGATGTTGTCCTTCGTCATTTTTTCTTGCCAATATTACAAATTACGGAGTGACAACATGATCAATTAGCTTTGAAATTTTATAATAAAACTCATAAATCTAAAAATTGGATAGGAGATCTAAATTAATTATTCATTCTAAGCATACTCCAAATTTCAATTGGATTTGTCTCAAAATTTGCTAAAATAATTTATTTAAAAAAAAAATTCTAGAAATCGAACTGAAGATATCTCACAAACCAAGAATTGGGTTCTCGTAATTATTTTACATGAATTACATAGTATTATGATGAAAAATCCCTGAAAATTTCATCCCAATTCGCTTTACGGTTTTCGAGAAAATTAAAATCATCAGCTACAATAATTTCAATTATATATCAATATCCATACATTGGATCAATCTGGGTTTCTGTGTGCAAAAGCATTAGGACCCTAGTAACCCTCATAAACAATTTCAGCCTAATCTGATTTGTAGATTGTGAGAAAATTGTTTGTGAAGTTTACAACAATTTTGATTATATCTCGAGATTCATGCATTGGATCGATTTGATTTTTGGTGTGAAGGAGCATGAGGACCATAGGAAATTTCATAAAACATTTCAGCTCAATCCAATGGATAATTTGTGAAAAAATGACCCACTATTTTTTTTGTAACACACCTTGTAACAACCCACAACAAAAAAAAGTAAAATAAAATAAAAAAGTAAAAATTTATGAATTGTATCTTCAATGTTTTCCCAATTTTTATAGAATAAATTGGTTGTGAGATCCATTCTTTTTGGCGAGAATATGAGTTCAATTGAAAATAAAATATTTTGGTGGCATGAAATTGATTGACAAGTGCACTTAGACACTTTATTTTTTCGTAAAAAATTTTGAATTTGTTTTGGTAGGCATTTGTAAAATTGTTGTCTCGTACATCAAATTTGTAGAATGACTAATATTTTTTAACTTTAACTAACGTTTTTTGGCTTTTATTTCACAAATTTGAATTTTTGTTTATTGGTAAGCCTTTGAATTTTTAAAAGAGAGATCATGAGTTCAATTCCAATAAAAGCTAAAATTTGTTAACTATTCCACAATTTTGACAATCCTTAACTATGCAACAATTTCACTACCATGTGGCAACATTGGATTGGTCCACGTGGCAACATATTATTGATCAATATTACATATTCATTTCCTAGTTGTGCATCATGTAACCTTTAAAATTCAGCTCACCATGTCCACATCCACATGGCACTCCCTGGTGCTGCCACGTGCCACTCATGCACAATTTTTTTTTTTGCTATTTCATAAAAACTTCAGAAGGGCACAAATTTTTCATACGATTTCCATTTTAGGTGATTCAAACATCGTTGGAAATATCTTGGTTAGATTTACGCAATGAGATAGGTTTCATCAACATTCGAGACAATAAAAATTTGGTCATTTTGTTTATGGATTTTAAAGCAATTGGACTTGAAAAAAACATTAAATCCTTAAAATCATGTTTGTGATATAAATTTTATTTAAATTTTTTTTTGAATCACTAAAATTGGGCATCAAATGAAGACATTATAAACAAAATACTGACGGGTTGTCCAAGGTACGACTTCTTGGCAACTAAAAGTGCATTTAAATTTTCTTGAATTTGTTTCTTGAATTTGTTTTATTAGTACTATTTCTAAGTTTTTTTGTACATATATCAAGATGGAGAGAGACTGGTCACCTCTCTCTCTCGATAGACTTACATTTTAATGCAAAAAAAAGTGCTATGTTTTTGCAGGTTCCAGGACACTATGAAAGAAGATCAATATATGCACGAGAAGACCAAGTTTCTTTCAGAAAAGCATGATCATTTCATGCCAAATCTGATTCATTACACCATTTCTACTAAAAAAAATACCAAATTTACCGATACTACTCATTCCAAGCCTGCAGACGATCCATAACTGTCCATCTCCATACTAAAAAAAGAAAAACTCTTTTCCCTTCTCAATTTTCATAATTTCCTACTTCATTTTCACTCACCCTTCCCAAAAATAAATTCATTTCAACTCCATTACAAAGTTGAGTCACCCCATTTTCCTTTTCATTCATGTCCAATAAACCTTGCTCCAATGCCAAATTTTCATCCATAGTCCTTCAAAGTATTATTATACACTCGTGTTAGATGATGGAGGATTCATTAAGGCTTTCCTTCTAACAATTTTTGACCCATCGACTCTGACACATCATCTGGGATCAAGACTAGAGATATTTCAATTACCTTGAGGCTTGCATGCCTTAATGGCAAGTTCTCTAACCAATAAACATTTTGAATACATCAATGTCCCATGTTTGTCAGATCTTCTAGGTGACTTGACTTCGACACATCTATTCATACCTAGTAAGATGTACTTGGACATCTTGACTCTCATTGATATCAATGGTGATTAGTTTTGTGTTGGTTAATGACATACATTAATGGCTAGTAATCCAATGATTTCTTTCTATGTTCGACATCGACACATTTACTCACATAGATAAGAATTATGCCATTGAGAGGGAACGATTGAAGACTAC
Organism: Pinus albicaulis; assembly: GCA_034641835.2. NCBI lineage: Eukaryota > Viridiplantae > Streptophyta > Pinopsida > Pinales > Pinaceae > Pinus > Pinus albicaulis. The sequence continues at coordinate 883,216,333 of CM076580.1, forward strand.
ATGACTTTAGTAGTTTGAAACAAGACTCAATTCAACAACCATAGAAATAAATATTCCAATCTCATCCTCAATTCATACAACCAGGAGAAAAAATAAGTAGATCAGATCCTTTTGCTTCATATTCCATGATCCAGCAGAAGCAACCACACTCTTCTCGATATACATAGCTTGTCCATTTTTCAGGTAAGTGAAGGTATGTTGTTTTATAATATTTAATCATGTAATTCCTTAAATACTAAAATTGTGATTTTGTAAAACCCCTCACCACATTCATATTCCCTTTCTCATTTGACAAAAAATGAAAACACCTAAAGTTGGGGGGAAGGGATATTCATATTTCATGCCACATGTCACATTTCATTTCATTATAACCAACATATTTTTTCCATTAAACTATTATTGCATTTTGATTCCAAAAAGTTTATATGTTTTTCAAATTGATGATCAAATTAAATGGCTAATAGTCACTATGGAGCTTAAAAAAAAAAAAAAAACAAATCTCAATGTTTTCAAGTATTTTGATGCAACAAAAAAATAACAAAAGTATTGTTACACAAGAACCAATACTCATAAAATTTTGTTTTTCACACAAGAACTAACCATAAAAATATGTTTCAATCAAATATATTTCAAAGTACACCTTAGAAAAAGAATAAAGATATCAAATGATATAAGTATGCAAAGTTAAAATGGAATCATACAAAGCCAAAGCTCATAAAGAAAACAAAACATTTCAAGAATATTAACTTATGACTAAGGGAATCAATGCAATAGTTGCATGAGGACATGCAATATCTTTAGTTGAGGGGTATGTCGAGTCTCCAAAATGTCATCCACTTTTACCCACATTTCCATGATTTTACCCTCATTCCGTAATTTCGTAGCTACATAACCCTACATTAAGTAACCATTTTCATGATCATATGGGTTTAGAATTATATCATCCAAAGTCATTTCTTTTAAGTAATCTAAGTGAATTTGTGATTAAATATTATAAAATTAACATGTTTTCATATATACATGAAAGTGGTATAATTTTTGTGATATTGTAGGCCCACTTGGAGATTCTAGAAGAGTCCTACTTGGCCTTCTAACTACAAATTCGAATTTCAAATTCCAACAAATGAGGATTTGTAGAGTATTTGAAGAAGATATAGATCATTAAGGTAAGCACATTCAATGGAGAAGAATAATGGATGTTTTGATATGTGTCCTTATAAAAACTATGAGATAATTGGAGAGGATTTGTATTTTATATTTCTAGGAGATTGGTTGTAACCACATGAGATAAATGTGGATTTATGAGAGATTGGAGGGTCTATAGTTATCATTAATTTTTGTATAAATAGGAGTGAACCCTTCATAAAAAGGGTAGAAAATGGTTGGTTGTAAATTATTAGTTGTTAGAGACTAGAGGTAGATAATGGCTAGTTGATATTTGGAGGTTCCAAGTTACATTAAAGATGTGATATGTAAAGTGAGGAGAGAGAATTATTGTAACCTCTTTAAATCATTTTATGAAATACATACTTCCACTTTGATCTCCAATATGTGATAGTTTTTCAGTGTGCTTTCCGAGGAACGGAGGTCCCCCATCAACCCCAGTTTGCATACCTTTGTACATATTGGTAACATAGTTTAGTTATGTTATTTCATTTCTTTTCAGTGTGTTTCCATTTTATGCAAGAGTGGTTTTCCTTTCAACAAAGTGTGATTTACTTTTCAGTAGGTGTGAGTGTGATTTCAATTTAGAAATTCATTTATGCAAGCGTGGTGTGATTTAAATTATGCAAGAGTGAAGTGATTTCAATTATGCAAGAGTGGTTTGATTTTATTTATGCAAGTGTGGTGTGATTTTAATTTTACAAGAATGATTTCAATTTCATGCAAGTGTGATTTCAATTTATTTATATTTAGTTTTATTTGGCTCAAATTATATTGATTTAATTTATTTTGTAAATAGTTTTAGTTGCATTAGATTAATCTAATTTGAAAGATAACCACCCAATACATATAATGAAAGTATACCTCGTCAGTTTATGAAATCCCAGGTTGAAAATTAAATGATAGGGATTTAACTAACCGTTAAATCACCCAACAATGTTATTGATTGGTCTATATTGCAGGTGGAACTAGAAGGAGAATTTCAGCTGGAACCTCAGTGTGTTTTACAGAGAAAGATGCTCATGCTCCATAATTGAGCAATCAAGTAGGTTAAGGTGCAGTGGAAGAAATTTGGGCCCGATGAAGCTACATGGGATATGGTTGATCAGATGCAAGCTATGTAACCTTCATTATATGTCGGTTGAGGTCAAGAAATTTTGGTATATGTACATATTTATGTATGGTTTTTATTCTAAATACCATAATGAACTATGTTATAAAGCCCCAATAAGTGGTATGCTTGTCATGTGTTAGGTCCCTATATTACTAGTATAGTCCCTTATTGTTGTTAGTGTAACCCCCTTATTGCTATTATTGTACCCTTGTAACCCTCATATTTCTATTATTGTGCCCTTAAATTATTATTGTTAGGTCGGCTAGGATTACATTGTGGCCCCATGGACTCCTATATATAGAAAGGTGGTTTTGTAATTTGAATCATCCAAGAATTGTTCATTCATGTAATGTATTGGAGGTTTCCCCCTCGAAGTGGCCTATTTCTAAGGCATTGATATCTCTTTTCTTCTCTTTTTGGAGCTGGTTTCACAACATTTGGTATCAGAACTTTGAGATTCGGGTTTTGCTGCTCCAAATAGGTCATCATGGAATTTTCGCTATAAAGTTTTTTCTACAAAGGCTCAAAATCTAAAATTTTTAAAGTGCGAAGCCAAAATCTTGAGGAACATCGTTGCAAAATTTCAGAGCTTGGTTCACAATATTTTCGAAGATATGATCTGTGCAAGTTAGGTCATTTTCCAGGCTCCTAAATTTAACCTAAACAGGTCATCGTGGTATTTTCGTAATAACGTTTTTTCTACGAAGGTTAATAAGCTTAAATTTTTAGAGTGCAAAGCTACAATCCTGAGGAACATCATCGCAAAATTTTAGATATTTGTTCGCAATATTTTCAGAGATATGATTTGTGGAAGTAAGGGATTTTTGAGGCTTATGAATTTCATCTCAAAGAGGTGATCGTGGGAGAATCTTCATAGCTCTCTCTCTGAGCATCGGATTGGAATACTATAAAAATTGGCCGAAGTACACGGACTTTAGTTTTCAATCTATCAATTTCAGAGCCAAAGGATGAAACAATGACACGTGGCAAGTCGTACAATGTTTCTCTACTGACCTAGTCCAAAATTGGGTCATTGTGGGGGATTGAACATAACTTTGTTTTGAAGAATCCAAATCAGATCAGACATGTGGAATTTGAAAGAAGTTTCAGGGGGCTACTATAGGGCTGAATTTCATATATTGATGATACACAATTATAGAGATAATTTAGTTTCAATATCGAGTTCCTCAAAAGCAAGTAAAAGGTGTGTATTTTTTTTCTGAATTGCATAAATCTTGTTTGAAGAATCAAGTTGAATTGATTCCAAGGGCATATTGTAGAATAGATATCAATATTGGATTCTAAAATGGCCACTAAAAATAATTCAACACCCATTAAGCCTTTAGAAAGCTATACTATGACTCATGAAGACGAAGAATGGCAACATGACATATCAAAATTACAAGAGCAAGTTCAAAAAATTTCGCTCTCGCAAAGAGCAAAAAAAAATGACATGGAAGTTTTGAAGAAAGGCATGGAAAATAAGATGGATGGTTTGAAGAAATGCGTGGAATCTAAGATGGATGGTTTGAAGAATGGCATGGAATCTAAGATAGATGGCATGGAAGCTGGCATGGAATATAAGATGGATGACATGGAAGCTAAGATCGATGAGAAAATGGAAAACATGAAGAATGATCTAAAAGTAGACATGGAAGGTTTGACAAAGTTGATACAATAAATGTTTCCTAATGGTGAAAATATAGTAGAGGAAACTCATGATGAGAACAAAATAAATGTTAATCGTGATTTCATAAAATCTAATGTTAGCAGGAAGAACCACCATATTCCAAATATGGATATGAGGAAGTTTGACGGAAAGGATCCTGTAACATGGATACTACAGATGGAGCAATATTTTTATCTCCATAATTTTCAAAACACACAAAAGGTACGCATTGCAACTTTACATTTAGAACAAAATATATATGTATGGTATCGATGGCTTTGCTCCCATAAAAAAATTGTCACTTGGTCAATTTTTACGAAGGAAATGATAGCACATTATGAGGATACAAAGATAAACACCTTCTTTAGCCAATTGATAAATCTCAAACAAAAGGGTTTAATGGGGGAGCACATTGAGGACTTCCAAAAATTGAATATAAGGGTAACTGATATTTCAGAGGAACACAGGATTGATCTCTTCATAAGTACTTTAAAGGATAACATCCAACATGAAGTTCGTGTTTTGGAACTTGATTCATTGGAGAAGGAATTCAGGTTGGCCAGAAAAATTGAATGTAAAATTATGGCGACAAGGAAGCCTACCACTCACTTCTATAAAGAGGTAAGTGTTGCTACTCCTAGATTTTCACAACCTACAAGGTTGACACCAGAACAATTAGAAGAAAAAAGAGCAAAATGGATTTGATATAGTTGTGATAGCAAATACACTAAAGGTCATAAGTGTGTTGAGAATAAATTATTTTACATATATTGTGAAGAGGAAGAATAAAATGAACAAGAATCTTCAAAAGAAGAGGGTATACACCTCGAAATTACCCTAGAAGAGGAAGAAATGAGTTCGACCATATCGTGTAATGCATTGGCAGGAATTACCACTACTTAAACTCTCAAGATAGAAGGACATATCAAGAAAAAAAAGGTAATAGCGTTGATTGATTCAGGTAGTACCCATAATTTTATTCATTGTAAGGTAGCCAAGGAATTGAATTGTTTCCTATACCCAGCACCAAAATGTCAAGTGATGGTTGCAAATGGAGGAACTATAAATTGCTGCGGAAAATGCCATAATATAAAGCTAACCATGGGGGAATATGTATTGACTAGTTCAATGCTTTCCATTCCTATGGGAGCTGCTGATGTTGTACTAGGAGTACAATGGTTACAATCTTTGGGGATGGTAGCTTTTAATTTTCAAGAAATTTTCTTGAAATTTTATTCATAAGGAAAGGAAGTTGAATTACGAGGTATTTCAGGGAAGCTAGCAAAGATAATAAGCTCTAATTTCATGACAAATCTTCTAAAGAAAGAACAACGAGGCGTAATTGCACAATTATGCTCACTAGAAGTTCCAACATCAAAATCATCTATTTCTGCAGATCTCCAACAAGTCTTGGAAAATCATTCCAAGGTGTTTGAAACCCCCAAAGGACTCCCACCTATTCGTGATCATGATCATGCTATTCATTTGATTCAGGGAAGTGTTCCTCCAAACATCAGGCCTTATAGATATCCTTATGTCCAAAAGAGAAAAATTGAACGTATGATTGCAGAAATGTTAGAGGCGGGTATAATTAAATCTTTTCAAAGTTTTTTCTCTGCTCCTGTAGTATTGGTACACAAGAAGGATGGATCATGGTGCATGTGTCCAGATTATAGGGAGCTCAATAAGCTCACCATTAAAGATAAATTTCCCATTCCTGTGATTGATGAATTATTGGATGAATTCCATGGAGCAATTTATTTTACCAAGTTGGATCTTCGTTCAGGATATCATCAAATTAGAATGAAGATTGAAGATATTCAGAAATAGCATTTCGAACTCATGATGGTCATTATGAATTTTTTGGTCATTCCTTTTGGCCTTACCAATGCACCTTATACATTTCAAGGGTTGATGAATTCCACTTTCAAACCCTTTCTTAGAAAATTTATGCTAGTATTTTTTGATGATATACTAATCTACAATAGGTCTTGGAAGGATCATGTTCAACATGTTGACAGGGTGCTCAAACTATTGCAGGAGAAACAATTATATGCAAAAACATCCAAATTTTTATTTGGAGTACAAGAGGTGGAATATCTAGGTCATATTGTATCTCAGGGTGTTAAGGTAGACCCTAACAAAATTAAAGTGATTAAGGAATGGAAAGTCCCCACAACCATAAAGCAGTTGAGAGGATTTCTCGGGTTAACAAGGTATTATCGAAAGTTTGTTAATAATTATGGGAGAATAGCAACACCTCTAACAAAATTATTGAAGAAGGATGCATTTTCATGGACTCCTAAAGCAACTAAGGCCTTTGAACATCTTAAAGAGGAAATGTGCCTAGCACGAGTCTTAGCTATGCCAGAATTCGCAAAAACCTTTATTGTGGAATGTGATGCCTTAGGAAATGGAATTGGTGCTGTTTTAATGAAAGAAGGAAGACTCATTGCTTTTGAAAGTCGTCCAATCAAACGAAAGTATTTACAAAAACCTATTTATGGGAAGGAAATGTTAGAAATACTGCATGCACTAAAGAAATGGATAACTTACTAATGGGAAGACACTTCATGGTAAAAACTGATCATGATAGTATTAAACACTTTTCGGAAGAAAGAAAATCTTCAGAAGAGCAGTAAAAATGGGTCACAAAGATGTTGGGTTATGACTTTGAAATAATCTACAAAAAAGGGAAGCTAAATTTTGTTGTAGATGCACTCTCAAGAAAGAATGAAGAGGTGGAAGAATTTCTTTGTGCCATTTCTATTATCCAACCAGATTAGATAACCAAAGCAAGGGATGAATGGAAGAAGGATGAAGAAGTGTGGACACTCATTCAAAAGTTGCAGCAAGATCCTAGTACATCTGATACATTTAGTTGGAAAAATGATTCCTTATGGTACAAAGATCGTTTATATCTTTGTAAGAATTCCCAACTAAAGCAAAAGTTTCTTTTGGCATTGCACACTTCTCCTTTAGGAGGACACTCAGGATTTTTAAAAACTTATCATAGGGTGAAGAAATATTCTTTTTTGGGATGGCCTTAAATCTGATATTCAAAATTTTGTGGCGAAATTTTTGGTTTGCCAAAAAAATAAAGTTGAGACAATTAATACCCCGAGTCTTCTACAACCTTTATCCATTCCAAGTCAACATTGAGAGGATATTTCAATGGATTTTATCACAGGTTTACCTAAGTCAGAAGGAAAGAGTGTCATCATGGTGGTAGTTGATAGACTTACCAAGTATGCACAATTTTGTGCATTATCTCATCCATTTAAAGCAAGTACAGTTGATACTACATTTATGGACACAATTCAAAAGCTACATAGAAACCCAAGGGTTATTGTGAGTGACAAAGATCCCATTTTTACTAGAAATTTTTGGACGGAGTTATTTTCTTGTTTGGGTACTCAATTAGCTCATAGCTCATCTTATCATCCTCAATCCGATGGTCAAAATGAGATAGTAAATAAATTTTTGGAAGGATATCTTCCTTGTTTTGTATCTGATAAACAAACACAATGGTTCAAGTGGTTACCTCTAGCTGAATGGTGGTATAACACTTCCTTCCATACTGCAGCAAAAACGACCCCATTTATGGCACTTTATGTATATCATCCACCATCCATCACATCATATTTAAGAGAAAATTTGAAGGTTCAAGCAGTGGAAGATCACATCGAGCATCAACAAGAAGTTCTCCAACTCTTAAAGGAAAACCTGAATTTCGCACAAAATCGAATGAAACAATAGGCGGATCAACATCACAGCGAGAGAAGTTTTTATGTAGGAGACTGGGTATTTTTACGGCTACAACCATACAAAAAAATTTCCCTCAATCAAGCTAAGAAGGATAATAAATTATCGCCAAAGTACTATGGTCCTTACAAGGTGTTGCAAAATATTGGTACTATGGCATACAAATTGGAGCTTCCTGCTTCTTCATGAGTGCATCCAATTTTCCATGTTTCATGCTTAAAGAAGGTTATATGTGAAAATCTTCCAGTTCAAACAATATTTCCAGAACTTGATGAGGAAGGAAAAATCATATTGGAACCTGAAGCGGTCACGGAAACAAGAACTCGACAGCTATGGAATCGATCAATTTCAGAGTATCTCATCAAGTGGAAGAACTTACCCGCTGAAGATTCTACATGGGAGGATGAGAATTTTATATAGAAGCACCTAGAGCTAGTCAAGCATTGAGGACAACACTTTTTCGAAGGAGTGGGGCATGTTAGGTCCCTATATTACTAGTATAGTCCCTTATTGTTGTTAGTGTAACCCCCTTACCTTTGTAACCCCCATATTGTTATTATTGTGCACTTAAATTATTATTGTTAGGTTGGCTAGGATTAAATTGTGGCCCCATGGACTCCTGTATATATAAAGGAGGTTTTTTAATTTGAATCATCCAAGAATTGTTCGTTCATGTAATGTATTGGAGGTTGGCCCCTCGAAGTGATCTATTTCTAAGGCATTGATATCTCTTTTCTTCTCTTTTTGGAGTTGCTTTCACAACATCATGTTGCTAGGTATTTCATGTTGGTTTGATTTTCAGTGGGTTTTTCATTGTAAATACTACAACAATCTAAGTTATAAATATCCATGGGAAGTATGTTTTACTTTCAGGGGTATTTTTGGTTGTATGTTTCATTGAACACTAAGGATGGTGTTCCCTAAGGGAGAGGGGTCTATAACATCCTCAGGTTAAAAATATATGTAATAAAGTTTATAAAGGAAAAATAATAACCAAGGTCATGAGCCACTTATTCCAAACTGAATGTTGCTCAAAACATAGTGACAGGGATGACGTGTAATTAATTAATGGCTATGAAAATTGGCAAATGCAATAACAAAGGTTTTGGAAAGGCATGAGCCATTTATTAGCATTTTATTTATGAAAATAATGGAAAATAGGAGAAAAGGAAGGTGAAGGGTCACAAGTTGCATGTTAGGAGGAAAATGAAGGAAAAATAATGGAAGATGAAGAAATTAGAGGCCTCAATGATAAAAAGTCTTCTGAGGATCAGTTCATATCTTTTGTCAGTTTTAGCTTGGATCTCTCTCTCTTCTATTCTCTCTCATACTCATGGACACAGATAGTTTTCTTGGAGCACTCTTGGAAGAGTGTGGTTACTTGGGATTTGGATCAACAAGGAAAAGGAAAAGTAGGAATGTGTAAGAGGACAACAAGATTAGAAGATGCAATGAGTTTACTTTGCAGGTACCAAGTTTCATGTATGACTAGATTGCTAGTTTTTATATGCATGTGATTTTTTGGTTATGATTTGTCATTGGCATGGAGGATTTCCTAGATCGATAGTGGTATTTTCTAACCTTTCCATTTCCTAGATAGCTATCGTGTTGTGGGTTTTCCAATTTGTTTCTCATTGGTGCTCATGTTCCATATGGTTGTGGGTTGAGTTACTAGTTCCTAGAGCCTTGGTTGGACAAACACTCTAGAAGCCCTGTAACATCTTAGGTTGAGTTACTAGTACTGGAAGCCTTGATTGGGTGTTGGCTTGAGGGGTCTTGACCCATGTTCATAGTTTATTGAGAAAAAAACAAAACCTCCAACTACTAGCTCTTTCAGCAATGACCTACTTGCGTAGATCAAAGTCTCACCCGAAGCAGTATGGAGAGGTGTTGGAACCAGGTTTCCACACCCTAAGGAAGAAAATAATGAAGTGGTCCTAAGCATATAGATTATAGACTTATATCGATGATAAACAGATGTGCGCAATACTTAACAGAATAAGACAGAATCACAGATCGCTTTCGCACAGATAAAGCATAACAAAATCAAATCCAGATCTAAAAAAAAACGTAATCACTTAAGCAGATTTATCAATCGTAAATATGTATACATAACCATAACAAATATCCTCACGCAATGATTAAAAATAAACATAGAAACAGTGTGATCTCAACCACAACAAAAACAGTAGATAAATAACTTAGATCAATAACACAATAACTTCACCAAAACTATGCTTTCTATTAATTCAGATCCTTTAAATACATTAGACTTTCCTCTTACACATAACCCTTCTGCGTACATAGCCAGCGGAGTCCATACACAACCAAGAATAGGTCTCCATGCACATAGCTAGGAGGATACATTCTACCCAACCCAGACTTACCAAAGTGTATTACAGAAGCATAACACTTAGATATAAAACATTACATGATCTCTTACTTAGACTTGATCGATCTATTTATATTCTTTTAGCGCGTAGATAATATGGTATCAAACCATGGTTTAAGGCCCAAAGTTTACCCTTAAACCCATTTACATCCAAAATAGGGACTTTTATCCACCCCAAATCCCCTTGAATCATTCATGTAGCACACATATACAAGCTTATACAAAATTACATAAAAAAAACTACCCCATGGGAGCCCTCTCCAACAGGCCCCCAACACAAACATGTGAATTGTCCCGAGTCACTGAGCCGTCTTCTCCTTTAGCTTGGCTTGGAGCACACTGACAAAATATTTCAAAGGGAGCACCATTTCCAAACTTTTCGTTGCAACTCCCTATGCTTGATGAACTAAATTCTTCATGGTGGGCCCTTCAATGGCCATTTCGATGTTGCATTGTGTCTGCTAAATTGTTTTGAAAGTGTTGTCCAACGTATGTGAAAGTTGAAGAGCTTCCTTAGCCCATGGTTGCATACATGCCTCCAGCAGTTGTTCCTTTATGTGCATGTCTTCAATTTTTGTATGTATCACCCGTCACTCCTGCGGATGAACTAGGTGTTGTGTAAGAACCAGGATCGACGACATTGTCCGGATCTCTTCAAAATATTGTTCCTTTTGATACAACTCATCGTGTAGCTGCTAAACGACTAGATAATTTTGCACGAATTTCCATACATCGATAGTGTCATCTAACAGACTATCACACGGGGCGAATGTATCAACGATACTATCTCTAGCTTGTTTCACTTCGATAGCTCTTTGCGCGCGAACCTCTGATGGAGTCTCCAACTACATTTTGTTTGCAGATCTGCAATTTGATGTTCATATTTGGCCCTGAAGGTCTGCACCTCAGCACATTATGCCTTCAAAGCTGCAAACATTCCTTCCAAACTTCCTTCTGGTGCAGTTGTGGTGAGGACTGCTAGAACATCACGACATACTTGATGGATTTTTTCCTCTAGAGCAATGCGCAGGGCTTTGGCTACGCAGTATGATGCTTCTTCTACTTGCTATTTTTGGTGTGCTTCTTTAGCCTGCTTATGAGATTCCATTGTAGTAGTGTGAGTAGCATCTTCTCTAAACTGAATTTTATCTGTGATCATCATATGCATCAAGTGCAGATTTCCTGCTGGTAAAATAGAAATATTAATATTTATATCACCTATAACACGGAATTGGGCGTGTCTGATGGTGTCCACCTGAATGGTTGGTGCGGGGATTTGCACAAGGCAAGCATCCCTAGTGGCTGGTAATGCAACATATAATGGTTGTGTGCTTGTGAATTTCTTGCTTGTATGGCTTTCCTAAGCTACGCTCGCTTGTATCTAGCTTGTTTGCTTCTTCAGTTCTTTTATCCCCACCTGAAAAATCTCCAGTGCGGTCTTGTACTACACCTCCATGTCAATCCAATGATCCTTGATCATAGACGTGAATGTGTTATCAAGTTTTTGGATATCTTCCTCCGTCAACGTCAAGACCTCCTGGCCAACATCTTTGGATCCCTTTCTATTTTTTCTTGATCCACCAATGACCTGAGAGGCGCACTTGGTTCCCTTGGATGTCTCTGCTTTTACTGTGTCCTTCCGTGCAAACCCATTATTCTTTGGCTCAGTCTCTTTTTTGAGGTCAATTGTCTTGCCCGTGGTGGTTGGAATTGCTTCTTTCTCAACAAGCTTCTCCATCAATTTCTCTATTGTTTTGGTTGGTTGAGTGCCAATACGCGACTTTAACAGTGTGACAGGTGTCAACCATGTTGGTGGCCATTCAACACTAACTATGAGAAAATCATCTTCCATCACTAAGTATCGTAACTCGTACCAAAATACCTCCATGGTGCCTTTCACATGGATGCGCATGTTGTGGAATGTAGCCTTGAAGTCAGCTACCATCTTGTACTGATCATATAATGTGGACGACAGTCACGGTTTTTCCTGTACAACTTGATAAAGGGTAACATCATAAATAACCCAAAATATTTTGTTTTCCTTCATGTGCATGGGATCTGATGAGTTCCACAATGTGGCATAGCACACAGCCTCGCACATCTGAGGCTCAATCTCTGGAAACTGGGTTTCCTTGGGGGTCTTCCACCCAAACATCACAATTAACAACAAGAACCAAGAATAATGGAATTTCTTTCCTTCCTCCTATGCATCACACACATTTTCGAGGAATTCCTTGCACAGATAGCTAGACTAGTAATAAATAAATCTCTTCTTGCACTATCCAGTGAGAGAAATGACGTGTGCAGGCACATCTTTTGGTCTGCATTTGCGCATCATCTTGCAGGAAAATATGAGTGTGTCCCCATAAATGACACAACGGCCCCAAATTTGGAAAAATCCCTTCATTAAATGCAACCTAGACACTCCCATAAATGGTAATAAAGCTTTCTTTTCCAGATTTACTCTTCCAACGACTAGTTTTTAACACCTTTGTGACCCAGTCAAACTCCTTGCGCAGCTACTGCGTGCACGCGCACCTTACTGTGCATCCGCCATCCCATCTCCACGGGTCTGATACTCCGACCATATAGTCATTTGGTAGGCACAGAGTCATCCCAATACGGCTTCAAATGACTTCAATTGGCATACCCAGGAAGGCACTCTCCGCTCCATGTGGCCTGGCAAACTGCACCTCCATTAGTGATTTCCTTAACAACATAGGGACCTAGCCAGTGCATATTCAATTTCCCTAGGTGGTGCACAAAATTTTTGTCATATAGTAAGACCAAATCATCATCCTTGAATACCTTTCTCCTGATATGGATATCATGCCATGATTTTTCACATGATTTTTGAACCTGCTGGTGATAATTTGCAATAAATCGATCTTCTTCTAGAGCAACCAAATCCGACAACCAGTCTTCCAGAGCATATTCTTCAACCATATTGGTGAATGCTACAATGCGTAGACTAGGAATAATGAAATCCATTAGCAACACAGCTTCTTGCCCATATACCATCCTGAAAGGTGTCCTTCCAGTCAACTTCTTGTAGATGGTCCTATATGCCCAGATAATTGTTGGCACTTTCTCATCCCAATCATTTCGGTTAGCATTGCACACCTTGGTCAGCACATTTTCCACTATCTTATTGAATGCTTCAACCATGCCATTCGCCTAAGAATGATAGGGAGAGCTCTTTTGATGACACATATTGACTTCTTTTGTCAATGCTTCAAAGGTGTCATTTACAAAATACATACCCTGATCGCTTATCAAAATCTTACTACAACCAAATCGAGTCACAATAGTCTAAAATATAAACTGTGCAACTATATCACCAGTACAATCCTTCACAGGTTTGGCTTCAGCCCATATGGTGACATAATCCGTCACAGTGATAATGTAGTGCGCACCACCCTTCTTTCCTGGAGGATTGATAGGTCCCACAAAATATATAGCCCAGTTCTCAAAATCTTGCAGTGAAATCTAAAGATTCAAGGGCATCTCATTGCAGTGTGATGGATTTCTTGTCCTCTTGCATACATCACATGCACGACAAAGCGCATAGGCATCATTATGCAATGTGGGCCACCATAACCCAACTCGCAAAATATTTTTCACAGTAGCCTTACATGCATAATGACCACCGAAAACCCCTCCATGAGATTCATTTAGGATTGCATGTCTCTCATACTCTAGGACATATCTTTGTAGAACTTCATCTGCACCCATTTTGTACAACTGACTAGCAATAATGGTGAAGTCCACTACGTGCACTACGAGTGCTTTCTTCTGCTGAACTGTATATTCGTCAGGCACGCATCCAGTAGTTAGAAACTGAATGATATTTTGGAAATTATCATCAACCAACTTTATCGCAAAAAAAATGCGCATTTGTAATTCCATCTTCCAAATTTGTAGGTTCTTCACCCATTTCAATGCATGACAGATGGTTTGGCCCATCATTCAGTCTCCCTGGTTTTACCATAATATCAAAATAATATTCCTAGAATAATAACAACCACCTACAGATATTCCCCCCCCAACGCAGGATTATTATCCAGGTACTTCGAAGCAGAATGATCAATGAACATCTTAAAATTGCATCCTAACATATAGTGGTGGAATTTCTGGAGTGCGTACACCATTGCTAGTCATTCTCTTTCCGTGGTTGAGTAATTCCTCTCTGTTCTTGAAAATTTTCAACTTTCATAAGAAATAAGATGATCAATCTCTCCCATGCCTTTCTGTGCTAAGATAGCTCCGAGCGCGATACATGAGGCATCCACATGTACATGAAATATCTTTAACCAATCTGGGAAGACCAAGATGGGCATAGTGACCATGTTTTCCTTTAGCAACTCAAAACTCTTATGATAGTCCTCATCCCAGCAAAATGATGCATCCTTCTTGAGCAGCTTTTCCATAGGCGCAGTTATCAACACATGTCCCTGAATAAACTTCCTATAATACCCGGTATGCCCCAATATTGAGTGCAATTGCTTAATATTCTCAGGTATCTCCAAATTAACTATGACCGCGATCTTTGTAGGGTCTACCATAAACCCCTGCTGGCAGACAATGTGTCCCAGTAGTATCCAAAATGGTACACAGAATACACACTTCTTCAAATTCAAGGAAATCTTATACTTCCTACAGGTATCCAGCATTAAGCGCATATTTGAAACATGCTTCTTCAGCAGCCCAATTATAGTCCAATCATCAAAATATACATCCAAAAACTTGTGGATAAATTCTTTAAAATTAGCAACTACTACACGCTAGAAAATGGTAGGATAATTCTTCAATCCAAAGGGCATGAATGCATATTAGAAGGATCTCCATTTAGTAGAAAAGGTGGTTTTTCTCCAATCTTCTAGAGCAATGCAGATCTGATGATACCCTGAGAACCCATCTGTGAAGGAATATGCTTCTTGGCATCCAACGTTATCCAGGATTTCATTAGAGAATGGAGTTGGGAATGGATCGTGCACACAAGCATCATTCAGTTTGTGCAGATTGAAACAGATCCTGATTTCTCCCTTGGTCTTCTTATCTTGCACTACCAGTGGAATTACCCAGTCAGACTCTTGTACAAGTTCAATGATGCACACAACAACAATTTTTTCCAAATCTTCTTTCACCTTCTACTTATATATTGGGTTTAGCCGGTATGGGTGTTGTTTCTCTAGGTGCATATCAGGTTTCAATGTGATCTTCATCACCCCCAGTTCCCCAATTATTCCTTTCAGCTCTGAAATATTTGTAGGGAACAAATCTTGATACTCGGTCAGTAACTCAACAACTTTTCCTACTATATAATAATCCTAGTAGTCTCCAATCTTAGCCAACTTAGGCTGTTCTTCACATCCAATATTCACCTACCTGATTTTTAAGGGCTTTATCACATCTAGTGAGGTAATTGAGCGCCCAGCCACTTTGCGTTATCCCTTGGATTTAAGGATCATGATATTCCTTGTATTCTATTCACTCTCTTCAACTGACAAATTCCTGCAATTCACAATAGCTTTCATCTATGCATCCCAGGCTAGTGGAGCACACTCGATTGCAAAATTTTTTGTATCAAAGATGACTTCCTGAATATTATGAAAATCTTGGCCAATCTTATGAAATCCACCCTCAAATATGAATGTAAGAATAAAACTCTCTATCAGCATAGACCATTCGCTAGTGCCTCAACACATATCTGTCTCCAAATACCATTCAGTAGGCACCTTCCCCAACGTGTGAATAAACATGTGGACCCATTTAGGTCTTGGTTCTATGCCCCATACTTTATTCCATCTCACAAAATGTATGTGCGAATCCTATTTTCCAAAGTACACCTCTTCCATTTTAGTGACTAGACATTCAAATCATAACCTCATCATGCACGCACATTCCTCCGAGTTGCCCATATTCTCCTTGTGAGTTTCCCACCATCTCGCTAGAATAGCATGCAAGCCGAGATCCAAAGCATGGAATCTCTTTCCTTCAGGTACAGTATTTTCAAGATCCCCTATAAACATGTTTATATCAGTTAATCCATTATAGTGCAGCAAATCACGTACCTCAGATTTTATACAATGCAGGATCAGGTCACGTGATTACAGTGCAGCGTAGGTACCTCATGTAACCGTTTCTATCAGTTTTCTAATTCCTCATTAGAGTTTAAAAAACAAGAGATATCCTTCTCCCACTTAATATTTATATCAGTTGTTGGATTAATCCAATCTTCCTCACACAAGGTCAGCTTATAGATTTGATCGATCTCACCATCAGCGTGCACCAGTTATGTATATCTTTGTCCTTATGTTGGATATAGTGGAACGATTATCCTGACTACATTGCTTTCAAATTCCATTCTCCTTTTCTTTATATGTATGACACCATCCATGTCAATATCCCAGTCCAACCATAGCAACGCAGGATAAGGATCACTATCATCTATAATTCGTATGACTTCAAATTCTACCATCACCTTAATGCCTTCAATACTGACCACAACTTGTGACAACCTCCCTAAAGGAATGATCTTATATTGATTGGCCATGCATAGTTGAATGGTATACCATTCCAACTTTGGCTCTCCCATGCACTGCTATGTTTTCTTAGGTAGAAAATTAGCGTCCGATCTCAGATCCAGAATCACCTGGTCCATATCATAAGCTGCAATCTGTGTGGTCATATGCATCTCCCTACCCATTCTCTTATTATTCTTGTATATTTTTTTGACCGCTCGTTTTTTTACCATCGACTGTTACTCCTCTGCGCAATTATCTATCAGATCTTGCAGATTTATATTGCCTTTTTGTTGCGCAGTAAATTTATACATGCTTGTAGTAATGGTTTGATCTCTTCATTTCCTCCTGCTTCCTTCATCAATCTTCCTGATTTTGACGCGCTTCCTTATGAAAATTCTTTCTGCACTTCAAAAAAGTCTAGTTTGTGTGCTAAAGATTAAATATTTCTTTGTTTTTAGGTGACTTGTTGATCCATACATCAGTGACAAGTTTCTTTCCCTTATCTTCATTGGTGGCTACCCTGCTCCTAGTCACCACATTCACAGTCAGATATTCTTCACGGGTTTCTGATCTAACCATTTGAAGGCTTTGTGTTGGAATCTGCGTCTTCTTCTCCTTCATTAGCAATCAAAATAGTACAATATTCTATTACATGATCAAATTATCTGCAATACCTACAATATTTTTGCAATGGATTAGGACAGTCGCACGTATAATGACCAAAATATCCATAGTTATAGAAAATTACTTGTCCACTTCCTCAACCAGCTAATCCACCTCCTCAGCCTCTTCCTCTACCCTGAAATCCTCCATGCCTAGAGGGGGATGCCGGTGAAGTAGGCCCAGACTTCATTCTATATATTTCAGCTTTATCTAGTGTCATATCATAAGTGAGACAATGTTTCTCATCATTACCTAATGACGAACAGAACCTGCAAAACAACTACGTCAAATCAGGTTAATACTTTCTGATCCTTGGGTATGAATCTGTTTCTTGTAATACAAATATTTGACATATTTTGTACCACACAAGGCTCTTCAATGGACTAGGACCTCCAGCCTTTAGATAATTGTTGAATATAGGACACTGATATTTATGGTACCCAGAAGCTTTACATTTTATGCACCAAACCTCTGCGTAAACCTCCTTGCCCTTGTCCTTGCATAGGCTTTGAATTTATAGGTGCTTGGATTCCAACTAATTCTGTATCAATTGAGTTCCCAACGCAACAGGTGTTGGAGTAGCCTCTAGTTTCATTGCAACCTCCATAGCCTCAGCCTGTGTGGCAATATTTTGTTGACTGAAGGGCTGGCACAGATGCGGGAGCAACATAGAAATGAACCATTCCTTATGTTGAGTATCATCAATGAAAAATCAACCATATCTGACGGTGCACTTCAATAACTGGTTAGCCTCCCAGACAGATTCGTTAACCTCCTGACGAATCTCTTTCATTTCTGTCACCAGTTGCATGTATGACTTAGGCTTCTTAAAGTTCTCTTTTAGGGCATATTTTATTTGTTATAAGTTTGTGTTGTGGTTCCCATGATTTGGTAGATTCAACAATACCAAATGATGAGACAACATCAAACCACTTTTGGATCTTAGGATCTAGCCCTCCTGGATCCAGAGAGGGATCTCTCTATAAATACAAAGAATGATATATTTTTAAGGCTTAAATTGAGGTATTAGGCTAGGTATGAAGCACAAGGGTTTTTTGATTTTTTTGTTTGGTTGGAGATCATTAACTTAGAAGGTTAAGGAATTAAATAAGGAACTGAATAGAAGGATGTTTCAGCATGGGAAGATAGGTCAAGAAAGTGTCAATCCATTGGGCTATGGAGTCATGGAAGGGTTTAATTTACACAACAAACATCTAAGGGTTTCCATAGGGCAACTCATCTATACCAAAGGATATTTTTAGATATATGGTGGGATGGAACATTAAGAAGTGAGGTGAAATGAAAGAAACCAAAGTGCAGTCTCTAGATCAGGTAAGGACTTTGAACCTATCCTGCTTTGACATACCTCAAAGGAAACTCTCAATAAAGACACAAAGGGTAGCTTAAGATCAGATCAGATGTCATTTAAATCCAGACCTGCTTTCAACATGCTCTTCAAGGAAAGACAATCCATCAGTCCTCATAACCACTTTCAAAATATTAGAAAAAATTTAAGATGAAACATAGAGTAAGGCCTAAGATCAGAGAAGGACTTTTAACCTCCAATGCTTTTGACACTAACTCAAAGGGATCTTAAAAAAGCCAACTGTTGGAAAAGGAACCTAGTGGATAGGGCTAACTCTAAATCCCCAGTATCCCAATTCTTCCAGTTGAAACCAAACAAGGACATCTAAGAAGCAAACCCCAAATCCATACATCAGTAAGCATGGGAAAACCAACATCTTTGACTGGTTAAATTATGTGAATTTTATCTCAGATAGACAATTAGCAGAAAACATAAAATATAAGAAGAGCAGGAAGCATTAGGGTACTTTGCAATAGTATATCATAAGCTATATTACTGATTATTATCGGAGAATAACAGACAGTATGATTAAGCATGAAATGAGACAATCACAGTAAGGAAAACATCACCAATAATATATACCAGGATCCTGTGAAATCTACTTGTTCAATTAATGTGTGAAACCAATCACATTCTTTGAGCTCAGTGGCTTGTTACAATCCAAAATTTCTCTTCCCAGCCTACTATTTACAACTACTAAACTACTTCCCCTCTATAATGTTTCTAACAGTCGATAAAATCCCTATCAACCAACAACCATTACAATGAATTTTTGATGAATACTTATAGGTGAATGGAGAGGAGGAGTAGTAGTTGTAAACTTAATCGATTCATTAAGAAAGAGGGGAGTAAGTATTCGATGCCCACTCTACATAATGGCTCTTAATTAAAATGTTTGGTATCCTGTAGTCTGGTCTAGAAGTCTTCATCAGGTTGACAATATCTTCAGGTATGTCTCTTGTAGTAATCTCTGACTGTAAGTACTCTATTTTATCTTTTGAAAGAAGTAAGGTGGCTAGAAGGTCTATAAGGTCTCCCATACTTCCATAACTATTGTTCTGACAGCTTTTAAGGCTTCTGTAAGTGTAGTAACTGTTCTGGTGTTCGATGGAAGATGGAGGAAGTCACGTAGATAGTCCTTTCTTGGAGAAAAATGTTCTGTTGTCTTTAAATCACATATATGGCTTGTTTCATGTGTTCTAGGCTTCATCAAGTCTTTTAATCATCTTTATTCTCTTCATCTATGTCTTCGTCCTTTAAACATCTGATTATAGGCGCTAAGTCTTCAATAAGGAGCCTTAATACTTTGATTTCCTTCACTGATACTCTTTCTGCTTCTGTGACAGTCTTTCTGCACTCTAGATCACCATTATGGTGACAGTGGAGACAGAATGAATTCATCACTATCTAAACCTTGCAAAAACACAATAAAAATGTTATAAAATCCAAGGGGAGTGAGGGGAGGAATTCTGTGGAGGCTTGAGGAAATGGTGGCGCAGTGACAGAAATGGTGGATGGAGTGGAAAAACGGGTAAAAAACATGGCGGAATGGTGAAAACTGGTCTGATGGAGTTTAGGTGTGTTATGCATTTTGGACAGTTAGATTAGATCAAACAGAGGTAGTCTATGGCCGAGATTGCGTGAGGAGTCATTTAGGAGGTTAGACGAATGAGTGGAGAGGTTACATGGCGCAACGCCAAGAAACCAAGGTTTAGACTAAATTAGACAGAAAAAATAACTTTAGTGTTAAAATTCAAAAGTTTAGTGTTGGGGAAAATAAAAAGGAAAATAGGTGAAATGAGAGAAAACATGGGCATTTGGTGGTGGGACCGAGAGGGCGGAGGAAGATTGAACGTGGACCGTCGGATCACCAAAAGAGATCAATGGTGGAGATCTTCCGATTGAATCATTTGGAAGGTCCAATGAATGGGAGATGAAAGAAGATGCGATATAAGTCAGATCCGTCCGATTAAAGCAATCGAAGGTCAGGATTAAATGAAGGACTATTGTGGGGAGAAGTGGTTTCAGCGAAAAAACTGCTGGTTTCATGCAGCTCCGAAGTAGTTTTGGAAATTCTCCAAAAAAATGCAACATACCTCGCTGCCTAACATGTGTCCTCCCAAAATCGATTTAATCACGTAATTTTGAAAAATTAAACCTCGGGAAAAAAAATTATGCGATATGAATTTTCAGCCGTTGGATGAAAGGCGGGGAGATCTGACGGTGGGAATGAGAGCGTGATATGGAAATATGCAAGGGCGATAAGGTGGGAAGAGCCAACGGCAGATTAAATCTTGACCGTTGGATCTATAGAATGGATGGCCAAGATTTGATCAGGGATTGGCAGAACAGTGGAATGGAGGAAGGGGAAGGCGTATTGCGATGAAATATGGACCGTCAGATCTCACAGAATATACGACGAGGATTTAATCGCATCGTAGAAAAGGTAGTGGGCAAAAAAATCCAAATTTTTTGATTTTACGATTTGCGATTTAGCGCGAACTGTCGGCTCATTGGGGAGATCAACGGTCGAGGTTAGATTGGAGGGGGAGTGACGGAGGGCACATGAGCGGAGCGTGATTAAATATGGGCCATTGGTTCTTCTGGATTCAATGGTCCATATTAAATCATCGGAGTGATGATTTTAGGCTTAGGAGCAGAGTGCGATGGTGTCTCAGCCGTCGGATCTATATGGATGGATGGTCGGGATTAGATCGGGTATCGCAAATCGGCAGAGACAAGGGATGGCACTTTAAACTTTTGCGATTGGTGATCATGCGAGGGTCATCAGATTAGAGGGGAGATCTATGGTCCATACACAATCAGGGGGGTAATGGAGAGAGGTGATGGGCGCAATGCAATTTTAGCGCTAATCGTTGGATCTTGAAATATCAATGGTCAATATTGAAGCAGAGGTTGATAGAAAAAATGTTCATCGCATCAGAAAATTTGGAAGAACAAAGGAAAAGGTGGTTAATAGAAAGCTTTGATTACGATTAGCGCCTGAGGGTTAGCGCCTGGTCGTAGGTGCAGGTTACATGCGGAGAAATGGGCTAAGGGCTAGGTCGAAAGGGGCTTAAAGCCTAAGTGCAAAAAGGGGTGTTTTTAGGCCAAAATCAGTGTTTTTAAGGCCAAGAAATGGGTTCCGGTAGGCAGAAAAGGGAATTTTTAAACCAAATAAAGGGAGCTATAAGGTTTAAAAGGGAATTTTGGTGATTTGGAGGGTTAATGGACAGATTTTGCAGGAATTTGAAAGGGAAAAAGGAGGTGAAAATGGAGGCTTTGTGGGAATGAAATAATGCAAATGGAGGCATTTTTGAAGCATTATTTTTCTCAAAATAGCAGGGATTTTTCAATGGAAACATCTGTGAAGATTTTTCAAGGAACAGAAGACAAATAGAGGCTTCAAGAATGAAATATTTTCAAGGGAAATGTTTCTCTTGAAGGATCAAAAACATTTTTAGCCACCTATTTTCTATGCCAAAAATTTATAGGTGGCTAACAGTGGCTCCACATGGGGATGGCATCTTCTTGAAGGTGTCAATAATATCAGAAAATAATCTTTGGAAGTAGGCCAGATGCCTGGTGCTTAACAATATTTTTCTTTTCTGATCAGCTGCCACAAACATGATGGATATTAAATGAGTAGAAAATATCCTCCCAAACAATCTACCTACCCATCCTATAGTCCTAACATTTTTTCTTGAAGGTGCATTTAGACTTGTAGACCTTCTTTATCATTTTTTTTTATTGAAAGCAGAAAACAATAATCTAATTATACTCTTATTTCTCCATGGGGCTAGATTAAACAGTTGGACTCACAAATTCTCTACCTAAGCTACTATATGCTAGGATTAAATTGTCTAGCAAATTTTCCTTCTCTACATTATAAAACAGAAATTGAAACACAGTTAAACTAGGATTAGACTGTATGGCTTGCTGTGGGTCCATGGCATAAAGACAAGCTGCTCATGACCTGAAACGTTGCAGAAATTTAAAACAACTCACTAAATGCTCACAGGCTGAGCTTTATTGAGATTTCCTACCTATCCTACTCTAACTTGAAATATTTACATGTCTAGCTAACAAACACTCTTTTCCAATACATCCAATCAATCAGATGATCCCAGGACTAGTATTTCCTGCTCATCTCTTTGAGCATGCTGGATAGGTAGGGCCACTCCCATTCTCTTTGTTTTTTATCAGTAGCTTTAAAAATGTTTCTTGTTGTCTGCAACATGCTGCTCAAAGTGACCTTTGATCTTTCTTCCAATTTCTACAGGAAATGAGCATAAGGATCATGAAGTGATACCTGGTTGTGAGTATTTGGAAAATAGGCTTCGACCAAGATTTCTTCCTCTTCCACTAGATCAAGAAAAATACTCTCTTGAGAAAGAGAATCTCCCTCATCATCATCATCATCTGAACTGGAGGACTCATCATATATTGCAGCTTTATCCTCTTGTAGCTTTGAGATCTTCTGATCTGGTGGGCTGAGCTCTGTGAAAAGATCAATGTATTCTTGAGTAGGGGTTTCTTTAATTACCTCAACCCTTATGAGAGGAGGTTCTTCAATTTCATCTAGCTCCAGAACTTCTTCCTTGTCTTCATCCTCATCCTTTGAGATGAAAGGATGCTGATTCCCAATCACATGAAAACTGCTACTAATGCTCTGAAATAAAACAGAGTGAGGATTCAATGAATCTTCGTCTGCTACTATAATTTCATAACTTTCCCCATCAGTATCATAGATAGGCTGCTTTGGCTCATTACTTTCTTAGAGTTGAGGGGACTGATATTCCTCCCATAAATCTACTAATGATGGCTCTGCAAGATCATCTTCTATCTGGAGAACATCATCATCATAAAGATCAAGAATAGGAAAATCATGAATGTAAGTAATGCTACCAATCAAACATATTGGATTATCAACTGATCTTTCTTCATTCTAATTTACAGAGGGGTTTTCTAAATCTGCATAATCAATCTCAATAGATTAATTAGCAAGGGTGTTTTCTCTATAAAAAACTTAAGAGGTAGACTCCTAGTTTAATATTTGATCAATTTCTTCTTCTCTCAAAAGAGGGATGTCTTTTTCAACATAGACATAAGAGCAATAGTCCTCTTTCTCTTGTGTTAGCTGATCTGGAGGCTGGATGTCTTCTTTAGCATATTCTAGGATATCTTCAGTTGGGCTTGCAGGGAAACCTTGAGGATTTTCTGATGTTTCCCGATCTCTTTCTATTTCAAAAAAATCCTCATGATCATGATGATTCTTAGTTAGAATACAAATATCATGAGTTGTTTCTTCTATGTGATCAGGCTGCCACTCTTCTTGTGTAATCTGAGATGAGTTATAATCTAGAGGGGGAGTTCCTATATGTGTTGGTTCTCCTTCCTCATCAGATTATGCATCTTCTAAGTGGTTTCTTGCTTCCTCAAAGCATCGTTCCCTCTTAGCTTTTGCCACTTTGTCATGATATTCTCTTATCATCATAGTACAAGATATAGGTAGGCAATCAGGCATTTATTAATCACCTTCCTCTCCATCTTTTATAGATTCTTGAGCATCATACATGTCTTGCTCATTGTCTAGGTCTTGAGTTTGTTCTTATTCTGGAAGAAGCATGGGTTACTCTAGAGAATCAAAATTTAGACTAGCCTCATACCTCTTCACTATTATTTCACCAAACATGTTCACCACTCTTTTCACTCTGTCCAAAAAAGCATTTAACTCTGCTTCTCTGTCCATACTTGGATCCATTTTTGTAAAAAGAGGTCATTGTATCTTCTCAACCAGTTCAAGGTCTCCTACCAGTGGATTCATTAGGTCTATTAGGAATTGTGGAGTCGCCAGGTGGAGGATTTTCAATGTTTAAATGAGGGTTGCTATCCACCATCAGCAATTGAAGTACCAAATCAAGGCTAAGTGCTCTTTAGTTCACCAGCGGAGTCGCCATTATGTTGTGGTTCCCATGATTTGGAAAATTTGGCAATACCAAATGATGAGACAACATCAAACCACTTTTAGATCTCAGGATCTAGCCCTCCTGGATCCAGAGAGGGATCTCTCTATAAATACAAAGAATGATATATTTTTAAGGCTCAAATTGAGGTATTAGGCTAGGTATGAAGCACAAGGGTTTTTTGATTTGTTTGTTTGGTTGGAGATCATTAACTAAGAAGGTTAAGGAAGTAAATAAGGAACTGAATAGAAGGGTGTTTCAGCATGGAAAGATAGGTCAAGAAAGTGTCAATCCATTGGGCTATGGAGTCATGGAAAGGTTTAATTTACACAAAAAACATCCAAGGGTTTCCATAGGGCAACTCATCTATACCAAAGGATCTTTTTAGATAGATGGTGGGATGGAACATTAAGAAGTGAGGTGAAATGAAAGAAACCAAAGTGCAGTCTGTAGATCAGGTAAGGACTTTGAACCTATCCTACTTTGACATACCTCAAAGGAAACTCTCAGTAAAGACACAAAGGGTAGCTTAAGATCAGGTCAGATGTCATTTAAATCTAGACCTGCTTTTGCCATGCTCTTCAAGGAAAGACAATCTAGTAGTCCTCATAACCACTTTCAAAATAGTAGAAAACATTTAAGATGAAACATAGAGTAAGGCTTAAGATCAGAGAATAATTTTTAGCCTCCAATGCTTTTGACACTAACTCAAAGGGATATTAGAAAAGCCAACTGTTGGAAAAGGACCCTAGTGGATACAGCTAACTCTAAATCCCCAGTATCCCAATTCTTCCAACTGAAGCCAAAAAAGCACATCTAAGAAGAAAACCCAAAATCCATACAACAGTAAGCATGGGAAAACCAACATCTTTGACTGGTTAAATTATGTGAATTTTGTCTCAGATAGACAATCAGTAGGAAACATAAAATATAAGAAGAGCAGGAAGCATTAGGGTACTTTGCAATAGTATATCCTAAGCTAGATTACTGATTCCTATTGGAGAATAACAAACAGTATGAATAAGCATGAAATGAGACAGTCGCAGTAAGGAAAACATCACCAGTAATATAGACCAGGATCCTATGAGATATTATTATTCAATTGATGTGTGAAACCAATCACATTCTTTGAGCTCAGTGGCTTGCTACAATCCAAAATTTCTCTTCCTAGCCTACTATTTACAACTACTCAGCTACTTCCCCTCTATAACGGTTCTAACAGTCGATAAAATCCCTATCAACCAACAACCTTTACAATGAATTTTCGATGAATACTTATAGGTGAATGGAGAGGAGGAGTAGTAGTTGTAAACTTAATTGATTCATTAAGACAGAGGGGAGGAAGTATTCAATGCCCACTCTGCATAATGGCTCTTCATTAACATGTTTGGTACCCTGTAGTCTGGTCTAGAATTCTTTGTCAAGTTGAAAATATCTTCAGGTATGTCTCTTACAGTACTCTTTGACTGTAAGTACTCTGTTTTATCTTCTAAAAGAAGTAAGGTGGCTATAAGGTTTTTAAGGTCTCCCATACTTCAATAACTGTTGTTCTGACAGATTTTAAGGCTTCTTTCAATGTAGTAACTGTTCTGGTGTTCGATGGAAGATGGAGGAAGTCACGTAGATAGTCCTTTCTTGGAGAAAAATGTTCTGTTGTGTTTAAATCACAAATATGGATTGTTTCATGTGTTCTAGGATTCATTAAGCCTTTTAATCATCTTTATGGTCTTCATCTATGTCTTCGTCCTTTAAACATCATATTATAGGCATTAAGTCT
This sequence comes from Pinus albicaulis, assembly GCA_034641835.2. Lineage (NCBI taxonomy): Eukaryota > Viridiplantae > Streptophyta > Pinopsida > Pinales > Pinaceae > Pinus > Pinus albicaulis. The sequence continues at coordinate 883,242,736 of CM076580.1, forward strand.
TCAATAAGGAGCCTTAATCCTTTGATTTCCTCTACTGATACTCTTTCTGCTTCTGTGATAGTCTTTCTACACTCTAGATCACCATTATGGTGACAGTGGAGACAGAATGAATTCATCACTCTGTAAACCCAACAAAAACAAAATAAACCTGTTATCAAATCCAAGGGGAGTGAGGGGAGGAATGCTGTGGAGGCCTGAGGAAATGGTGGTGCAGTGACGGAAATGGTGGATGGAATGGAAAAACGGGTAAAAAACATGGTGGAATGGTGAAAACTGGTCTGACGGAGTTTAGGTGCGTTATGCATTTTGGACCGTTAGATTAGATCAAACAGAGGTAGTCTACGACCGAGATTGTGTGAGGAGTCATTTAGGAGGTTAGATGGATGAGCGGAGAGGTTACATGGCGCAATCCCAAGAAACCAAGGTTTAGACTAAATTAGGCGGAAAAAATAACTTTAGTATTAAAATGCAAAAGTTTAGCGCCGGGGCAAAAACAAAGGAAAACAGGTGAAATGAGAGGAAACGGGGGCATTTGGTGGTGGGGCCAGGAGGGTGGAGGAATATTGGACGTGGACCGTCGGATCACCGAAAGAGATCAACAGTGGAGATCTTCTGATTGAATCATTTGGAAGGTCTGATGAATGGGAGATGAAAGAAGATGCGATATAAGTCAAATCCATCCAATTAAAGAAATCGATGGTTAGGATTAAATGAAGGAATATCTTCAGGAGAAGTGGTTTCGGTAGAAAAACTGCTGGTTTTGTGCAGCTCCGAAGTAGTTTTGGAAATTCTCCAAAAAAACGCGATATACCTTGCTGCCTAACATGTGTCCTCTAAAAACACCTTTTATCGTGTAATTTTGACACGTTAAACCTCGGGCGCAAAAATTACACGATATGAAATTTAAGCCGTTGGATTAAAGGCAGGGAGATCTGATGATGGGAATGAGAGCGTGATATGGAAAGATGCACAGACGGTATGGTGGGAAGAGCCAACGACGGATTAAATTTTGATCGTTGGATCTATAGAATGGACGGCCAAGATTTTATCGGGGATTGGTGGAACAATAGAATGGAGGAAGGGGAAGGCAGAGTGCGATGAAATCTAGACCATCAGATCTGGTGGAATGGACAGCAAGGATTTAATCGCATCGGAGAAAAGGTAGTGGGCCAAAAATATGAAGTTTTTGATTTTGCGATTTGTGGTTTAGCGTGGACCATCGGATCATTGGGGAGATCAACGGTTGAGGTCAGATCGGAGGGGGAATGACGGAGGGCACATGAGCGGAGCGCGATTAAATCTAGGCCGTTGGTTCTTGTGGGTTCAACGGTCCAGATTAAATCAGCAGAGCGATGATGTTAGGCTCAGGAGTGGAGCGTGATGGTGTCTCAGCCGTCGGATTTGTATGGATGGAAGGTCGAGATTAGATCGGGGATCGTAAATCAGCAGAGACAAGGGATGGCACTTAAGACTTTTCCGACTGGTAATCATGCGAGGGTCATCGGATTATAGGGGAGATCAACGGTCCATACACAATCGGGGGGTAATGGAGAGAGGTGATGGGCACGATGCGATTTTAGCGCTGACCGTTGGATCTTGAAAGATCAACGATCAATATTGAAGCAGAGGTTGATAAAACAAATGTTCATTGCATCAGAAAATTTGGAAGAACAAAGGAAAAGGTGGTTAATAGAAAGCTCCGATTGTGATTAGTGCCTGAGGGTTAGCGCCTGGTTGTAGGCGCAGGTTACATGTGGAGAAAGGGGCTAAGGGCTAGGCCGAAAGGGGCTTAAGGCCTAAATACAAAAGGGGTCTTTTTAGGACAAAATCAATGTTTTTAAGGCCAATAAAGGGGTTCTGCTAGGTAGAAAAGGGAATTTTTAAACCAAATAAAGGGAGCTATAATGTTTAAAAGGGAATTTTGGTGATTTGGAGGGTTAATGGAGGGATTTTGCAGGAATTCGAAAGGGAAAAAGGAGGTAAAAATGGAGGCTTTGTGGGAATGAAATAGGGCAAATGGAGACCTTTTTGAAGCACTCTTTTTGTCAAAACAACAGGGCTTTTTCAATGGAAACAAAAGTGAAGATTTTTCAAGGAACATAAGACAAATAGAGGCTTCAAGAATGAAAGATTTTCAAGGGAAATGTTTCTCTTGAAGGCTCAAAAACATTTTTAGCCACCTATTTTCTATGCCAAAAATTTATAGGTGGCTAACAGTGGCTCCACAAGGGGATGGCATCTTCTTGAAGGTGTCAAGAATCCCAAAAGATAATCTTGGAAGTAGGCCAGATGCCTGGTGCTTAACCATATATTTCTTCTCTGATCAGCTACCACAAACATGATGGATATTAAATCAGCAGAAAATATCCTCCCAAACAATCTACCTACCCATCCTACAGTCTTAACATTTTTTCTTCAAGGTGCATTTAGACTTGCGGACCTTCTTCATCATTTGTTTTATTGAAAGAAAAAAACATTAATCTAATTCTACCCTTATTTCTCCATGAGGCCATATTAAACAATTGGAATCATAGCTTCTCTACCTAAGTTACTATCTGTTAGGATTAAACTGTCTAGCATATTTTCCTTCTCCACATTCTAAAATAGAAATTGAAACACAATCAAACTAGGATTAGACTGTCTGGCTCGCTGTGGGTCATTAGGAGGTTAGACGGATGAGCTGAGAGGTTACATGGTGCAACGCCAAGAAACCAAGGTTTAGACTAAATTAGGTGGAAAAAATAACTTTAGTGTTAAAACACAAAAGTTTAGCCCCGGGGAAAATACAAAGGAAAATAGGTGAAATGAGAGGAAACGGGGGCATTTGGTGGTGGGTCTGGAAGGGCAGAGGAAGATTGAACGTGGACTGTCGAATCACTGAAAGAGATCAACGGTGAAGATCTTCCGATTGAATCATTTGGAAGGTCCGATGAATGTGAGATGAAAGAAGATGCGATATAAGTCAGAGCCATCTGATTAAAGCAATCGACTGTCAGGATTAAATGAAAGACTATATTGGGGAGAAGTGGTTTCAGCGGAAAAACTGCTGGTTTCGTGCAACTCCGAAGTAGTTTTGGAAATTGTCTAGAAAAACGCGATATACCTCGCTGCCTAACACGTGTCCTCCCAAAACCACTTTTATCGCGTAATTTTGAAACATTAAACCTCGAGCAAAAAAATTATGCGATATTCATTTTCAACCATTGGATGAAAGGCGAGGAGATCTAGCGGTGGGAATGAGAGCGCGATATGGAAAGATGCATGAGCAATAAGGTGGGAAGAGCCAACGACGGATTAAATCCTGACCGTTGGATCTATAGAATGGATAGCCAAGATTTTATTGATGATTGGCAGAACAATGGAATGGAGGAAGGGGAAAGCAAAGTGCGATGAAATCTAGAACGTCAGATCTGGCAGAATGGATGGCAAGGATTTAATCACATCGGAGAAAAGGTAGTGGGCCAAAAATCTGAATTTTTTGATTTTGCGATTTGCGATTTAGCGCGGACCATCGGATCATTGGGGAGATCAACGGTCGAGGTCAGATCGGAGGGGGAATGATGGAGGGCACATGAGCAGAGCGCGATTAAATCTGAGCCATTGGTTCTTGTGGATTCAACGGTCTAGATTAAATCAGCGGAGCGATGATGTTAGGCTCAGGAGCAGAGTGCAATGGTGTCTCAGTCATCAGATCTATATGGATGGATGCTCAAGATTAGATCGGGGATCGAAAATCGGCTGAGATAAGGGATCGCACTTAAATTTTTTGCGATTGGCGATCATGCAAGTGCCGTCGGATTAGAGGGGAGATCAACAATCCATACACAATCGGGGGGGGGGGGGGGTAATGGAGAGAGGTGATGGGCGCGATGTGATTTTAGCGCTGACCGTTGGATCTTGAAATATCAATGGTAAATATTGAAGCGGAGGTTGATAGAACAAATGTTCATCGCATTGGAAAATTTGGAAGAGCAAAGGAAAAGGTGGTTAATAGAAAGCTCTGATTGCGATTAGTGCCTGAGGGTTAGCGCCTGGTCATAGGCACAGGTTACATGTGGAGAAAGGGGCTAAGGGCTAGGCCGAAAGGGGCTTAAGGCCTAAATGCAAAAAGGGGTGTTTTTAGGCCAAAATCATTGTTTTTAAGGCCAAGAAATGGGTTCCGGTAGGCAGAAAAGGGAATTTTTAAAACAAATAAAGGGAGCTATAAGGTTTAAAAGGGAATTTTGGTGATTTGGACGGTTAATGGAGGGATTTTGCGGGAATTCGAAAGGGAAAAAGGAGGTGCAAATGGAGGCATTTTTCAAGCACTCTTTTTCTCAAAACAGCAGGGCTTTTTCAATGGAAACATTAGTGAAGATTTTTCAAGGAACAGAATACAAATAAAGGCTTCAAGAATGAAATATTTTCAAGGGAAATGTTTCTCTTGAAGGCTCAAAAACATTTTTAGCCACCTGTTTTCTATGCAAAAAATTTATAGGTGGCTAACAGGTGGCATTAGGCTTTCTTGAGCATACCTAATGTACCAATCTAATGCATAAACTTGGAAAGCAGTATGCATCTATGCCTTCCTAATATCACTATGTTTAATCTATTGAGCCTTCCATATGACCTCAGTTACAAAGCAGAAGTGTTCATTATCCCCATTTATAATGCCTCTAAAATTTGGTAACTTCATTGACGCAACCATATCTACTTCTGGGGGAGGGGGAGGTGGTGGGGGAGATGGACTGCGCGGTGAAGTAGGTGTTCTATGATGTGAGTGGAGAAGTGGAGTGGATGGGGTTGGAAACAAGCTCAAGTGTTTCTGATGTGATGAAATTTCTCCTTCAAATTTTCTAGAGATACTAGTTTCTGGTTCACCTTCACTATCAGATTTATGCTTCAGAGGGCTATAAATAATTTTTTTTCGCAATAAACGTTTCCATTGCACGTAGTCAGGCCTATTTTAGGAATTCAAGAAATATGTTCGCATAGACATCCCCATTCACATAATAGCATTTTCATCAAAAATTACAGTGAGCGTATGAATTTACCTCTAGGGCCTTTTAAAACCCTTATTTCTACTTTAGAATAGGATACAAATTGATCAATGGAAAATTATGTCACAAATACTCCCAAGAGTCAATTGATCAAGTCATCTACTGCGCGGGTGATCTTATTGTCTAACTTCTCTAGCTGTTAGATTAATTTAGGAGTCCACTCAATGACTACATCATCCTTTATGTAGGTATTGAATTCAGCTAAGCAAGAGAACCACTCCTGCAAATTGTGTGTGAAGGAGAAAAATAATATCTCATGAAATTCTCTATAAATATATTTTTGGACTCACCTTTCATCAGATAACTTAGTACTTATATTCCCTTGGAGTGCGAATTCAAGGATATTTCTATCCAACCAATCTCGTAATTCATTTCATTAAGGCTGCCACAACATCAAATCTCCCTCAAAATGATCCCAGTCCAGGCAACGTAACAATTTGTTGGTTTGAGGGGTCCTGACCCTGGTTCAAAGTTTATCAAGAACCCAATAAACCTCAAATTACTAGCCCTTTCGGCAATGACCTGTTTGCGTAAATCAAAGTCTCACCTGAAGTAGTATGGGGGTGCGCTGGAACCAAGTTTCTGCACCTTGAGGAAGAAAATAATGAAGCCATCCTAAGCAGATTGATTGCAGCCTTATATCAATGATAAATATATGTGCGCAATACTTAACATAATAAGACAAAATGACAAATTGCTTTCATGGAGATAAAGTGTAACAGAACTAGATCCAGATCTAAACAAAGCGTAATCACTTAAGTAGGTTTATCAACCGTCAATATGCATACATAACCATAATAGATATCCTCGTGTAATGATAAATAAGCAACACATAAATAGTGAGATATTAACCATAACAGAAACAATAGATAAATAACTCAGATCAATAACACAATAAGTTCACCAAAATCTTTCCTTTTTATTAATTTAGATCCTTTAAATACATCAGACTTTCATCTTACACATAACCCTTCCGCGCACACGTCCAGTGGAGTCCACACACAACCAGGACTAGGTCTCCACGCACACAGCTAGCAAGAGCATTTCTACCCAATCGAGAATTAACAAAGTGTATTACAGATGCATAATACTTAGATCTAAAACATTACATGATCTATTACTTAGACTAGATATATCTATTTATATTATTTTAGCACACATATACTATGGTCTCAAACGATGGTTTGCGGCCCACAATTTACACTTAAACCCATTTACATCAAAAATAGGGACTTTGACCCACCCCAAAGCCCCTTGACCCATTCACATAACACACATATACAAGCCTATAGAAAATTACATCAAAACTTGTGCCCCAGGGGACCCCACTCCAACATTGGGTAAACACTCTTAAGCCCTTGGTGGGTTGAGTTACTAGTCCTGGAATCCCTGGTTAGAAAAATGCTTTAGAGCCCATCAGCGACTATGGGTTGAGTTACTAGTCATGAAAGGTGGGTTGGAACAAATTCTATAAAGCCATAAAAAACTTGGATAGAGATCGATATGGTGATCGTTAGTGATGTCAAACCATGAGGTGGAATCACTAGAGTAGGGTTGAGGTAGTTTTGCCTCTGGAAGCCCTGGTTTGGTTTTTCTTGGTTTATTCGATGAGATGCCACATTCATGATTAGAATATGGCACGAGGAATATTCGATGAAAGAAATATAATCTTGTTCAACCCAATATATGGTCAGGTGGTACGTGGAAGTCCCTGAATTGGTTTCATTTTTCATATGTTAATAAGATCTCTTTTCCTCTTGTATTTTATGGGTAAATGTACATGTGATTATGTGGCTTTAATGGCTGTTCTATCATTGATGTTTCTCTAGCTATATGTTGGTTATAAGCATGGTTTTATGATAGAATTGTGTTATGGCTCTCATGATGTTTTGATTAGTGAATGAATGGTTAATGTCAATGTAAGGCCTAATAGATTTTTTTGCAACTATTATGAGATGGAATCACACCTTCTTGATGATTCTTAGATAAGTATGAATTCCCTATGTTCATATGTGTTTTTATGACCTGTACATTATATGTCCATGATGTGTTTGAAAAAATATATGTCATGGTTAGGATGAGTCAGGTTTGGTCCTTATTCGAGTTTTGCATTAGGACTTGTCCTCTTGTTATTTATAATTTATGATAGTTTCATCAAGCTTCAGGAAGAGGCCTAGGTCCTTTCCCTAAAAAGTGGCTCAAAATTTGGAGTCGCTTGCACAAAACTTCCTGGTTGCAATCACATGTATGCCCTCTTGATGGGAGTGAATGGAGCGTTATAGTCACATTGATGGATTTTCATGGGAGCTAGTGCACGTATAGCTCAGTCACAAGTAGGTTAACTTAGGGGTTGGGCACTTGGAGTTGTTGATTAGCCCCTGGGGGTCCTATAGATCCTGTGGAATGCCAATTTGGTTTTGGTTTTTCGATTCCACTTCCTTAACTATACTTGGGGAGTTGAATCATATCATACCAACTCTTCATCACATGTTTACCTCGGTGGACCAATTAGCTTGGGTAAGTGTGGGAGGAGGGTGATACAATAAAAAAAAGGGTAAGGCACATGGCCCCCCTCATAATATATTTAGGAACATGTTTATAATTCCAAGGATTCAAAGGCTCTTTCATTGAAAATAATTAATCATGTTGCAAGGGTGGCATGACTCACATAGAAGTGATCGAGGAGTTATCTGAGCTTTAGTAGATTTAGTAGACATGAAGCATATTGAGGATACATAGACTGATAAATTCAAGGATGCAATATATAGCCTCTAATTGAGCATAGCCATGGATGGAATTAACCATACTCACTCCAAGAAACAAACTACTCTTTTTTTTCCAATAGTAGTTATTAATAAAAATATCTCCCCATGGTTTTCCATGAATAATTGAACATCTTATGTAATCTCTTATAGTCCTAGGTAGGAAGAAAAGAAAGAGAATGAATGTATACCTCCAACCATTCATTGATGAATTTAAGTAGGTATGGGGAGGGATACATGTATATGATATCTCAAGACCCATACCAATGAAGACATATTTTATATGGCATATGTGTGTACACCACACATGCTTATCTAGGAATATGAATATGCTTTGGTAAGAAACTTGATTGATTTTTTTATATATATAATCTCATTTTTCATACTTAATTCGGTGCAACTATCAATTTTGATGCTAATGTGCTCTATATAGTAACACTATAGGTAGTGTAAAAAAAGGTTATCATGGAAGTAAATTTTAAGCACGTTCTATAAAATATAGGTGGTTGAACCACCTACAAAAGCTCATGTACAATTACTTGAGGGTATTCCTATAAAAATACCACGCTTATAGAAAACTTGCATCTTATTTTGATGGAAAACAAGAGATAAATTGAAGAACTAAAATATGACCACCACTATATTAGATTAGAGAATATCACATCGGGAAGGATAAGTAAATTATAGAATTCTGATATTCAAATGGGGAAACTATGTTTTAGGATCTAAGAAAAAAATTACAACTATATTGAGAAAATGTCAATTAGGATGAAAAATAGATCTATATTTTATGAGCTTCCATACTGGGAGCATCTTAAGATTTCCCATTTGGTAGATCTCATGCATATAATTAAAAAAAAATGATCTTGTTTATGGACACACATATCATCAAGTAAAATAAATACATTGTCTATCAAGAGATATCTTATTGCTTAAAATACCAAAAAGAAAACATTGGCAAAAACTAAAGTAGAGGAGAGGCTATAGGCAGACTCTTAGATAAAGGTGGACTCTTGGATATAGTTGATTCACCCATGTGTGTTCTTTTTGAAGTTACTCTACTAAGAGGATCTTCATCATCCCCTCCATCTAATAGCCCATTACAAACCAATTTTTCACTTTTAGTAATTTTATCTTTTTTGGCTGGTAGATGAAGTCGAGCTAGCACTGCGTGTGCAAGATTGAGATTGTCTTATAGGATTAGTGGATCTTTTCCTGTAACTTCCTCCCATGCTGACAATCTCTTTTTTAGTGCTCACTTCAACACCTACTAGAAATTTTTTTAATTTTTGTTGATACACTGTGAATTTCCTTGCTCTACTCTCTAGTTTCTGGAAACAAGTTCATGTACCTAATAGACTGTAGGTGTTCCTTTAATTTCGTTTCCGTATCAAATCCTTCAATAACTTCATCTTCACCTAAGTTAAAAACATCTAATGACTTTGCAAGATCAATAGCATGATCTGTATTCTTCACAATGACTTTTCCAATAGTAAATGGAAAATAAATAATTTTTTTTCTTTTTCTAATCAAATGTAACTAGTCAAAAACAATATTTCCTGCATAATTCAACAACAAAATACCTATCTAGAAAAAACTTTGGCAAGATTAATGGCCTATATTCAAAACCATAAGTTTTAATAACCATATTGCATTCTCTTTCCTCATGCTCTCCTTTTCTAGATAGGAAAACTTGAGCCTCTGTAACTATTCGAGGCTCTTGTCTAGTTATCATGCAATAGACTTGCCATACAAACACATCTTGAATTAAAAAAAAATAAAAATTAAAGAAGTTGAATGCTTCCACAATATAGGATACCATAAATGCATTGGTTCCTAGCCAAAATTTTATTTAGGATTACATGGTAAATCGTTAAACACATGCCTTGATACTATGGTTGTTATAAGATACACCATTATAAAGAATCTATTGCTATTGGATAATTTAAATAATTGAACAAATAATTAATTGGAAATGACATCAACCCAATCGAAAATACAATTATTTTCTTTTATCTCATAAAGAACATAGAAAATGAATTTCAGAATATTTTTTGTACTTTCTTGTCCCATTACATGAGTAAAGACTCAACATAAATCCCTAAACACTTATCTAAACAAAGAAACTTCTAGCAGAGATATTGAAAGGAGCCTCAGAAGTTGGAGAAATGAATTCTCGCACAACTCTAAAAGCTTCTTCGATTCTGGTAACTTGAGTTACCACTTGAAGGTCCTTGGGATTCAAATGAACCTTCATCACTCTTAGCTTAATTTTTCTTTTTCTTGAATCAAAATTGTTTGTGCACATATAAACAATTTCTCTGAATTCAAAGACTTGTGGAACACACCCAGCTTTCGCTAATCCAGTACTACAAATATTGTTGCTTGTTTTCTCTTCCATTGAAATATTCACATACCGCTCATACATCACCAACCAATCAAAACTACCATAGATATCAGGATGTGAGTTAATGATATCACTACAAATCGGCTCTTTCATTCATCTGCTACCCATTCGCTTTGCAGTAAAAAATACTCTGTCAATGAATAATATTTTCAATTTTTTTTACAATTATCCATTTTCTTCACAATCAATGGTTGTTACTATTACTTGTGTGAAATATGTTATACACGACACTCTGAATAAATAAAAATTAAAGATACCAAAGCCAACTTTTACGGAAAGTAATGGAAAAATATTGTTAAATTCCAAAAACATCTTGTCCATTTACTCCACACTTTTCTCCTGGTTCAAGATCATTGATATGTTTGTCATAATAATCCTAAATTTATGATATAAAATAATAGGCGTTGTCTATAGAGGCATAAAATTTTCTTATACGACAAAAAAAAAAATGGAATCTGGCATTTTTTTTTTCAAAATATCCGGTAGTAGAAGTGTTTAAATTCTATTTTTTATGCTAGAAATGGATTCAAAATCATAAAAAACCCTAGCGGCACCCAAAATCTTGAAGCTTGACCATTGTGAACTAGAGTTACAAAAATTTCTACAAGAATTTATTAGTAACATTCCAAATTTCCATGGTTTTTCTGTAAAAATTTGAAGTCGTGTTAGACTATGGTTGTGATAATGACAATTAGCTTAAAATTTTCAATAATAGTTGTAAATAGTAAATTTTACAAGGAAATTCGCAAATAGATATTATGCTTTAACGTGTTCAACTAGATTCTACGATGAATAAACTTGACAATTGGTCCCCACTACCATGTAAAACCAAACTAATTTTGATTTATGAATGACTTGATATGCGGTTTTGAGCATTACGACACAAATTTAACTGTCAAGATGTATTCGAGCCATCTGAACGTAGTCTCATATATTCCCCGACACGTTCCTTTCGCATACCTATCTCATGCACAACTTGACACGTAGTTTCGATGCAAATGGAACCTTATTCCGTAGAGATTGAATTCATTTTAAACTCTTTTCCATTTAAAAGTTTTAAAATATTTAGTTGTGCAAAAGAGTATTTTCATACAACAATGAATCAAATTCCTATTTCAAGGTTGTATAGATTTAGCTATGTGAAAGAGTAATTTCATAGAGTGTGGATTTGTGAGGAATGAAGGATGTGAAAAGGATGAGGTGTAGAGAGAACTTTATTTCATAGACATAAATTAATTTAATAACTAGAAACAAAACCTTTAATTCATAATGTAATAGGCACATCTAGAAAAAGTGTTTTGTAAACTACAAATAACAATTTTTTTTGTGGATTAAATACTTATTATTACCATGCAATATTATATTAAGTGTCTTTTTCATGCATGTGAAAAAGTATTTTTCTATGGGAGAACAAATGTGCACAACAAGGATGGGAAACATTGATCTACACAATGAAATTACTACTATAGTGAGGGAAAGTTCCATTTAACATTAGAAGTAATTCTAAATAAAAAACCAACAACTTCGAGCAAGCCACACAAGTCAAGGAACAAAAGTCACTCTATACCTCTACACACATTTTGCTAATTAATTAGCCATGATTTGCAATTTATCCAAACCCTGGATAAATACATTCATAAAAATCCCTACACAAGGAAAATCTCTTATTATTATTGTGCTTACATATTTTTTAAACAGGCTAATTTTTTTTTCAGTATTCGAATCTTAATCTCTAATAACATCCTCTTGTTATGAAATTCAATAATATTGAATACATACGTACATACAAAATTTTTGTAAATCTAGTTTAAAACTATAAATCTTCAATATTTTAGGTGTCGTTGGGGATTTTGTTGATCTTGAAGCAAGAGCGAAGTGAAGAGTAAATGGACAGGGTGTTTTTGGAATTTTAGAATTGATTTGCATTACTTTTGAGAAACGTTGGCTTTGGTATTTTTAATTGCTATTCATTCAGAGTGTCATGTGTAAATTTTGACACACAAGCAACAATAACAACCATTGATTGTGAAGAGAATGGAGAATTGTAATTTTAAACACAATTTGAAAACTTTATTCATTGACATAGTATTTTTTACTATAAAGTGAAGACTAAGTGTTTCATGGTTCAAATATGCTAAATATTGAGCCAAATTATCCACACGAAAAATCAGCATTTCAATTTCCAATTGCAGTCGCTCTAGCTTCACCTCCAATATTACCATTTTCTAATTTAAAAGCTCGAAATGGACTCATGATTAATACAAAATCATGTCAACATTCTTTGAGACAAAAGATACGAGAAATTCCAGAGCACCAACCATTTTAAATAAAGAAATCACCATCCTACTAATAATATGATAATACCAGGCTCCGTCGTTGTGCTCGAATGGGTATGAATCCATACTTTTCCACCATTATAATATCATTATTATACGTGTCATAAGAAATAGAAATTTACTATATAAAATAAATAAAAACTACCAGTGATCATGACAATCAACTAAGAAACTGTCATAAATAAATGTGTATATAAAATTTTCGAAGGTGAATCCATTTAAAAGTTGGGAGTATTGTAGAGATTTTGTATTTATGCACTACTACTACCAACCATGAATTCATAGTCTATGAGAATAGATTTATGTTCAATGCATTCATCTTCAACATCTACTAGTTATTGATAATAAGGAACATCACACTACATTTCTTTAAACCTGTCTACTGATGATCTTACGTTCATGATTTCGTAATTTTCCATACGATAATCCATTGTTGAAAAGTCAACAAGAAATGTGTGTCTAATTTAATTTTCCATTAATTAAATTGGACAATAAAATGTAATCTTATCTCATAATCACTTGTAATAGTTAACTAAGTGTGATAAACTCAGTTAGCTCATGTATTTCGAGTTGAGGGTGGTTGGTGAGGCATGCAGAGTGATTATATTAGTTATGGAGTTATAATTGTAGTTAGTGAATAAGTTTAATGCATGAGAAGTCAGTTAACTCAATCTATTGAGTTAAAGTCAATTGAACTAGTAGTGTAATGGTTTATTGCACTAGTGAGAGATCGAGTGAATTAAATCATATTTAATTTGCATGCAGTGATCTACCATGCAGCTGATGATTTACTATTAATATTTTCATGCATGTTAGTTCCAGTGGAGACCCAATTGAGACAAAGGTTAAAGGGATGTTAACTATCAGTTGTATCATTAGTAGTTTGCCCGCATGCAGCAAGATAACCATTGTATTTTCCATGAGCATTGCGCAATTTTGGAAGGTTGAATTTCCTAAAGAATAGGGATTTCATTCCACATGAATTGATGTGAGGTCCCTATATTACTAGTGTATTCCCTTATTTTGGTTAGTGTAGCCCTCTTATTGTTATTGTTCTACCCCTGTAACCCCCATATTGTTATTATTCTGCCCTTACGTTATTATTGTTAGGTCGGCTAGGATTATATTGTGACCCCATGTACTCCTATATATAGAAAGCAAGTTTTGTCATTTGTATCATCCAAGAATATTTCATTTATGTAATGTAAAGGAGGTTTCCCCCTCAAAGTGTCTTATTTATAAGGCATTGATCTCATTTTTCTTCTATTTTTGGAGATGGTTTCATAACATTTGGTATCAAATCTTTGGATTCTAGGGTTTTTCTGCTCCAAATAGGTCATTGTGGAATTTTCGCTATAAATTGTTTTCTACCAAGGTTCATAAGCTGAAATTTTTATCACGTGAAGCAAAAATCCTGAGGAACGTCATGTAAAAATTTCATATCCTGGTTCCTGATAGTTTTTGAGATATGATCTGTGGAAGTTAGAGTTTTTGCAAGCTCCCAAAATTCATCTAAAAGAGGTGACCTTAGGAAACTCGTCATAACTCTCTCTCTGAGTATCATATTGGAATTATGTAAAAAAATTTTACAAGTACATGGACTATAGTTTCCTTTGTATCAATTTCAGATCCTAAGGAGGAAAGAGTGACACGTGGAACATCGTACAATTTTTCTCTATGGAACTAGTCCATAATTTGGTCATTGTGGGAGATTGGGCACAAATTTTCCTTGAAGCATTGAAATAAGGTCAGACCTATGGCATTCGAAATAATATTCAGAGGGATTTTATAAGACTCAATTTCATATATTGAAGATCCGAAATCACAGAGATAATTCAGTTTCAATATCGAGCTCCTCAAAAGCAAGAAAAAGGTGCATTTTTTTCTTTTTCAAATTGCATAAATCTTTTTTGAAAAATCAGTTTGAACTGATTCCAAGGGCATGTTAAAGTATAGATATCAGTATTGGGTTCTAAAATGCCCCCTAAAAATAATTCAACACCCATTAAGCCCTCAGAATACTCTACTATGACTCATGAAGATGAAGAAGTGCAACATGATATATCAGAATTACAAGGGCAAGTGCACCAAATTTCGCTCTCACAAAGAGAAACAAAAAATGAAATGGAAGTTTTGAAGAAAGATGTGGAAGCTAAGATGGATGGTTTTAAGAAGGGAATGGAAGCTAACATGTATGCTTTGAATAAATTCGTGGAGGCTAATATGGATGGTTTGAAGAATGGCATGGAAGACATGGAAGCTAATATCGATGGTATAGAAGAAAAAATGAAAGACAACATGGAAGATATGAAGAATGATCTAAAAGAAGACATGGAAGGTTTGACAAAGTTGATACAAGAAATGATTCCTAATGGTGACAAGATAGTAGAGGAAACTCATGATGAGAAAAAAATAAATGTTAATCATGATTTCATAAACTCTAATGTTGGATTGAACACCCACCATATTCCAAAGATTGATATGAGGAAGTTTGATGGCAAGGATCACGTAACATGGATACTACATATGGAGAAATATTTTGATCTCAATAATGTGAAAAACACACAAAATTTACGCATTGCAACTTTATATTTATCACAAAATACATTTGTATGGTATCGATGGCTTTGCTCTCATAAAAAAATTGTCACTTGGTCAATTTTTACGGAGGAAGTGATAGCACATTATGAGGATACAAAGAGAAACATCTTATTTAGCCAATTGATAAACCTCAAACAAAAGGGTTTAGTGGTGGAGCACATTGAAGGCTTCCAAAAATTGAATATAAGGGTAAATGATATTCTAGAGGAACATAGGATTGATGTCTTCATAGGGAGTTTAAAGGATAACATCCAACATGAGGTTCGCCTTTGGGAACCTAATTCATTGGAGAAGGCATTCAGGTTGGCAAGAAAAATTGAATGTAAAATTATGGAGATAAGGAAGCCTACCATTCACATATATAAATATGGAAGTGTTGCTACTCCTACACTTCCACAACCTACAAGGTTGACACCACAACAATTGGAAGAAAAAAGAGAAAAAGGGATTTGCTACATTTGTGATAGAAATTACACTAAAGGTCATAAGTGTGCCCGGAAGAAATTTATTACATATATTGTGAAGAGAAGGAATAAAATGAACAATAAAATTCAAAAGAAGAGGATATACACTAGGAACCAACCGTAGAGAAAGAAAAATTGAGTCCGACCATGTCGTTTAATGCATTGGAAGGAATTACCACTCCTAAAAATCTCAAGATAGAAGGAAATATCAAGAATAAAATGGAAATAATTTTTATTGATTCAGGTAGTACCCATAACTTTATTCATTGTAAGGTATCCATGGAATTGAAGTGCTTCCTATACCCAGCACTAGAATTTCAAGTGATGGTTGCAAATGGAGGAGCTATAAATTTCTCTGGAAAATGCCATAATATCAAGATAACCATGGGGGAATATTTATTTAATGGTACAATGCTTTCCATTCCAATGGGAGGTGCTGATGTTGTACTAGGAGTACAATGGTTAAAATCTTTGGGGACGATAGCTTTTAATTTTCAAGATCTTTTCTGAAAAAATTTTTGGAAGGAAAGGAAGTTGAATTATGGGGTATCTCAGGGAAGCCGAGAAATATAATAAGCTCTAATGTCATGAAAAAGCTTTTGAAGAAATACAAATGGGGTGTAATTGCACAATTATGCTCACTAGAAGTTCCAACATCAAAATCATGTATTTCTCCATATCTCAAAAAAGTCTTGGACAATCATTCCAAGGTGTTTGAAACTCCCAAAGGACTCCCACCTATTCATGATCATGATCATGTTATTCATTTGATTCCAGGTAGTGTTCCTCCAAACATCAGGCCTTACAGATATCCTTATGTCCAAAAGAGCGAAATTGAACATATGATTGCAGAAATGTTATGGGCTGGTATAATTCAACCTTGTAAAAGTTCTTTCTCTGCTCCAGTAGTATTGGTGCACAAGAAGGATGGATCATGGCACATGTTTCTGAATTATAGGGAGCTCAATAAGCTCACTATTAAAGATAAATTTCCCATTCCTGTGATTGATGAATTATTGGATGAATTACATGGAGAAATTTATTTTACCAAGTTGGATCTTTGTTCAGGATATCATCAAATTAGAATGAAGATTGAATATATTCTGAAAAGAACATTTCTAACTCATGAGGGTCATTATGAATTTTTGGTCATGCCTTTTGGCCTTACCAATGCACCTTCTACATTTCAAGGGTTGATGAATTCCATTTTAAAACCCTTAGAAAATTTGTGTTAGAATTTTTTGATGATATACTAATCTACAGTAGGTCTTGGAAGGATCATGTTCAACATGTTGACATGGTGCTAAAACTATTGGAAGAGAAACAATTATATGAAAAAAATCCAAACTTTTCTTTGGAGTACAAGAGGTGGAATATCTGGGTCATATTGTATCTCACGAGGGTGTTAAGGCAGACCCTAACAAAATTAAAGCCATTAAGGAATGGAAAGTCCCCACAACCATAAAGTAATTGTGAGGATTTCTAGGGTTAATAGGGTATTATCGCAAGTTTGTTAAGAATTATGGGAGAATAGCAACACCTATAACAACATTATTGAAGAAATATGCATTTTCATGGACTCCTGAAACAACTAAGGCCTTTGAGCATCTTAAAGAGAAAATATTCCTAGCAGCGGTTGTAGCTAATCTAGACTTCACAAAAACCTTTATTGTGGAATGTGATGCATCAGGAAATGGAATTGGTGTGGTTTTAATGTAATAAGGATGACCAATTTCTATTGAAATTCATCCAATCAAAGGAAATTATTTACAGAAAGCTATTTATGAGAAGGAAATGTTGGAAATACTACATGCACTAAAGAAATAGCGACCTTACCTAATGGGAAGACACTTCAAGGTAAAAACTTATCATGATACTCTTAAATACTTTTTGGAACAAAGACTATCTTCAGAAGAGAAGAAAAAATGGGTCACAAAGATGTTGGGTTATGACTTTGAAATCATCTACAAAAAAGGGAAGCTAAATGTTGTTGCAAATGCATTCTCAAGAAAGGATGAAGAGGTGGAAGCATTTCTATGTGCCATTTCTATTATCCAACCAGATTGGATAATTGAAGCAAAGGATGAATGGAAGAAGGACGAAGAAGTGTAGACACTCATTCAAAAGTTGCAATAAGATCCTAGTACATATGATACATTTAGTTGGAAAAATGATTCCTTATGGTACAAATATTGCTTATATATTTGTAATAATTCCCAACTAAAACAAAAGATTCTTTTGTAATTGCACACATCTCCCTTAGGAGGACACTTAGGATTTTTAAAAACTTACCACAGGGTGAAGAAAGAATTTTTTTTTTTTGGATGGCCTTAAATCTGATATTCAAAAGTTTGTGGAGAAATGTTTGGTTTGCCAGCAAAATAAATTTGAGACAATTAAGACCCCATGTATTCTACAACCTTTATCCATTCCAAGTCAACATTGGGAGGAGATTTCAATGGATTTTATCATAGGTTTACCTAAGTCTGAAGGAAAGAGTTTCATCATGGTGGTAGTTGATAGAATTACCAAGTATGCACACTTTTGTGCATTATCTCATCCATTTAAAGAAAGTACATTTGCTAGTTAATTTATGGAAAAAATTTCAAAAGCTACATGGAAACCCAAAGATTATTGTAAGCGACAGAGATCCCATTTTTACTGGATAATTTTGGACAAAATTATTTTCCTGTTTGGGTACTCAACTAGCTCATAGCTCATCTTATCATCCTCAATCTGATGGGAAAATTGATATAGTGAACAAATGTTTGGAAGGATATCTTCGTTGTTTTGTATCTAATAAACAAACAAAATGGGTCAAGTGGTTACCTCTAGCTGAATGGTGGTATAACACTTCCTTCCATATTGCAGCAAAAATGACCCCATTTATGGTACTTTATGGATATCATCCACCATCCATCACATCATATTTAAGAGAAAAAACTAATGTTAAAGTAGTGGTATATCACATCGAGCATCAACAACAAGTTCTCCAACTCTTAAAGGATAACCTAAATTTGGCACAAAATCGAATGAAAGAACATGCATATCAACATCACAGCGAGAGAATTTTTGATGTAGGAGAATGGGTATTTTTACGGCTACGACCATACAAAAAAATGTCCCTTAATCAAGCTAAGAATGATAATAAGTTATCACTAAATTATTATGGTCCTTACATTGCAAAATATTGGTACTATGGCATACAAATTAGAGCTTCCTGCTTCTTCTCAAGTGCATCCAGTTTTCCATGTTTCATGCTTAAAGAAGGTTATAGGTGAAAAAATTTCATTTCAAACAATATTGCCAGAACTTGACGAGGAAGGAAAAATCCTATTGGAGCCTCAAGCAGTCACAGAAAAAAGAACTCGAAAGCTACGGAATCGATCAATTTCAGAGTATGTCATTAAGTGGAAGCAATTACCCACTCTAGATTCAACATGGGAGGATGATAATTTTATACAGAAGCACCCAGCGCTACTCAAGCTTTGAGGACAACACTTTTTTGAAGGGGAGGGTCATGTTAGGTCCCTATATTACTACTGTAGTCCCTTATTATAGTTAGTGTAGCATCCTTATTGTTATTTTTGTACCCCTGTAACCTCCATATTATTATTATTGTGCCCTTACATTATTTTTGTTAGGTCGGCTAGGATTATATTGTGACCTCATGTACTCCTATATATAGAAATAAGGTTTTTTCATTTGTATCATCCAAGAATTTTTCATTTATGTAATGTAAAGGAGGCTGCCCCATCAAAGTGGCTTATTTCTAAGGCATTGATCTCTCTTGTATTCTATTTTTGGAGCTGGTTTCATAATAATTGAGCAAGAAAGGTAGGCTGATTAGAGGCAGGAAATTGGTTTTGTTGGTCAATTTTGTCGAGGTCAGTGTGAGACAATTGTGAGAGTGCAGGAGACTCTTGTGAGAAGATTGCATTGTAATTGTTTCATGATTCCATGGTGAATACAAAATAGAAGATAGAGGGGTTTTGAGCAGCAAGCTTTCCCCGAGAAAATATCTGTGTTGTGGTTTGATTTGCTTCTTTATTTACTTGTTGTGATTAGTGATCATGTTTATTTTCTGCAATTGATTTGTAGAAGGATTCAGTATCTTGCTTTAGTACATTTCTTGATCAGATTGAATCAATTGATATACATATGTTTGTATAATTTCTACATGGCATTAGAGCACAGGAAATCAATATAGTGGAGAATAAATTGATTTCTTGACTGAATAGAATTCGAATTTGCAAAAGTATTCTTGGTGCGACATGCATATTAGGATCGAAATGGATTTCAATGGCTTGAGATTGGAGTATGCACTCAGGGGCAGCTCTAACTATATTTCTTGAAAAGAAATTATGGAGGCAATACTAGAGGACAATGTGTTGAAATAATTCATTGATAATGACATTCCCAAACCCACTATAGCAGATGTCACAAAACTTGATGCTTAGAAAAAGAAGGTTGCAAAGGCGAGAAGGATCTTATTGGAGGGAGTATGATACCACATTGTCTCAAGTATCCATGGAAAAGTGACACCATATGCAATGTGGAAATATTTGAAAGATATGTTTTAGTGAAGCAGTGATAATAGAAAATTGGCACTAAAGGACAAGCTCAGATAAATCAAAATGGAGAAAGGCGACACCATTCCAAAATATTTAATTTTGTCCAATGTCGGGATGAGCTTGGGAGCATAGGAATTATTTTCACAGATGATGACTTGGTGAGTCTAGCTCTTCTAGGCCTTCCCAAGAGTTGGAATAGTTATAAGGACTCTGTCAATGGGAGGGAGAAGCTGCTAGATTGGGAACGACTTTTGTAGGATTTGGTGCAAGAAGAATTCAGGCGGAATACCAAGGATGGATCTTCATCTAAGACAGATGATGAAGAAAATTGCGCTTTGGCTGCTAAGGTGAAGAATGGGAAAGGAAGGAAATCCTATTCCAAATCTGAGTCCGATAAAGAAGGCAAGAAGCGTGACATGTCCAGAGTGAATTTTTTTCACTGTCACAAGCATAGGGACTACGCCACTAATTGTCCACAAAAGAAAAAGAACAACAAGGCTTCAGGATCTGTAGTTGGTGAGGATTTTGTCTCGCAATTTGAGCTTGAATTCTTTCTCATTTAATGCATGGTGTCAAGTGTAATGGGATCAGTGTGGTACTTGGATAGTGGTGCATATTTCCACATGACAGGAGACAAATAAATTTTCAGTAGCTTGAAGGAGAAGGGCCTCGAGATGCATATCAAAATGGGTGATGGTGGGCGGTACAGTGTTACCGGGATTGGTACATTTATCTTCCATAGATATTCAGGTAAACCCTTCTTATTAAAATATGTAATGCATGTACTAGGCTTGAAGAAAAATTTAGTTTTGAGTTGTAATGTTGGAGGATAGAGGATATGATGTAGTTTTCAGTGAAGGAAAATATTTCCTTCAACACAAAGCCACAGGACAAGCCAAGAAGATTGGGATTTGTATGAAGAATCTTTATAAACTTGATGTATATGGCTACGAAGCATTGATGGGTAAGGCAAACAAAGTGGTGAGTCTGGATGAGTGTGAGTTATGGCACAAGATATTGGGCCATATACACCACAGAGCCTTGAAGGTCATGCGATAGATTTCTACAAGTCTTCCCAAGGGTACTCTTGTGCAGATAGACACGTGCAAGGGATGTACTATGGGGAATTATGCAAAGGAAAATTTTCACGAGAAGGAGAACCAAACTTTGGAAATCCTTGAGATAGTTCACTCAGACGTGTGTGGACCATTATCTACATCTTCAACAGCAAAGCACAAGTACTATGTGATCTCTGTTGATGATTTTTCTAGAAAGTGTTGGATCTACTTCATGCAGAAGAATGATCAGACATTCTAAAAATTTCTTGAGTTTAAAGAACTAGTGGAAAAAGAAACGGGGAAGCATGTGAAGGCTCTTAGGAGTGACAATGGTGGTGATTACATCTCCAATAAATTCAAGAAATTTTGTAGCAAAGAAGGAATATAGAGAGAGTTGATTGTGCCTCATAACCCACAATAGAATGGGGTCACAGAAAGAAAGAATAAAACAATTATGGGAGAAGCACGAGAGATGTTTCATGATCAGGGCCTACCGTTGCATTTATGGGTGGAAGCATGCAACACAATAATATTTGTTCAAAACCGTAGTCCTCATAACATACTTAGCATGAGTACACTAGAGGGGGATTTTTCTGGTAAGAAACATGATGTTTCATATTTTAAAATATTTGGCTCATCTGTATATGTGCATGTGACCAAAGATTCCAGAAAGAAGCTCGAATAAAAAACTGAGATTGGTATATTTGTGGGGTACACTGATACTACCCACAACTATCAGGTGTATCTTCCTGTTGTGGCCAGCAACAACCCCTCTTCTTATTTAGTATTTTCACTACTACTAAATAAGTGGGGGCCCTTAGTCAAAAAAAATTAAAAATCGATTAGTGCTTGTATTTCCTTTTTCCATAAAACTTGCTATCATAAACTTTGGAGAATACCCCTTGAAAAATCTAAAAAAGCTTAAGTTTTATGATAAGGTAGGATAAAATCATTCCTTAAGAAATATCGCATTGCAAAAAGGTAATGGATACCTCCTTACAAGCGGAATTCTAAGATTGCGAGATCGCGATGCAAAACTACGCACTAAAAACATTCATCGCATCGCATGCCTCAAATATCATTTACGCTGAAAAACCTCAAAACCGCCGATATGCGATGGCACATATCGCAAATCACATTTCACAGAAAAAAAAATTAACGGATGATTGTCATATGCTACGCTCCAGCGATTCTGCGATATTGCGGTATTGGAATTTTGCGATTCAACAAGATTGCGATCTGCGATATTGCGAAGACAATTGCAGATCGCCTTATCGCAGATCTTTAGGGCTCGTTATACGAAAAATATTTTTCCATAAAATGAGACCTGGTTATGCGCTTTAATGTTAATCAAAGAGTTAGTTGCCAATCATTAATGAAATATGGTTTTTTTCTGATCGAAGAGCCATTTCACGTAAGGTGGTATATTTTATATGTCTTCAGCATTTAAAGCTTTCCCGTCACCTTTTTCTTCTCACTATTCTCACCTCATTTGTAAACTACAGGAACGAAGAACAGAAAACCATGCAAAGCAGTATTCAGGATATTATGGGAAGGAAATGCAAAGCTCCGAGTTCTGAAGACAAAGAAATGACGCCCTTGTATACAGACACCGCCTATAATAAATATGCTGGTATTACTACTTGGGAAGGCATGTACAATCTACTTGAGGAGGATAATCCCAAAATAATGGAGGTTACAGCTACTGTAGGCTCACATGGGTCTTCTGAGGCGTCTATTACAGAGCTAGCTTGCTCATTCTTGCACCAGATAGCGGCGAGGCCCAAAATTCTTCCATACATGGACATGGTTAAATGGGTACTAGATAGCGCTGACATCACAAACAAACAATTTAAGACGCAGGTTCAAGGACTCATTGGTTCGTTCACTCCATAAGATTTGAGACTCATGTATCATTTACCACAGCCACAGGCGACTTATAACAAACAGTTAATGGAGAATTTTTCTAAAGAAAATGAAGACCTGGAAAAATTCACAAAGGACTGGTCAAGGAGGGACGAACCACTAAAAAAGGATAAACATCGTATGTATAGTATTGGTTCTCTCACCTCCCCGTATTGCTTTGCTGCTGCTATGCTCTGTAGACTTTTTGGGAAGCCAGACATTAATAAATTTTCATCTGAATGGCTACCATTATTGGATGCCACCATTAATGCTACTGCTGTGGATTGGGCTAAGATATTATCTGACAACTTAGCCACAGCTATTTTAAATTACCGGTCTAAAAGGACTATTTCTCAGAGAATTTATCCCCCTTTCTACTTATCTACATATGTGATGGATGCAATCTGTTATATTTCCAAGTTTCCTTTAATGGGTTGGAAATGGACGACTCAAGACCCCTTACCCATTCATATTTATCACAAAGAATTGTGGGATTCCAAGTTCACTCCGTATTTTTAAAAGATTTTTCATGGAATCATGTTGCCCCTATACAAAATGTTATATAATAAAGACTCTCCAAGATTTTCTCCCTAAGCAGAGGTAGATATACTCCCTGTCGCGAGATGGTTCGGAGAAGAACTGTTTACATATGTCAGGGTATTCGGAAGTCTCGCTTCCCCTCATGTCTTACCTTTATATGTTCCTGATAAACTCATGGCATGAGAAATTGCTTATCAAACCTGCGGAGAAAGAGGTTTGACTAAAGATTTGAAGGACAAAAAGAAGGCTATTTGACCACAATTTCCTGTGGCCTGTGGGGCCTTTTCACTATTTGATGTAGGCCATGCATTCAAATAAGTAAACAACATAACATGTCTACGATTGTTCAAAATTCCAAGAAGACCGTTCGACCCTTATGATATTGCTAAAAATTTCACTCAGTCAAAATAAAGGTGTTTTCTAAAGAAGATGATCTTTTTGATAACATGTTCCAACAGAAAGGTACACTTAAAGAGGTTCTACATTCGGCCCAAATGCGATTTCCTCCAGCAGAATTTCAAGAGTTCAAGATATACAGGGAAAGGAGGTTAGCTAATATCCCTTTGGTTAAATTTCGCTTGGAACCCATAAGGGAACCAACTCCTAGTATTAGTCTCAGTGCAAGTTCAGGCACAGACAGATCTAAATCTAAGTCCAGAAGAGAAACGTCAAAACACTCTAAGAGGTCTGAAAGTGACCATGATAAAAGTGAAGGGTCAGTAAGGGATACTGCCCAGTCAAAGGAGCTCCCACAGCAACAGGTTTTGACCTCTCCACAGCTAGATCCTCCCCCTCTCATCGTCCAGCCACCATCAGTCATAACCGAGCTAGATAAAGAATGGGAGACATTCAATGATTTAATCAATATTGAAGGATAGTGCATAAAGACACTTGTGAGTAATGTACGGGCAACAAAAGATATAGTCACAGGAACAATTAGAAATGTCTCATAAATGGAACATATTCCCATTACCCCATCCTCTGAACTTATGCTCAAAATAGAGGAAATTCCTCCTCTTGATGTATTTTATAGTCCACAACACAAGGCAGTAGTGAGAAGACAAAGAAAGAAAAGGGAATTGGAAAACGTGCTCTCTCATATTACAGAGCAATTAGACATCCTATGGCAAGATCCTACCACCGATCCCACTGAAAATCTCACCAAATTGTCTCAAATCACAGGAGCATATTCCTCTGCGACCATTGATAAAGCATCTGAGGTACGACAACTACTGAAAGAGAAAGAAGATCAAATAGAGGTTTTGCAGCAATAGCTGCAACAAGCCAACGCCAACAACGAAGCACAGAAACAGCTTGAAAGATTACAGCAGGACTTTCAACAAATGCAGATAGAGTACCAGAACAGTTTGGCTGAAAGAGAAAAACAGTTACAGGTTATGCAAGAGATACACAAGGATGATCCTAAGCTTACAGAATTCGTCACAGAATCCATTTCCTTAAATGATCAACTACTGCAGCAACAGGAAGCATTGTGCCAAAGAATATCACAGTGGAACTCTTATTTCGAAATGAGCGATAAAATCACTAATCAAGTCGTAGACTTATGACATGATTATGATTTAATTAATAAAAGAGTTACCGAATATTTGGCTTGGCAAGAAACAGAGGAGGGGAAAAGAGCAGGCGCACCAATAATCAACGACAAACACAAAGAAACTCTCTTTAACAAATGGGATGCACAAATCAAGAAAGCAGAGCAAGTGGCAGAAGAAGCAGCCACAGCAACAAATAGCGTTATTGAATGCATAAATGAAAATTTTCACAGGGAAAATCTGATCTCAGAAACCACTCCAGGGTATCTACCAAAAGTACAGCAACTGCAGACAGGCTCGAGACAGAAGGCTCAAGAAAAGGCAGAATCAATCAAAATATTAACTAAGTTGAATTGGGATTCTTACTAGGCGTATTTGGTAAAACCACACAGCCAGTGCATGACTCTCAAATGTATCATTGATTCTACCGAGAAGATGGCGCTAGCTCTTGTTGATTCCGTTTTCACAGGACAGTTAAAGTTGGAAGTCGGCCAGCCAACTCTTCTCAAACAAATGCTGAATGCTTGCGATTTCAAGGAACAAATACACAAATAGTTAGTTGTTAGTTTTAATTTTAGATTCAGTGTTAGTATTAATTTTTCTTTATTTTTTCCTGAAATGAGGACGGTCACTTAAACCGTATCCTACATTTTTGTAATAAATTATTTTTAGATTTAGTTAGTAGTATTTAAACCCTTCTCATGCATTTAGAGAAGGGTCCTGAAATTTGTCAAAAACTTGTCCTCAGAACATGCACTTTTGCACCCTCCGAGGAGGTTTTGATGAATGAATGGAACAATATTTATTGATATCTGCGTTTAATATCTACTACTGATGTTGCACTTTTGTACTCTTAGTGGATCTTGGATTAAGAAGAGATAAGTCATTATTGCTTGAAGCTCATGAGTAGAACTAGTTATAAATGGTACTTTTATCTCTTAACTATTTCTGCCTTTGTGTTAAAGTAATATTCATGTTCAGTTGTTTATATATTGATGCGTGAATGCTTGAGTTATCATTTGTCACTTTTGTACGGTGATAGCTATTTATTTATGCTTAATATATGAGTAGCTTATTATGCGATATGTTTTTCACAACTGTTTCGTCTAAATTTTTATATGAAGTGGTTTATCTCTATTGAATTCTTTTCTTATAACAGTTGAATGATATTTATTACCAATTATTATTTAAAATCATTTTAGATCGCATAATAGAAATATTACATCCCGGGTTAGTGTAGAATTAGATATTTATGTTTATTAGAATACAATTGCATGTTATTAGATTAGAGTTAGAATAAAATAATTTCACTTAGGAACTTTTAGAAAGGAAATATCAATTCTCAACATACACACACACATATTGGGAAACTAGTCCCATATCCCCAGTCGGACCCACTATACCAAACGGAAAAGGAGCTGACACTTCCAAACAACAAGATGACTGTTGTGAGATGGGATATAAAATTTGATCAGGACAAAGAAATGCGATTGTCCCTTGAGAGGGAGCTATATTTGCATGCAGATGAGGAACTGTTGGTTCCCAAGAATAAACCTAAAGATGTGGAGCAGCCACATGCAAAGGATCAAGGAGTGGAAAAAACACTCATGCAGAGCCGTCCACCAGAATCGACAGAAGGCGCACCACGGAAGATGTTAGATTGAGACTTGATGCGACAGAGCATGTAGGAGCACCTATGTCACCGCGCATATAGAGAGAGAATCCAGGCAAGTTTACTGGATACATGGCTCTGATGAGAAAGTGTATTGTGATAGAACCATCTTCCTTTGAGGAAGAAGTGCATAAACCAATTTGGGTTGACGCTATGGTTGAGGAGTATGACTCCATCATCAAGAAAAGTGCATGGGAAGTTGTCCCAATATCGGTAAGAAAATCAGTGGTTGGATCTAGATGGATATATAAGGTGAAACAAGCAGTAGATGGGAGTGTGGAGAAGTAAAAGGCTAGATTTGTAGCTCGGGTATTCTCACAAGTTGAGGGGATTGACTATGAGGAGACTTTCGAACCAGTTGCAAGATACTCATCGATTAGATCTATGCTTGCACTCTCAGCATAGATGGGGTTGAAGATACATCATATGGATGTGAAAAATTCACTTCTCAGTGGAGTTATTGAGGAAGAAGTATGAATAGAGTATCCAGAAGGTTTCGAGATCTTTGACAGTGAGTCGCATGTGTGCCGACTCAAGAAAGCACTGTATGCACTGAATAAAGCACCTCATGCTTGGTACACTCGGATTTACAACTATTTCACTGGGTTGGGCTTCACCAAAAGTGAAGCAGATGCAAATCTGTACTAGATTGTGGTTGATGGTAAGCTCTTGATTATCGTACTTTATGTTGATGATCTAATTTTGAAAGGTGATGAGCAGTTGATAACTTCTTGCAAGGAGGATCTTGCAAGGGAGTTCGAAATGAAGGACATGGGACTCCTTCACTATTTCATTGGTTTGGAAATATGGTAGAGGGATGGTGAGATATTTGTTCCTCAAGGCAAGTATGCCAAAGAGATTTTGAGTAAGTTTCACTTGGAGAGATATAAACCCATGGAGACTCCTCTTCCAGAAAATTGGAGGAAAGAGGATTCTACTTCAGGAGAAGTAGTGGATGCTATTATTTACAGGTAGCTAGTGGGTTCACTGATGTACTTGGTGAACACCAGACTAGACATTTGATACGCAGTTAACCAACTGAGTGAAGCTATAGTTAAGCCAACCAAGCTATTTTGGAAGGTGGGGAAGCATGTCTTGAGATGTCTCAGGGACACTACAAAGTATGGATTATGGTACAGACAGACAGATAGAGGGAGTGAAGCTTCAAGGCTTCACTGATGCAGATTGGGCAAATAATCCATCATACAGAAAGAGTGAATCATGAGGGATATTCAACATAGGATCGACAAAAGTTTATTGGTACAACAGGAAGCAATGATATGTGGCACTCAGTTCAGCCGAGGCAGAATACTTGGCAGTAATTCAGGCTGCATGTGAGGCCATCTAGATGAGGAAGATCCTGGTTGGTTTGTTTGGTTCTCAGATGGATCCGACAGTGATACATTATGATAACCAGAGTTGCATTAAACTCTCGTTTAATATGGTATTCCATGATAGGTCCAAGCACATAGATATCCTATACCACCATCTAAAATATTGTGTTTAGAGGTGCATTATGTTACTTCAGTACATTCCCACAGAAGATCAGGATACGGATATTATGACGAAGGCACTCGCCAGGAGAAAATATGAATATCATAGAGGCAAGATCGGGGTGGCAGATAATCCCTTCTTCTTGTGAGGGAGTGTTGAAATGTCAACAAGAAATGTGTGTCTAATTTAATTTTCCCTTAATTAAATTGGTCAATAAAATGTAATCTTATCTCATAACCACTTGTAATAGTTAACTGAGTGTGATAAACGCAGTTAGCTCATGCATTTTGAGTTGAGGGTGGTTGGTGAGGCATGCAGAGTGATTGTATTAGTTATGGAGTTTGAATTGCAGTTAGTGCATTAGTTTTATGCATGAGAAATTAGTTATCTCAATTTATTGAGTTAAAGTCAGTTGAACTAGTTGTAACTGTTTGTTGCACGAGTGAGAGATCAAGTGAATTAAATCAGATTTAATTCACATGCAGTGATCTTCCATTCAACTAATTTTACTATTAATAGTTGCATACATGTTAGTTCCAGTGGAGACCCAGTTGATTCAAAGGTTGAAGGGATGTTAACTATCAGTTGTATCATTAGTAGGCTTCCCACATGCAACAAGACAACCATTGGATTTCCCATGATAATTGTGGAGTTTTGGAAGTCTGAATTTCCTAAAGAATAGGGATTGTGTTCCACATAAATTGCACAAGCAAGACATGCTAATTAGAGACAGTGAATTGGCTAAGTGTTGGTCGATTTTGTCAGAGTCAGTGTGAGACAATTGTGAGAGTGCAGGAGACTCTTGTGAGAAGAGTGCATTGTAATTGTTTGATGATTCCATGGTGAATATACAATAGAAGATAGAAGGGTTTTGAGCAACAAGGTTTCTCTAGGAAAATATCTGTGTTGTGGTTTGATTTGATTCTTTCTTTACTTGTTGTGAATGGCGATCATGTTTATTTTCCGCAATTGATTTGTAGAAGGACTCGGTGTCTTTCTTTAGTACATTGCTTGATTGGATTGAATATATTGATATGCATATGTTTATATAGTTTCTACATCTATAAGATAAATTTTGAGATCTAAAATGGGCATCCTAAGAAAAATGTACAACCAAAATAAACTTTATAAGAACCAATAGGATTCAAGATGATGATGTCAACCATGGGGGATGATTCACCATTTTTGGGGTTAAAAAGTAAAAGATTAAAAAATAATAAAATAATAAAACTACTTTTTTCAACTTATATCCCTAAGGTTTTACTCAAATTTCGAGCGGGAGTACTCACTGGATGAAAAAATTAATTTCTTATCCAAGGAGTAACCATGTTGCATACCTTCAATGGACCCTACTACATGAAAAATGAGAAATACATGAAAAAATGTGAATCATGCTTTTTTCATGTATTTCTCATATATCGTGTAGCAAGGTCCATCGAAAGTATGCAACATGGGTACCCCTTGGATGAGGAATCAAATTTTGCATCGAACGAGTGGTCTCACTTGAAATTTGAGTAAACCCATAGGGAGATAAGTTGAAAAAATAGTTTTTCCTTTTTCCCCTCTAAAATTTGATGATGTAATATAATCTTATTTTATTATTTCCACTATTATTTTATAATTTCCTTACAAGGCCCATTTTAGACCTCAAAATTCCCCTAATTCAGAGATGTCATTGAGACACTATTGAAGCCAAGAATGTGATTTTATGCACCCTCAGCTTTAGACATAATAGTTTATGTAAGGAAATAAAATCTCGCATAATACTCCCATATTTTAAACACAAATTTCAAAGAGAAAATGTTACATGATACGTTATTCGAAATATGTAGTCAATTAGAAAATGCTCCTATCGATATGAGAAAATACCTTCTTTGCTTTCTTTACTAACTATTTCAAATTATTGTTGACTCGTTTCCATAGAAATAACCACTTGTTACAATTTTGCATCAGACATATGTCGTGGAATTTTTGTATCATAGATAAAGATACCATTTGCATAATGAAGTCACATTTGCACCCCTATTCTCTAGCACATACACCGTCATCTGCATAGTAAAATCTTCGCACAAGGAAACATGGGTGCGTTTCTTCAGCTAGTTCTCTAACATGTAATTCTAGTTCATTTATTTTTGATTATTTCATTTTAAGCTTTTTTCCATTTAAAACTTACATATATGGCTACGTGGGAGAGAAAGTGCATAGAGTTGTGAATGTGTGTGAAATTTACATATTTAGTTGTGTGGGAGAGCAGTTACATAGAGCTATGAAGCTTTGTGGAATGAAGGATGTCAACATTTTGTCAACGTTAATGTCAATGTCAAAGAACTCCATTATGCCTATTAAATTTTGAATAATTCCCCTTCTCCGCACATACTCCATCCTCAACACATCCTTCATTTTGCATAGATTCATAGCTCTATGCAATTGCTCTCCCACACAACCAAATTTGTAAAAGTTTTAAATGGAAAAGAATAAAGTTCTCTTCACATTCCCATTCTCCCACACATACCCTATCCTCTACATTTCCTTCATTCTACAAAGACTGAAGAAATACCCCCCACTTATGCAAAGGACTCTCGTTCTCCCGTACATACTCAATCCTTCACATAGTAAAATATTTACACAAATAAACATAATAGTAACATAACAGTGTCAATTTCAGAGCAGTCACCAACATAATGACCACTCACAAAATTATTTTTTTGATTATTTTAAAATGAATTATCAGGGATCGACAAATTCCGAAAATAAATTCACTCCACTAGGGGAATTATATCCCTAAATGCATGCTTTTGTGATTCATGATTTCTATAAAGGCTCTTCCAGATAAATCACATATATTTTTTAATTATACTATCTATCTTTATCCTAATGATGAACCACAGTACGTGGTTTGAAACACGTCGGCCATAAAAAATCTATGTGATTTATTGGGAAGAGAATTTATAGAATTATGTCCCATCAGAGTTCCCTCATCCAATCAAAAATTAGAAATAATATTTTCAAAAATTAGAAAACTATGTTTGAATTTACGAAAGAATAGAAATATAAATAATTTTCCCAAAAATTTGGTTAAAATTGCAAAAAAAAACAGCCAGATAAAACATAGTTAATGCACTTTGACCATGAAGTGAATGTTATAGTCCATTGTGCCTACTACATTTCGAATAAAATTCCGTCGTTCGCAAATACCCCATCCTATGCACAATAAAAGCTTTGCACAAGTAAATCTTTACACAAGAAGGCTCCATACAATGAAACATAATAATATCAATTCGATATTTGTTCATATAGTTAAATTAATTTAAGTTCCCTCTATACCCTAATTCTCCCGCGCATACCCCATCCTCCACATATTCTTCATTCCAAAAATATTCATAGCTCTATGTAATTTATATCCCACACAACTAAATATGTAAAAATTTTAAATGCAAAGAAGTTTAAAATTGATTTCTTTTTTGCATGAATAAAGTTCTCTTTGCACCCCCATTCTATTTCATGTACTATATCCTCTCCACATTAAAATCTTAGTAGAAGGAAAAATTATAATATTATTTTGAGATTTTTTCAACACCCCTCCTCCCCCTCCCCTGCCTATGCAAAGGACCTGCAACCACATCAATTATGGAATGATTAGGAAGAACAGTAACATAACCCTGTCAATGTCAAAGCACTCACCAATAGAATGACCACTGATTTGAAAATGGGTTGGATAACTTGTTATGCTTTTCAAGAACCTCCCACTTAGTTACAAAAATAAAAGATCTAGCTTATACTTGACAATTTGCGGAATTTATGCTTGAAAGAGGTGTATTATTTTTAACTGTTTAAGTGTCTTAAGTCCATTTTTTCTTTCTGAAATTAAAAATGTGTAATAGAAACATAATGCAGCAATAAAACATCCACACATAACAACAAAATTTATCTAGGAGTTCACCTGAATATCATGGGCTATGTCTCCTTGAGCTTTGTCATCTTGACTTGGCTCTTTGGGATTGTGGAAAAGTTTCTTTTAAAAGTTTAAAAATTAACTCCAATGATTACTGAACTGAAATTAAGGGCTTATAATACAATCTATATCCCTTTCATGGCTGTCATCACTCTGCAAACAGATCTAGGCTCCCTTAGACTTGATTCCTTCAGTTGGTGCTCTGAGCTACCTTGAGCTTCTCCTTGGCACTAACTCCTTCAGAATTATTTTTCTATCCCTAAACATCACTTTATGTCTCCAGTATACATCAGACACCAAATATCGACTGATCATTTGCTCAAAACAAGCACTGCATCCCCAAACTAGGCCTTCCTCCATGGTTTTCCCTAGGCTGCCCAAAACTTCCCTTCAACTTCTCGAGATCTAGAATATCAAAATGGATCTGAAAATCCCTTCATTGTATTCATAATTCTAAATTTATTTAGGATAGACTATTTTTTCACAAAAAATGGCCTCTGGCTGCTCCGGTTTCGGCTCCAACACCTGTCGGCACCCCTTGGCACTAGGGTCACTAAAAACTTATTTTATGGGTTCTCAACTTCTAGAAGTCCTAAAAATCTCCTAAAACCTCCACAAATGGATTCATAATGCTGATTACAGTCAGAAATTGCTATTGGTTTGCTACATAAGGTCTCTAGCTGCCCTGGCTAGGACCCAAACTGCTACTGGCAAAAGTTGGTACTGATGGCCCCTGGAACTTCACTGAAGCATATCAGCCTTAAAAAGTCCAGTAAAAGCTCTGAAAACCACACCATTAGTTCCAGAACATCTAAAACATCCAAAATTGACTATTGTATTACTGAATAAGGCCTTTAGCTCCCCTAGCTAGGCCTCAAATTCTTGATGCCCCCTGGTGGCCCTAATGGCCCCTTAAAATTAAATGAAGTAAAAAAATACTAAAAAGTTATTTGATGGATCTACAAATATCTTCAATGAGTCTGGAATGTTGTATATAGTCAAATTTGACTATTGGCACTCCAAAATTGGGCTAATCTAACTCAAGATAGAGCCAAAACAAGATTTGTCCAATGTCACCCAAAAAAGCTCCACTAAATGTGGAGGACTAGACTTAATTCCAGTTAAAATAAGAACTGCCCCTAAATCTAGGCAGGCTCCAAAAGCTCCTCTAGATTAAATTGGAGCTTAACTTATCATAATTTTCAATTAAGGGTTGGATAAGAAATTTTAAAATTGGATAAGCACACATTAGTGTTAATCATCAGTTTTGGTGGGTTAATCCACGTTTAACATTAATTAAATCATTTTAATACCTTCGCCCGTTCTGGTCTGTGCCTACGGTTTTGGGTGCTTGCGTGCATGGAGAGGGGGCTAGCCCCCTCCGAACCTCCATTGGTCGACATGAAACACTTTAAGTAAATGCGGCAATTTGCATTGGTTAAGTTCTTTGGTGTAGACCGAATGGTGGGGTGGTGGAGTGTTGCGAGTTATGTCTGGGGTTTGACCCCACCCAAATCCATATTTCTTTTGTTGAATTGTTTATCAACTCCGCCATGTGAACGATTCTGGGTCACAGTTTAACCTTGTAGTCGGAGTTAGATTTACCACATGGTCCATTACGGCGGCCTATGGATGCGGGTTAAAACTTAAACCATGAACTATAAAAGAAAATGTGGATTTAACGTTTTTTTTTTAATTTGCATTTTATTTATAATATGATAATTTAATATATATATATATATATATATATATATATTTTAAACATATAATATGTTATTTTATATAATATATAAATATATATACAAAATTAAACCATAAAATTAAATACAAAAATACAATTCCACCACATTTTTAAAAATAAATTCACTTGCACCCAAAACTGAGACTTTGACCCTAGGAGGTCACTGGACATTTTTCACTTTAACTCCTCAACACTGGCAAATCTCGTTGCGACACTTGGCACAGTGTTATTGGGCGAAACTGGAGAATTTGCAGTTTACCTCGGCATACAAAGTGCAATAACTTCTTCATATGGTATCGATTTTTTGAATTGTTCATGGCACCAAAATCAGGAAGACGAGATCTATCCAATCGCTTAGGTTCGGCACACTTTTGAACACTTTGAATTTTGAGCTATCTCTTAGGTCCATGATCTAGTTCTGATCAACCACGAACACAATATTTTTTTTTTAAATTTTAAAATGAATTTTCACGTACTCACAAATACCAAAAATAAAACTCCCTCCACCAAGGGAATTATGTCCCATCAAATCTCCCTTAACCAATTGAAAATTAGAAATAAGATTTGTTAAAAATTAGAAAATTATTTTTGAAGTTATGGAAAAATATAAATATTAAGCATTTTCTTGAAACTTTGGTTAAACTTGCAGAAACACAACCAAATAATGCAGATTCAATTCATTTCCACTACAAGGTACATGCTATAGTGCATATTTATAACGTTTATTCAAATCATCTAAAATATATATACAAAAAATAATCAAATAAGTCCATATTTATTTATATTTTTATGCTAATGTAAATTGTGTGTCAATGATGACAGCCTTTTGATTAAGTTCTATAATATAAATAAATAGGTAAAAACCTTTTTTTGGGTTAAATTTAAAATAAAAATAAGAATATTTTCATATGGAAAAAGGGATGTGAAAATTCTTATTTGTGGGAGAACGATATAATGATTTGAATTTTAAAATATTTGGTATGTACATTTTTTTGTTTTCTTTTGATTTAAATTTATAACATGTTAAGAAAAAATAAATACTCTTAATCATTAAATTTTTTGAAATAAATATTCTTAATTATTAAATTCATTTAAACACTCCATTTCTTTAAAAATATTATTTATTGGGTTGAGAGGCTCATTCTACAACCTAATATGATGTAGATGTGTAATTACATTCGTGCTCAACTTGAAGTTGAAACATGTCCCTTTTAAAATAAAAATAAATATTCTTTAAATAAATAAATAAAACAAAAAAAATGAATATATGTATTTGGTTTGTTTAATTAATATTATAATGAATGAATAATGTCATTCTCAGTGACCATACTAGGGACAAGGGGAAAAAATGTTTCACTCTCAAGCTCAACCATAAATAAGATATTTAGATTTACATATCAAATAATGCAATCTATATCAACTTTATAAAAAAATTAATTAGTTAAAAAAAAAAACTATATTGAAAAAAAAATTGGTTAAAACATTTTAGG
Source organism: Pinus albicaulis (assembly GCA_034641835.2). Classification (NCBI taxonomy): domain Eukaryota; kingdom Viridiplantae; phylum Streptophyta; class Pinopsida; order Pinales; family Pinaceae; genus Pinus; species Pinus albicaulis. Next base: position 883,278,324 of record CM076580.1, read on the forward strand.
AAGTGTCACTATTTTATTGCCAAGTAACTTTTGAAGACATTTAATTCATTTTATACATTAAAAAATGAAACTTAAACAATGAAGAAATACACGTGTATATATATGTGTGTGTGTGTGTGTTCACTCTCGAAGCTTGATAGATCTGTAATTACTATATCAACCTTCGAGAGAGATCAAATCTGTTATTCAATTTTGCATTTTAAAAAATGCTTGCACCTAAACATATTTGATATCTCTGGGCTCTTGTTAGATCCTTGGTTAAGATGAATCTATACCAGTTTTATAAAATAGACCTGAAATATATTGTATCTTTCTTCTTCAAAGTATTCATTCAACAATGATAGAACAAACAGAGTCCCTCTTTGTAAAATGGTAAAATTGGTACTTGGACTAGAAAATGCATACAGATGGTAGTATTTACCTATTACTCTATCATCCAAAGGAACACGTCACGTATCATCGTGGTCCGCAATTGGTTGTGTTGAAATTCCTTGTAGATTCAAAGTGCTAATTGTAATTTACTAAAACAATAGACTTGAATCTACTCTACCAATTACAGAAACAATAAACAATCGTGAAATCACGAAGCATACAAGAGAAAAAATTAAATCAAGCATTACACAATGATTTCTTGGGGAAAGACACAACTAAAAACCCCTGCTATCTATATATATCAATAGTAAAAAAATATGAGAAAATTACAATGCTTTTCTCAAGCCTGAACAAACTCTGCACTACCTCTATCTATCTCACTGCTTCCTAGAAAAGCCTTGGACAACACTTAACAAAATTTATGACTTCCCAAGTCCCTATTTCATTGGGATTTAACCCGTATGAATTAGGTAAATTCCTCATCCACAAATACACAATCCATCATAGGCCTTCCTCTGACTGCATGCACCACCTGTACAATTTAGATGATTATACCACTCATAGTAAACTTCCATTGAACTCCAATCTCAACTGGGTAACTCGTAAATCACACATGCATGAGTTCTTTATGGTTGATTTATCATTTAATTGGTTGACCACAGAGTACACACCCCACTACTTAAACTCCCACGAGTTCCTCCAACATTTGGAACTATTTAAGCTCACTCTAACTTAGATAAACTGAATTAATTAATTACAACTAAAAATAAACTCAACCTGGACTCCTAAAAAGTAGGAGTCACTCTACATGACTCAAGTTAGGCCCTAAACTCATGTCAACTTAACCAACTAAATCAATTTAACTTAGTTAACTCGACAAGCTATCATGTGATGTGGAATTACAATTTTCTTCTAATTTAATTCAAGGGAAAATTAAATTAGAATTTTTCTTGGTGTCATTTTCAACACTCCCTATTAACAAGAAAGGGATTATCAAATACCTTGATCCTGCCTCTATGGAACTTTAATTTTCCTCTTGTCAATGCCTTAGTCAAGATATCTGCATCATGTTCCTCTATAGGAATGTAATCTAGCAACATGATCCACCTTTGTACATAATGTTTCATATGGTGGTACCAGATATCGATATGATTGGACCTATCATGAAAAATTGGATTCACAGAGAGTTTGATACAACTCTTATTGTCATAGTAAATCACTGTAGGATCCATCTACTAACCAAATGATCCAACAAGGATCTTCCTCATCCAGATAGCCTCACAAGATACTTGACTAGCATCCATGTACTCTGTTTTTGCTAAACTAAGTGCAATTGATATTTGCTTCATGTTGTACCAAGAAATTGTTGTTGACCCAATACTGAAGATTCCTCCTGATGTGATCTTCCTATCTGATGGACTCCCTACCCAATCTACGTATGTGAAGCCTTGAAAATTCACTCCATCTATCTGTCTGTATCAAAGACCAAACAGAGTGGTGCCTCTGAGGTATATCAACACATGTTTGGCTACCTTCTAATAGATTTGTGTTGGCTTAAACATTTTGTTAAACATACACATGGTGTATGAGAAGATAAAACACACAAACAGAAAGATAAGCATTCGTTTATCATATTATTCACCATAGATATATATTTGTAATACAATGGTGTGACTCTTGGATTCATCTTCCAAGGTCACTTGGAATCCTTTGTGACTATTCAGCTTCCACACCTACCCATAGAATATTAGGTTTCCAACATTCCCCCCCTTAATCCGAACGGGTATGTTTGAGTCTAAGAAGAGATTTGTAATAAAAATCTGCAAAGTATGCATGGCAACACTTAGGCTGAATCATGTCTCTGAAATGTTGGCATAAAGAGGTGGTTTAAGTATGACCACCAACAATGGAACACAACACTTATTGCAGTTCCCAGATCTCTTCCAAATCTTGAAAGAAGCTGAGTGCTTCTGCTAGAGGAAGTGTCCCTCATATTTGAAGAGGGAGACCTTCAACCTAAAAGAAGGGAAATCTACAACCTGTGATGGTTTAAGGATGACCACCAACACTGGAATGCTTAATGCATTTCCTAGAACTCAACCAAAACTAGCAAGAAGTTGAAGTATTCTGCTAGAGGAAGTGTTCTGAAAGAGGAAGAATATCAAACTCACATAGATAGTTTAAGGCTATCCACCAACCAAAGGCATGCTCATAGGCATCCATGTCTCTGACTACAACTTTGAATATGGAATGACGAATTGTGGCTCAGGCTCGCTTGATGTGGCATCGAATCTTGTAGATGACCACCATTTTCCCCCTTGTCAGGTACAAGGTGAGATGATGGAGAAAACTCGACTGCAAGATTGTTCAATATTCTAGAACAAGTTCTGACATGTGACTTAAACATCTTCTTGGTTGTTGATGCCCATTGACAAGAAGCAATCCATCCAAGATGAATCTTTGTTCTTGCAAGAGGATTTTTTCTAAAGCATTTGTGTGAAGAATGGGTGTGCTGACCACAGTGCTTGCATGGGTGAAGATAAAAACAATGATCTTTCATATGGCCAACGCGATCACAATGTTGGCATTTTACAATTTGTTGTTGGTGCTGTGGAAGAGGAGCAGGATCTGGAATAGCTGCAAGTGAACTGCCATGAAGAAATCTGGCACTCTGAAATTTGATGGGCTTGGAGTAGTCAGTAATATGAAAGGACAACTCTTTGTCATATCCAAGACCCGTTTTGTGCTTGTTGTGGACAAGCTCTTCCCAAGGTCTGATGATGGGCTTGGGAGGTGCTAGCTATATTTTTTCTTCTTTCTGCAAATCTGTGCTTAAAATGGGTATTGCATCTGCAATTTATTGTTGTTGATGGGAGTCTGTCTCAATGTTCTAAACAGAAACAAGTTCAGAATGATGACTCCACTTCTGTAATTCTGCTTGCTGAAGCTGAGATTCAGGTTGTAAAAGCTCTATCTTCTCTTGTGCATTTTGTAAACAAGTTCTAATGTTAGAAAAAGAAGCTTTGTTGATTGTTACTATATTATGATCAGAGGAATGTATCAGAGTTTTTAAGAACTCTAATACTTCACCAATTCTAGCTATTTTATCCATTTTCAAAATCATACTTAATAAACTGATCACAAATATGCACAGAGAGATAAAACCTGGGATAATTGTATGAATATATTTATAATGATGTATTTTCCAGCCTTCAATTAGTGAATCATAATTCCACATCCATTTATCAACAATCTATATGGTTGAATGCAATCAAATAAAAGGTGCTCCACCACGCTACAAACTCAACAAGTGATTTTAACACCAACGTAAACAAAGTCTAACGTAATCAATCATCCAATGTCAAAGCATATGCCATAACTAGACTTGGTATACTAGGTCTTTAATGTGTACACACCAACCATGACATTTGATGGGACAACTGTTAGTTTTCAATGCATGGTGACTGAAGGTAATTTCTAGCATTCAATATATATCAGTGCTCCAACATAAAGAGTTTGGAAGTATTGCAAATATATAATTCAACACATAGACTGTGCACACAAAGAATTCACATGTGTATACTTCACTGCAATCAATAAGAACTCTAGAACACACCTCCAATGGGAAATACTCACTACTTAATATAATCAAACGGTTTGTATCCCTTCAACGTCTAGATTGACGCCTACTCCAGCTGCCTCTCGATGCTTCTCAGAATGAAAAAATGAATATATTTGTTTCCACGGGCCTGCCAACTGCCTGGGCTCTCTCTTCAAGCACGTATATATGAGTAATCAATAGGGAGGGAGTGCGTAGTGGCAGTGTGTGAAGTGGAGGGGTTGGCGGAGAAGGGATCAGACGAGGTTGCGGCCGAGCGCAGAGTGGAGGGAGGAGAAGTATGAGGAGGCAGCTGAAGAGACAGGGAGGGAAGGTGAGTTGGCGAGAGGGAAGGTGGGCGAACGTGAGGGAATGGAATGTTTGAGAGGGCTTACATCTCTGAAAAACTTGGATTTGTTAGACTCTAAAGTTGGAAGCAATGGACTACAAAAATTGGCAGGGTTATGAAATTTGGAAAGTTTGAGCCTGTCATTCACTCACGTAACTGATATTGGCTTGCGAAACCTATCTGGATTGACTGCGCTTAAATCTCTGAATCTAGACAAGTTACAGATGGTGGATTTTCTGCTTGTACAAGTCTGACTAGGTTGACACATTTGGATCTTTTTGGAGCCCATATTACAGATTATGGCACAAACTGTTTAAGATACATCAAAAAGCTCCAGTCATCAGAGCTATGTGGTGGAAGTATTACAGATGCATGAGTCAATAATATCAAATACCTCACTTTGATGACATCATTAAATTTATCACAAAACTCCCATCTCACTGACGACGCTTTAGAATTTATCTCAGGAATGACTACCCTTGTCTCCTTGAATGTTTCAAATACTTGTGTAACAAATGTAGGTCTACAGCATCTCAGGCCATTGAAAAATTTGACCTCTTTATCTTTGCAATCTTGCAAGGTTACTCGGCTTGAGAATAAGAAGCGGCAAGCAACTCTTCGGCATTTTCAGAAATTTGACCTTTTTCGGCATTATTATATGGAACCGATGTTTAATTTCAGCAGAGGTCTCAGCTAGGTTTAATATCCTTTTTTTTGCAGCTCCTTAGTGCTACGTTTTGTCTAGCTTGTCAGAACTACTACATATAACATTAGAAACATATCACTCTTAGAGCGTTCAGCCTCATGGTTCTAGAAAACACTCTTTGTTATGTTATTACGTTATCTACTAGTTTGAATTTGGTTAGCCGCGAGAATATGAAATATTCAAGTGAAAATGTCTGATCTGACAAGCTAAGTAAATGCCATAAAGCCTAGTGTTCAGGTCACACAAATATTTGTAGAATGACAGAGTTATATGGAGCTTAAGAGCGCAAGGATCATTATAGATGAAATAGTCCACACTTAATGAATCTATGAAGAAATGTTCAAATCAGAAAAGTAACAACCATAATAATATAGTGCTTAGTACGAGGAAGACCACAGAACAAGAAGAAGCGGATCATGTATGATAACTATTTTGATGAACAGAGGCCATAACTTACCAGCAAAGAAAGGCCACAAAAACAAGTGGCTCACACTTGAGCAAGGTAGGAGATCGCCTCCTCTGATACCATGTTAAACATACACATGGTGTATGAGAAGATAAAACACACAAACATAAAGATAAGCATTCGTTGCTCATATTATTCACCATAGATGTACATTTATAATACAATGGTGTGACTCTTGGATTCATCTTCCAAGGTCACTTGGAATCCTTTGTGATTGTTCAGCTTCCACACCTACCCATAGAGGATTAGGTGTCCAACACATTGATTGACTAATTTGGTTAATGGCATAACACATGTTTTGTTGTGTGTTCACCAAGTACATAAGTGAACCTAGAAGTTTCCTGTAAATGGTAAATTCTACCACTTCGCCTGAAGTAGCATCTTCCTTCCTAAAATTCCATTCTAGACGAGTCTCCATGGGTTTGCTTCTCTCCATGTGAAACTTCTTCAGTATCTCATTGGCATACTTTCCCTAAGAGACAAACAGTTTCCCATCTCCTTGCCAAATTTCAAAACCAACGAAATAATTCATGAGCCCCATGTCTTTCATATTGAATTCTCTTGCCAAATCCTATTTGCAATATTTTATCAACTTGTCATCACCTGTTAGAATTAAATAATCGACTTATAATAATATAATACATAATTTACCTTCAACCAGAATATGGTAAAGGTTTGCATCTGCTTCACTTCTGATGAAGTCCAACCCGGTGAAAAAGTTGTCAATCCTAGTGTACCAAGCATGGGTTGCTTTTTTCAATGCATTCAACGCTCGCTTGAGTATGCACACATCTGACTCTCTATTGAAGGTCTAAAATCCTTTTGGCTACTCTATGTACACCTCTTCCTCAATCAATCCATTGAGGAAATTATTATTCACATCCATACAATGTATCTTCCATCTCATTTGTGCTAAAAATTCTAGAATTGAACTGATTGAAGAGTGCCTTACTACTGGAGAAAAGGTCTCCTCATAATTGATTCCCTCCACCTGAGAGAACCCCTTCGCCAAAAATATGGCCTTATGTTTCTCGACACTCCCATATGCTGGTTGATTCACCTTGAAGATCCACCTAGAACCTACAGTTAACTTATCCTATGGCCTTGGGACAAATTCCCAAGCATTTTTCCTAATAATGGAATGATATTACCCTACCATGACATCAACCCATATTGGTTTCTTCATTGCTTCCTCGAATGAGGATGGCTCAATGTCTACATTATCTCTCATTAGAGTCATGTAGCCAGTGTACTGATCTAGTGACTTCCTATGCCTACACTATGATGTGGATGCTCCCACATTCTCTCTAGCATCATGCATCAATATTTCAGCCTCTCTGGTTTTCTTCCTTCAATCTCTAGATTTCTCTGCATGAGTGGTTGCTTCCACTCTCTAATTCCTTTTCTTGTGGTTTCTCCATAGCAATGTGAGGTTCTTCCTTTAGAGATAAAGCTCCTCATCTGCATGTGAGTGAAGCTCCCTCTCAAGGGAACATCTCATGGAATAATCCTCATCAAACTTCACATCTCTATAGATAACTATCTTCTTATGAGATGGCAGGTACACCCGATAGTTGTGATGTGTATCAATGTACCCCACAAATATTCCCAACTCAACTATTGGTTCTATATTTTTCCTTGCATCTTGTTATATGGTACAACAACCCTCCCCATTTCAAAATTTTAGAATAAATTTTATTTTATAAATAGGCCCCCTTTCTTTTAGATGGAAATAAAAAACTTTGAGGAATTCCGATTATCATAAAATAGAACAATAAAAAGATTCATTGTTTATAATTAATGCATCTCATATCGTATATATCAAATGAAAATGAACAAAAGTGACATTGAATTTATTCCGATCTGATCAACCATAAGTCTTATATCGCATCGGCACAAAGTGTAAAAGTATTATGTTAAAAATTCCTATGCGATAAAGTAAATCGCAATCGCAAATCAGTAAAGTCTTAACGTTTAACATTTGTTTTGAAAAACTCCGATGTGATGTAACTTATTGCAACCGCATTTCGAAAAGGTTATGCTTCATTCACTCTATTTTATAAAATCCGATGCAATACGACATATCGCAATCGCATTTTGTAAAAACAAAGATTACTTGTTTTATAAAAGTTTCGATGCGACTGGTCCCACCATCATCGCAATCGCATTTCGGTGAAAATCATGAACAACTCAATCCCTTTGGAAATATCCGATGTGATATACCTTTATCGCTAATCACAAATCAGTGGAAAATATGAGATTTATTTCATTTTCCTTTCAAAAAACTCCGATGCAATGAATTGTCAGTCTTTATTAATCGCGATTTTGCGTCTCGCATATATTTATCGGTCAATTGCAATTAGAAAATTCAAAGGAAAATTTTCACATTAACATTTCAATATCGTCGATCTCCGATTGTATGAGCATCATTAATTGGAAAATAAAATCAATTATGGTAATTGATTCTCATATCAATACATGAATGTGACTTTTCTTTAAGGCATTCATTTTTAATACGTGGTTAATCAATTTGGGATCATTAATAAAATTATTTTCGCATAGTTGTTCTCCTAACTTCATTTCTTCCTGCGTCTGAAAGGTTTGTCTCATTTACAGAGCTATAGAACATCCAACTCTTTTGTTCGCCGAACTAGTGAAATGATACCAGACGAAGAAGATGTCTAAGAAGCTTAAGAAATCAATAATTATTATCGCCTCAAACACTGCTGCCACTACCACAATGCCAAAAGAAAAACCAGCTAAAATCAAGCTGGTTACAGATACTCCATGCCAAGGTCTCGGGAAGCTTTCCTGGGAAGAAGTCTATAATTTTCTTGAAAAATAAGACCCAACAATTATAAAGGTAAAGGCAATAGTGCCAGATGAAGAGTCAGATTCATATGACAATCCCCTTAAAGAACTCGCAAATTATTTTCTTCACAGAATTGCAACTTGGGCGAATGTATTCCCATATTATGACATAATATGATGGGTGATAGACAACACCACCATCACAAACAGAACATTCATGATAGTTGGGGGTAAAATGTTTGGGTCTTTTAGAGAAGAAGACATCAAATCAATGTACCATCTGTCAGGTCCTCAAAAGACCTACAACAAAGCCTTCATAGCAGATTTTACCTCAAGCAATGAAATTGAATCAGACCCAATTATAGAATGGAGACGAGCTCCAGAAAAGCATAAGCATGAGACCTCTGTTATGTATTCCGTAGATTCTCTTGCGCCGCTGTATTGCTATGCTACTCCAATGATGTGTAGACATTTTGGATACGATAATTCTGCAAGGTTTTCAATTCAGATGGTACCCCTAATTCATGCTACTATAAATTCTAAGATTATGGATTGGTCGGTTATTCTTTTTGATAAGATGGATAACAGAATTCTCAACTATAGAAAGAATAAAAATAGTGGAAATACACCCCCATTTCATTTCTATGCCTATATCTTAGATGCTTTGCGTTTTAATTCTGAATTCCCTATTCTGGGTTGGAAATGGACTTCACAGGAAGCTATCCCGATTCACATTTACCACAAACATTCGTGGAAGGCTCATTTCAAGAACCATGTATATATAATTTTCCATGACTTCATGTTACCTATTTACCAGACCATTTTTAACCAATTTCCTCCTTGGCTCTCTGAAAAAACAAAGCTTGATATATCCCTAATCGGAAATTGGTTCGGAGAAGAAAAGTTTACCTATATTATGGTTTTTGGAAGTATTGTGGAAGCTCATGTCTTACCTCTATATGTCCCTAATAAACTTTTAGCTCAAGAAATTTCTTACCAGTTGACAGAAAGAGGGATGTCCAGGTGTTTAAAGAATTCCAAAAAATTAATGTGGCCTACTTTTCCTTTCAATTGTGGAACCTATACTCTTAATGATTTTAAACATGCTGAAAAAGAAAACCTTAAGATAAGAAATCTTAAGCTTGCAACCATTCCAGGCAGACAATATGATCCAAATAAAGTAGCTTTTAATTTCACAACTTTGGTCTAAATTGCTAAGTTTGAGAATGCGCCTGATGAATTTGATGATTTATTTGTCTCAATTGAGAAATTTTCCCAAGTTCATGACTTAGCTAAATCTAAGTTTCAAGAAAAAGACGTGAATAAATTTATGCAGTTCAGAAGTCAGATATTACTGAAAGCTCCCCTTGACCATCTGGATTCCTTTACAAGAAAATGAAAGTATGGAAATGGAAAAAAAGAAAAAGGAAGATACAACCAACAAAACAGAAAAAGAAGTGTCTACCAGCAAAATTGATATGCAAACTGAGAAGGAAAGAACAGGTAGCAAGCCTGATGTGCAGACAGAAAAGGAGAATACTGGCAGCAAGGCTAATGTGTAGTCTAAAAAAGAAGATACAGGTAATAAGCCCAATGATCAACTTGAAAGAGAGAAGACCACGCAAAAGGAGGGAAATTTTGCTGAAGTGATTATTACTTCCCATTTTCTACAACAGTATGAAAAATTCGCTCAGCAAATAGGAGAACAAAATAATCCTCAAGTTGATAATCTGAATAATAAAGATATGGATATCATTCCTGAACATCCATCAAAAGAAATTGTGTTGAGAGTTGAAGACATCCCTCCTCTGGATATCTTTTATAGCCCTAAGCATAGGGCTGTTGTCAGAAAACAAAGGAAAAGAAGGAGGATAGATCAAGGATCACTTTCAACTTCGCAAGTTGAATTAATGAATGTTGTTTGGAAGAACACTGAGGTAAATCCTTCAAAGGATCTTACCAAATTATCACAATATCCAGATGCCTATAGTACAGCCACTATAGATAAAGCTACTGAAGTCACTCAAATGATAAAGCAAAAGGACTTGTGGATAGCATTGCTAGAGGAGAAAACAACAGGCGATCAACGAAAGATATTGCAGTTGGAGAAGAATTTGGAAGAATAAAGACTCAGAGCCAAGCAATTGGAAGAAAAAATGAGTATTTAAAAGAAGAAGCTTGATCAACAAGTTTGAATAAACAACAAAAGTTGTGTCAAGAGGCATCCAAATTACAGACCTTGCTGCAAAATGAGAAAACCACCAAAGAAGAGCAAGAAAAAAATATTTCAAGCAAGATTGGATAAATTTAAGGATTATCCTAAAATTGACCAATTTAGAATAGAAGCTCTGGAAACAAGTAAGCTATCGTCTCAGCAGTTGGATGATCTGTGTCAAAAAACTGCAGAAGTTGAACCTTTATGTGAAATAACATCATCTCTTATCGATGAATCAGTCAGCACTAGAATTGAATTTGAAAATGCAGGTGATAAGATTTCATAATTTATTTCATGGCAGGACTCAGAACAAGGAAAGAATGCAAATCTTCCCAAGATCGAAGAAAGGCATAAATAAATTTTGTTTGCTGAATAGGAAGCACAATTGATTAAAGAAGAACGTGCTACATCAAGGGCTAGAGCCATAATGAACAATCTGACAGAATTAGTTAATGATAGTTTATATGCTACTAATTTAATTTTAGATTGTACTCCAGGTAAATTGCCAAGGTTGAAAGAAACTGATACCAGGTGGAAGCAAGAATTAATCAACAAGAATAAAAAGATCAACAAAATACAGGAAATTACATGGGATTTCCTATGGACATATTTGATCAAACCACACAGTCAGCAGATGGCAATCAAATGCCTTTATAATGCCATCAATTACATCATTCCAGAGCTATCTGATGCCACATACACTAGTCAGTTGCATTTGAGGCTGAGTCATCCAAACGAAGTTAAAGATATGCTTAAAATCTGCCACCTCATCACATTGAATACAGAAGAAATTCAATGAATATATTTTATTTGATATTGCAAGTCTTTTCCCGGATCTCTGATGATAGTTTCTAGCATAAGTTATAGATAATTTTTTTTGTTAATTTCCTATTTAAACTCCTTTCAAGCATTTAGAAAGGGGTCCTGAATTTGTAATATTTTGGTCTTGGACAATACATTTATATACTCCTTGACTATATTATTTTTATAAAGGATCATATCTTGTGATTTCATGGTGAATTATTTTTGAGAGTTGCATTTCTGTACCTCAAATATTGTTCTAAGTTAAAGTACAAGATTCCTGTGATTTCATGGTGAATTATTTTTTAGAGTTGCATTTTTGTACCTTGAAGATTGTTCCAAGTTAAAGTGCAGGATCTGGATATCAAATTGCATCAAGAAAATATCTTAATGAATCTCATATTTCTATCGATTTACTGTTATTTTCTTTATGTAATGAAGTATTCTCTTTGAAATTTGCTATGATTTATATATTCTTGTTTCTCAAATATTTCTTTATCGTATCATTTCTGAAGATATATAAATATTCATCTATCATAGTATGTGCAAGTGATATATAGAATTATGAATGCGATGTGCTATTATAACTCTATTTAATTTCTTAAACAGAGTTATCATTATATGATACTGCATATTTCTATTGAATAATAATACATTTTCATGGCTATTTGTTTAATTGAAACAATCTTTAATTCGTATTCATATTTAATACCCGAGTTAGTTTTAGAATTATTTGTAACTTTTAGATTAAATTAGATAGATTAGCTCAGATAGTTAGTTCCATTTATCCACTTGCACAAACACTCCATCACCAATCCATTTATTATTAGGAAACTGGTCCTATAAATCTAGTTGGAGCCACCACACCAAACGGAAAAGGAGTTGTCCTAAGGTCCAGACCAGGTGGTTTTCCCCCAATGTTTGGAACAACGATTTTTGAGGCTTCAACATTTTTGGCATTAGAAGGAGGGCCTAAGATTTGAATGGCAAGTAAATCCAAATCTACAGGCCATTCCAAGAGCAATTCACCCTCATCACCTTCTTCAATTTCCTCTACATCTCAAATATCTAGGGAAGAAATTGAGAAGAACGTTAATACACCCACTACCAAAGCTTTAGATCTGTCAGACAATCAACCTCCTGAGTCCTCTGAAATATAAGCTTCAGTTCATAAAATCCAAGGGTTCTCATATCTTTAGAAGAGTCTTAATTATCTGAAGGTAGTGTTACGTCACAATTCATATCTTCAAAACCTCTTACTAGGTCACAAAGTGAAAAACTTGGTATTCCTCCAAAGGAATTTCCTTTACCTAGTCGAGTTAAAACCAGAAAAACACCATCAGAATCAGGAAGCGATATTATTTCTTCATCACAAACTCATTCATCTACTTCCCAAACTCAAACCCAGAAGAGTATAGTTATTCCAACAACCTCTAATCAAACACCAGTTGTCTCTTCAAGTCCCTCAACCGTTATCACAACAATGGCACAAAAACCATGGACTAATCCAGGGGTTGTTGAAATGCCTACACCTTTGCATGATTTTCCAGATCATCCTGAAAAATGGCTGCCAAAATTTAGTCCTGACCTTGGTATACAAGTAGAAGAACACATTAATAACTTTATGTTATCTTTAAATTTAAATGCAGTACAACATGAAGATGTTGTGGTTAGGTTATTTCCTTATACTTTACAAGGGGCGGCAAGAACCTGGTATTTTTCATTACCATCGTGATCTATTACAAGTTGGGATATTTTCCAGGAACATTTCTTAACCAAATTTGGAGATGATAGATCAATAGCAACTCTAATTAATGATCTCTCCAATTTGAGAGAAGAATCCAAAGAACCCATTAAAGATTTTAATTCCCGATTCAACAAACTTTTGAATAAAATTCCTACAACCTCAAAACCTAGTGAGCAATTCTGAAGTGAATGGTATATAACAACTTTGCCTTAAAATATATAAATTTTTGTAGATAGAGTTGCTAAACCTACTTTGGCTGAAAACATGAAAGAAGCAGTTGCAGTTGAAAGACGGATTATTGCTTTGGATAAGAAGAATGCTATTGAAGACAAAAAATCCAAAAAAGTCAGCTTTAAGGACGATTCAAAGAAGAAAACACCTAGGGATCCTTATGACATGGAAGGCTTACAAAAAGTTCTGAAGACTTTGTCCAATGAAATGATCGAAATCAGAAAACAAGTGGCAGAAACTTCTACCAAAAGGACATTTAGAAATTTCAAAAGGAATCAGAAAAATGAATCAAAACCACCCAATTCAATTTCCAATGCAGATTCAAATCTGGAAGAAGATGAAGAAGAAGATACACCTCTATTATCGGAAGAAGATGAAGAAGAAGAAATAGCTGAATTACTTGGGATGTGGGATTTCATTCTTCCTAATTTAGGCAGTGAAAAAGAATAAGAAGCCATGCCGGTAAGTACAAGAAGTAAATCTATAGCAGATCCTGTCCAAACAGTTCCCAAGAAGAAAAGTTCAACTTCGAATACTAAAGACAAATCCTCTGTAAAGAAAAGTTCCTCTTTTCCGACTCAAAATCAACCATCATCTTCTAATCCTCCTACAACAACATCTAAGACTCTAGTGGTAGCAGATCCTATGGATTACAACATTGTTGAAGACATGAAGAAAACCAGAGCAAATATCTCTCTACATGAACTCATCAAACTTAAGCATAAACAGAAGTTGTTATTGAAAGAATTAAATGAAACACCTATTTCTCCTCTACCAAGTGGTGTATTTGCCAAAGCAGCCAAAGGATCAGGTAAGCCACCAGTTAAAGTAGATGCTACTGATACTATTCTTACAGGAGAAAGATCAAATTCTCAAACACCTCCTTTTCTTTTGACTTATGAAATCTATAACAAGAATTTGCATAATTGCTTGATAGATTCAGGAGCATCATCTAACATAATTCATACTTCAGTTTGCTCAAAATTAAACATCGAACCCCAAAAATATGTAGTTCATATTGTTCAATTAGATCGGACTAAAGTTCAAGTTGTAGGAGAAATTAATTCAGTCACCATTAGGTTAGCCTTTAATCCCAGGATAGTCCAGAGAATTGATATATTGATTGCAGATATTCTTGAGTTTTATGGATTAGTATTGAGCAGGGATTGGTTTTCAAAGCTTAATGGTTACATCGCCACTGATTATTCTCACATGTGGCTTCCTCACAAAGGGAAACCAAATCAAATCAAGGTCGAGCTAGAAAAAAACATGATGCATACTGTAACAGAATTTGAACAAGCAAATGAACCTGTAGTTTTTAATAACATTCTCGGAGGTTATTCTGCTAAATCATTTCTTGGAAATTTCATAGCACCGCAATCACCTTTTTCTGTGAATACTTTTATTTTGCAAATTGAAATTTTTTTACAAACTGATTCTTCAATAATTATTAATCTTTTTGATAAATCTGTAGATAAACCTGTAGATAAGTCTTTATTTTGGTTTTTTTATTTTGATAGATCAAAATCCAATGATGGCACAAGAGCAGGATGCATTTTAGTTAATCCAGATGGGGAGAAAACTATGCTCTCATGTAGATTAGAATTTGAGTGTACAAATAACACTGCAGAATATGAAGCCTTGATCCAAGGGCTTTATAAAGCAATAGGGTTGAATGTTAAGTACCTGAAAGTGTATGGTGATTCCGAAATTGTTATGAGACAAGTAAGAAACACTATCCATTGTCTTTCAGATCATCTTAAACATTATAAATCCCTTGTTCAAGATCTTACCACTCAATTTTTAGCATTCAACATCTTTTCTATCCCTAGAACTCAGAATTCAACAGCTAATTTGTTAGTTAATGTTGCTTCCAAGCTCCTCCCAGCTGAAGATTATAGTCCAAATAGTTTTTCAGTTGAATTAATCTTTAGACCTTCTGTGCTGGATAATGTCACCAATTGGAGATTATTTTATCATGATGAATATATCTTAAATTTCTTGACTTTAGAAAAATCTTATGATGGCCAAATAATTGATGAAAGTGATCATGATCTTCAAAAAACATCAAAAGACAATGAAAATCCTATTCCCAAATCTGTAGTCAAACTTGAAGACTTATATGATATCAAAGATAGATTCAAAAAGGTTACTAATGCTAAAATTCAAAGTTCTACTTTGAAGTTTGAATTAGTAAATCATGGTACTGAGTCTAAACCACAAAATGTTAATTTAGGACTCAAGTTAACATCAAAGGAAAGGACATCTTTCATCAGACTTCTGAATAAGTACAAAAATGTATTTGCTTGGAATTATGAGGATTTGAAAACTTATGATACTTCTGTTATCCAACATACTATTCCAATGCTTTCCGATATAAAGCCAGTGCAACAGAAGTTAAGAAAAATTCATCCCAATATGGAAGGACAAATCAAGTCAGAATTGAACAAAATTTTGAAGGCGAAAATTATTTTTCCTGTAAGACATTCTAGTTGGGTCTCAAACATGGTTTCCATAAGGAAGAAGAATGGAGATATCAAAATTTGTATTGATTTTAGAAATCTGAATAAGGCATGTCAAAAGGATAACTTCCCATTGCCAACAATGGAACAAATACTTCAAAAGGTAGCTGGTTCTAAACTCATGTCTTTTCTTGATGGTTTGTCAGGCTATAACCAAATATTGGTACATCCAGATGATAGGCTGAAAACTACTTTCAGAACCAAATGGGGAACTTATGCCTACCAAAAGATTCCTTTTGGTTTTATAAATGAAGAAGCTACTTTCCAGATAGCCATGGATATAGCATTCAAGGGTTTGATTAATAGATCAGTTGTTATTTATCTTGATGATATAACCGTATTTTTCAAAGAAAAGAGCTAATCATCTGCATGATTTGAAACCGATATTTTAACGATGTAGAAGATTTGGAATTTCTTTAAATCCAAAGAAATCCTTCTTTTCTCTCAATGAAGGAAAACTCCTAGGATTTTTTGTGTCTAAAGATGGCATATATATTGATCCTGATAGAGTAAAATAAATTTCTGATATTTCTTTACCACATAACAAGAAATCCATGCAATCCTTTTTGTGAAAGATCAATTTTGTCAAGAGATTTATTCCTGATTTTTCTCAAATAGTTTTACCTTTGCATAATATGATTAAGAAAAATTCAGTTTTCAAATGGTTACATAAAGAAAAAGAAGTCTTTGATTCAATCAAGCAGGAAATCATTAATGCACCTACATTGAATACCCTTGATTTTTCTAAACATTTTATTCTATATACTTTGGCTACTAAAACATCCTATGCTACTGTTTTGACACAACCCAATGATCGACAAGACGAAGCACCAATCTCTTTCTTTAGCTCAACTCTACAAGGAGTCGAACTTAACTACTCCGATGTAGAAAAACAAGCCTTTGTTGTATTTAAATCAATCAAACATTTTATACCTTTTCTCCTAAAAACACATACAAATATTATTGTCCCATTCTCTGCAGTGAGACAATTGTTAATACAAAAGGAAGTAGGAGAAAAGAGAGTTAATTGGGTAACAACTCTACAAGAATATGATATTGATATTAAGCCAGCTAAAATTGTTAGAGGAAAAGGTTTTTCGAGATTGTTAGCTGGAGCTTCCAATATATCGAGCATCAAGATCAATATAATTTTGTTCAAGTAAATCAGATAAGTGCTATAGATTCTGAATCTCAATATGCTAATCTGATCTGAGCTTCCTTCTAATCTCAGCTATAAGAACAAGTGTGCTTTAATATTAAAAGCTAAACACTTTGAAATCATTGATGATGTGTTATTCAGAAGAAATTATGATTCAATTTTATTAAGATGTCTTGAAAAAACTGAAGCACACAAGGTGTTGCAGGAACTACATGATGGACCAGCAGGTGGAAATTTTGGAGGTGATACCACGACTCAAAAAATAATCCATGTTGGTTACTATTGGACTACCTTGTTCAGAGATGCACATGATTATGTAAGGAAATGTGAAATTTTTCAAACTGCTAGTGGAAGACAAAGGAAACCAACCTTTCCTTTACAACCAGTGAACATTGAGCAACCATTTGAACAATGGGGACTTGATATTATTGGAGAAATTGTTCCACATTCTTCCAAGAAACATAGGTACATCCTTACAGCAACGGATTACTTTACAAAGTGGGTAGAAGAAATTCCTTTAAAGGTAGCCAATTATGATGCAATCATTGAATTCATTGATTAATTCATCATTACCAGGTTTGGTGTACCTAACGATCTTGTTTTTGACAATGCATCTTATTTTTTTGGAAATAGTATAGTGGAATTTGCAATCAAAAGAGGTTTCAAATTGAAATATTCAACAAATTATTATCCACAAGGTAATGGTTTAGCTGAATCAAAAAATAAAAATATTATGAAAATCATCAAAAGAACAATTGATCAAAGTCAAAAGAACTATCATAAATCTTTAATTTTTGCATTATGGGCTGATCGCATAACTCATAAGGTTTCAATAGGTACTTCACCTTTTAATCTAGTCTATGTAAAAGAAGTTGTAATACCATCAAACCTAATACTTCCATCTTTAGCCCTAGTTCTATTCCTTGAAGAGAATCCTTCATCATCTATTCAATTGAGATTTGATCAAATTCTTAAATTAGAAGAAGGTAGAGAGAAAGAAGAAAGCATTCATGCCAAACATCAAAAACTCATAAAATCTTCTTTTGATTAAAATTCTATCGGATCCAAAACTTTTCAAACTGATGATCTTGTTCTGAAATGGGACAAAGCACATGAAGATAAGGGTAAGCATACCAAATTTCAAAAAATGTGGCTTGGACCATTTCAGATTGCTGAGAAGATAGGCTCATCAACATTCATATTGCAAGATTTAACAGGAAAGAGAGAATCACTTCCTGTGAATGGGCTTGTCTTGAAAAAAAAAATTTCTTAAGAAGGTAACCCCTTCTTACCTGTACATATTCCTTTCTGCAATTTTATTTATTTTGTAAATAAGGTTGTTAATAGTCTTTAATTGGATATTTATTATTTTAAAATATCTTCGAGAAAATATTATAAATAATTATTTTATGTAAATAAGAATTTTTAAGGAAATGATTACAGTTTTGAGTAGTTAAAAATAAAATATTAAACTTTGAAAATTTGTTTAAAAATTTGCAAAATCTTTTGAAACCTTGAGAAAATTGTAAATCATTATAAATTTATTGAGCAGAGAAAGGTTATCCATAAAAATTAAAGACTTTTCCAAACTTTGGCATTCAAAACTCTAAACATTGTCATCCATTGGCTCTTAAGGAGAAAAATCATTTCACCCAATCTATTAAGGTTGTGATTTTTTAGAATGTAATTCTAAGAAATTATTTGTTTAAAAATTAAGAGATAAGAGGTCTCATCACGAGCCTACTTACCATGATCATAAGAAGTAATAAAACTGACATTACCAACACTACATACCAAAACAGGGTAATGGCTTATAATTATAAGACAAGGGGTCTCATCACGAGCCAACTTGTTCAGTTTAATTACAACTAGTGAGTGGCATTGTTATTAACTGGCTACCAAACTAGAAAAATGACTTTTAAATTAAAAAATAAAAGAAAAAAAACATGAGATAATATGTATTATGAATTTATCTTTTAAAGAGTTATGATCTTAGTTGGATGGGACAATGAATGGTTGATGGTTAAAAGGTAACCCTGTCGAGACTATGAACGTTTGCAGGCAGCAGAGGCAATACCTATGACAATAGAGTAAATTACAAAAGAAAAAATTGGAAAGATATCCTACTTTATTATTATCAACCAATCAAAGCTTGAGAAAACCCAAAAATGTTTTTATTTCTGAGAAATTAGAAAGAAATTATAAGTCATTTTTATTCTTTTTCAGAGTTAGATTTTATTTTAATTTCTCTAAGATAGTTTTCATTATCTTTAAAATTCTTTACTTACTAAAATGTATAGTGTTCATTTTATTTTTTCAGAGATAACTGTTTCTTCCAGTGAATTGCTAATTGTTGTACGGTACAACAACCCTCCCCATTTCAAAATTTTAGAATAAGTTTTATTTTAGAAATAGGTCCCCTTTCTTTTAGATGGAAATAAAAAACTTTGAGGAAATTCAATTATCATAAAATAGAACAATAAAAAGATTCATTGTTTAAAAGTAATGCATAGCATATCGCATATATCAAATGCAAATGAACAAAAGTGACATTGAATTTATTCCGATCCAATCAACCATAAGTCTTATATCGCATCGGCACAAAGTGTAAAAGTATTCATGTTAAAAAGTCCAATGCGATAAAGTAAATCGCAATCGGAAATCGGTAAAGTCTTTAGGTTTCACATTTGTTTTGCAAAACTCCGATGCGATGTAACTTATCGCAACCACATTTCGAAAAGGTTATCCTTCATTCAGTCTATTTTATAAACTCCGATGCGATAAGACATATTGCAATCACATTTTGTAAAAGAAAAGATTACTTGTTTTATAAAAGTGCCGATGCGATAGGTCCCACCATCATCGCAATCGTATTTCAGTGAAAATCATGAACAACTCAATCCCTTTAGAAATATCTAATGTGATATACCTTTATCACTAATCGAAAATCGGCGGAAAATATGAGATGCATTTCTCTTTCCTTTCAAAAAACTATGATGTGATTAATTGTCAGTCTTTATTAATCGCTATTTTGAGTCGCGCATATATTTATCAGTCAATCGCAATCGGAAAATTCAAAGGGAAAGTTTTACATTAATATTTCAATATTTCTGATCTTCGATTGTACGAGCATCATTAATTGGAAAATCAAATAAATTATGGTAATTGATTCTCATATCAATACGTGAATGTGACTTTTCTTTAAGGCATTCATTTTTAATACACAGTTAATCAATTTGGGATCGTTAATAAAAGTATTTTCGCATAGTTGTTCTCCTAACTTCATTTCTTCTCGCGTCTGAAAGGTTTGTCTCATTTGCAGAGCTATAGAACATCCAACCCTTTTGTTCGCCGAACTATTGAAATGATACTAGATGAAGAAGATGTCTAAGAAGCTTAATAAATCAAGAATTATTGCCGCCTCAAATACCGCTGCCACTATCACAATGCCAAAAGAAAAACCAGCTAAAATAAAGCTGGTTACAGATATTGCATGCCAGGGTCTCGGGAAGCTTTCCTGGGAAGAAGTCTATAATTTTCTTGAAAAAGAAGACCCTACAGTTATAGAGGTAAAGGCAATAGTGCCAGATGAAGAATCAGATTCAAATGACAATCCCCTTAAAGAACTCGCAAATTATTTTCTTCACAGAATTGCAGCTCGGGCGAATGTATTCCCATATTATGACATAATAAGATGGGTGATAGACAACACCACCATCACAAACAGAACATTCATGACAGTTGGGGGAAAAATGTTTGGGTCTTTTAGAGAAGAAGACATCAAAGCAATGTACCATCTGCCAGATCCTCAAAAGACCTACAACAAAGCCTTCATAGCAGATTTTACCTCAAGCAATGAAATTGAATCAGACCCAATTAAAGAATGGAGACGAGCTCCAGAAAATCATAAGCATGAGACCTCAGGTATGTATTCCGTAGAGTCTCTTACGCCCCCGTATTGTTATCCTACTGCAATGATGTGTAGAATTTTTGGATATGATAATTCTGCAAGGATTTCAATTCAGATGGTACCCCTAATTCATGCTGCTATAAATTCTAAGATTATGGATTGGTTGGTTATTCTTTCTGATAAGATGGCTAACAGAATTCTGGACTATAGAAAGAATAAAAATAGTGGAAATACACCCCCATTTCATTTCTGTGCCTATATCTTAGATGCTTTGTGTTTTAATTTTGAATTCCCTATTCTGGGTTGGAAATGGACTTCACAGGAACCTGTCCTGATTCACATTTACCACAAACATTTGTGGAAGGCTCATTTCAAGAACCATGTATATAGAATTTTCCATGGCTTCATGTTACCTATTCACCAAACCGTTTTAAACCAATTTCCTCCTTGGCTCGCTGAAAAAGCAAAGCTTGATATATCCCTAATCGGAAATTGGTTTGGAGAAGAAAATTTTACCTATATTAGGGTTTTTGGAAGCATTGTGGAACCTCATATCTTACCTCTATATGTCCCTGATAAAATTTTAGCTCAAGAAATTTCTTACCAGTTGATAGAAATAGGGATGTCCAGGTGTTTAAAGAATTCCAAAAAATTGATGTGGCCTACTTTTCCTTTCCATTGTGGAACCTATACTCTTAATGATTTTAAACATGCTGAAAGGAAACCCTTAAGATAAGAAATCTTAAGCTTGCAACCGTTCCAGGCAGACAATATGATCCAAATAAAGTAGCTTTTAATTTCACAACTTTGGTCCAAATTGCTAAGTTTGAGCATGAGCCTGATGAATTTGATGATTAATTTGTCTCAATTGAGAAATTTTCCCAAGTTTATGACTTAGCTAAATCTAAGTTTCAAGAATAAGACATGAATAAATTTATGCAGTTCAGAAGTCAGAGATTACTAAAAGCTCCTCTTGACCAGCTGAGGATTCCTTTATAAGAAAATGAAAGTATGCTAATAGAACAAAAGAAAAAGGAAGATACAACCAGCAAAACAGAAAAAGAAGTGTCTACCAATAAAATTTATATGCAAACTAAGAAGGAAAGAACAGGTAGCAAGCCTGAAGTGCAGACAAAAAAGGAGAATACTAACAGCAAGGCTAATGTGCAGTCTGAAAAAGAAGATATAGGTAATAAGCCCAATTATCAACTTGAAAGAGAAAAGACCACGCAGAAAGAGGGAAATTCTATTGAAGTGGTTATTACTTCCCATTTTCTACAACAGTATGAACAATTCGCTCAGCAAATAGGAGAAAAAATAATCCTCAAGTTGATAATATAAATAATCAAGATATGGAGATCATTCCTGAACATCCATCAGAAGAAATTGTGTTGAGAGTTGAAGGCATCCCTCCTCTAGATATCGTTTATAGTCTCAAGCATAGGGCTGATGTCAGAAAACAAAGGAAAAGAAGGAGGATAAATCAAGGATCACTTTCAACTTCGCAAGTTGAATTAATGAATGTTGTTTGGAAGAACACTGAGGTAAATCCTTCAGAGGATCTTATCAAATTATCACAATATGTAGGTGCCTATATTGTAGCCACTATAGATAAAGCTACTGAAGTCACTCAAATGATAAAGCAAAAAGACTTACAGATAGCATTGTTAGAGGAGAAAACAACAGGTGATCAACAAAAGATATTGTGGTTGGAGCAGCAGTTGGAAGAATAAAGACTCAGAGCCGAGAAATAGGAAGAACAACTGAGTATTGAAAAGAAGAAGCTTGATCAGCAAGCTTTGAATAAACAAAAATACTTTTCTCAAGAGGTATCCAAATTACAGACCTTGCTGCAAAATGAGAAAACTGCCAAAGAAGAGAAGGAAAAAATATTTCAAGCAAGATTGGATAAATTTAAGGATTATCCTAAAATTGACCAATTTAGAACAGAAGCTCTGGAAAAAAGTAAGCTATTTTCTCAGCAGTTGGATGATCTATGTCAAAAAATTGCACAAGCTGAACCTTTATGTGAAATAACATCAACTCTTATCGATGAATCAGTCAGCACTAGAATTGAATTTGAAAATTCAGGTGATAAGATTTCAGAATTTATTTCATGGCAGGACTCAGAACAAGGAAAGAATTCAAATCTTCCCATGATCGAAGAAAGGCATAAAGAAATTTTGTTTGCTGAATGGGAAACACAGTTGATTAAAGAATAATGTGCTACATCAAGGGCCAGGAAGCCATAATGAACAATCTGACACAATTAGTTAATGATAGTTTATATGCTACTAATTTAATTTCAGATTGTACTCCAGGTGAATTGCCAGGGGTGAAAGAAACTGATACCAGATGGAAGCAGGAATTAATCAACAAGAATCAAAAGATCAACAAAATAAAGGAAATTACATGGGATGTCCTATGGACATATTTGATCAAACCACACAGTCAGCAGATGGCAATCAAATGCCTTTCTAATGCCATCAATTAAATCATTCTAGAGCTATCTGATGCCACATACACTAGTTAGTTGCATTCGATGCTAAGTCATCCAACCGAAGTTAAAGATCTGCTTAAAATCTGCCACCTCAACACATTAAATACAGAAGAAATTCAATGAATCTATTTTATTTGATATTGCAAGTCTTTTCCCGAATCTCCGATAATAGTTTCTAGCATAAGTTATAGTTAATTTGTTTTGTTAATTTCCTATTTAAACTCCTTTCAAGCATTTAGAAAGGGGTCTTGAATTTGTAATATTTTGGCCTTGGACAATACATTTTTGTACTCCTTGACTATAATATTTTTATAAAGGATGATATCTTGTGATTTCATGGTGAATTATTTTTTAGAGTTGCATTTTTGTACCTCGAAGATTGTTCTAAGTTAAAGTACAAGATTCCTGTGATTTCATGGTGAATTATTTTTGAGAGTTGCATTTTTGTACCTTGAAGATTGTTCTAAGTTAAAGCGCAGGATCTGGATATCGAATTACATCAAGAAATATCTTAATGAATCTGGTATTTCGATCGATTTACTGTTATTTTATTTATGTAATGAAGTATTCTCTTTGAAATTTGCTATGATTTATATATTCTTGTTTCTCAAAGATTTATTTATCATATCATTTCTGAAGATATAGAAATATTCATCTATCATAGTATGTGAAAATGATATATAGAATTATGAATGTGATGTGCTATTATAACTCTGTTTAATTTCTTAAACAGAGTTATCATTATATGATACTGCATCTTTCTATTGAATAATAATACATTTTCATGGTTATTTGTTTAATTGAAACAATATTTAAGTTGTATTCATATTTAATACCCGAGTTAGTTTTAGAATTATTTGTAAGTTTTAGATTAAGTTAGATAGATTAGCTCAATTAGTTAGTTCCATTTATCCACTTGCACAAACACTCCATCACCAATCCATTTAGTATTAAGAAATTGGTCCTATAAATCTAGTCGGAGCCACCACACCAAATGGAAAAGGAGTTGTCCTAAGGTCTGGACTGGGTGGTTTTCCCCCAATGTTTGAAGCAACGATTTTCAAGGCTTCAACACATCCTTAGAAACATGAAAATAACATGATGAACCAAAGATCCTAAAGTGTGCCAGATCTGGTTTCTTACTTGAAAAATATTCTTCTAGTGTACTCATCCCGAGAATCTAACGAGGACTCATGTTCTGCACATATACCATTTTGTTGCATGCTTTAAACCATAAGTGCAATGATAGGCCTTGATCATGCAACATCTCTCATGCAACTCTCGCAACACTTTTGTTCTTCCTTTTAGAAACCCCATTATTTTATGGGTTATGGGGTTCTATTAACTCTCGTCGAATTCATTATAATGCATAGAATTTCTTGAACTCATTCTACAAATATTATTTACCATAATTACTCCTGAGAGCCATCAATTTCTTACATGTTTCTTTCTCAACAAGTGCTTTAAATTCACAAAATTTTGAGAACATTTGGTATTTTTTCTGCATGAATAATATCCAACGCTTACATGAGAAATAATATAAAATTATCACCTATGCTTGGTCGTGGAGGCTGTCGAGAATGATCCACACACATACGAGTGAACTCTTTCAAATATCACGTGTGCTCGAATGTTCTTATAATGAAAGGAGGCTTTGGTGTACTTCCCTAATGTACACACTTTGCATGTATCACACTGATCTAGTGTTCCCTTGGGAATTCCTGAAGAGATATGCTACACGATCTTCAAAGCTCCATGGTGAAAATGGCCAGGTCTCCTATGCCATAATTCATAGATGTATTAGCTCTGCACGTTATCTTCTTTTGGTCTCAAAGAAAAATAGTATTATACATACAATTTGTAGAGTTTCTTCACCCAAACCCTGATTCACTCCACTTGTCTCGTGGATATGTGATGAAAGAAAGCCTTTCCTTTGCTAAATATCACATCGTAGCCACAATCTTCCAACATAGCAACTAAAACTAAATTATTCTTCAAACCCAAAACATACATGACATCTTTCAATGTGAGAGGATAACTAGACTCCCTATGAAAAGAAACAATACCGATCTCGGTCGTGTTATACCTTCCATCATCTCCCATATCAATGTGCATTTGGAGGTCCTTCTCCTCCAAGTTACTGAAAAATTATTTGTTGTAGTTCATATGGTATGAGGCTCCACTATCTAGACACCACGCATTACCCATCATCGATGTCACCATGTGTGAAACAAGGGTGAAATCCAACTCAAATTTTGAAGCAAGAGATTCACTTGTCTCTCCTCCTGAGGGATTATTTTCATCCTTCTTGTGCAGACACTTTGTGGCACAGCATCCCAAATAATGAAAGTGAAAACATTTAATCTTCGACAAGTCCTTCTTCTTGCATTCCTGACCAGAATATCCTTTGGATTGGGATTTATTCCCTTACCATTTCTTTTCCTTTCAATCCAAGGTACAATTATCCTCATAATCATTCTTGGATGAGGATCCATCTCTAGTGTTCCACCTTATCTCTTCTTGCACCAAGTCAGACCACAAACACTCCCACTTTGGTAGCTTCTCCCTCCCATTTACCGAATCATGTTAGTTGTGCCAACCCTTGGGCAGGCCTAGAAGTTATAGGTCAACTAGATCATCTTCAACAACTGTAACACCAACACTCCCAATCTCATCCTAACATTGGGTGAGCTTTCTCAAGTATTTTGGTATTGTGTTGCCCTTTTCTATCTTGATTTTCTGAAGCTTGTCCTTAAGTGCCAACTTCCTATGGTCACTGATGTTCTGAAACAAGTCTGTCAAGGCCTTCCACATGGCATATGGAGTCTCCTTCATGGAGGTTCAAGAAAATATGATCTCAAACTCCTTTGAATAAGATCCTTCTTGTCTTGGCTACATTCTTCTTCTATTCTACTAGAGCATGCGTTTCCGCAGCTGCTGCTTTTGGAACATTGCTATCAATGTATTCATTCAACCCATTATCTTCCATGAATGTTTCCATCTAGTCGTTCCAAGAAATTTAATTCTAGCTACGCTCAAGGGAATACTCGAGCTTCATACGTAGAACGTCATCCTAATCATGTTACTAGCTCTAAACAATAGATCTGCAAAACTCATTCTTCTTGCAAGGATAATTTCATATTCTTCTCTTCTATAGTGATTTCAGCTCTGATTCCTTGTAGAAATTCCTTGTAGAATCAAACTACTAATTGTAATTTACTAAAAAATTGGACTTGAATCTACTTTACCATTTGCGAAAACAATGAACAATCGTGAAATCACGAAGCATACAAGATAAATAATTCAATCAACACATTACACAATGAATTCCTGGGGAAAGACACTACTAAAAACCCCTGCTATCTGTATATTGCATTAGTCATAAAATATGTTAGAGGAATTTTGAGGTCTAAAATGTGCCTCCTAGTTAAATTATTAAATAATAGTGAAAATAATAAAGTAAGATTAGATTACATCATCAAATTTTAGAGGAAAAAAAAAGCTAATTTTCAACTCGTATTTTCAACTTATCTCCCTATTGGTTTACTCAAATTTCAAGAGAGAATAGAAAACTCGTTGGATTAAGAATTTGATTCTTTATCAAAGGAGTACCCATGTTTCATACTTTTGATGGACCCTTCTACACGAAAAATTATAAATACATTAAAAACGTGATTGCAATCACGCTTTTTCATGTATTTCTCATTTTTCGTGTAGTAGGGTCCATCGAAAGTATGCAACATGGGTACTCCTTGGATGAGGAATTAAATTTTGCATCCAATGCATAATCCCACTCGAAATTTAAGTAAAATATTAGGGAGATAAGTTGAAAATAGGAGTTGAAAAAGTGGTTTTATTATTTTTATTGATTTTTAATATTTTTATTTTTTTACTCCAAAACAGGTGAATCATCCCCCATGGTTGACATCATCATCTAGAATCATATTGGCTCTTATGAAGTTTATTTTTTTGTACAGTTTTTTTAGGAGACCCATTTTAGACCTCAAAATGAATGCTTTGCTCAAGCTCGAGCAACCTCTGCACTATCTCTATCCATCTCACTGCTTTCTAGACAAGCCTTGGCCAACACTTAACCAAATTTCTGCTTCCCAAGTCCCTATTTTCTTGATTTTTTTCCTTCGGAATTTTCCCCTATTAATTATGGAAATTCCTCATCCACAAATACACAATCCATCATAGGATTTCCTCTGACTGCATGCACCACCTGTAAAATTTGGATGATTATACAACTAATAATGCATTGCCCTTAAACTTAAATCTCAACTGGGTAACTCATAGAGTACACATGCATGAGTTATTTGTTGTTTATTTATCAGTAACTGGTTGATAAAAGAGTACACACCCCAATACTTGACCTCCCACTAGGTCCTCCAACAGTTGGAACTAATTTAACTGACTCTAAGTCAGATAAACTGAATTAATTAATTAAAACTCAAAATAAACTCAACTTGGGCTCCTAAAAAGGAGGATCCACTCTACATGACTCAAGTTAGGACCTCAACTTGAATTAACTAAACCAACTAAGTCAATTTAACTTAGATAAATTGTACAAATTGTCATGTGATGTGGAATTACAATTTTCTTCTAATTTAATTGAAGGGAAAATTAAATTAGAATCTTTCTTAGTACCATTTTCAATAGGGTGGATGAACATGAGATGGTTGTGAATCTCCTTTTAAAAACGAATTGATTCATGTGTAACTTAGCAATTATTCTCTATACACAGAAAATAATATGGGCTAGCAACGAGAGAAAAGAAATAATTTAAGTATGAAAGAATTATATATATATATATATATATATATATATATATATATATATATACTATTTACTGTGACTTAAACCACGCATATTGCTTCCCCTATGGGCATATTAAAGATACTTGGAATCATATTCCTTGAAAAAATTGCAATGGAAGGAACTCTCCACAAACATAATTTCAATTAAAAAAGGCATCATCTACCAGATATTCGAACATGAAACCAAAATCCCTGCAATCTATAAAGAGCGGAGATCTATTTCTTAGTAGCCAATAGATTGTCCACCTATTTAGAGAAATTTTCTACCATAATTAGATATCTGTGTTCAGCCTCTGACACAAACATGGATTTTGAAATATAATTAACAATTAATAGCTTGATTCGACCCGTCGACCTCATACTCAACAATATGTTTTATGGTCTTCTTAAGCATAGGTCAAAGGCACTGGAAAGAAACAATAAGAGCAAGATTACATAGCACCAAATGTACACAACATCATTTTCACAATGTGTACACAGTAACACACGTACACAATGCCACCTGCACAATGTGTACACAACACGACATGCACACAAAACCACATGTACACAACACCACATGCACAACATGTACACAACACCACAATTACAATCATACATACAACATCACATGTACATAGATCCATAGGTCAACATGCACACCACATCATATTTACACAACACCACATATTCAACATGCACAAAGAACCATATTTACACAACAATGCATATCCAACATGTGCACAACACATATGTGCATAACACTGCATAAACAACATGTGCACAACACCATCTGTACATATAACTGCATAAACATCATGTAAACAATTCCATATATAGAAAACACCACATGCAAAAATAATCACAGGTACAACATGTACAAGATGTACCACATATATACACAACAATAGTACCACATATCCATAGACCACACACTAACTCTACCAAGCAACCTTGCTTCTAGTTCCTTTCCACCATCCATGCTTGTCCCAACATGTCATAGACCATACTGATTTCATTACGTTGATGTATCCCTTAATATTACCTATCCATAACATAAACATGGGCATAGTACAAGCATATAATATCAATTCATATCAACATGGTATTGACCTCGTAGATCTGTGAGGGATACTCTTGCCACTATTTTCCTCATCAGACAAGGAACCTCTTCATGACATTCACCTGCATAAGAAATCATTTCTCCGCAAGAATGGTTCCTGACAACCCTGTCAAACAATGAAATAGATACATAGATACAAACAATATACATGTAAACATTAGTATAAAATAATCATGATCCCATCAGAAAATGACATACATATATACATATAAATATTAGCATTAAATAATCATGATTTCTGACGACCCTGTTAGACAATGGCATACATACATACATGCATACATACATAGAAATCAACATAATCATGATCACAAAAAAATTACCAAATATCATAAGGTCTAGGTTAATATAACTCCCTTTATCCGTGCAAAAAATGAAAATTATCGAGAACAATAGTTCCCAAAATAGCCAAGGCATCTGACACCTCAAATCCATTTACTTTACCTTTCTCATGAATGTCCTGCCACCATCCATTTATCCCATTGGACCCCACCAGTCCAACCAATTGTCATACTCTTGCCTTCAACTGGCATTAATCATGCACTGAGCTTCATTTGTGTCTTACATTACGTACAAGGTTTCATTCAGCTCTCCCTAATCTCCATTAACTTCCATTTTCCCAAACCAATTCCTAAGAATCTCAAAACAAAAAAAGGAAAGAACAAGAAACAAAGAAGTGAAAACAAGTGTATAAATAAATATAATGATATATTGGTTACCTTACCTTGATGTGCAAAGCATGTTGCCTTTTATCTGAACACGTACATATACCATCTCTCCCATTGTAGATGGAAATGAAAGAAAAATGAAACTTTCGATTGAGGAACAAGTTCAAAAGTACACATGGGCGCTAAATATTTTCCAATTGTCTTATGGCCACAACGTGTTAATAGGTTACACAAAAGTATGGAATGATTTAGTGAAATGCCTCACAACATAAATATGGAAATATTTGGAGCGAACAACCAATGGTCAGAAAAATTTCCATAGCGGATTTTCGAAATTATGTCAGTAACTGTGAATAACTTAATGAGTGCATTGGTTCCACACTTGTCCAAGATTTGAAAGACTCTGGATGGTGGCTAAACACATATTACACTCAATTTTGATGTCTGGGACAATGGGACCTAGGCTTAGAAGTTCAAAACAGTTTCACTGGCAGTTTTTACACCTGTTTCATCCATCTTCATAGTTTCAACGAAGGAATTTGATGGTTTTTCAAAGTTTTTATCTATATTTGACAGACAAATCATCCATATTTTATTCTTGATGGGACCAAAAATTCATGAGGAACCTTGATGGTTTTCCAAATTTTTTAACTATATTTGACGAGAAAATCACCCAAATTCCATCATTGGCGGGACCAACAACTCATTTTGGTAAGCAGGGACTTTATTTGGGGATAGTTCAGTCCACCTTATGGAGGATGAATTTTCATGGGTGTTCTCTTAAATTTGAATCTGACAGGCTGCATATACTGTCATGGAAATAAATTAAACTTGGATTTCGAATAATATTTCATGAGACAATTAATATGGCAATTGTGAAACTTGGAACGAGAATCGTAAGAATGAATTAAACTGGTATGAAGGACAGGATATCCCCGCTAACAGGATTTGGATCTCAAAGAAAGAAAGTTGGTCACTAAAGTTCAGAAGGGACCCTAAATTTTAGGCTTGTAAAGTGGAAGAGTTTAGTAAAGCAGAGAAATTAATAGAAAAGTAAGTGGGGATGTAGCAATTGTTTGTTTTTTGAATAGCATTTGAATTTTCCGGTAGCTGGTGCACATGGTCCTTGCCAATTCAGTTGTGTTGAGCAGATTGAAAATAATGTAATTTAATAGGTGTGACATCACGAGACCATAAACCCCCCTTCAATTATGTTTTTCCTGAAGTTTACTTCTACTATAACTAAATTTTTATTGAAATCTTCTCGAATAGGTTGATATTTTTATTTGTCAACAGGAAATGAAAATAATTAAGTTCATGGAAGTTTTGGGTGAAAAAATGAACTGTCGTCAGAATCTGACTTGTGGCTATAGGTGGGGATCATTATTTACATATGTAGAGAAAGTGATTAAGATTATGTTATTTAGATTAACAGAAAATGGGGATAAATGTCGACGGTTAGGGTTTTCTTTTGATTTGCTTTGGTACTGGAATATTCACTAAATTTAATCAATTGAGATTATAGATTTTGATGATGAATTTTTTTTATATGAAAAAAATATAACTTTTATATATAAAATAGAGTATAGGTTAGATAGTTATTTTTTAGATTAAACCAAGTTGTCCCAAGTAAATACATGTAAATCTTGGTTCATATCAAAATTCTGCAAATATACGCCTTGTAAAAGAAATTCTTATCCTATCAAAATGCTAATCCTACAACTGATATAGTTCAATCATAGTTAGTGAAGAGAATTTGAAAATGTGGAATAAAGGAAAAAAAATACAAATGAATGCTTTCAAAAAACTAAAGAACAAAATCAAAGAGAGAAGAATATAAGTAGAGAATATACTTCCAGAATCAATATCGAAATCATGATTGTAGGCAGCATAGTGAATGACCCTTTTAGCTGAAGCAAATCCTCTTTTCAAAATCATATTCGTGGTGTGATTATTCTCCCTATAGATGCGACTATAGGAGATGTTTTGAAAGGTGCATTCCACTACGCAAACGTGCTTCATCCAGTTTTCTAGCAAGGGAGGTTGGAATCGAGAGAGCCCCCTGATACAATTGATGGAGCCTTTAGAATCCTTGTAAACATGTAGATTGTTGATGTTGAGCCAATTTGTAGTGAATAGTATGCCCCATAATGCAATTATTTATTCCTTTTTTTTGGTACCCATACCTTCCTCCCACAAAAAATGATAGTAGCATCCAGGCTTGGTGACTATGGGAATGCCAGTTGTTAGAGTCGGTCCTTACAGCCCTCCGTCAGAGATCATTTCGCTTTTTGCATATCATTCTTAGGTGTCTCGCTTGTTCCACTTCGTTGCATTTCGCTAGGAGCATTCCATTGACTGACGAGGGGGTCTGGTTGTCATGTGTTTCTTCATGTTTGTACCTGCAGGGCTATTTAAAAATTCCTCAAAAATCACTGAAGTTCATCGTCATTTCATTCATGGTCATTAATGATTGTTTTCATTAAAAAGAGTCTTTAGTCCTAGAGTCTAGGGTTTTCAAGTCCTTTGCATACATGTCATAAAACCCGCAGGCCATGAGGTTGGTTTCGCAAGTTTTCTATTTCACATTTTTATTATCAAAAGCATTTGAAGACATTTCTAGTCCAAAACTCTGTTTTGGAACTAGAAATTGTCTAATTTCATGTTTGTAATAATTGTATTTATTTCATCATAAGAAGCTTCAGTGCAAGCCTCTGATCTTTTCCTAAGCCAAGTGCCGCATCCCTGCAAAAGACAACAAAATATTTTCAGTCCAAAATTCAGAAAGGCACTCAGAAAAGCCAAAAGAAAAGCATTGTATTAAATGATCAAATGTCAAAATGCCAAACATTATGAAAGTGGGTCATGGAGTAAATTAAACTCAAATCTGATTTGATGAGATATTTTCTTCACATATATATAAAACATACTTGACAAAATCATTTGCAAAAATCCTGGCGGAAAGTCAATTTGACACAGCATATGAAAGGCGAAAACGTGTTGCCATAACCGTGGGCCAGTGTTTGGAAGTGCGCACATACGAGCCTTCTACCCCTTCTTGGCATACAACCTTTATCCCGGCTGATGTTAATTAACAAAACGCTACTATGTGGGCGCCTGGGCCAGGCAGGCGCTACCTCTGACAGCAGACGGTACTGTCTTGCGCCCAGTTTCGTATCAAATCGGCTCCATCGACTTGCAAGTACGTTTCTAAAGGTTGCTCAGTAGATTTTTAGCATGATTGTGGTGTTATTGATGTTGGGAAACAAGCCTTGGTTGAAAAGAAATGTATAAACCCTACATTTATATGCAGATTTATTCCTTAAGGGTTTTGAATGTATATGGACAATCTTGTGAAGGGTTTGACAACTTTTGTGAATGGTAGATATGCTCATGCCCTAGCACGTTGTGTACATCATCCTCACGCCCTTAGTTTATCATCTTATCGCTGCTGTCATCATCATTCTATTACCACTGTCATAGCCATTTGTTTCACTATGGTCATTGTCATGTTGTTCCTATTCTCCATTTGATAAACGATCCCATATATTTGTTTTGCTGCATTGTATCATTATAAAAATTTTCTTGTTTACATTTGTTTATATTTATCCATGCCAACGTGAATCCATGGTGATAATTTTGTCACCATTAAAAAATAGAGCCATCCTCATTATAGTTTTGTTTTAAAGAAATACTTCATTATGTGCAGCATTTGTTGGTGTTTTTAACATACATTAAATTTTTTCCTTGTACACCTATATCAGCATCCATAGTGCAAATATCTTGTTTTCAAAGCCATGGCAGAGACAGATTCAGTTTATGAGCAGGAGTCTGACAGTGATTCCACAGCAGAGGGTAATGTGCCACGGAGGCGTCACAGAGGTGGCAAAGGTGGTAAAGCATCTCGAGGAGGGCCTGCACGCTCAGTGTGGCATGTCCGCTTGCAATGGATTGTTTTCGGTTTCAGTCATGTTTTCATTTCATTGGGCCTGATTGTAAGATTGACTTCATCGTGAATAGCCTCGTGTTCTACATTTACATGATGGCCGTGTAAATCTATTTGGAGTGCGTTCATTAAATACACCAACTTGACTATTGCTCGGCGGCCATGCCACCAAATTTAGGAGAGGAATGGAACAAACGTCAGCAGTTAGAGAAATTCCACTATAGAAACCCTTCACATCAAGAAACTGGGTATGAGGCATTTGGCGGTTTCCTTTCATGTTCTGAAGGATGAGTTTGCCTGCCCAGTCGACTCATGTTCGGTATTCAGGATAGAGGAAATGATTCTCGTGTCTCTTTAGGCCATCGTTTTTTGATGCATTTCATGAGGGTACGTATGATGAGCATTCCATAATTCATGTATCGCAGCATAGAAAGGGATGATGATTTTTCTATAGAAGAAAAGCCAGCACAACAACATGATGCCATATCATTTCCAGCATCGGTCAAGATCATAGTGTTACATCGGATTGACACAATAGAGAGCATCACTTGGAGGATTTCAGTCATCTCCCGCTGACTTTTTGACTAGGGCTTACCTATGCTTACTTCTCCCAGGGGTGGTTCATGATGCGGAGAGCCTTCCTGGCTTTGACATTCCACGAGATTGAGCATATCAGTGCTCCATTGTCTATGTGACAGCACTACACAATGAGCCCATGGCCTTGTTGCTTCTGTGGTATTATCTCACGGGGTCAGGAAGGAGTCTGCAGCTCCATCAACGAGCGAGTATTATCTCCACACAATGTGGAAGGGGTCTCGCCTTCTTGTCAAACACATATTTTAGATCCCGGGGACTCAGGCAGAAGCCCGCCCGCAGTAGGAAAATTTCGAGGAGGCCGGGACACGGATTTCACGATCATTGATGTTGATGCGAGCTCTCCTAGCTCGAAACTAAAAGAGACCATCCAGGAGCAAAGGGCCGAGAATGACACGCTGAAAGATAAATTGCAGAAGGCTCAGTGGGTGATAAACTACCTGGAGCAGCGCAAAAAACAGCTAGAGGATGAGCACACACTTTATGAGTTGCGGCGAATCCATGAGGATCGACAATTGGCCCGGAAGAGACCGGGAGACATGACACCAATCGATCGAGATTCTGTACTCACACATGTTAACATTCATCTGGAGAAGTTGTTGGCAAAGGCCAATAGAGAGAAAGACATGCTTCATCACATGAAAGGTCATTATTGGGCTCGCATGCATGTCTGCAAAGCGAGAATGAAGATTCTGAAGAGGAGGTTGAGCGAAGCACTAAAACGGCGGAAAAGGCCTGATCCACTCCAGATTTTGGCCGAGGCTTCGTTGGCTGGGCATGACACATTATGGAGGGTCTTCGCTCCGAATTTGAGCAAATTCAGAGAAATTTTTTTCATTTTGAAATATTTTGGTCCAAAAACAGATTTTCAGCCATACGGGTAGCGCGTCGATATGCTCACTTTTTTTCGGGACACTTGTTGAAGGAAATATTTGCATTTTTGGGTTTTTCATGGTACTTTATGCATTCTCAGGAATTTCCTAAGCATTCATCAGATTCTGGATGGTCAAAAGGCCCAAAAACACCATGAAAACCACCTTGCTACCACCTTTTGCACCAGCAGGAAGTACTTCTGGGAGAATGAAGTTTTGCAGGGGAAAATGAGCTCGAAATTGGGAAATTCCACTTGGGTTGGATAGCCAACATCCAGGGATTTCCAACGAGCTATCATGAGCTCAATTTGGATGTCAGGAAGTGCCTCACAATCAGGCTGAAAGGCGCGCTACCCATACAGCTCAGGCGCGCTACCCACATAGATTTTTGGCTGAATTTTCAACTTCCAACTCAGAATTTCGGCCAGTTGGGACCAGTTTTGCTTGTGGATGAAATTTTTGGGTTTTCATAATGTAAATTGATGGTTGGAATGTAACTTTGGCTTAATTTTACCTATTCTAGAAGATTCACTCTCAAAAAAGTGAAAATCATGTAAATGAATGAGTTTCCACTCTTTTAGAGGCAAGTTGTTAGCTGCCTAGATTTTAGCTCCTTGATTAGAATTTGGTTGAAACTG
This sequence comes from Pinus albicaulis, assembly GCA_034641835.2. Taxonomy (NCBI): domain Eukaryota; kingdom Viridiplantae; phylum Streptophyta; class Pinopsida; order Pinales; family Pinaceae; genus Pinus; species Pinus albicaulis. Next base: position 883,314,351 of record CM076580.1, read on the forward strand.
ATCCCTGAAGAAGGAATTCGACCCCTAGAGGCATGGGAAGGGGTTAGAGTGATCTATATATTGTAATTTTTGAGACATTCTACGGGTTGGACTCTTGGGAAACTTTTGGCACACTATTGTACATATTTTTCATATTTTGGCTAAGGAAAGATCAGAGGTTTTGCAGCACCTGTTGGGATTCTTGTGGCTTTCAGTTCTTGATGGTGTTTTCTCTTAGTTTATTGTAAGTTATTTCATGTTTAATGTATGCCATCCCTTCTTATGCTTCTGAAACTAAATGAATGAGTAGATGAGGTTGAATCCATTGTTTACAGTGCTCTGCCTTTGAATTCGTTTAGTTTTACATGTTTTCGCCTGTTTGGAGAGGATCCATGTTCCCTCTTGCCCTCTTCAGCTCCTTGTCATTCTGATCCATCCATATACTCAATCAAAAGCATCAAGACTACTTCCTACCTCGCCCCAACTCGAATTCTGCAAAGATCTGGCCTTATCCCCGGACCCAAAATTGTTTTTTCCCATTTCTCCAACAAAAACCCACAAAATCAAAATCAAAAATTTCCTATCTCTTTACTAGCCTAAAATCAGTATTCATTGTTCATTATAAGTCATCTCAGCCCCTCTGAAAACCTTTTGCCGAGATAGACCCGGAGAGAGCCCTCTCCTGTCCTCGTAGGGCCAGCTACGAGGCTGAGCGTGGTTTGATGTAGCCTTGAGTTTTACCTTATTTCAGCCTAAGGTAGATTTGAGCGCTAACATAGTGGCGACCATACTGGGGAAGATGGTTTGTTGTTGATGTGTTTGTTTCATAAGTATTAGACGGAGTCTGAAGTCACGCCAGGTAGCTTTCGAAACGCTTTTACCATGCATAAGCGGAAGTAGATAAACGCTGCTTCAGTCGATCTCCGGTAAGCTTGTGAATGCAGCACTTGATTTGCAAATTACCCCATTATACTTGTTTGTTCTAGACCTTTGGATGATTGAGTCTAGAATTCGATAGGCTAAAGATAATTGATTGTGTTCCTTGAAAATTTTCCCAAATAGATCAATACACTGGCTTCAAGAAGGAATACTAGGTCAAATCCTGACCCTAATCCACCAACGATATTTGAAAATCCAAATTTGATTCCTAGGATTCTTAGAAGACAAGGAAGTCAAGAAAGTTCTGAAAGAGAAATTCAAGAGAGTTCTGGAAGTTCCAGATCCCTTTCTAGATCTGCATCCTGTCCTGTGAAAATTATATATGTTGACGAAATTCCTTTTGATGAACGATTTGAAACATCCTTATTTGTAAATTTTTCTGAAACTGAGTTATCAAGATTAGTTCCGGATCCATTGTTTTTTGAAGATTTTCAATTCCGATTTGTTTCATATCACTTGGACAGATAGTTGCAAAATTCCATTGTGGCTACCAACATTCCCGAATTCACTGAATCTGCTTCACAAACTCTTGGACCATCTGAAGTTGCATCTAGTTCATGGACTCCCACTGAACCTTCCTTTATCCCTACCATTCCGGTTCAACCTGAGATTTCTGATCAGCAATCAGCAGTAGTTTCTCCTCCGTCTCCACCGCATACACCTCGTTCACCTACTGCTCCCAAATCCTCCTGTTTCTCCGAGACAGCAGATTATAAATCCGCCAAGAGTCATGGCAGCCAGATTTGCACCTCTTGCTTTGCTGGCCAATTTAGATCCTATGCCTGCTGATTACCAGAGCAAGATTCCCATATTTGATGGCACACCACAGAGTATATCAGCTCAGCAGCATATTGTCCGGATGACAGACTTTTTGGACCTGCATGAAATTGATGCAGAAAATGTTTCAATGAGATTGTTTGCCCAGACTTTTGGAGGAGAGGTTCGTAAATGGTTCAGAGCTCTACAGGCCAGAAGTATCAATACATTGCAAGACCTTCAGACACAGTTTTTAGATCGATGGGAGATGAAAAAAGATCCGCTGCAGATCACTTCAGAGTATACAAACATCAAGTGTAATCCTAGTGAGTCCGTTTAGGATTATATCATCAGATCAATACAGTGTATAATGCAATTCCAGATGACTTAAGACCGTCTAAAAATTCAGCTCTTCTTAAATTCCCGGATGGTTTTGATCCGGAGATGGCTTATTTGCTATGTGACAAAGATCCGCCTACCTTAGAAGATATGCAGAAGATTGCCGTTAGTGTTGAGGCGAATCTGAACGATAAGAGAGCATGGTTGAAAGCAGAGAAAAGAGTGACTATAAAGGAAGAGCCTTCCACATCTACATCCGAACAACACTTGCTTCGTGAGATGGAAAAAATGTTCAAAAGGATGACACTTGACAAACCAGAAACGCAGATTCGGAATCCAAACTATCGTGGCCAGCAGCAGCCACAGTTCAGAATTAAGCAGCGTGAACAAAGACCACAAGAGCCGGCAGCCCAGCAGCAGATTAAGACACCTCTTTTGCAGAATTTTGTGAGTCAAGATTCAGACGATGATGATGATGTAGCAGGTGAGCAAAATCATTTCTTCATTCCCGACGATCTGCCTATTTATATTACTGAGGATGAAGAATATGGAGAAAGTTCAGCTGCACAAAAAGATGAAGATTTCATTTTAGCAAATGATGCAGATTTAGAGGAAGAGTCAGATGATTACCAAAGAGGATATTTGAATGCTTTGTCCGCTCAACAGAAGAAATACTCATTGAGAAACCGAGATGTGCCCATAAATCCAATTCAGAAACGAAAAGAAGCTTCAGCACCAAAGGCAGATTCACCGATACCACAGAAAAAAGGAAAAGAGACAATTGATCCCGCAGCTAGTAAAGTATCATCAGCAGAAAAGGTAAATCAGCCAAACATAGTGAAAGATAAGGCTGAAAAGAAGGAAGTTCCGGTCAAAGAAGTCGAAAAAGTTTCAGCATTTAGTTTGGAAAATGAAATTTCCAAATTAAAAATATCTATTCCTTTGACAGAGATCATGAAGAACAGCAGCTACCGCGGTCAAGTCTCCAAAATTCTGAACTTTGATCCAATGTTCGATACGGTAAATATTGAGGATGATCAGCCAGAATTGATTTTTGGGCCTGCGTTAGATGGTGAGTCCCTTGACAGTGATGTTCCTCCCTTTTATATCAGTTTGAGGTTGCATGAATATGTTTTGCACAATGCCATGTTCGATTCGGGTGCTTCGCACAATTTGATGCCAAAGGCGATCATGGAAAAGTTGGGACTAGACATTACAAGAAAATATCATGATTTGTATTCATTTGATTCCAGCCATGTGAGGTGTATAGGACTCATCAAAGATTTGGTTGTAAGCTTAGATCAAATTCCAGTGAAGAATGTCTTGATGGATGTGGTTGTGGCGGACATTCCTCCGCGATTTGGTATGCTCCTTTCAAGATCTTGGGGAGCCAAATTGAAAGGTACACTTCAGTTAGATTTTTCCTATGCTACAATTCTAGTCTTCGGTCAAATGAGAAAGTTATATCGAGAGCAAAAGATGAAATACATGATAACCAGCAAGGAGAAGCCAATCAATCATCCTGTAAATTATGTACATACCGACCTAGAATCGTTTGTTTTATTTGCTGATAGTTTTAATGATATAGATAGTCAATTAGTTCAGGCGGAAGATATACCAGAAATCACTGAGAATTTTAGAGAAGTTCTGCAAAAATAAAGAAGAGAAAAACAAGCTACTATGGAGCAATCAGCTGAAGACAATGGGCAGCAAACAGGAAAAACAGAGCTGGCGCAATTTCAGCATTTAGAGGACAATGAAGATGGTCTTTGGACCATGGATTTTGATGGCGCAGTGGGTAGTGACGGTGCTGGAATTGGTGTTTGGATTCGTAGTCCATTTTCCGCTCCAGATAAGGTTCCAAGCAATGTCAGAGTGTGTTCCTACAAGCTAGAATTTGACTGTTCTAATAATGAAGCAGAATATTAGGCTCTAATTGCTGGCCTTAAGATTCTTAAGAAGCTGAAAGCGAAAAGGATTGCAGTGTATGGTGATTCAGAGTTGGTGATAAAGCAGGTTAAAGGTGAGTTTCAGGCCAAGCATCCTCGCATGAGGGCTTACTGCAATGCAGTTTTAGACATTCTGAAATTATTTTCTGATCATACCTTGACATGTGTGCCTCGCATACAAAATGGAGTTGCTGATGGACTTGCTAAAGCAGCAAGCAATTTAAAAATTCCAATGAATTCCAGCAACAAGCTCGAGATTCATGTGAAACACCGCCCCACCGTTCCATACAATCAGCGATGTTGGCAAGTCTTTCAGGATGATGAGGAGATTAGTGAATTTCTACAGAATAAGGGTAAGTTTAAAGACACCTCCATAGATACAAAACATGATGATGGTAATGATGACATACAAATAAATCAAATGGAAGTGCTACAACTTAAAGATAACATCATTCCCAAGGGATTGATTCCTTTGGAAGAACTGTTTGACCAAGACGATGTAGCCCGCAAACCAACATTGAGGCCAACGGAGAAAGGGGTAGAAGAGGTAAATATTGGGACAGCTGAGAATCCCAAGATGGTTAAGTTATCAAAGTCATTGTCACCAAAGGTAAAGGCAGAATATGTGAAATTGTTGTCTTCATTTTCTGATTCTTTTGCGTGGGATTACTCAGATCTAAAAACATATGATACTAACATCATTCAGCATACTATCCCCATTAAACCAAATCAGAAGCCTTTCCGTCAAAAGTTGAGGAGAATCAATCCAAAGTTGCTGCCATCGATTGAAAAAGAGGTAAACAGGTTGTATAAGTCAGGAATCATTGTGCCTATCTGATTTTCAGATTGGATATCAAATTTGGTGCCCGTGAGAAAGAAAACGGGTGAGATCCGTTTATGTATCGATTTCAGAAATTTGAATAAGGTATCATTAAAAGACAATTATCCGCTGCCAAAAATGGACCATATATTGCAGCGAGTAGTTGGAGCATCAAGGATGTCACTACTCGACGGCTATTCAGGTTATAATCAAATCTTAGTGCATGAAGATGACCATGACAAGACTGCGTTCACCACTCCATGGGGAACGTTTCATTATGCAAAAATGCCGTCTGGTTTGAAGAATGCAGGCGCCACCTTTCAGCGTGCAATGGAAATGGCTTTTGCCAACGAGAAAGATGTATTTTTGGTTGTTTACCTTGATTATTTAACTGTGTTTTCAAATTCTGATGAGGAACATTTATATCATTTGAAAATTGTTTTCCAGAAGTGCAGAAAATATGGCATTTCACTGAATCTGAAGAAGAGTCTTTTTGCCATGGATGAAGGCAAGCTCCTTGGCCACATCATATCGAAAGATGGCATTCGAGTTGACCCTGCACGTGTTGAAGCCATACAGCAGATTGAATAGCCCCGGAACAGGAAAGAAATACAGTCATTTAATGGTAAAATGAATTTTCTGCGTCGTTTCATTCCAAATCTTGCAGAGCATCTTAGAGAAATCACGAACATGCTGAAAAAGGACAGTCAGGTAAAGTGGACAGAAGAGGCGGTGAAATCATTCAATTTGGTAAAGTTAGCTCTTTCTTCAGCCCCTATTTTAATCAGCCCGGACTACACACAGGACTTCATTTTGTTTTCGTTTGCTTCTGAGCACACATTGGCAGCTGTTTTAATGCAAAAAAGGGATGGAGTTGAGAAGCCCATTGGTTTTTTCAGTCGGATTATAAGGGACGGAGCATTGAAATACAACATTATTGAGAAACAAGCACTTGCGCTTGTAAAGGCCTTGAAATATTTCCGTGTGTATATACTGCATTCCCACATTATAGCATACGTTCCTAACGCAGCAGTTAAAGATGTTTTGGTACAGGAAGATCCAGAGGGAAGAAGGGGTAAGTGGATCGCTGCGTTGTTAGAATACGATGTGGAGATTAAACCAACCAAGCTGATCAAAGGACAAGGACTCGCCAAGCTCATGGCTGAAACAAATCTGCATGCTCTAGATATAAATTTGATCGCTGCCATGTCCGATGAAGATGAGGAAAGTACGTCAGTTTAGGTATCTGATATTTTTGTTTCTTCCCCTTGGTATGCTGACATTTTATACGTGCTTCAGAATTTGTCTCCACCTCTCGGGATGCCTGGAAATAAGAGTAGAACATTGAAGTTGAGAGCTGCAAAATTTTGTATATTGAATTCTGCATTGTATTGGAAAGACCCTGGTGGAATGTTGTTGAATTGTTTGGTAGAGGAGGAAGCCAAAAGAGTTTTGGAGGACTTTCACAGAGGTGACTGCAGAGGCCAATTTTTTTGGAAGACCACAGCGAATAAGATTCTAAGGGTAGGGTATTATTGGCCTTCTTTGTTTTCTGATGTATATAAGGCTGTTAAGAATTGTCACGAGTGTCAAATTTTCGAAGGGAAGCAAAAATTACATCCTTTGCCTCTCAAACCAATTGAAGTTAGTGCACCATTCCAGCAGTGGGGATTGGATTTTATCGGGGAAATCCACCCAGCATCTTCCGGACAGCATAGATGGATATTGACAGCTACGGACTACTTCACAAAGTGGATCGAAGCGATTCCCACTCGACAGGCCACGGATGCGGTAATTATTTCTTTTCTTGAAAACAATATTCTGTCACGTTTTGGGTGTTCTAGTAAGATAATCACAGATAATGCAGCGGCCTTCAAGTCTAAGAGAATGGTTGAATTTTGCTATAAGTACAATATCAGCTTGGGACATTCGACTGCCTACCATCCACAAGGGAATGGCTTGGCAGAATCTTCAAATAAATCCTTGGTGAATATCATTAAAAAATTGCTGGAAATCAACAAAAAGGGCTGGCACAAGAAATTAGTGAATGCACTGTGGGCTGATAGAGTAAGTCAGAAAAAGTCTATTGGCATGTCTCCTTTCGAGATGGTGTACGGAATAGACACGGTTTTTCCTACTTCACTTGCTGTCCCGGTGGTCAAATTGCTTAAGGAAGCTGGTAGTGAGGAAGATCCCATGCAGCGGAGGATTAATCAGATGATTCATTTACAGCAGACATGGGAGGAGGTATTTCAAAATACTTTCAAGTTGCAAGAGCGCATAAAGAAGATTTATGACAGGAAGGAAAAAGCATATAAGTTTCAGTTGGATGAGGTGGTTTTGAAATGGGATGCTCGGAATGAAGATAAGGGAAAGCACGGTAAATTTGAAAACCTATGGAAGGGTCCTTTTAAGATTGCAGCATATCGTGGTCAAAACGCCTTTCTTCTCAAGGAAATGAATGGAGATGATTGTCCTGGAGGACCGATCAATGGTCGGTTGCTGAAATGATACCACTTCTGAGTATTTTCTGCTGATTTCATCATCATTGTATATATCGTTTTACTTCGGTTTTATTGCAAGTGTGTACTGATCTCTCATCTTCAATCTGGGGCCCAGAGCGAAGGCTATAATTCTGGAGATGGAGGTTGGTTGGTTTGAAGTTTTTCAAGTCAGTTTTATCAGTCTTTTAAGTTTTAGAGTCGAGTCAGTTTTGGTCAAGTTTCAGTCACTTTTCAGTCAAGTTTACAGTTAATAAATGTATCAAGAGTTTTGAGTTCTATGTCGAAATAATGACTCCATCGCCCAATGGATGAAGGCACTGTCTGCCTCCCCCAGAGATCTGCCGTTCTTGGCATCTCTATGGAGCCACCCTCCCCATTGGAGCCAATGTTAAGTCGGTCCTTACAGCCCTCCGTCAGAGATCATTTCGCTTTTTGCATATCATTCTTAGGTGTCTCGCTTGTTCCACTTCGTTGCATTTCGCTAGGAGCATGCCATTGACTGACAAGGGGGTCTGGTTGTCTTGTGTTTCCTCATGCTTGTACCTGCAGGGCTATTTAGAAATTCCTCAAAAAACTACTGAAGTTCATCGTCATTTCATTCATGGTCATTAATGATTGTTTTCGTTAAAAAAAGTCTTTAGTCCTAGAGTCTAGGGTTTTCAAGTCCTTTGCATACATGTCATAAAAGCCCGCAGGCCATGAGGTTGGTTCCAAAAAGTTCTCGTTTCATATTTTTATTATCAAAAGCATTTGAAGACATTTCTAGTCCAAAACTCTGTTTTGGAACTAGAAATTGTCTAATTTCATGTTTGTAATAATTGTATTTATTTCATCATAAGAAGCTTCAGTGCAAGCCTCTGATCTTTTCCTAAGCCAAGTGCCGCATCCCTGCAAAAGACAACAAAATATTTTCAGTCCAAAACTCAGAAAGGCACTCAGAAAAGCCAAAAGAAAAGCATTGTATTAAATGACCAAATGTCAAAATGCCAAATGTTATGAAAGTGGGTTATCAAACAAATTTGAAATCAAATCTGATTTGATGAGATATTTTCTTCATATATAAAACATGGCAAACAAAATCATTTGCAAGAAATCCGCAAGGCAGAAGTCGAATTTGTGTTCTTGAAGGCCGAAGCCGTGTTTTCATAGCCGTGGACAGTGTTTGGAGGTGCACGCTACCCATACAGAGTGCGCGCTACCCACATAAGGTGCGCTACCCACATAAGCTCCACAGCCAGTGTTAATTAACACGGGCGCTACCTGTTGGGTAGGCGTGCTACCCATATAGCGACAGAGCCAAACAATTTCGTTTTTGCATCCGATTTCAAGCTCAAACGCCTCCATCGACTTGCAAGTAGGTTTCTAAAGGTTGCTCAGTAGATTTTTAGCATGATTGTGGTGTTATTGATGTTGGGAAATAAGCCTTGGTTGAAGAGAAATGTATAAACCCTGCATTTATATGCAGATTTATTCCTTAAGGGTTTTGAATATATATGGACAGTCTTGTGAAGGGTTTGAAAACTTTTGTGAATGGTAGATATGCTCATGCCCTAGCACGTTGTGTACATCATCCTCACGCCCTTAGTTTATCATCTTATCATTGCTGTCATGTCCTTTCAGGTTATTACATAGTCTTATGTTGACTAGTCTATATCCTCCACCACCATAATATCACCGCTGCTGTCATCATCACTCTATTACCACTGTCGTGGCCTTTTGTTTCACTATGATCATTGTCATGTTGTTCCTATTCTCCATTTGATAAAACACAGTCCCATATTTGTTTGCCCCTTTGACAAATTTTGGCCATCATTATAAAGTTGTATCATACAGTTGCATTTGGTACTCATTTGTCAAACTTACTTGTGATCAAAACAGTGATAGTTTTTATGCCATTAAAACAGAGCCATCCTCATCATGATTTTGTTTTCCTGTGATACTTGGGTACATGTGTGACATTTATTGGGTTTTGAACATACATTAAAATTTTGCCTTCACTGCGCCTATATCAGCATCCATATTGCAAATATCTTGTTTTCAAAGCCATGTCAGAGACAGAGTCAGTTTATGAGCAGGAGTCAGACAGTGATTCCACAGCAGAGGGTAATGTGCCACAGAGGCCTCACAAAGGTGGAAAAGGTGGTAAACATCACAGGGAGGAGCCTACTTCTTTGGCTCAATTGCAGGCATGTCCGCTTGCAATGGATTGTTTTCGGGTTCACTCATGTTTTCGATTCTGTGAGATGATTTCACAAACCCAGCTTCATCGTGAACTAGCTCGTCTGTTTGTTCTACATTTACATGATGGCCGTGTAAATCTCGCTGGAGTAGATTTCATTTTGTCACCAATGACTATTGCTCAGGCCATTGACATACCAAATTTAGGAGAGGAATGGAACAAACGTCAGCAGTTAGAGAAATTCCACTATGAGCCATACATCAAACCTGGGTATTTGAGGCACTTGGGAAAAGTTTTTCCTTTCAGATTCCTGAAGGATGAGTTTGCACCACTGATGAAACTCATCATTCATTATTTTAGTTGCGAGGGCAGATTATCGCGTCTCTTTGCATACCATGTTCGTTTGTTGATGCACTTCACAAGGGTACGTATGATGAACATTCCGTACTTCATGTATCACAACATAGAGAGGATGATGATTTTTGTACAGAAGAAGAGCCCAACACAACAGCATAGAAGTATATATCATTACGCTCTGATCAAGATCATAGTGTTACATTAGTTGGCACAGGAGGGCATCACTTGGGAGGATTTCATCTCCCGTGACTTTTTCACAGCGCCACAACCGCCTCCCGAGGTAGTTCATGATGCGGGAGAGCCTTCACACCAGCCTGACATTCCTGAGATTGAGCATATCAGTGCTGCATCGTATGTGACATACCAGCGAGGCCACAGGGCCTTTTTGCAGCTACACGGTGAGTATTATCTCCACCCGGGGTGGAAGGGGTCTTGCCGACTCCATCAGCAGAGCGAGTATTATCTCCACATGATGTGGAAGGGGTCTCGCCTTCTTCTTCGGCACAGGTATAGATCCAGGATAGGGGCAAGAAGCCCATGCACGATGAGGGCCCATCAGGAGACCGGGACACGGATTTCACGATCATTGATGTTGATGCGAGCTCTCCTAGCTCGAAACTGAAGGAGATCATCCAGGAGCAGAGGGCCGAGAATGACATGCTGAAAGAGAAATTGCAAAGGGCTTAGTGGGTGATAAAATACATGGAGCAGCGTAACAAACAGCTGGAGGATGAGCACGAACTTTATGAGCTGCGGCGAATCCGTAAGGATCGACAGTTGGCCCAGAAGAGACCCGGCGACATGACACCAATTGATCGAGATTCTGTACTCACACGGGTTAACATTCATTTGGAGAAGTTGATTGAGAAGGCCAACAGAGACAAAGACATGCTTCGCCACATGAAAGGTCATTATTGGGCCCGCATGCACGTCTGCAAAGCAAGAATGAAGATTCTGAAGAGGAGGTTGAGCGAAGCACTAAAACGGCGGAAAAGGCCTGATCCACTCCAGATTTTGGCCGAGGCTTCGTTGGCTGGGCATGATACATGATGGAGGGTCTTCGCTCCAAATTTGAGCAAATTCGGAGAAATTTTTGTCATTTTGAAATATTTTGGTCCAAAAACAGATTTTTCCGCTATACGGGTAGCGCGTCGATGTGCTCACTTTTGTTCGGGACACTTGCTGAAGGAAATATTTGCATTTTTTGGTTTTTCATAGTAATTTATGCATTCTCAGGCATTTCCGAAGCATTTCATCAGATTCTGGATGGTCAAAAGGCCCAAAAACACCATGAAAACCACCTTGTTGCCACCTTTTGCACCAGCAGGAAGTACTTCTGGGAGAATGAAGTTTTGGAGGGGAAAATGAGCTCCAAATAGGGAAATTCCACTTGGGTTGGATAAAAAACATCCAGGGCTTTCCAAAGAGCTATCATGAGCTCAATTTGAATCTTGGGACGTGCCTCAAAGAATTAAGTTTGAAAGTCTTGGCCCCACTTACTCTGACTCAGCGTAGCTACCCACATAAGATTTTTTTTTTTGGCTGAATTTTCAACTTCCAGCTCAAAATTTCGGCCAGTTGGGACCAGTTTTTCTTGTGGATGAAATTTTTGGGTTTTCATGATGTAAATTGATGGTTTGCATGTAACTTTGGCTTACTTTTACCTATTCTAGAAGATTCACTCTCAAAAAAGTGAAAATCATGTAAATGAATCAGTTTCCACTCTTTTAGAGGCAAGTTGTTAGCTGCCTAGATTTTAGCTCCTTGATTAGAATTTGGTTGAAACTGATCCCTGAAGAAGGAACTCGACCCCTAGAGGTGTGGGAAGGGGTTAGGATGATCTATATGATGTAATTTCTCAATCATTTTCAGAGGTTGGAACATGTTGGACTCTTGGGAAACTTTTGGCACACTATTGTACATATTTTTCATATTTTGGCTAAGGAAAGATCAGAGGTTTTGCAGCACCTATTGGGATTCTTGTGGCTTTCAATTATTGATGGTGTTTTCTCTCAGTTTATTGTAATTTTTTTCATGTTTAATGTATTCCATCTCTTCTTATGCTTCTGAAACTAAATGAATGAGTAGATGAGGTTGAATCCATTGTTTACAGTGCTCTGCCTTTGAATTCGTTTAGTTTTACATGTTTTCGCCTGTTTGAAAAGGATCCATGTTCATCCTTGCCCTTTTCAGCTCCTTGTCGTTCTGATCCATCCATATACTCAATCAAAAGCATCAAGACTACTGCCTACCTCGCCCCAACTCGAATTCTGCAAAGATCTGGCCTTATCCCCGGACCCAAAATTGTTTTTTCCATTTCTCCAACAAAAACCCAAAAAATCAAAATCAAACATTCCTATCTCTTTACTAGCCTAAAATCAGTATTCATTGTTCATTATAAGTCATCTCAGCCCCTCTGAAAATCTTTTGCCGAGATAGACCCGGAGAGAGCCCTCTCCTGTCCTCGTAGGGCTAGCTACGAGGCTGAGCGTGGTTTGATGTAGCCTTGAGTTTTACCTTATTTCAGCCTAAGGTAGATTTGAGCGCTAACTACAGTGTAGGTACCATCGAAACAACAGACCAGGTAACTTTTCAATGCATCTTGTCTTATAATCTTCCTCGGCTTTTGATCAATTTTCCTAGGACCAATTTATAAGAATTAGGCCATAATCCCCAAAATTGTAGTCCTTACATCCACCCTTGTATGTTCAAATTTTTTTTGATTTCTACATTTCCAAATACCCTAGAAGATGTAAAAGGCTAATTTACAAAACTCGTTATGTGTCTCAAACGAATGTTTAAGACATGTCTCTAGTGAATAATTATTCCAAAATACCTCGATCTCTGAGGTGTGAAGGATTTTGTTCCATAATTTAGTAGCAATTGGACACCTCAATAAAAGGTGAAGCACATCCTCTGAATGTTGCATACAAAGGGGACATATACTAGGACTGAGAAAGCCTCTTAGAGAAAGGTTCTCCCAAGTAAGTATTCTATTATGTAAGGCTAGCCAACCAAAACACTTAAGTTTTAGTGGAAACTCCCAATTCCAAGACTTTTGTAGCCAAATTTGATCCTCGACTGAATGTGAAGGTTTTGAAATATACTTGTATAATTCACTTAATACGATCTGAATCTTATGCATTCATCCAACCCAAATCATTCAATCCATCTCGTTTAAAATAAATATCTCTACATCCTTTACCTACATAATATAATGTTCCCACTATGTGGCATGATATCCAAAATTTCCAATATCTTCTTCCCTAAGCCAAGACTATAAATTAAGAGAATGAGCCCGAAAAGAGACAATATGAGAGAAAATAAAGATACCTATTCCATGTAGATGTTGTAGGAGAGTAATAGATCAAGTATGCTCTCCTTTAATAATCCTAACGACATCCAATCCAACTTTAGTTCTAGTTCCATTTCCAACCTCCAAACAAAGACCCCCAAACAATCAATGTTTATTCCTCATCATACTATGCCAAATGTTAGAGGAGAAGTGTACATATCTCTTGCCATATTTGATCCAGACATCATATTACTTATAATCCAAATATTTACCTCTGATGATCTATGCCCAAATTCCCTGACTAGATAGACCTCTCCATAAACTCTTGCAAATAAGTGTTGGGTTGAATGCGAGTGTGTCCAAAATCCCCCATCCCCCCTCATCAACTACTTTGGCAATAAGGAGTTGGAGAACCAGATGGATTTTCCAAGTGTGATTGTTACCAGTCCACAAGAATTTGGAAAGGATAACATCTATCTTGTGTATGGTTTCCATCGACCACATATATAAGTGCATCTGGTAGACCGATAGGGATTGTAAGAAATATTTTGATGATGATTGTATGTGTATATTTTATAGCATTATATATCTTGATTACCATTTTAAAAGATATTTATTAGATATTTGATTAATATTTTAAATTATATTTATTATATTTGATTAATAATTTTAATATATACATTTCAATATTGAAAATGAATTTGACTAATTTTTTATTAAAATATACTATTTTTATTTTATGTAATTTGATATTTTAAAATATTGATATATTATTCTAAATTAGTGATATCATAATAAAATGAATTTACATGAAATCTTATTATGTAAAATATATTAATGTATTATATGGAATATCAAAGCACATCATGTGAGATATTTGATGTATTATGTGGACTATTAAACAAAAATAATGATAATAACAAACTAATTTAAATTAAGTATTCACACAATATTATTTAAATTCTAATGTAATTTTATATAATAATTTAAAGTACTTATGGGCAATAGGAAAACTTATTGGATGCACCATCAATTAAAATTTTATTTTTATAGGTTTTTCTTTAGGTGTAGCCATTCATAATGGATTGAAGTATATCATAACATGTAACTTGGAGATCACATGTAGGTAGGGTTTCCCTTATAATTCATAACAATATTTATAGATCCATCTCAATCACGCATTTACTCGGCATTGAGAGAGATTAGATTTCTTAAGGTGTAAACTCCTTTTAGAGTGAAAATTATGCAAAAAGGTTTACACCTCAAGAGATTTAATCCCTCTCAAATCTTGGTAGATCCATGGTTAAGATGGATCTATACTAGTTATGTGTGTGTAATTTTTCAATATTTAAATTGAATTTTTGAATGCATAAATGAATTCAAATCTTAAATTGAAATTTTTAATGGATTCAATGCCTTGAAAATCCCTTTTGGAATTTGGATTGTTTTGATTACAAAGTGTAAACTTACAATTCCGCCTAATATTTGCTATATTTTAAACAAAATTAACTGGAAAATAAGAGGCCAAAATGTACAATAGTAATACTACTAGAAATGTTTTTATTATTATTTTATATAATATATTCATAATTTTAAATGTTTTAAACTTTAAATAATATATACATAGTTGGCATTGAAATATTTTACTTGACATGATGTAATTCCCCTCATAAAATGTGTAAATATTTGAGTTACTTTCTTAATATTCTTGGAAGACTATGGACCATGTTAAAAGGTCTAAATTGAATAAGTTATGAGAATGAATGTTTTTAATTTTATTAATGAAAAGAATTTAAAGAGTCCGCTATAAATTTACAGTGTAAAGTAATGCTAAAGGAGATTTTTGTATTCCAAATAGATGAAAGACAGTTACGTGGAAAGATAATTGCCTACCCAAAATTCTCTCCCTGGAGATAAACTATCTCAGTTTGGGATAAGGAATCCAAGAGGGGAGAGGGGAGAAAACTTGAGGCAACCTTGTTATCTAACAAGAAGTAATTTGTAAGCTAGACACCCTCAGATAGGATGTTGTTGAGGGTGGAAGGACACTTCCAATCAAGGAATTCTTGAGCTAGTTGGCTAGTGGAATTCCAACTGAAGCATTTGTGTTCATTTAAAGCCATAGACTAGATATGTTGGGTTAGAATTTTTTAGGGTTGGACTTGGTGTGGTCATGTCTTGGAAACGTTTGTGGGCATGAAAGTAGCTTTGGAGGAGCTTTAGTAGAGAATACTGATTCTCATTAGTTGGGTGGAGCATTTTTTCAATGTATTTCTTTTGGAAGAATCGATTGTTTGAAGAACATATAAGTGAAAATTTGTTTATTTTTTTGGTTGTATGCCTCTCTTTTTTGCATATGTTATTGTGTTTTCATGCAATGTTTTTCTAGTATGATTTCAAATTTATGATAATATGTATTGAATATAAAATCACTAGATTATGTTAGTTCCAGGCGTGAACACATGTTGATATGTTAGCATAGAAATAATCCCAATTTGATACATAATCTGGAAAATGAATGACAGGTCCTAGAAGTGGGTCCTGCCAGACTCCTAGGTTTAATAAAATATTACAGTTGCTTTATAAATAAATCAAATAATGACTGTAGAAAAACTTATGGTTTCTAAGAAGATAAAAAGAAAGAAATTTTTCTATTGTCACAAAAAGAAAATGGGATTGAGTAAAACATTATATATACACTACCAGTTGAAGGGAAACATATATATTCCATATCTAAATTACAAATTTAAAACTTCCATAAATAACTAGAAAACATAACTTGAAGATACTTAATACACCCAAAATCTGTATGTGTAGTTTGTAAGGGCCTACTCTAGAATGTGATAAACAAGACATTATATATATATATATATATATATATATATATATATATATATATATATATATATATATATATATATATATATATATATGGGTGAAAATGTGAAGTTGGATTACACTTTTGTGAGAATCGGGGGCGGAAAACTTTTTTCCTCAATAGTTCGGCTGAAATTTTAAAATAGTTTGGCCAAACTCATATTTCATAAATATATCGCCCGCAAACTTTTACAGGTTTCAATTTTCTTTCACACGTTTCTTTTCTAATTTTCGGTGGCTCTGTTGCGTTGTTGCTCTATTGCACTGTGGTGAGCTCTATTGAATTGCTACTCTGTTGCGCTTTGGTTGCTACTCTGTTGCTACTCTAGAGTTGCGCTGCGGTGAATTTCTGCAAATTTCCAGGCAAGTGTTCAAGTCCACATCATAGTAATAGAATTAGTAATATTAATAATTATCGTTGTAGATCTCAATATTACCTGAGTGAGAGAAGGGTTGGTAACATTTTATTTCTCTGTTTTACAAAACTAAATGGAAGAGGGATTACACTAAAACCATGCAACAATCAAATAGTGGAGAAACGAAATTTAACTTCTGCAACAAATGGAGAAACTGCAAAGACTTATAACCTTAACAAGATGCAATACTCATTGGATGATTAGGAAGTACAGTAATGAATCAATGATGTGAACAATAATGATTGGATTGATTGATTACCTAGATAAACAAATAAATAGAAAATACTCTCAGAAAATTTCAAGAAAATACCCTATTCATGGTATGATTCGAAATTTAGAAGAAGTCTCAATTTCAGTATTTATAGGGTTGAAGAAATTTACAGAAAAAAAAATAAGAAACTTAAATGAAAGGAAGAGGGTTTTACTTTGAGAGAAAATTTTAAGGGAAATGTACCTATAATTGAATCCCTGCGCACTTTATCCAAGAGGAGCATTGATTATGTGTTGTGAGCTCTTTAGTTGAAGGTTCGACCTATCCATCATCAAAACAATAGAACATCAAATAATGAAACTGATCCCTTCAATGATTTCGATAGAAAACAAAGGAGTGCCACAGACATTCAAATAATGGAACTAATCCTTTCAATAGTTTCGATGGAAAACAAAGGAGTGCCCTGAGCCAGATTTGATATACACAGACATACATTGCAATGGCTGAAATCAATTAAAAAGAAACTACCATGTCTACCAAAATAGAGAAAAGCATAGCTTAAATGAATGAATATAGTATGTAAGTAAAATTAAAAGAGGCCATTACTCATGAAAGAGAGCATTTAAGGTTTAGGTACTTCGCCACCTTTCCTCGTAGTTGAGAAGTTGTAGTGCAAAGGCACAGACTCATACACACCCATATGCACATGAATAGACTGAGTCAGCATACCCATAGGCACATACTAAAATTCACACACTAGATCATCAAATAGACATATGCCCAACCACACATATATCTGACCAAATCAAAGAAGTAAATAAATGGGAAATTGCTGCAATACATACCTCTTTCAACTAATATACTCACCCTCTCTCAATGGATATATTGGCATTTCTCTCAACATATATATTGGCATTTTTTCTTGAGTAACAGTTTGAGAGACAAATCCCTCTAGAAATATAATGAGTTTCCTTCGGCTGGCTCCTCAAATGAGAGAAGCCTTTAAAATGGGTCTACCCCACAATTTTTAAAAAAACTTCCATATTTAGAAAGTTTGCATGTTTTTCTTCCCTTCAATTGCATTGCATTTTTTATTTTTTTATTTGGTTACCTTTTCCAAATTCACATTACTTTCATATGAATCATGGAATAATACATTTATGGAATAACAAAAGTCAAAGTTTTACTATATTAGAAGTTGAATTATAATGGTTGTATATGTGAGATAGGAAGAGTGATCTCACATCCAAATTTATCATTTTATTTGAAACATATGGACGTATTAGGCTAATAGCAAGTTAATATTTGTATAGAAATGTAAAAATTTATTCATATTACTTCTTAGACCATTTGTGGATTAGTTCTTTTTCTAAATTTTTAGTGGAGCATCATTGTTTGAAATGAATTTGAATCTTTTGTTATCATTAGTGTGTGCTTGTCTTTTTCTATTTTATTTTTTGGATCTGAGGTTTTAGTTTATTATTTTTTTGTGGTTTTCACTAAAGGATAAAATAATTGTTTTTGGATTGGATGAAAATTTAGGAATTGTGGAAATTGAAAATAAGGATATATTGGATTCATTAGAAGCCTTTTCACTTGAAACTACAAATGTTAATACAAACAATATTATTAGAGCATACTTCAATGACCATAGACATAACACATGGCTACATTTATATTTTCTCAAGGTAATGCATTGTGATGGTGGTATAGCTTGTGTATATTTAGGATTTTGAAGGAAATCAAGCATGTTACTATTCAGTAAATGTCCATGGTATCCACTAATGAAAATATTATGAAAAAATTAGTAGCTAAAATGTGGTTCTTATATTTTTTTGTCAAGTATAAATTCTTCCTTCGAACATGGCAATCAAGCTATAATTTAGAGGCTTACACCATGGAATGAATGCAAGTAAAAATGGTAGGCTACAAATTGTTTTATAAGAACAAATAAGGAGGCTTCTTTAAGAAAATGTTTCTAGAAACTTTGAGTTCTGTATTTTGATAACTCAGATGAGAAAAAAAATTCCCCCATCCCCTCTCTTTCGGCATCAACTTCTAGTCTAAACATGTAGTTGCATACTCATTGTAACTTATTACATATTGTAACTCCAGATGTCTAAACATGTAGCTGCATACTCGTTGTAACTTATTACATATTCTAGAATTGTAACTATGGCTATGCAGCCAGACTGTTTCATTGAATAGTTACAATTTAATATGTAATATTTTATGGTTAGTGAGTTTAGATGAACTATGAGCCACATGTATTTATGGTTATTTAAATTGTGTCTGTTGTGAATAAATGTATCTATAGGATGTTTTACTTTTTATATTTCCCTTATTTTATACAAGTTCACTTGACTTGTTCCAATAACCGGTATGTTGAGAATCTACTCAGTTCTACTGTGTCATGCCTTCTTGACTTCTATTTTAGTGGTTGTATAAATTCATTGAAATTTCCTTTTACTGGTAGTTTTCTTTTTAATTTTACTTCCTCAAACTCAAGATGTCTATACATGTAGCTGCATACTCATTGTAACTTATTACATATTTCCAGAATTGGAACTATGGCTATGCAACCAAAACGTTTCATTGAATAGTTACAATTTAATATGTAATATTGTATGGTTACTGAGTTTATATGTGTTAGGGTCCTATAAGTATAGGATTCATAATTTGGAATTGACTTATGATAATATTGTAAAATATGTACATACCTTACTTTTTGCAAGTTGTTTTCCCATATTTTGTAAAAAAATAAAAAATAGAAAATCAAAAGGAGGGTAAGTCCTAAAAGAAAGATCAAAGGACTTAGAAAAAATATAGAGCCCAAAAGAAAAAAGGAAATAAAACATGAAAGTGTGCAAATCCAAATGCCACTAATTTTTACTTTTATTGATGATTATGGCAGAGTGTCAATAAATGCCATAATCCATGATGAGTTGAACTGCTTAAACTTGACTTGTCATTATTTCAATTTTATTGTTGTAGAATAGTGAATAAAGATTAATCAGACAGTTTAATCTTGACTAATTAGTATATATGTAGATAATAAAGAGGAGCTCATCAGTTTAATCTGAGCCCTCAGATGATATAAAGTAGATTTAGATTGTTTTTATGCTTTCAAAAGAATAAAATGTTTCAAGGTAGCAAGCTCAAATGCACCTGCAAAATGTAAGAAAAAATGTTAGATTAAAGTTGGGTAGGTAGAAAGAAGTGGGAAAAGCATGTAAATATTCATCACCAGGAAAATAATCACTAATTTCCCCTCTCTTATAGTTATTATGCTTTCTAGAATTTCAGTCAAAGAGGCTCAGAGCATTTCTCTTACTTCTATTGGGACCGTACCCAAGGCTCAATGACTGATAAGTTAAAAGTGTTGAATTCCTATATTAAAATTCCTAATTATCATCATTTACCCTTCATACACTCATTACTATTCAATTTCATAAAGTAAGCACCTTTTTTACTTAATGAAATATGAAATTCCCCATTTAACTAACTTCCTTCATTCATAAAAGCATAAAACCCTCCAAAAAGCATTATATCCTAAGTTAAAAGTGGTGAAATTATAAATGATAAAAGCTTTGCTTTGATATTTTCACTTTTCTTAGTCATGTAATTGTATTTTTGGTGTATTTCGTTATCCCTTGTCATATTAGCTTCTAATTTATATATTAAATCCCTAAAAATGACCTTTTCCTATTAATATAATTCCCTTTATATTAATACCCTTTAAACCCACTATTATAAGCTTTTATGTCAAAGTAATTATCCACATGCGGAAATAAAAGGCCCCAATTACAACCCCTTTGGCATAAAACTAACATTATGTAAAAGTCTCGCCCCCTATAGTGAATAAACATTTCCACAGCCTATAACTATATAATAAAAATAAAATATAAAGGCCCGATATATTAAACATTATGTTTTGTATCATTTAACCACAGTTAACTTCATATCCCGCCTCATGGGCAATATTTTTAACCATATATATAAAATCTATTTATATATATATAACATCCTCACTCAACCCCTTTCAAAAATCATGTATGGACCACGTATATACATAAAACCTTTTTATTTTGATAAAAAAATTTTGTTATAAATGAATATATATAAAGTATTTTACATGCGCCATCACATAAGTCAATCGGGCCCTACCCAACCTTTTAACTGCAACTTTACAATTGATCTCAACTGTTCACTCTAATCCTCCAAATCCAACGCTTGACAATGAGTTTCGCGCTCGCAAACCAAACGTTCGCCCAAATGCCAAATCTATGAGAAATGGGAAATTTTTGTCAATCCGCCTCTGATAACGTGTTGCAATTTCATTGTGTCGCGTTCATTTGGAGAAAATCAACTTACAACCTATTACCAACATGAAAACCATTTCCTGTTTTCGCATTCGAAAACAGAAACCATCCTGCCTTTTGATACGACTGGCATTTATTGCAATCAATGAATATTTATAACGAAGGTTTAAAACCCTTATTACCATATTTTTCAATGCCATTCTTGCACCAACTATTAAAAGAGATCCACTTAGCCATTTTCAAGCTCCCAAAACCCTGTTTTAAACCTTGTTTTATAAATTTCACGCTTGAAAGCCCATTTTCACCATAGAATTATATTTTGAAGACCAGCAACGACTTTTTCAAATTCAATTATTCGAACCAGAGCTTAAATTCAACTACAACGAGTTGTAGAAACCCTTCCGACTATCAAAATACCCACAATTAAGGTATTTTTCCCAATCTAGCTTGCAATCTTAAAAGTTTAAGTCTTCCGTGAACGAATTAAGCTTCAAAAAGAGAAAGTTATCTGTTTAATCTGCCCGAAAATGATCAAAATTAAGGCAAACCCTCCCAAATTTTCTCCATAATTCACTGTATTCATAAAAGCCTCTTTTAAAACCCAATTCCTCAACTAAAGATCCCTGAAAGATCAATTCCACGGCTCGAAAAGGTTTTAAAACCTACAGAAAACCTAAAAAGTCTCTTTTGCAGTCCTAGTCATTCAGAAAGCCTATGCTTTCTGTCTTAAACCTGTTGCATGTGTCCCAGATTCCCAATTGAGCATTAAAATAATCACTGAAGCTATATTTGCCCAAAAATTGCTCAAATTCCCTTTGTTTCAACAAATCCAACTACTGCAAATTGTTTAATCTTGTTTTAGTTATTTAAAAATGAGCAAGAAATAAATGAAACCTAAAGCTAGAGGCTCTAGGCCTGTTAAACCTGGAGGATCCAAACCTCCTAAGTCTGAAGCAACAAAAGCCCTAAAATCCACCCCTGCACTCACTGCAAAAACTACTGTGTTTTCCAATCCCCTTCAGCCACTAGTACCTACTGAAGAAATCATCCCCTTGACTAATGTGGATTATAAAATTGTGGACCCTGTGGTAGGATTCAACCTATTAGAAGTTTTCAATTGGTGTTATGAAAAGTTCCTAGATAAATATGACATGCCTATCTAGGAGACAAATTTACCCAAATATGTAATCCCAACAACACACCCTGGTCAAGACCTGGTAAGATTGTGCCAAAAGTACTATGTACCAGATCAGAGAGAAATTGTGAATGCTGACAGGGAGATTCTATTTTCTATCACTGCAGAGTCTATAAATGAAATGTTGCAACTACAGTTTGACCCTAGGGAAGTCCCCCTATCCATTGAAGAATTAACTCAGTTATTTTTGGGATTGGATTTCCCTAACAGATTTATGATTTTCCAGAACTTTATGCCATCTCATGTGGACATTCCAAAGCTAAATCCTCCTTACTCCACCTCCAATTTTGCTGAGGGTTCTAGGCATGTGATTTCATTGTTATATTTCATACTAGGTTACTTCACTGATGAATCCATCCTTGTTTTTTTATTGACTCTATCTCCGGGTCAGCCTCCTACCATGATTTTTGACTATGCCGGATTTATAGTTGATTCTATCCATCATCAGTTGACCAATTTTCCCACTGAAGGGGTATTCAGATTCTCTTCCTAATTATTCGACTTGTTTTTGTTTTCACAAGCTGATTATTTTCCAATAACATTGCAAAAAATGGATGTAAAGGGTAAACCTCTATCCATTATCTATTGTACATATTTGTTGAGAAAAGAAGAAAATGAGTTCAGTTATTCAGATTTTTTAGATTTGTTCATCCGGCCAGCTATGAGTTTACTGTACAAAGAAGATCAGCCTAAGATAAGTGAGAACATCAAGATAATCTTGCATTTATCAGAATAGTGCAAGATGGGAGATTGGTATTTGTATAAACAACATACATAATTGAGGATTTTTGGGTCCAATTTACTGCCTTACAAATTTCCCAAGTATTTGACTATCAGAGTCTTTGCATTAGAGTATTTAAGGCAAGTTTTGAATTCTAATGCCATTAACTTCATGGCTTCCAAAAAGAAGACCCAGTTCAAGTTGAAAAATCAGATTGGTCCTTTCATTGTAAATAACAGAGAAGCTGATAAAGAGATAGACAAAATATTGTTAGAGAAAAAATTTCAGAAAAATTTCCCTTGGAATTATGACCCTCAAGGTCTTCTCAACAGTATAAGGGTTAAATGTAAGCTGCCTCCTTTCATACATGAACCCAAGCCTGATATTGAGAAATTTTCAAATCAGACAGAATGGGTAGAAAACACATTAATAGATACAGTCATCAATGCAGAGCCAACACAAAATATGGATACGACACTTGCCATGATAGCTTCAAAATAGCCAGAATCTTCAAACAAAAGAAGTAGAGATGAGGGAGCCTACACAGCAGAGACTACTGCAGAGACTAAATTCAAGCTCATCTACAGCAAAAGGCCCAAGCTCACTACTATTGAAAAATAAAAATTCATTGATGTTGAGGATACAAATGAACCTGAGGTAAACAATGATGAGGCTACAGTAATAATAAAAGAGACTCTTGCAGACATACAAACAGATCAAACAACAGGTGAACAGGATACTCAAATGATTGAAAGACAGAAAAACACAGAGGCCTCTTCCTCACACACAGTGGAGGAAAAAGACCTAGACATCAAAGAAGGATATAAGAAAATCAAACAAAAGAATGAAGATATTAAAAGTGATATTTATTCTCAATTCTTAAAGCAGAAGCCAGGTAATTAGAACATGTTACTTACAACATTTGACTATTCCACAAATAAAATGATCATGTCATATATGCAACCAACTACTTCAACACCTAAGACAGTGGCAAACTACAAAAAGGTTGAGTTTGAAGTAGATACTGAAAATGTTCATGACCTGGATTAAATAGAATTCCATAGACATATCTCTGAGATGCTATATTCAAATGTGGTAACAAAGGCTATGAGTTCCACTAAGTTGCAGAATACCATTATCAACATGCAAGACCAAATGAAACTTGACAAAGGCTCTTTGTATGCCAAATATTTAAGGAGAAAATCCTTAGAAGACTTAGTTTTAAAGGTGGGAGTTGATCCTTCAGATGTTCCAGTAGCAAAAATATTGATTAAAAAGAAAAATGAGGACATTGCAGCTTTGAGGAAACAACTGAAGCTTCCTTAAAGTGAGCACCCTCAAAATAAATAAATTCTTCAAGAACAGACTAAGAAAGAAGACATGATGCAGTTGATTCTCAAGCTAACTGCTCAAATAAAAGAAATAGAAACACAATTATATCAATTAGTAAAGGAAAAAGAAACAATGAAAGAAACTAATGTTCCAATGGTCCCTATAGTTATACCTATAATCACTACAGTTGTGGCCTCCACTTTGGGAGAAAAATTGGCACCAAAAGAGTTATTGGCAACTGCAGTGCTAGTTCAATCAGCCACAACATTAGCAACAGATTCTTCAACCACACAGGTATAACACACAGATGATGCAGGGCAGATAGTAAAGGCTATGGAGGAATTTTCACTAAAAAACAATGAAATTAATAGTTTGAAAAAGATGATTTAGAATATGGAAGTTTCCAACAAATCAACATTAATCAATGCTAACAGTTATGAGCAAAGGGCCAAAAGACTTGAAGAGCAAATCAAATGCCTTCAAAAAGACTTGAGTTTCACTGCATAAATTTCTTACATAATAAATTACCTTTGGACAAATATAATTGATGCCATTCATCTTCAATGACCTTCAATTCAAATTATTTATGAAAAGAGAGATTTACTTCTAGCAGCACAAGTGGAAATCTAAAAAACAACAGAAGAGTTAGCAGATAAACCAACACAAGCATTAAAGCTAATCACTTTCTTAAGCATTAAAAACATAACAGAGCTAGAATAATTGAAGGTACAGGATAGGACAGAGACTATTTTTTAGATCAAGAAGGTTCTGACAAAGAAAAATCTGATGAAAAATCTAAAGGAAAAATGTGATGCCATGAATATTTATATAACCAAATTTTTAGCAAAATACACTATGCTGAGATAAACTGGTCTTCCAGATATTCATGTCTGTAATGAAAAACTAATGGCCCAAAAATATTATGACAAGAAGATAACGGATCATGCTAAAGAACAGATCAACAAGCCACCGCCACAGGGCTCTCCCACAGGAAAGGTCATTCTTAAATATATTGAAGACTTGTTTTTTCTTCAAAATGAGATCCAACATCTGTTTGTTTTTAAGCCTAATTTTTCCAAATACACAGATGCTGATGAAAATTTCACGAAACTCAAAAGTGTAAAAATACCAAATGCAGAACAATGGCAAGCTCACTAGAAAATTTGGTGGAATTTCTGACGGCCAATTCGTCGCTCTTCCGACACATAGTCATCGCAAGAGCGACAGTTCGAGGGCGGGAAAAACATGGTTTGCCATACCATCGCAGTTCCGATGCACTTAAAAAGTGTCGCACTATCGACACTTTTTTCGTCGCTTCCAAACAAGCGTCGCTCTTCCGACGTTTCCCAAACCATCGTGCTTTCGACGTTTGTAAACTGTCGCACCTCCGACGAAATGTGGTCTAACGTTTTGAACGTCGCTCTTCCGATGTTTGTAAACTATTGCAATTTCGACGAACTGTGGTCCAACGTTTTGAACGTCGCTCTTCTGACGTTTGTAAACTGTCGCAATTCCGATGCAATGTGGTCCGACATTTTGGACGTCGCTCTTCCGACATTTGTAAACTGTCGCAATTCCGACGAAATGTGGTCTGATGTTTTGAACGTCGCTCTTACAAAGTTTGTAAACTGTCGCAATTCCGAGGAAATGTGGTCCGACGTTTTGAATGTCGCTCGTCTGACGTTTTTATATTGTCGTTATTCCGACATTTTTAAGTTGTCGCAATTACGACGCTTACAAGGCGTCGGTATACCAACAGCAGGTTCAAATTTTTTTTTTTTAAATGAAACTTTAAAAGAGGAAAAATGTTGTTTTGAATATATTATATGAAGTAAAATAGTCCATGAAGTCATTACACTTTCGCATCTAAAGATTGTAACCCAAATATCCATCCAGAAAAGTGGAAGTCCCACCCCAGACAATGATAGAAAATACCCCATGTCACATACAGGGACATGATATAAACCCAATAATGGTCCACATGGATATTATCGACAATCTGAGAGAGCATCCAAATATGCCCGAGGCATCTATAAGAAATTGAAATAGCAGTATGTAGAATAGTAAAGCAACAGATAGAGTACCAACGTCCATTGTTCCAAATACAAATTAAAGTACCCAAAATCCTTGAACAGAGAAAAACACTAATCATGTGAGGAGTGTGATATGTCCAAAATATAAAAAGACCATCAGACCATATCAATAAACCAGCAACATAGACCAACATTGCTAGTTTTGAAGGCAGAGTGATAAACATTAATCATTTTTTTTTCACAAGAGAAAAAACGTTGTTTTGAATATATTATATGAAGTAAAACAGTCCATGAAGTTATTACATTTTCACATCTGAAGATTGGAACCCAAATATCCATCCAGAAAAGTGGAAGTCCCACCCCAGACAGTGATAGAAAAATACCCCATGTCACATACAGGGACTTGATATAAAACCCAGTAACGGTCCACATGGAGATTATCGACAAATCTGAGAAAGCATCCAAATATGCCCAAGGCATCTATAAGAAAGTGAAATAGCATTATGTAGAATAGTAAAACAACAGATAGAGTACCGACGTCCATTGTTCCAAATACAAATTAAAGTACCCAAAATCCTTGAAAATATAAAAACGCTAATCATGTGAGGAGTGTGATATGTCCAAAATATAAAAAGACCATCAGACCATATCAATAAACCAGCAACATAGACCAGCATCGCTAGTTTTGAAGGCAGAGTGATAAACATTAATAATTTTTTTTTCACAAGAGAAAAAACGTTGTTTTGAATATATTATATGAAGTAAAACAGTCCATGAAGTTATTACATTTTCACATCTGAAGATTGGAACCCAAATATCCATCCAGAAAAGTGGAAGTCCCACCCCAGACAGTGATAGAAAAATACCTCATGTCACATACAGGGACTTGATATAAAACCCAGTAACGGTCCACATGGAGATTATCGACAATCTGAGAAAGCATCCAAATATGCCTGAGGCATCTATAAGAAAGTGAAATAGTAGTATGTAGAATAGTAAAGCAACAGATAGACTACCGACATCCATTGTTCCAAATACAAATTAAATTACCCAAAATCCTTGAACAGAGAAAAATGCTAATCATGTGAGGAGTGTGATATGTCAAAAATATAAAAATACCATTAGACCATATCAATAAACTGGCAACATAGACCAGCATCGCTAGTTTTGAAGGTAGAGTGATAAACATTAATCATTTTTTTTTCACAAGAGAAAAAATGTTGTTTTGAATATATTATATGAAGTAAAACAGTCCATGAAGTCATTACATTTTCAAATCTAAAGATTGGAACCCAAATATCCATCCATAAAAGTGGAAGTCCCACCCCAGAAAATGATAGAAAAATACCCCATGTCACATACAGGAACATGATATAAAACCCAGTAACGGTCCACATGGATATTATCGACAATCTGAGAATGCATCCAAATATGCCCGAGGCATCTATAAGAAAGTGAAATAGCAATATGTAGAATAGTAAAGCAACAGATAGAGTACCGACGTCCATTGTTCCTGCAAATACAAATTAAAGTACCCAAAATCCTTGAACAGAGAAAAACGTTAATCATGTGAGGAGTGTGATATGTCCAAAATATAAAAAGACCATCAGACCATATCAATAAAGCAGCATCGCTAGTTTTGAAGGTAGAGTGATAAACATTAACCATCTTTTTTTCACAAGAGAAAAAACTTTGTTTTGAATATATTATATGAAGTAAAACCATCCATGAAAATAGTATCATAAAGCGGATACAGGAAATGTGCAGAGACATGTACTGTTGATATACGCCTCACACAAAAACATTTCCCAGACTCATGGAAAATTTGTCATCAGAAAATCAAAAAAATAAGAAGACTTCCCTCATATGGGGAAACCAGTCTTGAACGTTTACAGAATTCAAAAATATTACAAAGGTCCAGCACAGTAATATAATCTAAAAGCAGCCAAATTAAGTGGGCTGCGAAGCAAGAAAAACAGATTAACCAAACTACTCCTTCGATGGTTCCTCCACGATTCGGCACCATCCTTCGGAAGGTTCAGGATCGCTAGGTGCTACCCCACATTCATGCCATGGCTCCCCTCCTGAAGGCCCGAATGCTAGCCGACTTTTTCCGAGCTCAGACCAGCCAGACAGGTGCATTCTCCCTCTGTTTGGGCCTCCTCATGGAAAACGACAGTGACTGAAGCTGTGATTCGTGGGTAGTTGAGAGAGCAATTAAAGGAAAATTGCACAGTGCACGTCATGGGAGAAGGTGAACTAGCGATGGGGAAACGAGGAGTAGGGGAATCCATATGGTGGCCAGATCCTACAACCCAACCCCTCCCACTCCTATTATTTGGATAGCGACCTGCGTAATAATCACTGGACTGGCTGGAAGACGACTCGGTTGAGGGGCTGGAGGGAGCTCGCAGGGGTTGACCTCTAGTGCTCCCCCTGCGACAACGCATCATTTGAAGCAGGCGAAGCATGGGTGTAGTCTTAGCAGTGGGCACAAAAGGAGACGGAGAAGCAGAATTCCAAGAAACAGAGGAAGACAGACACAGACGAGACTGAGAGAAATGCAGATATGCAGCAAGGTCTAAGCAGCAGTTCAGCTGGCCAATTCTCCTTCTCGTCACAGTGAGCAGGCAGTGTAACCCAGCAATCGGCTCGTCTGAAAAACCATAGTGAAACGCCATTTTATCAACCCGACTGCAATGCAATCGAAGGACGCCCATCATAATTAATCTCTGATCATTAATGAAAGCTGAAGGTTGGATCATATTGGAGCATGCGGAATCACTAACAGGAGTGGAGGTCTGATCTTGAATAGTGTTAAAAACTTAATTAATGTGGATTTGATGTGAAAACCTTGGAACTTAATTGAACAATGTTAAAACTTAATGCGATTGATATGAAATCACCACATCCATGTCCCATTGCCTTAAACGCCATCGAATGCACCCGCAACCAGGAGCAGGGCAAGTTTTGATTGAGGACACATGGCAGAAATTGATAGGAGCAGATCTTTGTTTGGGCCTCTCGCACAGTGGAAATCCGGACCCGAAAAATATTAGGGCGAATTTGATAAGAAATTCACGTCACAACTCTCCCTCCGTACGCCAGCCGAACTTCGGACCCAAAAAAGATTAGGGCAGAATTCATTTGGTTTTCGCGTCATAAAATTGGCCGACGTCAGCAGGATATTTTGGAACACGAATTTGGTTTGAATTATGGTTTATCGCTGTTTCAAGTCCAGAGGGCTCGACTTAAGAGAAATTTTGTTTGATCCCATCTTATAAAATTTGTGTTGGTTTTCTTTGATAATACACATATTTATAATAAATCATGGGAATACCACACTAAACATGTGGAAAAGTTATATAAATTATTGAGAACAATCATTTTTGTGTAAAAATATCCAAATGTGCTTTTGGGAAATAAGAATTCGAGTATTTGGTTCATATTTTTTTAAAGGAAGGAGTGAAGTTGGAGCCTCAAAAGATGCAAGCTATTACAAAATTACCTATTCCTAAGAAAATCAAGGTTCTTAGAAGATTTTTTAGACTTACATGATATTATTGATCATTTGTTAACAATTATGCATGCATTTCAAGTCCACTCACATATATCTTGAAGAAAATATCATTTATATGGAATGATGAGGCTACTTTGGCATTCTCTCTTTTAATGGATGCCATGTCTTCTACACCAACATCGGTTGCACCTACTTTTGGTAAAACATTCATAGTAGAGTGTGAGGCACTAGGACAAGGAATTTACGTAACATTAACACAATAAGGGATACCATTGGCTTTTAAAAGCAAGGAATTCAAAGAAAATATTTGGTGAAATCTACGTATGAAAAATAAATGGAAGCAATATTACATGCAATAAAAAATGGGGATAGTAT
This sequence comes from Pinus albicaulis, assembly GCA_034641835.2. Lineage (NCBI taxonomy): Eukaryota > Viridiplantae > Streptophyta > Pinopsida > Pinales > Pinaceae > Pinus > Pinus albicaulis. The sequence goes on from CM076580.1 coordinate 883,344,470, forward strand.
ATCATTGGGAGGTACTTTAAAGTCAAGATATACCATGATAGCATAAAGTATTTTTTGAAGCTATGATTTTCATTATAAGATTAACAAAAATGAGGATAAAAAATGAAAAGTTTTAATTTTGAGATAATCTGCAAAAAGGGTAAGGAAAATTTAGTACATGATGCTCTTTCTAAAATAGAAGAGGCCTCAAATTTATATCCAATTACATTTTCTATTCCTAGGTGGCTAGAAGAAGCTTGCCATAATGGAAAAATGACAATAGTACTAAACAAAAACTAAAATTTATAAAGGATGGGATGAACTATATGGAGCATTGGGAGTGAAAGAGAGATATACTTTGGTGCAAATGTAGAATATTTTTATGCACGCAAGCATATTTGAATAAACAAATATTAAGGGAGTCCCATGTCTCTCTGATGGTAGGACGCAGGGTTCCTTAAAACATCTCAAAGGATCAAAAAATATATTTTTGGAAGGAATGAAGAAAGATATTCAAAATTTTGTAAGATAAGGTCAGGTTTGCATAATAAATAAAAGAGAGATAGTAAAATCTCTAGGGTTACTTCAACCATTCCACATACATATTCAAAGACTAGAAGATATATCAATAGACTTTATTACAGAGTTACTGAAATATAAAGGTAAGTATTACATTTTTGTGGTCATTTATGTAGACAAATTTTGTAGATTTTTTTGGTAGAGCTAAAAGTACATAAAGAACAAGCCAAGTGGCAAAAGTGTCCGTGAAAGAAATTCATAGTCTTCATGGTTTTCCTAAAGTAATAGTAAGAAGAAACTTTTGGAAATAATTATTTAATATGAGTGGAGAAACACTAGCTGCCATGAGTTCTACATATCAAACACAATCAAATGGTCAAACAAAAGTAGTTAACAAATGTTTTTAAGGTTATCTACAATGTTACTCTTTAGAAAATAAATCTTAATGGATGAAGTGGGTTTGTCAAGGAAGAATGGTAATATGATACTACCTATCACACATCTACTAAAATTTCCCCATTTAAGGCCCTTTATGGATATCCAACTCCTAGTATCTCATACTTTTTGCAAGATAATTCCAAAGTATAGGAAACAGAGTCACATATGGAAAATACTAAAGAAACTTTGAAAATTATTATGGAAAACCTTCAAATGACATGAAACATGATAAAACAACAAGGGGAACAACATTCAAGTGAAAGATAATTTGAGGAGGGTAATTGGGTATTTTTTAGATTATAGCATTATAAGCAATCTTCATTCAAGAAAAAGAAGAATAAAGAATTAGCTCAAAAATGTTATGGCCCCAAATAATTATTCATAGGATTGCACAAGTGGTATAGAAGTTATATTTTCCTTCTTCTTGCATTCATAAGGTTTTTCATGTATCTTGCCTAAAAAAGGTTTTGGGAAAAAATATGCCAATGTAAATAGAACTTCCAAAATTAGATGAAGAATGAAAGTTGATTCTTAAACCACAAAAAGTTATAGATAAACATTCTATATCTCTTTGACATATAACCATTATGAAGTACCTAATCAAGTGGAATAATATTCCTCTAGAAGAAGGTACATGGTAAAATGATCAATTCGTGATGAAATACCCACGGCTAAAGGGTTCGTTTGAAGTTTTGACAAAGGTTTTGTTATATGTTTTATATAACGCATGGTGGAATAGTTTTATTGTTTGTTAAGGTCCCACACAGTGATCAAATTTGAAGGGCAGGTCCGAATTTCAATTAGAAGGGCATATATCTATGTCGCCCTTCCATAATGAAAAGCTTTAAAAAAAAAACTTTTCAATTGACCACAATAAATTATTTTTTACATTTCATTTTCAGAAAGACAAAACCATCAATCTTTATATTAATAAAAGATTGTTACATATACAACAATGAAGAAGGCTCCATCTTTCATTGCTTAAATATATCATTGGCAATGTCAACATAAGTCTTGAAGACACTATTATAAGAGTTTGGATACATACCACCGGGATATAGGAGATTCTTATGTGTCAGATTGTGTAAAGCAATTTTGACTTTGTCTCACAAGGAGCAGCAACATGGAGGTCTGGATTTTTCTTATAGAACTTTATTATTATTATTTGAAACATTGTTTATAGATATGAAGACAATAATGAAATTATGAGCATGGTGGACAATTAGTCAAGCTCATGATGCCAAACCATGATGATGTAAGTTTGGAATTTAACATTTTTACATGTTAAAGACAAATAGTCAAAATCACCGACAACTTAGTATGCCATAATTAATAATCATTCCCTGTTCACTTTTTTTAATAGGTTTATGTCACATGATGATCTCTCTTCTCTGGCATTTACTTGTATTGAAGATCACTATTCTAGGAATAAGGAGTTATTTTCTCCAAAAATAACCCTAGCCAAACATTGACAATGCATCAAGGATATCTTTCTTTGCTTCATAAGCACATTTGTTCTACTTCTAAATCATGTCTTGGAAGTGGTTGTTGTGCTGGAAATTATTCACCAGTTGGTTTCATACCAAAGTCTTTTTCACATTTTCGGCATCCAATACATGAAAAAGATAATGGTTTAAAACAACATAAATATTTGAAATTTTGCAAGAATTGTCTGGCACACTTTGAATATGAATTTTGAAGTCAATTGCATGATGTTGTATAGGATCAAGTGTCATTTTGAATACCAAATGTTTCACAAGAAACTTCTCAACATGCTACCCTGCAGTAAGGATTAAATGACAATATTGCATCAACTATTTCCATAATAAAAGTGCACCTCGGCCATAACACTAAAGAACTACAAATGTTGTAGATCTAACAAGACCACACAATCAAATGTATTCCACAAGGCCAATACTGTATGAAAAATGAAAAGGAGTTTGCAACCAAAAATACCTTCGGAAACTAATTCAATTAGATACACCAAACCATCAGCAAAAAGGAAAATCATCCTACTCAAAAGGAAAACGTTTACCTCCTTTGACAAAATTTTGAGTTTCGAAACAAGGGCCTTTATTGTCTTGTCAATGCCCGTAGTAATTTGAATGGGGTTTGCACCTGTTGCAACAACCTAAACAAAAAGGTTTCATTTCAAATTATTTTCCACAAATTTAAGATACAACCATTGTCAGTTTTGTATTTCCTAACAAGCTCATAAATTTTGACAAAAGAACCAAAATTTTTTAATACCCGATAGCAATTTTTTCACTCAAAAACTATTTTAGACTCAATAAGCCCAACCCAAAACTAAAAAACCAAACACCATAAGACCCTACAAAAATGAAGATATGATCTTAATCCAGTACTATCGAAAAAAAATTATTTTACACCCTCACTTATTAAACCCTGTGCTGTTGAATTTTAACTTCAACTGCTGCAATATAATAGATCTTTATGCACCAAAGCACAACATTTTTTTTTGGAGGTTATTAAAAGCATCCGGGTAAATTTAACGCATTTAAAATTCCCGTGTTTTTTTTAGATTATAGAAATTTGATAATATTATTAATTATTCACCAGTAGAGGATCCATCGTTATGTAATTCGAATCTATATGCAACAATAATTCCTTCCACCATCATCACATGAAATAAATCAAGCGATAACACATCAAATCATCATACTAATAATAACAGCGTATGGTAAGTTACAGCTGAAAACCTCACAGCTGAAAAAGTATTATGTTTGAGAAACTACAAAAAACTCAAGACAATGACTTTCACACTGCAGATTTTTCTCAGCAGAAGACTGAAAGACTGGCTCAGCTTTTAATTATAAACATCAAGTTCAAATCTTCATCAAAGAATGTCTTGGCCTACGAATTAGCCCTACTATAGAGAAATGAATGTCTTAATCTCCTTGGCTTGACTGCGCAATTGTCATGGACAAATCCTCCAAGTGTGGTGCAATTCTCATGCACAACTGATGTCGCCACTGATAGCTAACTCCACCCTTTCATCTACCTCTTTCACTGGTCTCCACTGAACTGATCATGCACTGTAGTGAACCGATGTGTTCTTGAGTTGAATAATGAGTTACTAATTAATGAATTAAATAATATTTAATTCACTCCACTCATAACTAATTGATTAGCTAGTTAAACTAATCTCAATCAGTTCAACTAAAATAAACAGAACACAACTCCACTATCTGTCTCATTAACTCCTCCAAACTTCTGCCACTGAAGTCCAACTGAAGTCAACCATGCATGATGCCATCAAACACTTGGGAACCACGTGATTCCTCTGTTAGATGCATGAGCCACTTCTGTAGCTCGAACTGAAGTGCTCCAAGAGAGTAAACTGCCGTTTATAGTCTAAATATTATTAAGGGTAAATAATATTTGACTTCCCTGTTTTAAGGAGAGGCAGTCTAAACATAGACTTCGACCTCTTTGACCTCAAAAATAGAGTCTCATCTATTTTTACCAACATGACACATACTTCAAGAATCTCAAACTGGAATCCCCGAACCATGCTCCATATGTCTAAAAATAGACATAGTCTAAAAAATAGATTTTGCGCCAGAATTTGCCTGCGGGCCCACTTAGTGAAGGCGACTTCATTTCACTAAGCTCCATCATCTTGCTGCATTTTCAACACTCCCTCTCAGTAAGATATGGATTATCTCAGAACTCTTGACCACCTTCTCAGGACTCTAACCTGCTCCCCGGGAGCTTTCTTCAGATGTCACATTCCATCCTCCTAAACATATGAAAGCATCAAGATTCTCCGCTGAACACAATCTCTGATATGATGGTACCTGATGTCGATGTGTTTGGACCTATCATGAAATACTGGATTAGCCGAGAGTTTAATGCAACTCTGGTGATCACAGTAGATCACTGTAGGCTCCAAATGCAACCTGAACAAACTTGCGAGGATCTTCCTCATCCAAATAGCCTCGCATGCACCCAAGCTAGCTGCCATGTACTCGGCCTCTGCTGAACTGAGTGCCACGGATCTCTGCTTCCTGCTGTACCAGGAAACTGCTGTCGACCCAATGCTGAAAACTCCTCCAGAAGTGCTCTTCCGGTCCGTTGGGCTCCCTGCCCAATCTGCATCAGTGAAGCCAAAAAGCTTCGCTCCATCCTCCTGTTTGTACCATAGACCATATCCCGATGTGCCTCTAATATAGCGCAATACGTGCTTGCCTGCCTTCCAAAAGAGCTTGGTAGGCTTAACCATAGCTTGCGAAAGCTGGTTAACTGCATAGCATATATCGGGTCGTGTATTGACCAGATACATAAGCGACCCCACCAACTGTCGATAGACAGTGGCATCCACTACCTCCGCTGAAGTAGCATCCTCCTTCCTCCAACCACCAGGAAGAGGAGTGTCAACAGGCTTGCAGCCTTGCATGTTGAACCTCTCCAGAATCTCCCGAGCATACTTGCCCTGAGAAACAAACAGTCCTCCGCTGCGCTGCCAAATCTCCAATCCCGGGAAATAATGAAGGATGCCCAAGTCCTTCATCTCAAACTCTCGTGCAAGATCCTCCTTGCATGAAAGTATCAACTTCTCATCGCCAGTCAAAATCAGATCATCTACATACAATACGATGATCAACAGCTTCCCCTCCACCACAATCTGGTACAAGTTAGGATCCGCCTCACTCTTGGAGAATCCAAGCCCGGTGAAGTAGCTATCTATCCGAGTGTACCAAGCACGAGGTGCTTGCTTCAGCCCGTACAGTGCTCTCTTGAGTCGGCACACATGCGACTCACTGCTGAAGATCTCAAAACCTTTAGGCTGCTCTATGTACACCTCTTCCTCAATAACTCCATTGAGGAACGCAGTCTTCACATCCATCTGATGAATGTGCCACCCCATTTGCGCTGAGAGAGCAAGGATCGTCCGTATGGAAGAGTACCTTGCGACAGGTGCAAAAGTCTCCTCATAGTCAATCCCCTCGATCTGTGAGAAGCCACGGGCGACAAATCTCGCCTTGTACTTCTCCACACTCCCGTCAGCCGCCTGCTTCACCTTGCAGATCCATCGCGAACCTACAACTGATTTTCCAACCGGTCTTGGGACAATCTCCCATGCACTGTTCCTGATGATCGAATCATATTCTTCGATCATGGCATCAACCCATGCGGGTTCCTCCACAGCTTCCTCAAAAGAGGATGGCTCCGTCACAACACATTGACTCAAAAGAGCCATGTATCCAGTGTACCGATCCGGTGACTGTCTCTGTCTGCGCTGTGCTGTAGGTGGTCCTACAACCTTCTCTGCATCCCGAGCCAGTCGCTCAGCTTCTGTAGTGCGCATGCGCCCTCTGATGGTTGGCGCTGCCTGGGTGGTTTCTTCCACCTCCCGAACCTCCTCTTGTGGCTGATCCACATCCGGAAGCTCCTCCTTAGGAACTAACAGCTCCTCATCTGCATGCAAGTGTAGCTCCCTCTCAAGCGAACACTGCATGGCTTTCTCCTCCCGAAATTTTATATCCCGTCGCACAACAGTCTTGCGACTGTCTGGCACATACACCCGATAGTTGTGAGGTGTATCAGTGTACCCCACAAATATTCCAACCTCAGCAGTTGGATCCAGCTTCCTTCTCGCATCCTTCATCACATGCATGTAGACAGGAGAACCAAAAATCCGCAAATGGGAAATATCAAGCCTCTTGCCAGAATAAGCCTCCTCCGGTGTACTCATGCCAAGAACCTTGTGAGGACAACGGTTCTGCACATACACTGCTGTATTGCATGCCTCAGCCCACAAGTGAAGGGGTAGGCCCCGATCATGCAACATCGCTCGTGCAGCACCCACGATCGTTCTGTTCTTCCGCTCAGCCACCCCGTTCTGCTGTGGGTTATGGGGTGCGATGAGCTCTCTCCGAATCCCTTCTGCGCTGCAGAACTCCTTGAATTCAGCCGAGATGAATTCACCACCGTTATCACTCCTTATAGAAATCACCTTCTTCCCCGACTCCTTCTCGACCAGTGCTTTAAACTCACAGAACTTCGCGAATGTATCGCTCTTCTTCGGCATGAAGAAGATCCAGCACTTTCGAGAGAAATCATCAACAAAGATCACATAATACTTGTGCTTTGCTGTCGAAGCAACCGAGAAAGGACCACACACGTCTGTGTGAACTCTCTCAAGGATCGTCGTGGCGCGACTATCCTTCTCGTGAAAGGTGGCTTTCACATACTTCCCTAAAGTACACCCCTTGCACTGATCTGACTGCGCAAGAGTGCCCTTAGGAAGTCCAGTAGAAATCTGCTGCACAATCTTCAAAGCTCCATGGTGAAGATGGCCCAATCTCCTGTGCCATAGTTCGCCCTCATCATCCCGGCTCACCACATCTCCAGCCTTGCATGCCATAGCTGCGCAGTCATCTACCTGCAACTGATAAAGGTTCTGAGTTCGAACCCCTATCTTCAGGGTCTCTCCAGTAGTCTTACTGCGCAGGAAGGCTTTTCCTTCGCTGAAGACCACATCATACCCCTTATCCTCCAACATCGCTACTGAAATCAGGTTCTTCTTCAATCCATGTACATGCATGACATCCTTTAAGACAAAGGGTTTACCAGACTCCCTCTGAAAGGATACGGTACCGATACCAGTCGCACTGTATCTACCGTCATCGCCCATCTCGATGTGCATACCCAAATCCTTGTCCTCCAGATCTGAGAACAACTCCCGATCTCCCGTCATATGAAATGACGCACCGTTGTCCAAGAACCACACCGATCCCATCACACTTGAAACCAAGCATGCAATCAGTGAAAAGTCAAGCTCGAACTGTGAAGCCAAAGCTTCTCCATCTGCAGATCTTCCCGCTCGCTTGTTCTTCTTCTTCTTTGGACAATTGGTAGCATAATGTCCGTGATCATGGCAGTGAAAACATTTCACTTTCGCCATATCCTGCTTCTTGCCCTTAGCTCCAGAATGAGAGGTTTTATTACCCTTCCCTTTCTTAGCTTTGGACACCAAAGCGCAGTTTTCTTCATCAGCTCCCTTTGATGAAGATCCATCTCGAGTAGTCCTCCTTATCTCCTCCTGCATGAGATCCGCCCAAAGGTGCTCCCATCCTGGCAGCTTCTCCCGACCATTGACACTATCTTGATATGAGTGCCAAGCCTTCGGAAGACCAAGGAGAGTCAGGTCGACCATGTCCTCGTCTTCGACAGTCACCCCCACACTTCCCAGCTCATCTCTGCATTGAGTGAACTTCGTGAGGTATTTGGCGATACTGTCGCCTTTCTCCATATTAATGTTCCTGAGCTTATCTTTGAGCGCCATCTTCCTTTGGTCGCTCTTACTCTGGAATAGATTCGTCAAAGCTTTCCACATTAAATATGGAGAAGCCTTTCCATGCAGGCTGGATACAATATGATCCTTGACGCCCTCCAACAGGATCCTTCGACACTTCGCCATCTTCTTTTGCCATGCATCGACTTCAGCTGCATCAGTGGGCTTTTGGAAATACGCATCTACGAACTCCTTCAGACCATTATCTTCTAATACTTCCTCCATGTGATCCTTCCATGCAACATAATTCGAACTACCTTCAAGAGCATATTCGAGTCGCAAACCGTTGAAAGACATTTTCAACACTGGCACCAAGAAAACAAAACTGCTGCAAAATTTCGAATTCCACCTCAAAGCTCAGCCGCTCTAGATCGTCAAAACAAATTATTTCTAGCACAGAGATCGACTGCAAGGGGCATTTACCAGACCTTTCACTTTCCGAAGAAATATGAATCCGGAGGCTACCTGGCCCGCATGCAGACTCTGTCTACCGAAATAAGTTTGTAATCACTGTGATGATCAATCTCTGCTTCAATAGCTCCGATACCATTTAGAAATTTTATGAATAATGATTAATTATTCACTGAGACTATCCTGATCACATACAATTCGAATTTATATGCAACACATAATCTCTTCCACTCAGATCATCAAACATGCGGAAATAAAATCAAGCGATAACGCATCAAATCATCATACACATTAACACAGTATGTATGGGGAAATCTTATAGCTGAAAACCCCGCAGCTATTGTGTATATTACAATGGAGAAATCAAGTAACAAACTCAGTACAATACTCCTCACAAGTACTCAGTACTTTCTCATACAGTTACCCACAATCTAGCTCAGTTTTGAACAGGTTACTGGTTCAAAACTCACCGCCAATTGCCTTGCCTCTATTGCACAATCCAAGCCTGTCTATATAGAGATCCAAGGTTCGAATCTCCTTGGCTTGACAGCGCAATCATCATGGGCAATTCCTCCAAGTGTGGTGCAAATCTCATGCACAACTGATGTCGCCACTGATAGCTAACTCCACCCTTTCATCTACCTCTTTCACTGAACTGATCATGCACTGTAGTGAACTGATGTGTTCTTGAGTTGAATAATGAGTTAATAATTAATGAATTAAATAATATTTAATTCACTCCACTCATAACTAATTGATTAGCTAGTTAAACTAATCTCAACTAGTTCAACTAAAATAAACAGAACACAACTCCACTATTTGTCTCATTAACTCCTCCAAACTTCTGCCACTGAAGTCCACCATGAAGTCAACCATGCATGATGCCATCAAACCCTTGGGAATAGCGTAATTCCTCTGTCAGATGCATGAGCCACTTCTGTAGCTCGAACTGAAGTGCTCCAAGAGAGTAAACTGCTGTTTAGAGTCCAAATATTATTAAGGGTAAATAATATTTGACTTCCTTATTTTTAGGAGAGGCAGTCTAAAAATAGCCTTCGACCTCTTCGACCTAAAAAATAGAGTCTCATCTATTTTTACCAACATGACCAATGCTCCAAGAATCTCAAACTGGAATCCCCGAATCATGCTCCATATGTCTAAAAATAGACATAGTCTAAAAATAGACTTTGCGCCAGAATTTGCCTGCGGGCCCACTTAGTGAAGGCGACTTCATTTCACTAAGCTCCATCATCTTGCTGCATTTTCAACAGACAGTCGCAGCCATATTTCTGTACAGGATTATATTTAAAAACAACAACCAACATTAACGCAATTCAGCAACCAGAAATTAAACAAACAAAAATTTACCCCCCAATTTTGTAAATTCAAAAGGAGGACACATGGAGCATTAATATTGGATGGCATGAAATTGAAGGGAATCTGAAAACCTGAAAATTGGACCCGAATTTTTTATAAGGCACATTGGATTGAGAATTCGCGTTACAAATTAGGCAGACGTTAGCATCCCATTTTGGAACGCGAATTTGGTTTGAAATTCAATCTATTCAGACTTTTAAAGTCCGAAAGAAAGGGTTCTTTAATGTTTTGATAATTTAATTTTATGTATGCTTTAATATATACATATGTTTTAAACATATGTTATATATATATCATATGCGAAATGAAAGGTGGGCCATAGAATTTAGTTTTAATTTTATTTTTTTAAAAAGAGGGTTTATTATAATATGTTTTATATGTTACGGCATATAAAATAAAAAGGACAAAAAAGCTTGGTAGTTTTTTTTATAGACAGTACGTAAATTTTTTATTACACAACAGTGTGTAAAAAGTGAAAGACTGAGTGTAACTTTTTAAGTGTGTATGCATAGCAGTGCGAAAGTGAAAAACACAACAGAGTGTTTTAGAGACAGAGTATGTTTGTTTTGAACAGACAG